>JAWWTY010000077.1:139263505-139334254 GCA_035222235.1 Margarornis squamiger | reverse complement strand
ATTGCTTCATACAGTATATTGCCAGATCCTTCATTCTGGTTCAGTACTGAGCCTCTTTTTATCCCAATATCCATTATGTCTGCTGTGGTTCTTTCACAGCTGGAGGTCTTATGAGCTGTCTTAACTTGTTTCCATTTTTCCTGATTTCCCCCTGGTTCTCCTGTTTTGGCAGGTCCAAGGATTTGCAATGAAAAAGCTTCAGCTTCTCAAGAAGGTGAATACAGAATCCCGTATGACAAGCTGCTATTTGAAAAACAGCTGTAGCACAAGCACACAGGCACCAGTTCTGAAGCTTGGGGGTTTTTCACATCTATGTGACAGTATGAGATTACATGTCTCAACTATTAATATCTCATCAAGAAGAAAACAAAATTGCAAAGTGACAATACAGTGGTCCATATTAGACACACACTAGCTGCACATTCAAGAACAGGCTCTAAATTAGCTACTCAAATTCTGCTGTCTTTGAAGATAATTCTCTGTAAAACTTCAGTTTCTTACACTGCAGCAGGCAAAACCTGAAATCAGCCATTAGAAAACATAAGAAATGAGATAAAAATATGACAAGGATCATCATATGCCACTAAATTACTGCATTTTGGCTACAGCTTGTCACTCTGTTTACCCCTCTCAGAAGGAACTCAAAACTCAGCAACGTGGAGAAAACACTGCTACGTGTGATCAGAGGAGGGTCCTGGCTGGGTTTATTCAGCCTGAAAATGAGACATAGTCTGTATTGTTAAGATGCTGCAGTGAGGTAAAAATGATCAGGCGTGCCTGAGCAGCACTGAATTGGCAACCAAATATGAGAGGATGGTCCTGGAGTCATCAGTGGTGGTCTCCAGTCTGCAGCTCAGTGTGCAGCATCAGTTAAAACAGTCCACAAAGTGCTGGGTATTGTCAGGATGGGTATCAGGAAGAAAGCAACGAGTGCCATTTTGCCTCTAAAGCACTGGTGAACCCACACAAGATCATAAGACAGGATCACAGAATAAATCAGGTCAACATCCCACACACTGTGTGCAGCTTTGGTCTCCACATCTCAAATAAGATAACAGGGCCAGAGGAGGCACAGAAAGAGGGTGGGAGGAGCCAAAATTTGACAGACTGAAACAGCTGGGACTCTTCATTTGGAGAAGGGGTGACTAAGTGGGAAAAGGATCAAAATTTATTAACTTAAACTGGTGAATAAGGTAAAAGCAAAGCTGCTTGTTACTCAGCAAAACCCACTGCACTACAATGAGGATAAACTTGGCAAAACAAGACTGAAAATACTAAAAGGACAAGACAGGGATGTATCCATTAACACTCGTGAGAAAAATGTTCTGGATGCTGGAGAGAATGGACCAGAGAAAGCACCCAGACTCATGTGCTCTCACTGAATATCCCTTCCTTTTGCCACTGCTGGAGAAGAGCACAGTGCAAGATAGATATGGGATCTGACCTTATGGGGTATTTCTCATGTTCTGGTGGTTTCCTGGTCATAAATACCAAATCTGTTCATGGCTGGGTCAGCTGGCCATCATGCTAGATTTAAATAAGGTATGGGTTCATTATCATGTTTCTGTTTGAATGATCAAAGCACATAGCACAAGCTTTTGCCAGAATTATACCTAATCCAGCATAAAGCCTAATAGTGAAAAAACTAATCCATTCTTGGAACACACTGGAACAGGAAAGTGATTTCATCCCCAATTAGCACAGCCTCATGTGGTCATCATGTTCTTCAGAAGTATCTGGATTTACTGTATTGTTTAACCATAGTTGAAGCAGTCTTTGGAAGTGAGCTATAAAATAATGAGTGACATGAAAAGATTGATAAAAAAGGAGTTCCTCAGTTTCAGTCCCCAGACCACAAAACCACAGTGCTCAATGACATTATCAGGCAACAAGTTTAAAACAAATGAGCTGTGAACAAATGAAGTGCTCTTCAGTGAGACACATAAATCACAATAATGTTGCAAGGAAGGTTGTTGAGTTAAAGAATTCAAAGAGATTTCAGGTATATTTACAGAGTTTGTGGACAGAGGGCCTGATCCCTATCCAGCTCGTAACCTTTCTAAGTGTGTGAATCTGCTGAGGGCCTGATTCCTTGCTCATACCCGTTTCACAGACTATTCACAAGTATCCACCTTTGGCCCCTCTCAGGAGGCAGAAAGTGGGTTAAAGGAGACTTTATGGTTTGACCCAGTTGATTCCATGGTTTTCAGCATTTTCATTAAAAAATATTATTTTCCTAGATGCTGTTATATGCAGAAGAAAGAATACCAGATATAATAATAAATACTGTGAACTTTTGAAAGGTGCACAGTTCTGCTGCAAGTGATCTAAAACTCCAGACTCTGAGAGGGTTCCATAGACAGCAGCACCATAGCATGGGACCTCTGCAAACACTGGCCATTTACCCCAGCACATACAGTCTTAATTCTTCCAAAATCTATCCTTTCTGCATAAAATCAGTCACTTCTTATTGACACATTTAGCATCCTTATACATACTGAGTCATGAGAGCAAAGAAGCCACATCCTGAACAGATGAAAATTAGTGGTCATATTCAACAACTACTCATCTCAATACACAAGATCTGGGTAACAGATCTACTAAATACTAACATATGCCTATTACTACTTCTAAAAAAATAAAGAATGCAGTTATTACATGTAGGGGGGTAATTTCTCTTGTTCCTGCACCTTTTAGAGTTCTTTTCTCCCTCCACAGGGATCTTGAGTCATCAGCTGTTGAACTCAGAATGACTTTCCATGACTTTATGCAGTTAGAAAATATTAAAGACTGCACAAGGCATCATAGACTAGATAAATACCAGAAATAATAATCACACCTCCCAGGAGCAGTTGAAACAAGCATTAAACGAGTTGTTGATTTTCTTTTCCTTCAAGAAAAAGTCTTTAAATACAATTATCTGAATTTAATTCAAACCTTGGAAGAATTCCCTGAGGGTATTAGACATACCTGTGGGCGTGAGATGCCACTGTTGAGGGCTCCATCCTCCTGGGATTTTTTCAGTTGCTACCTTTTACATTGTGAACAGGCTCTCCAAGCTTATGGAATCATTTAGGTTGGAAAATACATCTAAGATCATAAAAATCCAACTGTTAACCCAGCACTGCCAAGTCCACTGCTAAACTGTGTCCCTGAGTGCCACACCTACACGCCTTTTAAATACCTCCAGGGATGGTGACTCAACTACTTCCCTGGGCAGCCTGTTCCAATACTTGATAACCCATTCAGTAAAGAATTTTTTTGCCATATCCAATCTAAACCTCCCCTAGTAAAACTCAATGCTGTGTCCTCTTGTTCTATTTGCATTTAAGACTGCATTTAAGTTTGCTTCTTGCTGGTAGCAAATGTGGTGGCTGGTTAGTCAACTTGGTAAACACTGAACAAGAATAAAGACTCACCTCTGTGCAAACATGAACTCCTCTTGCTCTGCAGAGAACTGTTCGAGCCAGTCAGTGACCCATGTGCTGCCCTTGAACAACAGCTCCAAGATAGAAGGCCACCAAATCTTTCACACCCATCAAGACACCTTGAAAAAGTTTAGATTTCTTACAGACTTAGCAACCACTCTCTAGAAAAAATAGGTCTAGTTAAAGTATTCTTGTACTTGCATCCATTTATTTTTTAACAAGAACATAATTTCTTTTTCTCTATTTTCTCTCTTTTTCCACCTATAGCTTGCCTGACTTCTCTCTATTGCAGCCCAAAGTACAGGACTCTGGATTGTGGTTTCCCCTACTCTTCCTCCCACCTCCCCAGTTAAAAGGCTTAAGACGTGTTATTTTTAGTTAATAAACCATCACATTAGTCACAACGCTTGCCTCCAGTCTTGTATATACAGCTACTTCCTTGACATTTCCTCTTGGACATACTCCAGTCCTTGCTGAGAACAAATTACAGAGGCACAAGACCTCTTTTATTCTGCACTTCCCAAAGGCCGTTTTTGCACTGTTTTTAACTTTGTCTGATGGGAACTGACCTTTAGAGAGGACAGTACGTTATCATGAGGTGGAACGTGTCATGAAGGACACCTTTGGAATTAAA
The DNA here is from genome assembly GCA_035222235.1 of Margarornis squamiger. Classification (NCBI taxonomy): domain Eukaryota; kingdom Metazoa; phylum Chordata; class Aves; order Passeriformes; family Furnariidae; genus Margarornis; species Margarornis squamiger. Next base: position 139,330,192 of record JAWWTY010000077.1, on the reverse strand, counting down.
TATTTGGACCACAGCAGAACCCCGGGAGGGGGATTCATTATTCCCAAAATACATAATTAAGTTCCCAGCTGTGATGAAGTACCCATAGCACGTGAGACATCAGTATTTTTACTAGAGTGGAAAATGCAGAGAAATGAAACTACTTTAGGCAGCTTAACCCAAGAGATCAAGCAGGTTCAAAATTTTGCATACTTTTGTTTCTTTTGGGGAATTTAGGAAGACAGCTGCCTCTGCGAGTCAGGCTTATTTGCTCTGCCTCTGTTCAAGAAGGTTCCAGCCTAGCTGTCCAGAAGCTGTCCTGCCCTTCACCAGCACCAGTCATAGTCTTGTTTGACTGGAGTGATTGAGCAAAGCTCTGCTAGGAGGAGAAATGATAATTAAATCAGATATCTCATATAATCCTGTATCTTTAAAAAGCATGTGCAAAATTCCCTTTTCTCCACTGGAGCAGAAAATTAATGTTTCTTTTTTTTTTTTTATTCATTCTTCTGAATTTTGAAGTTAACCCCAAGTTCTTATGCTGTCTTTTGCTGGGGGTGCTCTTCAATTTCTATCCTTACTTTCTCTCATCTTCCTTCTCTTTCTTACATAAATAAGCCACCATGAAAAAGAATAATAACAGAAAACATCAGCAGTTCATGCCTTAGTTTTGGGTGATGATGTGCCTATGCCCCAGGCAGTTACTGTTGCTTTAGCTAATTCCCTTAAAAGGCTTAATAACTTTTCCATAGAGAAGCATTAGCTACATTAAGGAAAGGAACAGCAACATGGATAATAGCACACCTAGTCCAGACAGACTTGGCCAACAGCAGAACAGTGTGGTCCTTTGAGATGTGCCACATAATGCTGCCACTTCAAAGCACATCCACCTAAGTGAGATTTCAAAGCACTCTGTTCCTAGATGAAATCCTAAACACTGTGAGCAGTCAGTGAGCCCTCTCAGGGGAGTCGTTACTCAGAGTCTGGTAACATTTAAAAATAAAGAAAAAGGAAAACAAAAGAAAGAAAAATCTCTTGCAGAGCTGAACTGAGAAATGATCCATGACCTGTATAGAATGGTTCCACTACCCTGCCCTAAAAATTGTGATCAAGTAAGCTGAACTAACAGCTCTGCAGGAAAAAGCTCTCAGGGAGAGACAATCCTGAGCACTTAAGTACCCACCAGTGGATATCAGCTTTGTTCACCAACATTCTGGCAGGCAACCAACCTCTCCTTGCCTCTGCAGAGAGACCCTCACCTACACCATCCAGGTCCCAAACAGCTTCTCTTCTAACTGGACAAATCTTCCCATACAACCTGAAATAATCCGATAGGCATCCCCTTTGCTCAGCTGGAAACGGTAGCTCTGCATTGAGGACTCAATTAGTACTTGAGTAGCAAAAGCTGAGGTGACCTTTCAGTAGCTGCCTTGACCTAATTGAGACAGACTCTCCCTCCCTCCCTCCCTCCCTCCTTCCCTTCTCTCCCTTTCACTCTTTCTTTCACCTTTCTATTTCTCCTTTCTTTTTTCCTCTTTTTTTCTCTTTTTGCTTTTCTTTTTCATTTTGAAATGAGTATGTATGGGAGTATGTGTGTCCTGACTGCTTCTTTTTCTATAGGATGTGTTTTCAGACTTAGGAAATTTAACAGTTAAGGTTCAATGTGTAAAGAGGTGTAAATCAGCCTCCAGGCCATATGGGATGCCTGCCTTGAGCTGCCAACAGGGCTTTTATAAGCAAATGTAAACATGTTCACTGCTCCTCAGTCCGTGTGTCTCCAGACTGGAAAGAAGTCCCTCTGACTGTTCTGTAACTAAGTACTGCAACAGCAAGGAAAGCCTGTGAGGGTGGTATCTCCTGCTCTTGTTGATGGGAAGGATCGTGTTCCAGGCACAACTTCTGTTCATGTTTCCTGAAGTTTATGTTTCCAGACCTGCTGTGCGACAAGTAGGGCAGAAGCAGAGTCCATGTATAAGTCTATACACACATTGAAATCAAACCATGCTTGCAGACCACCTGGTACAATGGAGAGTCTTCTTCCACCTTTTCCATTTTTTATTACTCACTAGAAAAGCCATGGCTGCCATATAAAGATAGGTACTGAATTACTGAAATCAGACTGTGTGATGTTTCTACCTGTATGACCACTGTACTCATAATTCCATTCCCCTCATCCTTTGCTAGTGAAACCAAAAGCTCATCAGGACAGAGACTATCTGTGCACATACCCTGGCCCAAACACAGTGGGGTCCTGGCCTCTAACTGCTGTCTTATCAAGGACAGTGAAAAATATTACCAGACTAATTCTGGCTCTTGCTGTGGCACACAGTAAATGCTGGGTGAGGGGCACAGTGCCCAGGGTTGGGATAACAAACCTCAAAGTGGTGGTAGCCAAAAGGGAAGCTTCCTTCAGCAGGTGATTAAGAGCATCCAATTAAAACTAGTGTAAAATAAAGGGGGCTGGTTCCAGCTGTGGTGTTAACACAGGAAAGCAGCAGCAGAGTCCCATGGGTACCCTGCCTTCACCAGCTCTCCATCACAGATCACACAACATACACATCACAAATCACTCCCTGAAGGGTGGCATTTTCCTGAGCCTTGCCTCTTTTCTCCCCTCTCTCAGTAAATCCAACCCCAATAATATTTGTTGAACTCATTTTTTCCTGCTTTGCTTCTCCCACTACCATCCAGCAGAAACACCCCTGACCAGCTGTGAGCACCAACCCACTGGCCACAGCGCCAGAGCCTTCGTGCCTGCTGTGCAAGGCAGCACAGGGCAGCAGTCCCTCTGCCCGAGAGATTGCTCTGTGACACAGGAACAGGTGGACAGAAAGTGCTGGGGTGTTCATTTTATGAATCTGAAGCTGAACAGAAACTCCCTTGTATTTGCAGAAAGGGTGTTTCTCTGAGCTGCCTGATAAATCAAGGTGGGGGCTGTGCCCAGCACCAAGTTATAGGATACTTAGGAGTGTCAAAAAATAGAAAGCTTACATAAGGGGAGGTTTTCAATATTCAATATGTTTACTGTCATAAAAACATAGACCAGACCTGGGCTAAGCCTGGCCTCCAGGGGAAGGGAAGGGATAAGATGAAAATCAAGATACAGAGTTTATTTCCAGCCTCATTCCTGGTACATCCATAAAGTTATATAGCTTTGAATGGTCTGTTCACTTAATGGGTTTAAAACATTTACCTGCCCCATGGGAAGAGCATCAGGAGACTTAAGTGTTGTTTGAGAAGTGGTCTGAACAAAACCACAGAGATTACAGAGACGGGCTGGTGCATCTAAGGCTTGGACAAAATGGTTCCTCACAAGTACCCTAAGTACTTACTGATCCACGTGTTTTGTGTTTGGTTCCTTTAATGGGTGCAGAATATTGTTCTCAATCACCTTTGAAACCCTGAGGGACTTGGTGACTTTTGTCCCACTGAATCAGGTGGAAGATGCCTCATTCCTGGAAACTTTGAAGGCCAGGCTGGACAAAGCTCTGAGCAACCTGATCGGGTTGAAGATGTCCCTGTCTATGACAGAGGGTAGGACTAGATGACCTTTAAAGGTCTCATCCAACCCCAACCATTTTATGACTCTAAATGGTCCCAAACTGGGCAGGTTGTTGCCAAATGCAAGCAGCTATAAACAGGCATTAATTATTTTTGTGGCAAGTCAGAGAACATGGAGCATAAATCATCTGCATAAATCATCAGGGAGTTCTCAAAGCGTTGGAACAACCTTATTTGAGAGAAAGTGACACTTGGTTAGAAAAACTGAGAAGCTTAAATAGACCATCTCCTCAGCAGGTATAAGTTGGTGTGTTCTCTCAGTGACTGGGTGGCCCTATAAATGGGGCTAATGTAATTGTTAAGGGAAGAATCCATGTGTTAAACACTATACAGAAGCATCTAGCTAATGATCCAGCTGAAAATAAGTAAAGAGGTTTGACAGAACCAAGTATAGAGAACAGGATTTGACTTTTGTTAAGTGATGCTACAAAGCTGATTGTGGGCCAAGAGGAGTGCAGATATGGAAGTGACTATATAGGACCACAGCAGGAGCATTTTCTTCATGCTTCCTACAGCTTTAGGGAGCATGTTACAGGGTGGTCAGACAGGAATGGAGAGGCAGAACATGTTGACCACTGCAAGAAATGGCTGGTGTAGGGCAGAGCTGTTGCGTTGCCCTCAGTGAACATATTTCTTCTTAAATTGAGTAGATGGATTGCTTTGATGTAAAGGAAATACTTAAAATTTGAAAAATATAATAAATGCTTTATGGAAGTGAAGTCCTACATTCAGTCCCCTACCCAGGGGAACCTCAGAGTTCTGAAACCATCTCTAACTTAATCTTTTAGCGCTTGCTGTACTAGAAATTTTTATTTTAAGAAGATAAGGCATACTGAAGTGCAGATGGGGTGGTACTCAGAAGTCCTGAATTGTAATTCCAGCTTTTCTCAAGGTAGCCAAGCAGCTGCAGGCAGGTTTCTGTGCCCTTGCTTCCCCTTCCACCTCCCTGCTCGTACAGCGGGTGCTGCAACGTGGTTCAGGCAGCACTGACTGACTCAGACCCTGCTAATGCCTTTGGTTCTGCCTTTGCAGTGTCATAAAAACCTATTGCATCTACAGAAGTAATAAAGCATCAGTGACAAACTGGGGTCTGTGCTGGTCTGCAAAGGAAACTTGCTTATCTGACAAGGCAGAGAGCAGCCTCATTGCCAGGTCAGCCAGGAGGGGTCTGTAATTTGCCTGTAATTAGTGACAACACCTCATTTAGTGCCCTGTGGGTGTTAAAACAAGCCTGGGTCTCCATTCTGGGCAGGAACTGCTCCCTGACCAAGCTTTGTCCTGTGAAGTCCCTTGCTGAGCCACTTCCCACAGGCTCTGGTTCAACCCTTTGCAGCCTATGGCAGGTCTCAGCATTCCAGCCCATGTTTTGCAGCTCAGCTGTGCAACTTGATTCTCCGCAAGGGGCTTGTTATTTTACAGTACTCCCAATATACTCAGTCTTTGACTTTGCAAAGACCATTGGCAAGATTTGTCAGCAAATTGCTGCAGAGCTAGAAAAAGAGAGGAATCGTAAATCCCTTCTGGGTACTCTTGGTGCACAATATTATGTATGGTTTGGCTGTGGCTGTCAATCCTAACTCAGAGGTCAGTCTCTTGTGAAAGTATGAATTAAGTCATGGTGGTTTAATTCCTCTCCCTCCCTTGCACTCCTAGTCATCAAAGGCTGCCTGGGCCATGGATATGAAATATAATTAGGGCTGCCCTATTTAGTACCAAACCCTGTCAGTCCCAAAGGCAGAACCATGAGCTCTCACTTGCTCTGGTGGCCTTGCCTTCTGCTCACTACAGCTATCAAGGCTCATGACACAAAACTACAGCCCACCCCAAGGTTCATCACCCTCCAGTGATGACATAAAATATACTGTGAATGCCAATTAAGCAGTGACATTTGCAAAGGTGCTTCTGTTTTATCAGTACATTGTTTGCACTGGAACATGACCATTGACTGTTTGGCAGGGAAGTATTAATCCCAAATAAATCCTTTCTGGCACAGGAACAAAACCAGGCTCTTTGCTGTGGGAAGTGCTCATCATCTGAGTTTATCACACATAGAGTGAGATTCTCTACCAAACAGACATGAAGTGCAAACGCTGCTCAGGAAGACAAGAAGGTTGGTTTTCATAAACAAAAAGGTGTGAGCACAAAGCAGCTCAGAAGTCACCACACCTGGTATGGAGCTGCTTTTTTATTCCAGCATCAGAAAGATTGTAGCTCACTTTACCAAGACAAGTACAGAGGTCCAGTAGCAAGAGACATGTTGGGCACCTGCAAGGGCCCTGATGGACAAATGTGGAGTATAAGGGATGTACACTTCCCTCCCAGAGTTTTACCAAAAACTACTGCCAATTCTTGAGCACATAATATAGTTCTCTGTTTACGACTGCCTACATATGAGATGAAAGTAAAGATTTTTGCATTGCCCATGTCCTGGCAACCCTTTTTCACTTCTTATGTCCCTGTGATCCAACACCACCATCATTAGATCTATTTCCTTTTTAAATCTAACCTTCCATTAGAAATCTGTTCTTATTTTGCCTTCTTCAGCCCCAGTCCAAATAAGTACAAAGACAGTCATTGACCACAGTAAAACATGTTCCTAGATGAAGAGGTTAGCAGCTTGTGTTTCTGACATTTCTTGAAACAGGATGAATATCCTACTTATCTTAAAGTGCAAAGAACCAATTTATTTCTGGTTCAGTGGGGCTGTGAAACACTAGAGCTTACCAGTCATATATTCCAGAATAACCTTGGGTTCTGCAAAACTTCCAAATTAATCTTCAGTATGATTTTAGAGGATTATCTTCACAACAGACATATCTTTTGAAAGCCAGAAGAGCAGATACTGCCTTCAGCCTTTCTATAGATATCAAGTTTAAATTGAGCATTTTATGAAATAGCTGATGCAGTAATTGTGTCCAAGTTCAGACAGCAATCATTGCTGGGTGATTTATTTTTCATGTTAGATAACCTGTACCCTGCCCAGCCAAATAAAATCCTTTCTTCTCCAGTCTTGAACTAGTCATGAGAGGGAGACAAAAATAATAACACCTTGAACAATTACTTGTAGACCATGAGGATAATTGACCCAGCTAAATCCCAGGGGGCCTCCAAGGGCTGCAAAGAGGACACAGGGCTGCTGGCACTCAGCACCAGGTGACCCACTGGAGGTGCTGATCAGGGAGGTAGCAATGGCCATCCAGAGGTACATGTGTATTCTGGTTTAAAGTGGCAGGCAGCTAAACACCACACAGCCAGTCACTGACTGCCCCACAGTGGGGCCGGGAGAATAGAAAAAAGGTAAAACTCATGGATTGAGGAAAAGAAGGTTCCACAAGACAGAAAATAAAGGGGGGAGAATAAAATAATAATAACAATAATAATAGTAATAATAATAATAATAATATACAAAAGAAGTGAAGTACAGTGCAATTCCCAGCTGAAATCAAGACAATGTCCTTCATGCTGGTGCTGCCAAACACCTTTATACTGAACTGGAAATAGGCCTTCTCTGGTTCTGCAGCAATTCAGTTTCCATTTGCTACCAGAGAATCCAAACTTGTAAAAAGAAAGTGTGTGACCAACTCAGACTTTCCACAAAATCACCCCTTAATTCAAAGCAAGTTGTATCTTTTAGAGAAGAGGGCCTGAAAGCTCTGGAAAAATATCTTCTCTCTCACCTTTTGTCATAGCTATCAACATAACATGATTCATCAATTTTGCTCCTTTGTTTTATAGTTGTTGAAGGAAAGCTGCTCAAATAAGGGCTGTTTAAAATGTCCAGAGCACTACTAATGTCTACAGTAAACATCTTTATGTCTCAATATTTGCATCTCATCAATGTCCCTGAGAACAGCTTCCTTTCACAAGCTGCAACTCGAAGGAGTTTGCTGTTCATGGGTATGATTCACACTTTGTCAACAATAAGCACATTTGGTTGAACAAAGTACTTTTGGTTACTGCAGTATTTCTCAAGGTGTTTGGAAGCAGCCAAGCTGCAGCAATTGTCATAAGTCTTGTTAGTATCACACGTGGAAAAGGCTGGTCAGAAATAGCTGTCTGTGGAGTCTGGCAAGAAGCCTGTCTCTACATAAAAATTGGTCCTCTTGTGAAGGATCAGGTCTGCAACAAATTTCATTCATATTTTACTGGGACTATTTGAAAAAGAAGAAAAGCAAACAAACATGAAGGAAGATACTGATTATTAGATGAAGAAAGATTGTTGTAGGAATTACTAATATGCCTCTTTTTATATAAACAAACAGAAATAATTAATCTTCTATTCATAGAATCACAGAATCACAAATTAGTTTGGGTTGGAAGGGACCTTTTAAAAATTGTTCAGCCCAACCCCCCCACCCAGGCAGGGACACCTTTCACTAGACCAGGTTGCTCCAAGCCCCATCCAGCCTGGTCTTGAACACTTCCCAGGCTGGGGCATCCACACTTCTCTGGACAACCTATTTCAGTGTCCCAGAACCCTCATCATAAAAAAAATCTTCCTTAAGTCCAATCTAAATCTACTCTCTTTCAGTTTAAAACCATTGCCCCTTTCCTATCACTACAGGCCCTGGTAAAAAGTCTTTCGCTGTAATTCTGTAAGTGCCCTCTCTATATCGAAGGGCTGCAATACTATCTCCCTCAACCCTTCTCTTCTCCAGGCTGAACAACCTCAACTCTCTCAGCTTTTCTTCACAGGAGAGCTGGTCTAGCTCTCTGATCATTTTTGTGACTCTCCTCTGGACCTGCTCCAACAGGTCCATGTCTGTCTTGTGCTGGGGTCCCCAGAGCTGGATGCAAGGGACTGCAGGTGGGGTTTCACAAGAGCACAGGAGAGGGAAAGAATGACCTGCTGGCCATATTTCTTTTGATGCAACCCAGGACACGACTGGCTTCCTGGACTGCAAGTGAACACTACTGGCTGATCTCCAGTTTTTCGTGCACCAGGATCCCTAAGTCTTTCTCCTCAGGGCTGCTCTTAATCCATTCATTTTGCAATATTGATATTGGTGATTGCCACAACCCGTGTACAGGACCTTGCACTTGACCTTGTGAACCTCGTGAAGTTCACATGGACCCACTTCTCAAATCTGTCCCTCTGGTTGGCATCTCTTTCCTCAAGAGAATCAACTGCACCACTCAGCTTTGTGTCTTCTGCCAACTTGCTGAGGGTGTTCACATGACTCAAGGAGGAAAGTAATACATGACTGAAGTAATTTTCCATATCCGCTATTTCAAAAACCTTTTCTCCCTAGCTCAAACGATTTGCTTTTCCTTGTGCTGCATTCCCTAACAGAGCTGCTGAGCTGTAGTGAATAGGACTCCAGCTCCAAACTTGAAATAAAGCTCACTCACCGTGTCCACTGTTGCTGGGATGGAGGGAGGAAGGGTCTGGTCCCACTGCATACTAGCACACAGGATGGTCCCTGCAGACCAATGGGGACAGACACGCTCTTCCTGAGAGCATTTATCTGCAAAGGCTTATCTGGTGTTATGTGAATTGTTTTCAGAAGGAATACTTTCCTCAAGGATATCAAATAGCCTAGATCCTATATAATATCTCAAATTAATCAGAATAATCCCATCCAGCCTCCTATTGTCTTTCTTCTGTGATAAACCCTTTTCAGAATGTACTTGCTTTTATTCTAAAGGTATTCCTCAGTAATGCAGCAGAAATATCTATGAGATACTAACTAGAAAATCTTTCTTCTGAGGATTTTAAAGATCCTTGCAAGAGCAAGCCCAGACTCATTTTAAAGATGGTAAAATCAAGGAACAGAGAAGTTAATAGTCCTACAAAGGCTAGTTGTCCTGGTTTCAGTTTGAGATAGAGTTAATTTTCTTCCCAGTAGCTGGCGTAGTGCTCCAGGCACTGTGGGTGATTCCTGGTGCCCTGAACAAGGAGCAGTTATCCAAGGACTCAGATGAAGTCAAGTGTACATGGAGTGCACCCCCTTCATATGCCAGAAAAAAACTGAAGGTGTGAAAAAACTGGGGGGGTCCCCGGACTACTGTTACATAGTTTTGGTGTGGCAACTTAATGCCAGTAAATTACAGCAGCCTGCAGCACTGTTCTGGTCACCTGGAGAGATTTTGGACTTTCAATCCTTGGAAATGTCCAAGGCCAGGTTGGACAGGGCTTGGAACAACCTGGTGCAGTGGAAGGTGTCCCTGCCCATGGCAGGGGATGGAATGGGATTGGCTTGAATGGTTCTATGGACAATGCAGATGGAGCAGGAGGTGAAGGAGCTGCAGGAAAAACTGAGCAGGAAAGCAGAGCAGGAAGGCAGTGGGATGATGGCAGCAGCACTGCGGGGGCAAGGACTGAGGCTTCCTGGTGCATGGCCAGGAACAAGACACAAATACAGGGAGAACAGCAACCTGCAGGTTAAGGCATCCTGGGGACCTGGGCAGCAGAACAGCAGCTCTCCTCTCACTTGGAAAAATAATAAAATAGAAAAAATCAGTTGAAACAATTATATAAAGACTTGGCAATAAATGGGAAGGACAAACAAGACACAACTGGAGCCACTGGTCCTACTCAGCAGGGAGCAGCAGTGCATGTGGGGGTGGAACGAGATGGTCTTTAAAGTCCCTTCCAACCCAAACCATCCTGTGATTCTCTGATGGAAGGGACTCCTGAGGCACCTGAACTCTGAGCTAACTCAGTCTTGGAAGCTTGCTGCTTGCCTAGAACCAGGATCCAGGATGTCACTGGGATGATATCGGTGGGATTTTCATCAGTGTTCCAATATAAAGACAACAGAGGCATTTCTTTCCCAAAGATGCTTGGTGAGGAGAAACAACACAAACAAGTTGCCCCAGAGGAAATTTCATCTGGACATAATAAAGGAATTCTTCACACTTTGCATTGTTAAAGCTGGAGTTTCTTAAAAATCAACTATATCAACAGAAATGAGATGTCTAATCCATGAAAAACAAACTATTACCACTTTCCAAAGCTAATAAACTGTTTAAAGTCAATTTTAAGAACTCTGAACCTGGGAACTCTCTGGTGCAGAGACTGATCCAACACCCCAGACATCTGATGAAGATTTCTGTTCTCTGCAGGATCAGACAACATTAGATGACTTGGACTCCAGAACCACATCTCCCAGTGGAACAAATCCATTTCAGCAGAAGAAATAGAAAAAGTTGATTTAAATCCTACCAAAGCTAATGCTAGATTAGCTTTTGGTACATTTTTTTAGATTGTTTCAATGAGGGAAGCAAACCGTGAAAACAAAACGTGGCTTTCTTTACACACACACACACACACACACACAAGCATCCAAAAAAAAACAAACCAAAAAACCCCAAAACAACCTTGTGCAGTTGTCCTAGCATTTAGGCAAGGCACAAATTAAAATGTGTCACTATTTTAAATTTATTTAACCACAACCATTTATTTACTATTTATATAAATGAGTTTATGGCAAATTCTAAGGCAAATGCTCCATGCACTTTTGCTAAGCTTTGGTCTCAGTTCCACTTCCCTGAGGTTGTACAGATCCTACAAGATCCATGAAAATGTCCTGGATTTGGTCTACTACAGTCAAGGCAAAATTTTTTTCAAGAACCACATTCAACTCTACTGCAAAAGAAGGTAGAAATAAAAAATACACTATAAACAGGACATCCTATTTAATTAATCTTACTGTTAACAGAAATAAAGAAATATGTGAAAAAACATGGATATCACAGAATCACAGAATATGCTGAGTTGGAAGGGACCCACAGGAATCAAGTCTAACTCTGCACAGGGCCACCCCCAAGAGTCACACCATGTGCCTGAGAGTATCATCCCAAAAACTTGGAACTCTGTCAGGCTTGGTGCTGTGACCACTTGCCTGGGGAGCTGTTCCAGTGCCGAACCACCCTCTGGGTGAAGAACCTTTTTCTAATATCCAACCTAAACCTCCCCTGACACAACTTCAGGCCATTCTCTTGGGTCGTGTCACCGGTCACCCCAGAGAAGAGATCAGTGCCTGCCCCTGCTCTTCCCCTCATGAGGCAGCTGCAGACTGCAGTGAGGTCTCCCCTCAGTCTCCTCTTCTTCAGGCTGAACAGACCAATATATCTGTACATGCTCAAAGACACAATCATACTCCGTTCTCTTACAGCAAAAAGCCAGGAACCTTTCCTTATGAAAAACAAGCACTTCACATATTAGAGCTAATCCTCAGCTCCTGCATTGGTTCAGTTTCAGGGAGGTAAGATTATCTCCAGCTGCTGCACCTGAGCTTTAAGAGATTCAAGTGTCAAATTTTGCCCGTAAATGCATTCTATTGAAATCAAAAGATGTTCTCACTGGGGAAACTGACACAAAGATGTATCTACATATGAAATATTGCAATGCTGCTTCTAAGTAGTTCTTTATAGCAGAATCACAAAATTAGAGGGAGAGATACCAGTTATGTTAGGCCAAGTGATGCGGCCACAGAAAGCACTCTTGTACATTCAAGCCCCAAAGTCTGGGGCTCTCTGAGGGCTCTCTGTTCTTGCACTGCTGGGTCAATGCACACCACGTGTGAATCAGGGTAGTCCTAAAGAAAAAAAACATCTAGAAAACAGCAGAAAGGAAAAGAAAGAGCCGAAGACACTAGAAAATATGCTTGCCAGAGACATTCATCTCGTCGCATTTGCTGTTCAATAGAATTAATGATCTTCCCTTAAAGACTTTCAAAGGAAAAAAATAATAATACAAAACTTGCTAACTTAAGGGAAATCCTAACACAAGTACCTTAATGTTAAAATTCTAAGTCTTTCAGTATTCCTAAACTTCGTGTTTTTTCACTGCAGAATGTCTTACATTTTCACTCCTGTGTGGTTTTTCTGATAAGGTCCCTGTGCTGTAGAAAAATAGAAAAAATATTACCTTGGCTTTTTTTCCTCCATCTTCTATATCTTCGTGTTGTCCGGTGTCGAGCTGGCCTTCAACAACTCATCCAGCACCCACCAGACACAGCACTCTTCATCCCTTGGCTGCCATAGGGATTCTGCCTGTGTTTATGACTAACCCACCTGCCAAGAGATCCGCCACCGTAGGGTGAGGCTGTTTGAACACTTGATTATATTCATGACGATTATTGTAGATAAGGTTTCCCAAAGCACTGAAGTGTACAAATGCAGTTAGCTGCCCAGTGAAGCCTAGCAAATGTCTGTGGTTTTGGCTCATAGTACTCCTTTATAGAGACATTTTTATCTCCTCCTACCACGAGTGGATTCTCCCCACTGCTGCAGTCAGGTGGAACCAGCTTGTGACTCAGCCAGTATTTTGGCTCATAAAACAGCTCCAGAGACAAACTAGCCTGATGTTCTGGGGTGCAACAAAGCCAAAATGAGGTGTGCTGGGGTATATGGGGTACGGTATATTTCCTTTCATAAGGCTTTACGTCGTTCAGGTATTTGCTGCACTAATACAATTTCTGATCCTTCTCCACATCCACAAACTCTCTCTCCAGACTCATAAGTCCAGAATCATCTCTCTAGTGTACAAATATCCAAATGAAATCAAAAGGAGTTTGGCCAAGATGTTCGAGACTGGTGGAGTGGATAGACACAAGAAAGATCCTGTGGGTTTAGTTCCCTCCAGGGTTCAGAGATATTGCTCCCTGTATAGCCTGGATATACAAAAAAATGTTTTCATGATGAGGACAGTCCAGCATTAGAACAAGCTGCTCAGTGAAGCTGTGAGGTCTCTGTCCTTGCAGATTTTCAAAACCAGGTTGGACCAAGCCCTGAGCAACCTGCTCTGCACTCATGGCTCACCCTCCTCTGAGCAGAGGTTGAACTATAGACCACACAAGGGCCCTCCCAAGCTCAGTTCTCCTTTGATCCTGTCTTATGATACAATCCTGGGCATAGTGTGTGCAGGTGTATCAGGATTTACAGCATGGGTGGAGGATGAAGTCTGCTACCCGTAGAGATAATGGTGTTACTGTGACCACACAAGTTGTACATCATCTCTGAATTACAGTTTATGCAGCTGCAATATGGGAATCATTCCAGTTCCTTATTTCTCTGGGGCATTTGCAGGCATAGTATTACATTTTAAAATTATTCATATGGCAAATGGTGTTTTACAGTCTCACAGCAATATAAGCAATGCATAATTTCCATTAGTCCATAAAGTAAGACAAATATAAACTTTGTGACAAAGCATAGGCATAATTTAGGCAATGTCTTGCTTAACGTAATTAAACTAACAACATCAACCTGCTGACCAAGTAGAGAGGGTGTTAACTAGCTATATGAGAGATCATTTAATCTCTCATATAAAAAACATATACATGCTGCACTGTGTTTCACTGTTCTGCAAAAGTAAACCTGTTTAATGTAGTAAAAAATTCCATTCACACAAAAGGATAAAGAAACTACTATAATTAATACAATTAGCACCAAAAAAGCAGGCCTGGCTTGCCGAGCAATCCATTGGCTATGCAGTCATTTCACTACTCAGTGCAGGAGCTTGGCAATTCATGTCCAAGTGTTGCCAAAGAGTGGTGTTGAGGAGCAAATGAGGGAGAAATGAAAAGCCTGTCTTCTTGGCAAGAGGAATGTCTTATATTATGAAAGTTAATTCAGGTCTTTCCAAACAGAAACTGATCTCTATTTTACTTTAAAATGGTTTATGACAGAGGGAAACAGTAAAAGGCATCAACATTTGTTAGTATTTTCGTAATAGTGTTTTTTTCAGGGTTTATGGCTGTTTTAGCACTTGGCTACTCTGCAGAGATGCTCTGTCTGTTAAGGGAAACTCACAGGGACACATTCATACCATGTAATTTAAACATTTATCTTTTCACATGGCAACCTGAATTAATATAAAAACACCATGATGTTGAGAAGGGATGGAAGGATCACTCCCCTTTATTCCGCTCTTCTGCTCTCAGCCATCTTTCTGATGCTTACATTATGCCAGCTTAGAAACACTCCTCTGACACTGTTTAACTCACTAATGCACTAGAAAGGAGTGGAGAATTTGGAACTGTCTTCCTGGAGGAACCAGAGAGTCTGGAGTCAGAAGGAAAGGAGGGAGAGCCATCATGCAGTTGGGAGCAGGAGGAGGGACAGGAGGGAAGATGGAGGCATCAGGTTGGCTCAGATGCTGATGAAACCCCAGCCTTAAGTACTTGTTCTAGATTCACATGTTCCCTTGTGAAGGTATCAGGCAAGCAGTTTCTTAATTCCTTCACCCAAAGATACATTTATCCTGACAAAGTAGTTTTAGCAGCTTTCTGAGGAAGGCTCTAGCTATGAATGCACATCAAGGCAGCAACTGGAGAAAGGAGAGGATCCAGGTTCAGAAATAAGAATGCAAAGGGAGCAGTTCTCCTCACCAGGGGCAACCAGTGCCTTCTGTGGTGCTTCAGGACATCCTGCTTGGTCTGCCTTCACTGCTCCAGAAACATCTGAGTGTCCTATGGATCCTGTGTTATACTTATCAACCCTTGTGGGTGGTTAAGCTGCATGGCATCTCTAATGGCACAAGATGCCTGTGTTTATACAGTTCCAATTTGACTTGTGATACAGCACATTAGCGGGATTGAGCACAACCCACTAGTTTTCAGTAGGAAATGCTGCACAGCTCAGTTTTGAAAACTGATTTAAATAAAACAAAAGGTGTAAATTCAATTTTTTAAAAAGATATTCTACATAACCCTCAATCAGTCTAGCTCCCGCATTCAAGAGAGTTTGCCTTTCACAGTGTTGAGTTCTTTCACTTCAAAATTATTTCAGGCATTTTTCTGGAGCCCAGGTAGCTCAGTGGATTTTATAGCTGCCACTGATCATTACTTTACAGAACTGATGTAGTTTCCTTTGCATTCAGGATACCGACCTATCCTAAGGTGAGAGAATCATGTCTCTTCGTGACAGACATCCATCAGGTATCAGCTCTCCTTGATTCAGCACTGCAGGGTGCTTCCTGATATACCTGTCCAGAGGAGGCCAGCAGAGCTGTGCCTGACTGCTCTGCATGAACTGGAAAAGGCTATATGAGATTAAGTGATATTAATCTCACCCTATATATCTTTATTTCTCTAATTCCCTAAAAGACATCAGTGTCTTGGCTCTGTGGGAGACCACTGAGGGCTCTGCTGCAGAGGAGACATGGGGGAGTTCCTCTGAATTAATGTTTATAGTGGACAAAGGACAAATTCAACCACATCAATCTCTGTGCAGAAACACATGCTCAGAACTACTATGACAGTCATTTGATTTGGTTTCCCTAAGTTCGGAAATGAAATAAATGAAAGTGAATTGAGGGACACTTCAGTGGTCTGGAGGAGGTCCCCCAGGAGTCCAGTGAAGTCTGTCTGATTTGCTTGAACATCATGGGGGCAGAGAAGACTGCAAAACATAACTGTGAGCTGAAAAACAGTGACTGTAGGGAAGGTCTGTTGTCTGCAGGAAGGAAAGGAATAGGGCGAGGGTGTCAATACCAGGCTTTTAGTCTGCTGATATCTTAGGGTTAATGCATCCTCACAGAAATGGCAGGGTGCTTCGTAGCACAGATAGTCTTTGACATGAGAGATAATTACTGACTATTGGAAATCCACTGTGGGGCTTCTGCTGTCCTCCAGCAGTGGGATTTGGGTTGGTGCTAATTGTCCCTAATAACTCAAAAAGAACACAAGAACTTTTTTTGTTTTTTCAAAGGAGCTACCCAATGATTAAACATGGAAAACTTTGTTGTACTTCAATAGGGAGGGGAGAAAGCTAAAAGCAGGTCTGTCTGGACTCATCTCCAGCAATGCAATGCTCATTGGAGAGGGCTCCCTGGCTGAGGGATTACATAAGCCTGGGTACTTTCCTGCTTCCCAGGCAGGTGTCTTCTAGAAACCACCGTGACTCATAAATGTTTACCCACCCGTGTTTCCTCAATCCCTGACAAGGCAAGTTGATTAGAGAGTTTAGCTGAGGGGAGCAAAAAGGTGTGGCTAATTCTCATTATTTGGTTATCATGATCAGTTTGAGCAGTGTTACTATGTTTGCAAGGGAGTGTTTGAGTAACACCATGTAGTGCACTGAAATGCTGAGGAGAAGCACAGTCTGTGTAAAACACATTGCTGGACAGAAATGAAAAAACAGGTAATGAGGAAAGAACTTAATCCAGGTAGATGCAAAGCTGGCAGAGGTTCTTACACACTTTGGAAGGAAAGAGAAAAGACAAATGAAGAGGTTCATTCTGAATATTCACTCCAGGTTTTCATTACATTTTATTTATGGACATTTTATTTATGCAGTAGCCATGTTCAGGAGTCCCTTTTGTGGATGATGCATCTATAATTTCTTTATTTTGTGACAAAAAGTATTATGCCACTCTACACACCTAGCTTTTATACTCCCTGCAGTGGAAAATTCACTCTGTGCAGTTCTCCCAAAGAAAGATCGTAGAAACTGACAAGGGACAGAGAAGAGTGACTGAGGTCACCAAGGGCATGGAGTAGCTTCCAGCCAAATTACAACTGGACACTGATGCGTGAAAAAGACAAACAGATGGGTTACATTAGGGCCTCTAAAATCTTTAGCGCAATGGCAAAGATGATCAGGAAACACTTGTTTCTTACTGTAGAAACATATGGCATAAGACACAAAGGTACAGTGTTGAACAGATGAAGGAGTTCATCTGCTGCTACTTAGCACATGACCATGTAATGTTGAGATACCAGAAAAAATTAAGGGGAAAAGTACTCTGTTCAGACCACAGGGAACAAGGTTCTCAAATATAGTAGGTTTTTCAAGAAAGGGTTGTAGGTTTGTGTTCGGGTTTGTTTTTTGGGTTTTTTTTGGGGGGGTTGTGTTTTTCTGTCTGCTTGTTTGTTTTTTTAATTCACAATTGATAGACTATAATCTTTGGCTTCTCTAGCAGTTCATGCTTCTTGGAAAAAGTCGCTGGGTCTATATGAATAAATTCAGTCCTGAAAAGATAGTTATTGATGTATAAGATTTGCAATATACATCACGTACAGCTAGCATAAAAACATTTTCCATGCACTGAAATGGAAGAAGAGTTCTCATGTATATTAAGTACAACCTGCCATAAAAGTTTGATGGCCCCTTTGTCTCTGCTTTCAGAACAGGAAACCCTGAGGCACACAAATAAAATCTTATGCTGCATAACTGAAGCTGGTGTGAAGTCTGGAACATAAAAGGGAAGCTGCAGCCCATCCCTGCCCTACCACAGCCTGGGCAAAGCCTGGGACATCCTTCCAGGAACAGCCTGTGCTAGAAGTCATTCAGGCATGAGGTCTCCTAGAGGTTCAAGTCTTCCCTGCTTTTCTCTGAATTAGTAGAGACCGCAGCAAGAGTATCTGCTGGGATGTGGTGGCAGGGCACACTGCTAAGAAACACTGCTATGGGGGCCAAGAACCCCAGGAGATGGATTTTCTTGGTCTGTGGCAGCTGAACTGGGAGGAGAGAGGAGAAGCAAAGCACTTCACCCCAGCACCTTTAGCAACCACAGCACTGACTCACTGACATGACAGACTTAAATGTTCTGGGCCTTTTCCCCTTGAATTGCTGTGCTTAAGAACAGGAAACAAACATGGCAAAGATCTGTTCTCTCTGTAGCTCATGCCATAATTCCTGCAACACTTTTCTCACTCAAACCCACCTGCTACCGATTTACAGCAGGAATATTTGTAATTCTGCTGAAAGCACGCACAGTATTTGTCCCCAGAATACTGTCATTTTTGCAGATGTGGAGACTCTCTTTCATTTTACTTCATTTACCAGCTTATGCCCATCTTAATCCATTTCCCTTCTTACCCACAAACAAAAAGGGTGCAGAATGAAGACATTCAAGCACAAGCCAGCTCTAACATAAAAGGAGGAACTTGAACCTGCTCTCAAATTTCTTAGTTTTCTTCTGCTGTTTTCTCTCCTCTTTCCTCTAAGAAGGGAGTTGTGTTGGCAGTCACACGGTTTGCTTGGTCATAATCCACCTAACATGGATGACAGAGGTGAGATTCATCTCCCCTAACGTCAGATGTCTGCAGACTAAATGCTTACATGTGAATTGGTCACCTGGAGCCTCTTGGTCAATGGAGGTAAAGAAGCATTTTGGGAGCTGACCTAACACACCTCTAGAGAGCTTATGCAGGTGTGGACATCATGTCGGGGAATGCCCTGAGCTGTCCTGGCAGGTTCAAGCTCCACATTTGCAGCAATGGCCCAGAAAAGAGGGTGGAATAAAAGGCTCAAAAGTTCTTCTCGATTTTGTGGTATTAAGATTACACTTGCCAGCATAACAAGAAGACATACCTAGTAACTAACACCCTGAAGGGTTGTTGCCCCTGTTCAACACTCCCCTCAAGCTCAAAACATCAGGCCACCCTAGTCTTGCTACAAACAAGGTCCCCACACCATATTAGCTGGCACCACCCAAGAACTCTGCGATATTTGATTCTGGCATCAAGTAGAAAGGACATCATGCAAATAAATATACACCAGACTGAGCTGCCCTGCAGTGTGATCACTGAAACCTTATCTGTCTGCACCACAGGCAACGCTTCAACCATGTCCTTCACCTTGTTTTACTTAACAAAATCAAAGGCAGCTTACAAAACCTGTACCCGGATCCCCTCACTGCTCTTAAATGAACACTTCCCAATGGTTTCAAGGTAACATACAGAGACATCTCTGCTTCATATCCATCCATTTCTCACTTTTATATATAGTATGAAGAGACTGGAATTTACAGAGTCAGGTTTCTCCCATGTGAATCAAATAAAATTCTTCTCATTTATATTCTTACAGCTTCCCATGCAGCTCGGATATAGATTTTTTGGTTTCCCTCTGCGATACAATTCTGTATAAAACATTCAAACAGTTGTGTCTGCACAACTGTAATTAAAAACAGGATAAAGTTTGTTTGCTTTCTTCCTCAGATGTGCTGCACAAGAAAAGGAAAAGAAATTTTTTTTACCAACTACACTTCTTGGTATCCCATACAGATAGGCTCTGTTGGTTTATTTGATTCACAACAGGCTTATTCATTTAAATTGAATCTGAAATCCTGTGGGTGACATTTTCATGCTCATATGCCAGCAGATGCCTATTTTGTTGGGTTTTTTTTACTTCAACAGAAACAGGATTTTCTCAGCAGTGTCCATAATATAAAACCCACCTCTAGGCAAGCTTCCAAGCTCAGCAGCTTGGTCATATGCATGAGGGACTCTTCTGTGCTTTAAAACCTCACACAGCATTACTCACAGTAATCTTTCATTCTCCTTTCCAAAATTTGTCTTACTACTCTCCCCCATTGACCCCGAACCTAATTTTCTACAAGCAAGTTGCTTTAAAGCTAACATTGTTTATAGAATTATTTGTATACCTTCTCCCCTTTTGCAAGGCCAGGTAGTTACTGCATCTGTAACATCACATGCTTCTTTATTTGTTTAGAACTTACTCTACAGTTTAGGCTTGAAAAAGCAAAGACAGCTATCCCTTTGAAATAGTTTTTACTTGGGTGTGATTCAGACTGAGACCCTGATTATACTCAATGATTTTTCTTCCTTATCCCAATATCTGCATTAAACAGATTTAATTCCTTCTATAGACACTTGTGAAACATTCACTTCTTCTTGTAAAGTTAGATTGCTATTAATTCTGATTTTCCCAGCCTCATATATTTTCCTCTGTGTGTAAACTTATGGAGAATATTTATTGTCAGTGCCTTGCACAGGTCCCAAATTACTGTTCCAGCCTCAGCTTTGTGAGCATTGCTTGGAGTATGAATTTTTATCAATTTACGGGCACCTGCCCACAAATTTCCATAATACACATGGGGTTTCTAAGCACATCCACAGCTAATGGATTTGGAATTGCTCCATGTATTTTATCTGCATTGCTTTGCCTTCATAATACTAGTGGAATAATTTGTAAAGCAGTTTTTATATTATATCCTTATTTAATTTTCTTCTGTGATGTCTCAAGCCAGAATGAGACCAGAATAGTGATGTCTTCATATGGTTCCACTTCAAAGCTGCACACAGGTCTTAAACAGGAGATCACAGCAACAATAGGCAGCAGTCTCTTCCTGATGCTCTAGCATCCATGTAGACCAGCTCCAAAAACCAAAATACAGCAGAAGGCCAGCTGCAGACAAGGACTATCTGAAGAACAGTCTCCAGCATAGGTATTACAGTCCCTATAATTCCCACTCAAACACTGTAATTCAGAGCCCCAAAAATATCTCCCAATATGTTGATAAAGAATTCTCAGGTGTGGTTCCATTTATCAATATGAGGTGTCACTTTTCCCCTCAATTGATTTTATAGGGAGGCAAAGGCTCCCTCTGTGAACAGCTCACCTGGTCCAGGAAACACCAACACTGCCTCTGAATTGGCAAATTTTGTTTGAGCTGATTCAGGTCTGAATATGTAACTGCTTAAATACTCCACTTCTAGTATGGTTTCGCTGCAAAGTAAAACCCATTCGTGTGCCCACCAAAACTATCTACAGGCTGAGAAATCAATGAATAACTCCCAGTCCTACCTGTTGGGGCACTCCACTCCAGGTTTGCAGTTTTTAATGTTGCCATACCTCATACAAATCAGTCCTGAGAGATCAGAGAAATTGACACAATTATTGCAAATTATTCAGGCATAGTATGAGAAGGGAAATGAGTTGGGGCTTTGAGCAACCTGGTCTAGTGGAAGATATCCCTGTCCAGGTGGTTGGAACTAGATTGTCTCTAAGGTCCCTTCCAAACCAAACCATTCTATGACTCTATGTAATGCCAACTCCCATCTGCACTTCTGCCAATGACACTCAGTTTTTCCCCTTGCAGTGGCTGTTTTTCAGTTCTTGGCTTCCTTTTGATTGTCAGCCTGTTGGGATCATTATATGATGCAGTTTCTATAGCATGTATCAAATGGTAGGCCAGGTACAAATACGAAATTGGGCTATAACCTGGAGTTCTGCCAAGTAGGCTGGGGTGTCAACACCCTCATACACTGTGTGTTTGGACCACATGAATCAATATTGAGCAAGCAGTTAAATTTGAGGAAGTATCTTGTTATTTCAGTGTCACTGCCATGAGAATTTGCCTTGTGCTTTTGACAAATGTGTGTTTACACAGTCATGATTTCAGGTGCGACTTCAGAATGGAGTATGCAAAGCAAGGATGATGGTTTCTCTGGCTCTCATTGGGCACAGAGGAGATGGCAAGCCTGGCAAACATCACCCAGCAGAATCACCTTTGTGGATCTCACCAGCTTTGCCCCTGAGGGGTACCTCCTGGCTCCAGGTTTGCACTTCACACCTTTTTCCCTGGTCATACAAATCTTTTCCTCAGAAAGATGCTGCTGCTGTGGGCCAAACACAAATATTTTACATCTCTCTGAATGGCCTCAGCAACTGCTAAGTGCTTGGAGTGCCTTCATTTTAGTAAGAGTGAACACTCCTTAAAGATACCACTCAAAATTTGAGTGCCACTATCTTAGGACTTATTCAGACCTATGCAGAGGAATAGTCCCTGCCTATAGACCCTATGAATAGACCCTGATTTTCAAAATTACAAACTGGAAGAAAGAATTCCATTTAGTAAAAAAACGAGCTGAAGAAAATGGGAGGTAAGGTCACATAGATTGAGCCCAGAGCACTCAGCTCCCACTTTAGAGAATGAATGAGACAGCCTACAGCTCCACACTGAGCTGCAGAAGGAAGCAGTGCCGAATGGAAATGGCAGAAGCATCAGGGTGCCCCCAAGGCAGGGCCCCACTGAAGCCAGCAAGGGACAGTCACAGGTTGTGATCCATGAAGGGTGGGACCAAGGTGGGACAGACATTGCCCCCTTGCTTGGCATTACTCAAAACCTTTGCCAAGAGACCCTGAACCTTAAATAGGGATAATTGTAATAACCAGAGTCTTGTTCATTCACTCTCTGAGTAACTTTGTTCTCATTTGGTGATAGTGATCTTCAATCACCTGCTCAGAGCAGGCTGAAATGTGGCTCCGAGCTCCCTTTGTGGCAGCATCTTTTCCCTACCAAGAGTCCACAGAATGGATAAGAGCGTTTTGATCCCAGGAATTTTATCAAGAGTTTTAAACCCAAACCAAGGGCTAAAAGGAGCTTTAATATGACAGTATTCCATCCTTCTCCAAACACCAAGAACAGTCTGGTTGTAGGATGAACTGATTTCACAGTGCATGTTTGGTATCTTCATTACAACCAATGCCTCACTCTATACTAAAAATACAGTAACCATGAAAGGGAAAGGTAAAAGAAAAGTAGATGATTCTTCTTATACACACCACTTTTATGCTCATTTTATATCACTCTGTGAGACATTAAAGCCGACAGTCCACCGAGCTCTGTCTGGACTGACAGAGACAGGAAAATGTAGCTGCTGCCTCAAATCACTCATTACCCAGCAAACAAAAGAGCATATGAGAGATGAGGCATCTCCCTAAGCGCCTGTGATTTGACTCATTGTTTATTACGAGGGTTTGATTTGCAAATGGGAGGAAATACATCTCCGTTAACTGTCTTTCCGTACCAACCACACGCTGCAAAAATTATAGCCCTTGTTAAACAAGGAGGTGCACAAAAAGCTGCCTTTTCTTCATGGCAGTTATTCTGCAGAAAATGAAGCTGGGGTAATATTTGCTATTCTGAACTGCCATAAGTCACAGCAGAGATGTTCATTTATTGAACACAGCAATGCTGCCAGGATCAACACAGAAACAGCCCACCTCCTCACTGCACCAGCACAGCTTAGAGAGGCACAAAAGCCAAATACTTTTCTTTCTGATTTGGAAACACATTTGTTGGCCTGCAAAGGGATTGCTTTATTTTAAACAGAAAAAATCCACTGCTTGGAGACTTGAAAACCAGAGAAAATAGGCAGCTAGGAGTATAAATAAGAAAAAGCAGATAAAGAAAAGGGGGTTTTTATTCATCTCAGTAAATGTGAATTAAAATCTTTTTTTTTCAAGACATTTAGATAAGCTTTGTGAAAGGTACTGTGCAAGCTGGTAGCCACACTTTTCAATTTAAATTTAGGTATTAATGTAATTAAAAGATAACAGAAATTTGAGCTGTAATAAAATTTAATTAGTGCAAAACAAATCCAAGTGACACTGTGAAAACCTTAAAATTGTAAATGCAGCTGTCAGTCACCTGTGGTATAACTTACATAGAACAGCATTTGAGAACGTACAGCCTTTGTTTTTTGCAAAATCTCCGTAAAATGCAGATCTAGTTTACTCTCATAGAGGGTTTCGTAGCCAAGGGTAATTTATCAAACCATTTATACCCAAAAAACATGAATACCTAAAAAATTTATAGCTGCACCCAAAAGTCTGCTTCTTCTCTTCTCTGTACAGTTCATTTTAATATAATTAGCTGATCCTTCATGAAAAAAAAAAAAAAACGAAAACAAAGAAAACCCAAACAAACTGCATTTAAAAACACTGTCACATTTACACAAAAAAATTCCCCATTTTCTGAAAAACTGGGAAAACTTGAGAAATTTTAAAAAACTTCAAATGGGACTGTTTTGGGTAAAAATGACTGTAGATGAAAGTGAGGAAATTCAAGACCTGTGAGATTTCCCTTAAAACAGCCACTCACAGGAATTCCTGCGTGCAAAAATGAGCAACTGCATTTAGGAATCAGATTTGCAGACCTTGGTATCTGTAGGAGTCTCTGCAGGAAAGTCTGCAGGGAAAACGCTAGACTTTATTTTAACTCCTCTGCTTTCTCCACCGATAACATGTTTTTGAAAAATTTTAAAAAGCTCATATAACTGCCATTATGTTTTCACCCAAACACAGAACAGAATTGGAGGGAAGAAAGCTTGATGTTATTTTGCAAAGGATAATCAAAATCCTTTGTCACTTAATTGCACTCTTTCTGGGGAAAGAACCCTTTGCAAGCAGAGCGTAGAGCCTACCTGCTCTCTCCCTTTCCCCTCAGAAGCCAGAGCAGCAGAAGACCCATCCCATTTCTTAGGGGTCCATTTCCATCACAGATACAGAAACTCAGCTGCAACATCAGAAACACACACAGGTCTGATCACATGCTGCAAATAATCCCATATCTAGATATAGATCTTATATATATAGAAATATATATATATTCAGGAGCCAAATATCCACTTATCAGAGACTGGATAAAGCCAGTTACCAGTCATAGAATATTTTGGGTTAGAAGGAAATTTAGAGATCATCTAGTTCCAATTCCCCTGACATGCACAGGGACACCTTCCACTAGACCAGGTTGCTCAAAGCCCCATCCAACCTGGCCTTGAACACTCCCAGGGATGGGTCATCCAAAGCTTCTCTGGGCAACCTGTTTCAGTGCCTCACCACCCTCACAGTAAACATTAAACATAAAGGGTTTCTCCCAAAGTGCTTGTACAGCAATTGAAGTTTTCCATGATAAAGTCTTGATACTCAACACCTGCTAAAGTATTTTCTTAAAAGTTTCCATAAAAATGTGGAAAAAGCTGGTTAACTCATTCTTTGATGGAAACCCAATGGGGAGGTGAGTCTTCTACATCCTACATAGATTGGTTAACCATGATACTAAAATTTTGAGAAGAGACAGGAAACATGAGTCTTGGTCTCCCCTGAACTTGTTGTTCTCCATTATATCAATAATCAGGTATTGCTGGGGTGGCAGGGAGGGGCTCCCGAGCCAGAACTTGCATGATACAGCCTGCAACTGCAGCATCCACAGGTTCACTGCCCTCGGCTGGGCTGAGTACGGGCTGGGTCTCGGAGCCAGCAGACAAACCTGTTCTCCAAATAGACGAAAATAGAAAACAAACAGATCTCAGATCTCTGCCAAACCCATCCCTCAGGTACCAGGCTGCCACGGCACCAGATCACCCAGCCCTGGGGCAGCCCAGGAAGGCACTGTGCCAGCAGAGCACATGAACAGGCAGTCAGGTGTTGAATGCAGAGCAAATGCACCCTGGAAGACTTTGAGGGTTGGTGTCTGTGTTTCCTATTTTATTTTCAGGTCAGCTGCTTCCAAGCAGTTTCCAGGTTGCTGGAGCTTTCCCACTGCACTTTAGTCCCTCTTGGAACAAGCACAATTTTAGTCCCCCTTCACTAGCGCAATTCTCCAGATTTATCTAACCACAGGCTATTCCCATAAAGTAAATCCATGGCTTGAGCAGTGGCTGCCCACCTCTGTCTTTCTAGAATTACTTCAGCCTCTGTTACCTGGTCTCTTGTGGTTTTAAAAGCTCCAGCAGACTTATAAGATAAATTCAGCCTTCAATCTTGGCAGCAGGTGCCTGAATAACTCAGGACTGCAAAGGTCCCTATAGACAGAGGTCAGAGCAACTGAAACCAGGTCTTGTATTTATATTATCTGTCCCATTATACTACAATGACTGCAGCAGCACATTCAATTACATTTGTGGGCTTTTTTACCCTGATTCAAGTATACAGCAGGAATAAAATTCCCATTTTAGCCGACAGTGGGATAAAACTCTACTGGAAGCAGCACTAGAGACAGGTACATGGATACGCCCCCTGTCTTGGTGGTGTCCCCACCCACGGCAGGGGCTTGGAACTACATGATCTTTAAGACACCATTCTATGATTCTATGATTTCGAAACATCTAACCTTTTTGTCCTCTAACTTTCAATGACAGATCTTTAGTGTCAACAACAGCAGAACAGGGCACATTCCCAACAACATTTACCCAAGTATTTGCCAGAAAGGCAGGCCATTGTGTATTTTGCTTTTCTGCTTGGAAATACTCTGCCAAAGAGCCATTTCAAACTATACTACCCAAAGACTGCTGTATTTAACACTACCAGACGCAGGAATTTGCATGGCATTTTTTGAATGAATCCGGTGCACTGAAAGCCAAGACACTTTGCCTCTTTTACTGTTACAGATCACAATAGCTGGGTTGCTCCTGGTGAACTTGCTATTGTGGTTATCATACTGGGTTTGGAGCGTTTCAGCAATCTTTCATAAGGCACAATTAGGAAATCAATGCTTTTTTCACTTCACTGTAATGATACAGATCTCTGCTCTTCTCTAAAAAGGCATTATGTGACCACCACAAGGCCATACATAACACTGATATGATGGTGAAGCTGAGTGAGTCAGTCCTAAGAGGGTGATAGGAACCACTGTAATTAGGATGCCCCTTCACTTCTGTTCTATTTTCACCCATTTCATCCATTACTTCTTATTCCAAAGTGCCATTGTTCCAGGTATCAGCCACACAGACACAGCATGCCTGCTCAGCAAGCCTAGAAAACTGAGGGATTATGTAGAGTTAAAACCTTTTTGCCCTTTACATCTCTCCAACAGATAAACCTATTGACTTAGGCAGTTACAACCTCACTTTATCGCTTTGCCTCCCCAGAGCAGCAGCTCCCATGAGCTCATGGTGTGCTTCCCATCCATGGGGGAACACACAGCAGCCTCCCAGCTCTCTCACATGTTGTGTCACTGACTGAAAGGAGAAGAGCGGTTTGGTTCTGCTGGTGAGGTGAAGAATATAACCTTGATCAGTCTGGGATTGAATATCTCACAATGGAATACATTTAGATTAAATCAGAAAATAGTTCAGCTCGTTCCATTTGCATTTTTTCAAGAGGAAAACTATTTATCAAAAATATGTCATTCAAATAAAGTGACTCAGCTCCAATCTTCAGCTTTAACTGTCTTATTTGCATCAGGAGGAAAATGGGGTGAGACTTCAGCCTGAACTTTTTAAAAATAATATGATTCTTTCAGGGGTGATCATAAACCATAACAACCCCCTGTAAATAAGTACTTTGATAGTAGTGTGAGCATTTTTTCCTTTCTTAGATAAAATTGCCTCATCAGTTTTCTATTTAATGTTGGTTTATATCTCATGCAGACAAATATCAACTCCATTTCTCTAGAAAATACTGCTTATCTGTATTCTTTGAAACGAGTGATAAAACAAATTAGGGCTTGGTGCAGGCATGAAACTTTTTGCACAGGGTTGCAGACTGGTTTGTAAATTTTTTTATCAAGTGAGAGTGAAATCTCTAGATAAATCTGAGCAGCAGAATACAGA
The DNA here is from genome assembly GCA_035222235.1 of Margarornis squamiger. Lineage (NCBI taxonomy): Eukaryota > Metazoa > Chordata > Aves > Passeriformes > Furnariidae > Margarornis > Margarornis squamiger. The sequence continues at coordinate 139,302,617 of JAWWTY010000077.1, read as the reverse complement.
CAATTAATTTTTTTCCTACTGTCTGTGTCCATGCCAAGGAAGAGCTGCCAAAAGCCAGGCCCATGGAGCACACCTGTGCCATGTATACAGCACAGCAGATATGCAGGGCATGGTGGCTGGATCTCTTCCTCCGTAGCTGGCCAGGCAGATGTAAAAACTATTCCAGTCTTCAGAGTTTTAGGCTGAAAAAGTGAAATTGTACCTGTCTCAGAATAAACAAAATATGATCAAAGGAAGTTGTTCAAATGATTTTTGCTTCTGAAGAAGGGCTCACAGCACCCTGAAATGAAACATCTGATAATCCTAGATATGAACTGCTGACTGTATTTCTCTTGCAAAACTTTTTCAGCTGTAATTCCCATAGCAGGGAATGATGAAGAAAGGAAGCACAATTAAAACACAGACTAGATAATCACATACATGATGCTGCCCTATCCGCTGCTTCTTTCTCATCTGACAACACCAAAAAAATATCAAAAGGCATTGAACACAATATCAGCAAGAGGCCACGCACATCTTGGCCAATAAAACATTTGTGTGTTTTGCTCCAAAACCACTGGAAAAGTTGGTTTCTCCTCAGCGTTGCCCGAGGCAGGCAGCAGCTCAGGCTCTCTGCAGATCATGCGCTGCTTGTGGCATGTGAGGGTGGAACTGAGCTCAAAGCAGGAGACTGGAAACAGCACATGGCATCCCCCCAGGAGGAATACCAAACACAGCATGCTGTTTCTTACAGAGCAGCAGCCTCAGTACCTGCCTGTACTGGGCAAGGGAAAGAACAGCCCGATCCCAGCTGGAAAGCATGCTGGCTGCCACCTCTGCCCCCTGCCAGACACCCTGCCATCCCTACACCTCACCTCTGATGGCACATGAAATTTGGAAAGATGCATGTTTTCCTCTCTGGCCATGACAACAGTGGACCCAAAATACCCTATGTCAGACTGACAGCCCTGCTGGGGATGTTTTAATTACAATTTCCAAGGGCTGAGTTCTCAGTCACAGAGCACGGCACTACCATAGCTCAGCCCACACTGTGAGCAGGGCTTAACAGAGCTGTCACGATTGGCTTTTCATTGCCACATCATCGCTCGAGACATGACCTAAAGATAGTTAAATATATGCAGAAAACGTCTATGCTGAAAATGGCCTTTCTCACCTAAGCACTCAGTGGCAGCAAATATAATAATGTCACTGTTGCCAACAGACCATTGGCTGCAACTCAAGTTCCCAAACACATTTCTCGGTTTTCAGCACTTAATGTCTGCTTCAAACACATAAGAAAGCTGCCAGCATGATTTTCAATCACAATTCAATAAACTTTTAAAGACTGAAAGGTTTTGTGTCTAACTTAAAAATGCTTTTTGGATTTTTTTATTTTCTTTGTTAAGGATATAAAAACTGTGTTATTCTTTAAATTTTTAACTCAAGTAGTTGTCTTTTTGAAAAAAGTGTCACACTCAAATGATCCGTAAAACCAAGAGCAGCTCTTCCAGAGTCTAATTCAGTGACTTTTCAACCTCTTTAGAGTAGATAACAAAAATCCCTTTACAGAAATCCCAGCACCCTGTTCAGCTTTGAATACTTTGTAGAGAACTACACCACAAGCATTAGAGCCAAAGCTTTGTGGGCAGCAGGTGTTAGGCAGGGATTAAACCCTGTGGGAAAGACAGTCACTTAAATACAATTCTTTTAGCAGACAGATACTAAACCCTCCAATCCTTTCTGCATTACCTCCTCAGAAGCGCAACTCCACCCAGACCTGCTAACACAGATAATACCAGCTGATGTTCCTGTGCATAAAATAAATATACAAGCCACTCTAAGTTCCTGTTTACAACAGTGTAATAGGTTTTAAAGATATAAATTGTTATAGTGTGACTTCAGTTCATATATTTGGGTTGGGTTTTTATTCCCGTTAGTTTTCCACCAGGATTTTCTAATGAAAATATCAAGTTGAGTCCAAGGCAGCTGGTTCACAAAATCACACTGGGAAGTTAAATATTTGCAATAAAAAAGCAAATATTAAATATGACAGCAAAATTCTATGAAGCTCAGCTGAAGTCTGCAGACAGTGTTGTAAACTTTCAAACTATAATGACAAAATACTGTTCATGAATGTAGCATCTTCAGTCCCATATTCAGACAGGTGTTTCAGACCTGCTCCATGCTTTAAGTGTTCACACAGCTCTTCAGCCTGGAGAACCACAGCCCAGTTTTGGCCACCTCCTTGCTGCCTTCCTGAGTGCTTTCAGCCAAATCCATTCAAAAGCTCAAAGGGTGTCTCCCTGACCTGCTATTTTAGGAATGTCACACAGACATATTTATAATTTTTCACTGGTTTCTTCCAAGCACAGTCCCATGTTTCGTGCCCTTACAGTAACACTTGGTAAAATGTCCACCTGTGTGTTTTGCTGCTGAACCAACACAGATTGTTATAATAATAATTTTTATTGACTGTGCAAAGTATTTGAAGTATTTGCAAGAGAAAGTTCTGGGGTATGGGGGGAAGAAAAGGTTACCTTCAAGAGTCAGTTTTCCATTTCCTTAAAATAATTTGTGTTCTTTGAAATTAAGAGAAGAGGATCTGGATGTGATATTTTATTGTCTTTGCTGTTTGTGATACAATTACACATTTTTTGTTGATGAAAGTTTCAGAAAGTTTTCTTGCTGCATAATTGATGCCACAGATAAGAATCCCAGGCTCTCATTCCAAAGATGTGAGACTGTGCTCAATTCTCAAATTTGTGTTTTAGAAAACCTACTTCTGGCCCATGATCTGAGCATAAACTGCTCATTCTACAATCAAAGGTAAAAACCACTCAATATAGGGGTTTTTTTTATATTTTATGACTTTGTTTATGTTGGGAAGACTCATGCTGGCTGGACACATAAATGCTGTGTCTCCAATAGCATGTGGAACAATGCTATTGTTTTGCTTTGGCCAATTTTAGCCACTTCCTGAGAATCACGCCTTGATCATCTGCCTTGAAATGAGGCAGCACCAAACAGAGAAAACTGTGCTGTTTTCACAGGGTTACCAGATTTAGATTTTAATTAGCTCCAATCTATTCATTAACACCTCTAGTTTCTTCTTTGCTCTTCAGCATTTCAATGTAGGAGTTTTAATCAACTTACCAAGTGGGACAAAGATGACTTTTTGCTATGCATTTATATCCTTAAGATCTGTCTCTTAAAAGCATCTGACAGAAACAGATGATGTGGCTCCCCCCAGGAGGGTCTCTGACAGGGTGATAAGGTAGGAGGCTTTTCTGCATTTCACACACAGACTCACCTGAGAGCATTTTCTCCAGAGGCACTTGATGGGGAGACACATTTCAGAGCAGGGAAAGAGGTTATAGAAGAAAAGAACACATATGTGGTACTATATACACGCATTAAATAGATACACCCACAACTTTCCTACCAGTTTTACAGAACTATCCATTAGATCTCCAGATTTCAGCAGCAGCAGGCAATGTTGCATAGGAGCTCTCCACATCAAAGACGAGGCTCTCCCTGCCATGCAGAATGCAGAACAGCCGTACAGCAGCTTTCTGGGCAATTAAAGTTGTAAGTTCAGTCAAGTTTGCAAACCTACAGCAAATTCATTCCTTTGAGGTTTGATACTTTTTAGACACAGCCCAGTACAGAGGCAGAACTAAGCTGGAACACTTCCTGAGGCATCTCCCTCCATTCACCCATATTTGACCTTCTGCTGACTTGAGCCCTGGCAAGAGCTCTGGCAGTAGCTCTGGAGAGGGGTAAATTGAGGGGAAAAGGTCTCCATCAGTTCTACAGCAGAAACACTGTGTTCCACAGGTACCATGCAAACACCAGTGTCAGCTGCAAGACTTCCTGACCCTGACCTTTACTCCTCAGAAATGCCACTTCCAGGGGTGAAGCTCATTTTTTTTAAAATTATTAGTAAGAAGGTATCTATATTGTTTTTAGCAATGTCACTGATGGCCTACCTATTTTTATTTTAAAACAAAATAGCACAATGCAGTCACAGTCATTGTCTTCTGTCCCATTTAGAGCAAAGATAAGCCTGCAGCAAAATGACTTGATAGAGCCAGGAGCTCTATTTCTAAATATTAATAAGGTGTCCCAAACCTTAGAAGACCTTCATCCATTTTCATTTGGTTTAAGCATTCTTTCCTTCCCTCAAAACTTCAGTCTCTGCCCTGAGCCCACTCCCCACGTCACCCATCCACAGGCAGCCTGAGAAACCACTGAGCTCTGAAGCCTCACATAAATGTGACAGACACAGCAATACAATACGAGTTAACAGAGGGTGTCTGTGCTGTTACAATAATAAAGCCCAGAACTGCTCCTGTGATTAAATACAGATCAGCAGCAGAAATGAATTCTTCCTGAGTCTGACCTGTGTCTTAGGAATGTGGATGAGCTGTTGGCAGATGGGGATAACCTTTCCCCACAGCTGTAATTAGCATGATGGATTCATCATTACAGGGGAATTTAGATTTGTTTGGAGATGGAGATAAAAAGCCTCCTGGGATCCTGGTGGCTGTATTCATTACCTACAGAAATGTTAGCATCTAGATCAGGGTTGGACACAGACAGCTAGAGGCACTGCTATGAAATTCAAGAGCATGCTTCCTGGTCTGCATGTGTGGGGCTGGCAGGGACTGACACTAAGCCTGTTCCCTCAGCACCACCAAACTCCTCCAGTTTCTAAATATCCAAAGCCAAACATTCTCTGGTTCTTCTTTCACCCCACTGTAGCTCACAGTTAACATGATAGAGATGCAGAAAAATGAGGGTAATGAACTGTAGCTCGAGCACCCAGATTTCTGCACTTAGTTTCACAACCATAACTGGGATGTGCAAGGCTACATTACAATGCAATGCAGCTTGGGGGGGGGGGGGGGGACGACAAAAAGAGAAAACAACTGCAAAGGGCCAAAGCACTGGGATGGGTTATCAGTCAAGCAATGCAAGAGCAGCTGAACATCAAGATGAAAGATCACTGCAGTCTGTACCTTACTCAGCTAGCCCTGATGAGCTCTGTGTTAAGCATATTAGACTGGCATTAAATAGGTCAGGGTGCTCAGACATGCTGCTAAGCCCTCCAGCCCAGCCTTCCCATCTGCTGCTTTGCTGAAGTCCTCTGATGGAAGGAAACTGAACCTGTGATTTCCCCACCAATGACCTAAGATAAGCCAAATTTAAGCTAGTGGCTTTCCTGCAGCTTAACCCTGGCAGAAGGTAGCTCAGCATAGCTTGCTCATGGACCCACCAAGCAGTGGATGTGCTGCGGAGTCCTCCGGAGAGCAAGCACACAATTAGCTCAGCCAGGCTCCCTCTGCTGCACTTGCACGACCAGCAGGACCTCTTTCAGCACACAATGTTTTGCAGGGGTGATGGCAGTCAGTCCTCACAGCCCCTCATCAAGGCCAGTGATGCTGGATTTGCATCTCACTGACAAAAAAAAGAGGCAGAGAATAAACTTGCAAAAGTTGGTGGGAGCTGGCAGCAGTGCTAATGTCAGGAGCCAATTTCCTGTGCCCAGTTTAACCTGTTGTTCTTTACCTGTGAATGTAGCAGGGAGAAAAGAGGGGCTTGTGAAGGATATCACTGCCTCTCAGCATCCTGTGGTCCCAGACTGTGGATGAAGTGCTCAGCTCTGTCTTTCACCTGGGAGTCAGGTTTGACACCCTGACAATATACCAAGGTGACCCTCCAAGGCGAGGGTATGGCTTGTTCCTAATGCACTTCTGCCTGCTGAGATAAATCCCTGCAAGGTCTCAGGGGCATCAGGGAGAAGCTCCACACTCACACAAGCTATCCAAGATCACATCAGATCCATGCCACCCTTCCTCTTTACACCCACATTGCTTATGCCTCTGTCCACTTTAGTAGAGCTTCTTTAGAAAGACCAAGACAAAGAAATTCATTGTGTATTTGGTGATGGCATCTTTCCTTCTGAAATAACTGGCACCAATTTCCACAGCCTTTTCAAACTGATCCACTGCAAGGAAGTTTGCTCTCTGATCATTTCCCATAGTTGCTCCAAAGCAGTATGTTTCCAAAGGCAGCACTACAGCTTCCCCTTACCCACTGCATGAAAAAGTAAACCTACTCTGCGGACAACATTTCCATTTTTCTGCAAGGCAATAAGTCAGCAAATTAATCTAATTCACTCCCAGTGTCAATCATTCACATCAGGGCAGGAAAGAATTGCACAGCTTTCCCCAAATCCAAATTTTGACCATTTTGTAGGGGTAAAACATGTCAAGGCTGGAATCCCTCTACAATACCAAATAATTCAAGAAAGCACTTTCCTGGGACTGGCTTTTAAACCCAGGTGACTATTAGGTATCTGTTTACAGCATCATAGCAAAGAGACAACAGACATATACCCTCACAGTGGACATTTTAAGTTTTTTATAAACCATGCTCAGAATGGGGATTTACAAATTCTGCTAGGAATCTGACAAAACCCAAGAGGAAAACATTCCACCTCCCTGCTGTATGCACATGTCAGGTGTCTGAGAAGTGAAGACAGAAAACTGGCTCACTGGAGCTGCTATAAAAAGCCAAAACCCTCCAGGAAGTATTCCCAAGTGGAAAGTGATACTCGGGGACATTTTGTGTCATATGCTGTTTTCTCCCCTCCTCTTTTAAACATTTTTTAGGAGAAAAGACTATAGAATCTGAAGGAACAGGAACACAAACACACTTAGCCCACACACATCTCAACCCCAGCAGTCACCTGTGGCCACATCATCCACAAAGTCACTACAGCCAAACCCTGAGTGGTTTCCATTTCAGCCACTCCATTGTTTTGACTCACAACCAGGTGAGTCCAGAAGCTGGAGCTGCCTTCTTAATGATCCCTTAAATCAGCTTGAAATCAGCTGGGCTGGACCAGTCTCTGCACAGGGCCAGGTCCCCATGGAGCAGCTTTGCACAGTGAGCAAACTGCAGGGTGTCCAACCTCTGCAGAGCTCCCTGGGGCAGAAATTTGCTGAGAAACAGGGGATGGGAGGCAGGGAAGGCTGGTTCATCCCCTGTGTCAATATATTTCGATACACTCATCTGGAAAAGTCAAAACTAGTTTGAAGGTAGGAGCCCAGTTCTGCAACTCTTTTTTTTTTTCTCAAACTACACCTGATCCCAGAGGTTAGCTACAGTCTTTACCAGACATATATGATGATTAAAAATTCCCATATTTGACAGATGACTTCTTTGAAGCACTTGAAATATTTTCTGTCATTTTTCCATCCATGTGCAAGTAAAGCTGGATTGGCAGTTTGAAGCTTGCTATTAAATTATCTCAATTTTTAAACTTCAGGGACCATAATGTATGATAAAGCAAACTTTAAGCACATAAAACCCGTAAGACAATGTGAGGACAGAGGAAGGGACAAGCAATGCTCCAGCAGAGTTACCAGGAAGCTCAGCTATGCCAGTGTAATGCCCCACAGGGGCACGTAATCCCAAATTAAAAATAACCCTATTCCAGAATGATGTCTCCTCTTTCAAGAATAACTACCCTCTTCTGAGACACCATTCAATTCCCTGCTCCAGAAAAAATTAAACTTTATAGTGATTACGATTGGAAAGACTTATTTCAGAGATGCAAATACAACATTACAATTTAAAGAAGTCCACAGGATTTTAAAAAAAACCTTGCTGCATTTTTCCATGCATATAACCCTCCTTTTTAGAAGATTTCTGGCAACATCAATTTTTTTTCTTGTGCACATAGCAATCTTTCCAAATGTAATGGCTACATAAGCTTTGCAGCTCTGAAAGCCTCTGTGATCAGTGCATACCTTGAGGAGACAGCATTTCTTCTTACAGACACAGTACAGCTCTACCAGAAGTCCTCTCTGCTGGTTATTACACACACTAGTGGCCACAGCTATCCAGTGGCCCAGCTGTCCCTTCCAACCATAGGTCCCTGCCCAGACCTTTCTGAGGCCATATGAGATGACAGGACCACAAGATGCTCAGGAGCAGCTTGGGACACATTTCACCTTCATCTCTTCTTGTCCAGCACAGTAAAGGCTCTGTGAGTGGGAAGAGGAGGTTTGCAGTGAGGCACAAGCAGGAGCCTTGGCTGACAGACACAGCACAGCTCTGTCATGGGGAAAAACCCTTCCCAGAGAGCTCTTATGTGCTGGAATACCAACACAGAGCAAATCATGGCTTTGACAGCAGGGGCAGAGGAAATGAAGCGGAAAGATCTGCAATCGCAATGCCGGCCCAGCAGTCCTGGCATGGCAATGCAGCAGCAATAGCAATAAAATTCCTGTGAGTCCCCTTAGTTGTTTGGTACCATCTATTTCTACTCTTCCTTCCCTGCAGCCCTACTAAGAGTCCAGAGGTACCCCAGTGTCAGGGTCCTTTCCTTGAATCATCTCACCAGTGCTCCTAATTGATCTCAGCATAGACTAACTGATCTCAGAAGGGGAGATTATTTCCATCATGGCAACGCTTCAGCAGCAGACCACATAGTGTTTCATCAAACTACGCTTATCACCTAAATATTTTAAGAAATCCATCTAAGCTGTTCTCTACTCAAGCAAATAGAAATCTGTTAAGAACAATAAAAAATCTTGGCTAAGGTCTAATAAGATCCTCACACTAAGAATCATTTCTTCCTCTCTCTTCTTCCTTCCTCTAAAATATTACCTGACTGTATGTCAAAGCAGGAAAAGCAAGAAGCCAAGCCAGGAGCTACAGCCAGAAACTTAAGACCTTCACACCAAGCTCATCCACTCTCTGAAGGTGGAGATTCGGAATAGAGCTAGGAAGGGAGAGGGCCTGTTTAGAAAAACAAATGTATTTTTCTAGAAATCAAGAGCTTCTGGATAGCTGCTCTTCACTCTTAACCTAGGAGAATCAGACACAACAGCACTTCTCTGCGATAGTCTCATTTCTTAAATGCAAGGCTGCTCTCTGTAGGACTGGAGAAGCCCTGCTTGCTTTTGCAACCTATTAAAGCCCTGTCAGACTGCAAATGGTGCTTTTCCAGTATCGGCACCACATCAGTCCCACTGTCTGGGACTTAAAAGCCAGTTTATGAAAAAATTAACAGTTTGTTCTGCATCCTAAGAAAGCAGTAGCTAGATTTCCCCCTTGATAGATGAAGCTGTTCTACCCAATTCAGAGCCAGGACTATAAACAATTCTCCTACATGGGATGCTTATTAATTTTTTTCCTAATTGCTGGCTAGAGTTTTGTTCCATAATATGCAGCTGTTTATATGAATTATACTAATTATAGCAAAGAAGAGCATACCACTTCAGAGTACTGGTACACCTGGTTCAGAGCAGGGACTGAGCGCTGTGCACACGTCTCTCTGCTACAGGGAGAAAGGATCCACTGCCACACACTGGCATCTCAGGCCCATGTAGTTCCATTTCAGTAAATCAGCACTTTTCTATTTGGGACTGCTTGTAGCCAAGGCCAAGCTCTTCACTACTGCTGGATCTGATAGGGCAAGTTGCCTGCCCAACTCACCTCACTGAAAACAAGCTTCGCGACCTCCCCAGGAGCTGCTGGCTTCACCAATTCAATCTGCAGGCTTGACATGGAAAAATTAATTTTTTCAGTGCATAAACTCAAGTCAAAAGATAATCTCCAGATCATCCCGTCCAGAGGAACTGGCTCTATTTTATAATTGCTTCACTCAAACCTCATGGCACCTTCACCTCCTATACAGGCAATCTAAAGACAAGCACACAGAGCACTTCAATTAACAGATCCTCCAATCAGTTTGATAACCCTTCTGAAATATTATCACATGTATTACCATGGATAAACCTTCAGTTTTGTCACTGGCACCTGTTCAGTCTCCATTCTGCATAGTTGCACATCAGCTCCCCAGGAAGAGGGCAGTAAATTTTGGTCTAATGAAGAATATGAGCCAACAAAATCACACTTCTTAGCCGAAGAAACTAATACTTTAGAAACTGCTCTATTGAAATTCAGCTAATAAAACTTTCCTGGACTGCCTTGGAAGCAAGTGCCATGGAGAAGAGCTCTTCAGTAATTCACGAGGTCAGAAACACTGAGACAGACTAGACAAATTGCTAGCCAGGATCAATGTTAAGCAAGAAGTTCAAAGAATGCTACAAAGCTGAACTCCAGCAGTCTTCCAAATACAAATCCCAAACGTATGCCTAACACCATCAGACTTGCCAGGCAGGTCACAGAGCACCAAGTCCAGGAGAGAGGATGTTCCATGTCAATTTTCTTGCTATGCATTTAAAAGGCGTTTCAATTCACTCTACTGTCCTTCCAACCACGATTATAAAATAAATCTTACGTAAACAGCACTGGGCTATACCACATTCCTTCTCCTGCTTCTAAGGTGTGTCAGACCCAGGTTCTCCAGGTTGCTCAGACACTCAAGTCACACACATTTACTCAGAGCTGAGTCACCTTTCCAGATGTGGCTCCAGTGCTCCAGGAAAGCTGTTGTTTTACAGCAGACAAGAAAACATGAATGTAAACCAGTTGCATGTTAGAAGTAACAAAGTCCTGTGACCCATCCTGAGGTTCACGGCTCTGCTTCAAAAGTCAGAACTCTGCCAACCTGGAGCTAACGCTTAACCTAAGAGATGCTGTCACATATGGCAATGCACGGAATCAGCAAGCGCATTACAACTGATGAATGTTATTCGTATCAATATTTGCCAAAGGCTTAGTCCTATTATTTAAATAGTTTCATAAACAACTCTTATGATATTCTGGAAGTAACATTTTAACAAAGTCTATTTTCTGAAGCTTCTTTATCCAGTAAGGAGAGTTCTGCCTGTTAATTATATAAAACTGTCTTTCTTCAATAGTGCTTGCTAGCAAAGAACGTCCATTGAATAATACTTTTAATTTAAAAAAAAAAAAAAAGAACAAAAACAAAAAAACCAAATCCACTGTTTTTTCCTGATGCTGCATGTTGCTGGAAGTCAAGGCAATAGCAAGAGAAGTGCTGACACCTACAGGGCAAGGTATTTGTCTAGAAACCTCTATCTGGTTTAGTCCTACTACATCACTCACGCTGTGCAGTACAATTAAACCTAAGGCTTCAGAGCATGACAGGTACTTGACTGGATTTAATTTACAAATTATTGGAGCAATACCTCATGCACTTTTTCAACACTTTTTTTTATACACCTGGTGAGCATACAATCCAGGCCAAGTCATGCTAATTTTCTGAAGCTCAGAAAGATGAAAAAATAAGCCGAGAGTACTTTCCAATTCCAGTTCTACTTCCTGCTCCCCAGTCTCCTCACACCCTTGGTACTTCTCATTTTTGTGTCTAGCTTCTTTCCCTCTTCTTTTTTGGCAGGGTGGTGGCGTAGGAATGGTCTCTGAGGACTTGTAATTTAAGAGGTGTTTCCATTTCTCTATTCTGCTAAGAGTGAACTCCAGGACATAACAGGTTGAACAGATACTTTCCCCTTCTCCCAACACTTTTTCTAGGCCATTATTCCCTCCCCCTTATCATCAGTTTCTCCTACTTTCCATTTCTTTCCCCCAGCTGAATGTATTTAATACAATAGAGCTGTTGTAAACTAATGCCTCCATCACCCTACTCACACAGGGATACTTTGGATTCGCTTCCGTGCATCTCTGCAGTACCAAGGACAAAAGGATGAGCACGGGAGGAGTTCCCTGCAGCCCCACAGCCTGTGCTGCTGCCGAGGGCAGCGACTCAGGTTCGCACAGCTGAGCACACTGTGCCACATCGCTCTGCTCTGTGTATGCAGGATGGAACCCCAGCTGTGCACACCCCTGCAGCTCCAGTACTGTAGGTTCTGTGCCTAGACCAATTCCTACAGCCTGCCCTGTTCCAGCTCACCAGAAGATCCACTTCCAAAAGGCATCTTGTACCAAGTAGCTCCTAAGCAAATGATCTTGATTATAAAAGGCATCCAAAGCCCTTTTCAAGAAGCATTAAGAAGCTTGGCTTTGTGCCAGAGGATTGGTGGAAGGATTAGCATTATCCTTAAGTGCTGAACAATAAAAGCAGATACATTTCATGTGTGGTTCAAAAGGAGCCTTGAGCTCTATCAAGATGACAAAGCTAGAGACATGCATTGGGAGTTTTCACGTGGAACAAATGGACTTGGGATCAAGGAGAAAGGGAAAAAAAGATAAAACTGTAGTTACATATACATTCTCAAGAAAATCCAGGATAGAATAAAGGAAGATTTAAACACAAGGAGGAGACTATTACATTTCTTTCACCATCTCGGTCTGTATTTCTTTATTGTCATCAGACTCACTGCAGTTATACTAAAATGAATTCTCAGACTGGATTACTTCACATAAACAATTTTGGACTCCTTTCTTCCAAATTTCCAGTCAAAAATGTCTTTGGCCAATGCAAACAGACAAGACACTACATGTGCAAGTGCCTCCAAATATCCAGTATCCAACACTACAAGTTTAGATTGTGGCTGAAGGAGGTAGAGCATACACCATCCTCTGCTACTTCCCCTTTTCCTCAGAGGTTAAGTACATGGGATGGAGAAGACTACACTAAAATAAAGTTTCTACACTAAAATAAAGTGTAGAAAGTGCAAGTGATGAAACTGCATCTCTGCATTGCAGGAATACCAGGAAAAGATGCTTTGATAACATCTGGTGGGCTTGAGCACTACAGTGACAGTGACATTTTAGTGCTATGCCCAAGAATAAAACTACTGCAGGAGAAGGATTCTGCACATGGTTTGACCTACACCACAGTTTATTTGTAAACATTTGTTACATGTGTCAATAATTTAACTGAACACAGACTTTTTACAATTCAATTTATAATATTAACAAGGTCACACCAGAAGCGCACAACTGTATCTGGTTACAGTTGTACTTTAAAACTTTCAAAATACAAAACATTTGAAACACTGAACAAGAAAGTAAGGGAAAATTTGAAAACAATGTAGGAAAAGAAAAAAGAATTGTGCAATAATAAGTCATGATCAAAAAAACTGAAAACAAACATAACACATTTCCTAGCTGGCTCCTGAACATCTTCAGGTACATATAACCATCTGGCTTCAACACTACTTGCGTTGTACCAGAGCACAAAGCCAAGTTCTCTTTTGCAAACTAAAAATCTTGCTGAAACAGAAACTTAAAACAGGTTTACAATGTATAATGCATGTGATTTTCCCCACAGTCAATAAAACTACCTGAAGAAAAGAAATTGATTTAATTTGTCTTTATTTGCAGTACAATATAAAATAGACTCTTTTGGTATGAAGACCTCTGAGATCTTTTGGGTTTTTACACCATATTTAAAACAAAAGTCACATAGTTGGAAGTCTCTTGACCATCCCAAGCACTGGTGCTGTAGTAGAGTTTCAGGTATTTCAGTGGACTTCTTTGGTTGCAATCTATTCAGTAAACTTCAGATATGCAGACTTGAACATTTAAGCTCCTAAACGAGTGTTGAAGCCCCTAAATTAGAGTGGCTTGAGTTCTAAAAAACTGCAACGTATCTGGAATTCTCACCAGAAGATTTATGGGTATTAAACAACTCTACTTTTATTTAGAAACTTTACTTTAAACAACCTAGTAACAAAGGGCATCCTTCACTTAGCAACACTGAAGAATATGCAGTGAGAACAATAAGTTTTCATCTATTTTCAGACTTCCATACAACTTGCACTATCATCACTTTACATACTAGTATAGACAGTGCATGGCAAAATTCAATACAATCAGCAAACTAGCTCACCTACTGCAGCTTACTGTAGCACTTAAAGTAACATCTATAGTCCTGAAAGTGTAAGCCATCACCTACTGCTTAATTCCTCTACCGTGCTAGGTATTGGCTTAATCTCCCTGTAACAGTTCTTACAGCAAATGCTTCCTCTGCCATTTCTAGCAGACTGACATCCAATTCCTTTCTAATTTCATTAGGAAATAAGGCAACTTAAAAACTGCTATGGAGAATATGCATGTCCAGTACAAAAGTCATTGTAGTATAAATGATCAACTTTATATGGATAATGTCACTCTGTAATATATGCAGAATACGAAGTTCAGCTGTTGATAAAATTCCAGAACAAAAGAGATGTAAGAAAACAGCACTGAGCAAACTGAAGTACTACAGATTTCCAGTTTTTTAGAGCACAAGTCCTAAGCTTACACTAGGAATGTACATAAAGCAAATGAAGCAGAATGGAATTTTCACAGTTGTAACTGAAGTCACTGCATTATCCTATCGTGGTGCATTTGTCCTTTTCAAGCTTCTGTCCTGTTTTTATTTACAGCCATGCAGAACAGGATACAAATGTTGCCATTTTTGTCCTTGCTTCTATCCAGCATCATCTGTGTCACAGATCCTTGGTCCATTTGTATTGCAGGCTAGTAATGACAGGATGGTTAAGTCCCATTTTTAATTATCAATATTTAAAACAAGGCAGCTCTAGTAAATAAGGGAGTTGACAAAGTCTTAACATACTACATCTCTCGTTCTCCTCATATGCTAAATGGGACAGACTTTAAGTTGGCAAAAAGTTGTTAATACCTAATATAAACAAAGTAAAATCATGCTACATAAAATCATTCCCTACAAACAGAGCCAGAACATGATTTTAGATCAAACAGCTTGTTAATTTTTGTCATAATCAATAGTTAATGGTTCAAGGAACACAGATTCAGAGAAGTCTCTGGCTACATATCCTCTGCTGTTACCTTTCTTTGCTAATGACTGACATGAAAAATCAAGAGCTCTGGTCTTTCAAACATTAATCAACAGGACAGAACCAGTTATCTACCTTAAACTCAACTTATGACAACAGGATTTTGCCCTCAAACAGAAATCATCACCAGCTTCAAATTACAGCAGAGGACTAACTTCCAAATCTCAGACACTCCTGGTTTCATAGAAAGAGCAGGATGAATCCATTATCACTAAGAACCCTGCAGAGATGGCCAGTTCAGACCTTCCACAATTCCGTACCTCCATCGAATTCTACCAGAAATGAAAGTGCACCACTCATCTTCAAAGTGGCCTTAGGTCATCAGCAGGACTTCGAGTCTGCACTAATTCAGTCTCCTCTTTCTATTGTACCGACTTGTCAAGACCCCACCATTAAGCTGAATTCAGTAATTCTTAATGCCCCATATCACCATGATACTTTTTTTAATCAGTTGGTATCACTGAGCTTCCAGAGGAAGAGCCAAATCTCTTACCTTTATACAGAAAGATTTTCAGTAATACAGTACAAAACTAAACAGAATTTATGTCTGAGTAACGAACATAGAAAACTACTATTGCAACTTTGTGGTGACAGCATAGAAATTTAACAATCATCAGAAAGCCTAGAAAGGGCATGTTTAGTTATAAAAGAAAGATTGTCTCAAGATAAAAATAGTGCTGACAGCTAAAAAGCTCTCTGTTGCAGCAAGATATGCAGTAATGAGTAACAAGTTCTACACAGTTTACTTCCCCAATACTGCAACACAACACATTTTTGTAACACTACTTTTACACGGGTTATGCTGCAGCAGCAGTACACTTCTTAGTGGTTGGCACTAGGAATTAACCATAATAGAAGAAAGGCATTTAGTGATCAATGCACAAGAACCTCTATTTGACCTGTTCCTTAGGTGTGGTTGAAAAAAACTGAGGAAGGGGCCCATCCATTCCACTCAGATAATACACCCTCCTTGAACATGAGATTCTTGGCAGGAAGAGGAACGCCCATATCAGCAGAAATCGGCTGCAAAAGTGAACTTGACGAACCAGCATCATGGAGCTGATCCAGTGCTGAAATACCTTCCTAAAAGCAAAAGGAAGACAACCATGTCTCACAAACAAATGAAGAACTTAACAGGAAGAATATGACAGGATAATCTACTCTGCAAATACATTTCAAGTTTCTCAAGTGTGTTACTTTAATCAAATAAATACCAAATAATTATGGAAGTAAAGACAGAATAAACAACATTAAATAAGCATACAGTTGACTCAGCTGAATCTCTGCATGCATTATTTGGCTTCCAAGAACCCTTGAGGGAAGCCTGAGGCTTAAAAATTAAGACTTGTAAAAATGAATGGAAAACTCTAAAATCTTCAGAACACACTGTGCTAAATCTTCCCCACACTGTGCTAAGATGTACACATGTATTTGGAGGCAATGATTTGATCATGCACTGAGGGGTATGATTTCCCAGAAGTTTGTTTCTGTCATCTTAAAACTCACTTCAGAACAAGTTTTTTTCTAAGGAAACAGATTAACTTGAGAGGCAGATAAAATCTGATTTGCATCTCCCTGCTTTGCAGTAAATCTCTCTAAAATATCCAAGAAGCCACCAAATAACCAGCAGAGCAGGGTGTGTTATAGCTGGAAGAGAGAAGGAAAATTTTGCTGTGCAAGTCCCATAAAAAACAATGAAACTAATGAATTGAGACAAGTATTAAATTAGGCTAGAAAAGGGACAGCAAAGTACTTGCTTTTTCCTGCCAGCAGCATTTGAGGTTGATAGTGCTCTTAATACAGTTACCATTTAAAGAAAAGGCAAATAAAACAAACCACGTGTTTCCATACACCCAAGAAAGGCAAGCCAGAGGGCAGAAAGGGATGACAGACCACACAGAAGAATTAACATCTGAATTACTGCTCCTTACCTGGAATGAATGAACAAAATTAAGGACCTGAAGAGACAGCTTTCTACTGGAATGTAAGAGTTTTTGAAGGCTGTAAAAGAACAAAAGGAAGCTATGTTCAAGACACGAATTTTTACTGAAGTATCCCCATAGTATGTTGATCACAACTCTAGTAGTATCTAATGTCACATGACAAAGCTAAAAGCTTTCACACAGAAGGCTTGGTAATAGTGTCATCACTAAAGAGGCACTCAACTCATCCGCCCTTGAGGCTAGTCAGGTAAATGCTAGTTTCCCTATCGTTCACACTGCATAAAGTGAAACTATTGCAATTAAAAAATACTATTTTACACTAGATATTAATATATGAGACTTTATCATGTCTAATTCTTACACAGGACAGTCTGGCAACATGACTTTTAAAAAGCAGATTAGTGACACGCTGTTAAAAAGTCAGTCAACTACTATAATAAAATTCCTAAGCCATATTTCCAAGCAGCCTCATTTTTGGTCTCCAGAACCATGCCTTAGGGAAAAACAAAAACAAAACAAAAAACAAAACAAAACCAACCAACCAAAAACAAAACAAAACAAAACCACCACAAAACAAAACCTCACCTCACAAAAATAATCCACAAAAAGTAAAAAAAACAAACCAAAAATCCCACTGCTGAAAGCAATAAAAAGGTGCAGTAAAAAAGCATTAGGTAGCTTGATCATAAGCCATGACTAAATTTATCAAATATGATACCAGTAGTTGAAAATTTCCACAAGAGTTAAATGCATTTTACATCAAAGCATTATCAAGCAAGCTTTCCTTCCCCACTTCAGACACGAGGAGGGAAAAAAAGCCTGCACTAGGCTAGGAAGGGAAAATGAGTAGGAAGGCACCCAAATTTACTTTTTTTCTGATCTGCTCATAGTTTACAACAAAGAATTTTTGTCTAACAGAAACTATAAAAAAGCCTTATCTTAATCTCACCACAACTAAGGACTAGCTCTACATATTTATGAGACAAAAAACAACCCTCTAACATACTAGAATTAGGTACTCTATGAAACACGGCTGAGTTCTGCTTTATAGTCATTAAGTTGTAAGTATCTCTTTTTGCAGAATCTCCAAACATAACACCCACCTGTTAAACCTGCAGCTGATAAATAACAGCTCACCTTTCTTTTCTACATAATCCATGAGTGGCAATTTTTCTGCAGACCTTCTGATTCAACTCAGAGCTGAAAAGTGGAATGCCGAAGCATAATTCCAGGGGAACCCATTCCAGTTCATTTGTAGGTACTACAGAAAAAAAAAACATGAGATAACCAAACTGTAAGAAAAAGAAAGCAAGAATGTTGACCCCAGAGTCAGCTATCTTACATCAGGATCCACTAGACAGTTCATACTTCTTAAGACAGCTCATTTATTGAACTGCTCAAATATTTAAGGGAATCTAAAAATGACGTTAACATAGCACTTGTCCCAAACAATAATCAAACAACCAGACTGGAAATGTTTAGTACAAGCCATTTGTCACGTTTTACCTTCAAGGTTTTGCTTGACTGCAGAATCCATTGAGGTTTCTTCTATTACCATCTCAAATGACTCTGTGCTTCCATTTACATCAGATCCTGATGCTAATTCAGCCTCTCCTAAGGAAAAGTAATTTTTACATAAACATGTACATGAATATAAGTTTAGCTACCTTTGCCCAAGGACTATACACCTATAAAACTGAGGAGGAAATGGAGAAACATAGGGCCTGATTAATTTCAGGACTAAAGAGTTATTTAGGGATCCTTAACACTTATGAAAGATTATGTTCTGGCATATAAAAATAACAAAATTTATTTTTAAATTATTTTTTATTATTTTTAGTATTTTAAAGAGTATTCTTCTGTTGACTGTTCTAGTTCAGTGATTTTTCAGTCTGTATTTGGCATTTCTGAGCTGGTCTCAAAGAAGAATTAGGAAGTAAGCCTAGTGCCAATAGATTTACACTGAAAATGGGTTCCTATCTGTGTTGGGATAGTATTTTGCAGAGTTACAAATCAAGGAATTTAATCCTTTATTCACCTTTGCTCAAGTGATTGTATGTGAAATTAAGGGGACACAAAGAAGAAATTTTTGGTAACCAACCTCTTCCATCAGAAGCATCACTCAGCTTTCGGTTAGCATGTTGACTTGAAGGATTCAACATTGTGACATAGCCACAAAAATGCTGCAAGTCCACTTTGTTTCTCAGTATTTTTAAAGCTGTATGAATGCCCATGTTCACACGAGAGAAGTCTAGGAGGAAACAAAACATATTGCAGCTTACGTTACAAGAAGCCTCCCCCAATAACCGTATAGTTCATCTCTAAGCCAGGTTAAGTTTTTTATTTGGACTTTTCTCTCTTGTAATGCTCCATCTAAGTGATCACAGTGTTAGATCTAGAATAATACCAAGTGCTAAGTGGTTTTTTATAATACAGTAATAGAGCGGAGAAGAAAGAAAAATACAAACAGAAGACGATCTCCCTCTTGTACACAGACACATTCAGACAACAGAGATGGCAAGGTTCAACTAGGAATCAGGTGTCCAGCTCTTTCAGTGCCAGAGTCTTTTAAGGCAAATTCAATGCAAGATACATGTTTTGCATATCTGAAATTCTGAAGAATAAGAATACAGCATTAGAGGTTAACACTGAGTTGTTCATGTCAGAACTTCAGTGATTCTAGCCAGGATTTCTTCCAACTTGATGCTAGATGAGAAAATGGACATGTCAGAGAGAGCAAGTATAAGAGTAACTAACTCTGAACCTCATGAAAACTAAATTAGGAAGTTAGAAAAAATCTGGGATAACTAGAAATAAAGCTAAGTGGTTGCTTAAATAATTTTAGATTTCGTATCTGGAAATTCATACTATTATGACATCTCTCATTTGGGGAGATTATGGCTTCAGCTACACAAAGCTTCTGTCCTACTCATCAAGGAGGACTGAGAACATGTTAATTCCTGCCTTTCCAAATCAGTTGAGGTAGGCAGACTTTGAAGGAATAGATTTGGCAAGCAAAGCACATCCTGGAGGAAAAAACTCCATAATTGTTGCTAGTGCTAATAATCAAGATAAGTTTATTCAGCTTCAGTCTCACCTGTTTTACAGTTAAGAAATGCTCAATATAGTACGAAGATTTATTTATGCACTTAATAAATATGCTAGTTAATAACCAAGTAGGCACAAAGAAAGGTTTGGAGGTGTTTGAAGAAGTTACTTATTTACATCTGTCCGAGGAGAAAACAGAGACCAGAAAATACATCTTAGTTAGGTCAGAGAAGATAGCAAGGAGAAGGTATCTCTAAACTCAGAACAGACTCATCAACCATTTCCATTTTCTCATCTGACTTGTAAGTTCAACAAAATTTGTATTAAAAGGGTTATTGCAACCTTACTGTACAAGGTAATGTGCAACAGATGTGTAACGTGGTGTAGAAATGGCATTAAAGACAATTGGTTACCTCCCTGTTGCTCAGCTTCATCAAAAGGGAAAGGTATGTGCATTGTTTCTCCCATTCCATGCATGCCGTGCCCCTGAACATCAAGAAATTAAATTAGGAACAGAAAAAATACCCATCAGCTTAGCTTAGTCCTACTTATGTTCCCTTTCAAGGAGTAGCAGCCAAGCTGATGAAACAAATAAACAGATGGAGATATTTATACATTAAAGTAGCCTACCTTTCCCCTCAAAATGTATGTGAGTAAACTTCAATGAAGAGAGAAAATTTTTTCTCCAATTACAGGTTATAGAAGCATTTCACAAAGGCTGAGCATTTCTGGAGCAAAGTGGAGTTTCCACCCCCACATACAGAACATTTTTAAACAGTCACAGGCTGCTCATGAGTTGGCCTTTGAGAATGTGTAATTTTATGTTTGTTACAGTATTAAACATCTATTTGTTTTAATGATTAATTCTGAGAGTTTGACTGAACCAATGAAAATGAAGTTACTTTGCTTCTCCCAAATAGAAAAACCCAATCTGTTCTGCTGCTTGTGATAAACAGCATATTTTGCTCATACTTTACTGTATGAGCTAAACACCAAGCACTCTGCAAAAGTGCATTTCTGGAGTAACAGCTCATACTACCAGTTACCTCATCTCAATGCTGTCTAAAAAGCTTGTGGGCCCTTCACTTTCATTCCAGTTTCCTATCTTCCCCACTTAAAACTAGCAAAACTATTATGCTTGCCCATAATACAACAGAACATACATAATGTACATTCAGTTCAAAACCCATGTCATAACCATCACTGATTCACAGCAGCACTGGCTACAGAAGTTAAACATATTTTTCAGCTCTTGACAAGTGTTGCTCTCTGACATTGTTAATCTCTTCTACTACATTAACAGCTCAACTTAAAAAATTATGCAAGTTCTCATCATTTATACAGAGCACTCTATACCTGAATTAAAACAGCAGAATGTGTTAAAGCATCATTCAACATCGTGAGCACGTTTGAAGTAGGAACTACTCCTGGGTCATGACCCCAAGATGTGACTAGTAAGCGATCATAACCCTGAAAGAGAAAATTAGGTGTCTTTATAGTAGCATTGAACTATCTAAGCACATAAATTGAAATGCTAGACTTAGGTGTACTGTTACAACTCAGAAGTTATCAAAAATAACTACAGCTCTACAGTGTACTTGGTAGCAAGGATCACTCATGTTCATATTTCTGGTAAAGACAGAAGTTTGCCAACCTCAAAGATAAGATGTTATTTTGAACAGGAAATCTACGTCACCAATTCCTATAGAACTATGTGGCCATCACAGCAGTCTCCTGGCAAATAGGAAATTAAAGTAATCCTGCATAAATTTAAAAGCAAAATATAAGATGGATAAACTACCACTACCAGCAGAGAACAAAGATTTCTCAATCCCTAAAATACCTATCCAAAGGTGCCGTGGGGAACAGGACTACAACACCACTAAGTAATTTCCTAGTTTCTCAGTTTTCAAGATTGAACTCCACTGCAACTCCATAAGATTTCCAGAAACATCTTGACAGTTCCCCAAGAAAATGACAGTACAAAATAGCAGCAGTCATATATGCAGGTAAAGGGAAAAAAAAAGCCCATTAAGTTTGTGATAGTGCAGAACATGAGATCATTTAGTTCAAGAAAACCTGTCCTATCAGCACATCAAGATTCATGCAGTATTCATGTTTTCCAGGGCTACCACACTGAATGCTTTTTACTAATAGAAGTGCACGTTTACTGGCAGTTTCAACTAATGAGACACTCGGGTTTTAATCACCAATGGCCTTACAAAATGCCTTCTGCTATAGAAGACTTGATTCGCTTAATTGTGTCATCTTACAGTAAATCTTAGAGGTGTTTACAAAGTTTTTCAAATCGTAAAGGGAAGGGACACATAAAAGGTCTGAGGAATGGAAAGTGCATCTACAAATCCCAGTGTGAGAGACAACTGCCGATGTAGCTACACCAAAGAACACACTCCCCCTCTGAAGGCCTCTGTACCATTGTAATGTATTTAGCACCTCAAGTATCTACCCAGAATGATGAGATGAAAACTGCAAAGGCCTCTCTGCAATTATGAACTTGAGCAATATTATTTTTCAAATTCCATTGTGAGCAGCAACACCCAAAAGCTGCTAAATCTCCATGCCATTTCAAATCAAAGTCAGCAGATACAATGACTTTTCAGGCAAGTTTGAAAACTGTCATGGCCACTTCCACCTACATTTGTCTAGTACACAGAATACCAGCAGTACTCCTCTGTGGCACATTTGTCCATATTAGCATATCAGAGACAGGATGGGACAAGGCAGCATCTGAAGTCTTTCAGGCATAAGTTGATCACCTGTGCTGCTTTGTGAGACTCCTCACCAAAGGACTGTATTGATGTTAAAAAGTTAGGCTGGAAGGATTCAAGGCTGGAAGGAATTTGAGAGATCAACTGATCACTGCAGAGACAGTAATTCAAGTGTGCATACACAGAATCCCATACAGCTCTGGAAGTTCCAGACCAGAACACGTGGGAGAGTGGGAAGGTCTTAAGAGGAAGTATTACATACTGCACTGCTTCTTCCTACTTCCAGATACTGCTAGAGACAGGCTACAGGACTATAAAGAGCTTTCTTCCAACCTACTGCAACCTTTATTAAATTATGCTGTCATTTAAACTGCAGGGAGAATTACAGCCTAGGACTTCAAATCTTCATCACAGATTTGGATAAACTGAAAAGGATTGTTTTAGCCATCTGCTAAACCAGGCAAAAGTATATGTAGAAGTACCCTTCCTTACATGATACTAGAGTAAGTGCAATATACACTAGGTCTCTGTCTTTTTCACATAGTTTTTCTACATCTTTGTAATATACTCTAGGGATGGACTAAGAAACTTAAATTCAAGACTGCCATGCCACATTCTACACTAAAATTGAAAGAGGTGGCATCAAATATACTGGAGCCACATTCTGACAAAGGGAGAGCCATAAGCAGGATTCTTTTTTCATAATCTTTAAAGAAAACAAGTCAAGATGCTATATAAAACTTGCTCCTAAAAAAGGACCATCATCCACAATGAACTATATCTCTGACTTCAACTGTTATCCCTAAATAGCATACATTTGGAGAAGGGAGAGAGAATAAATTCATGCATAGAATACCTGAAAAACATCTGGAAGTTTTCGAAGGCGTGTTCCTTTAGAGAGCAACAGGGAGGGTGGTCCTTGTCCAGTTATGTGGTAAATATAGAGTTTGAACCAAACTGAACTGACTTCTGGTATTGCAGGTCCAATATGCTGAAGAGATATTATTCCAGAAATTAGAAATAACTTAATACTCAACCATCATACATACAGGTATCATTGAAGAATCAACAGTTTTAAAGAAATATAAATCCAATTTTTCAGCACTGGAGAGCAAATTTATTACTCTCTACTGATGATATTGAAGGTATTTAGTGAAGTAATAAAAGACTTATCACAGAAAGGTGATAGTAAGGTATTTTCTATTAATCTAAATTCAATAAAATATCCATCGTTGACTCTACTTGAATAGATAAACTGCTTATAAATTAAACAAACTTAATTCACTAAATATTCACATTTTTCCTCAACTAAACATTTTTTTTTTAGATTCATTACAGCAATATTCTACATGCCAATAATTCTGGCACTTTAAAAGGGACATCTAACAAATGTATCCAAAACAAAGGTATTAAGAAGACACATTATAAGATGGTGGGGGAAATCCCCCACTATTTTTTCACCTGGGGTGTGCAGCTGCTAATAGGTCGAATTTCATTGGTGAGTGGTGCCATGGACACCAGCAGAGTATAGTTTTTGTTGAGAACTCTGCTGCAGGTAGCTGGATCCAAACCAAGCAAACTCTCACATCGTAACAGGTCCAAGGGGAACCCTATGTTCAAGATGTAAGACTCTTAAATTATCACTTAAAATGGAACGCACAACACAAAATATGATTTCAGATTTTCCATTCTCCCCTGCTGAACTGTAAATACAGCATTTTCCACAATGAAGTTTTAAATAAATGGGGGGATTTTAATAAATCTGTACATAATTTTAGCAATTCCAGGCATATAGAGTTGTCTGACACTGAACTATAGCATGTTCCTTTCCAACTAACTGATCCCAGGAAATAAGCAGAGATACTGAGGAAGTTAGCTAAGATTTTAAAAAATAAAAATTTGCCCCATTAGAAGAATACACTCCCTTTCATGACTTGAAAAATGTTTCTTTGACAGAGTATCTGTGATTAAACTATGACTCCCCTATATGGGTTTCAGAATATTTGAAACCAATTTCTTTCTGAAGTTCAGCTTGTCTTGCCATCACTACACTTTAACCTGTTGCTCTGGATGTTAAGTTCAATTCTTGGCCACCAAATCTATCATTCAACAGGCAAACTCAGTAACACAGGTTCAAAGGATAATGACAAAATGATGCTTTGGTTTCAAAATCTTTTTAAACAAGTAGGATACAAACTGCTTTCTAGAACAGCAGCACAGAGAGAGAGCAGACTCCATGGCAGACCAGTAAAAAAACTTAAAAGGATTTCCAAAACTGCCCACAGTACCATTATTTGGTTGATCAGGCTGTACAGCTTGTGCCCCCAGGTCTTTGTTATGCCGCAAAAACAGTATCGTGTTTCTCAGTGTAAGTGCATGATCGAAGTACCGCTGTGCTTCCCCTTCACCTGTGCTTTGAACCTAAACAACAAAATAAATGCATGGTGGCAGGTTGTTTACATAAACATCCATTACACAAAAGGAAAGATGAACAAATTAGCATTTTAAAGCTTTGTAATTGAGTAGCAACCCTGCAGCTTCTATGCAAAGGTGATCTACAGCAACTGTTAAATGAAAGGCAAGTGTTGGCCATGCAGGTGGAACAGACAAAAAGTACACAAAGGCAAACTCTATAAATCAGAACTATGACTCAGTCTTTAGCCAAGAAGGTCTATGTGTCCAGTCAACCTGACTGGTATAAAACACTACAGCAATTAACAGCAGTCCTTCTACAGTTGTCCTTCTAGAAAGACCTTTAAAGGTGGATAGGCTAAACATTCCAGCACGTAACAGTCCAATTGCCCTACAAAAATGATGTGCAGACTTTCAGAAACATTAACACCTTATTAAAAGGTATGTGACATCCATTGAACAAGCCCCAATGCAGGTGTGTGCATTTGGGCAAATGTAATTCATGAACTCACTTTGCTCACTAGATGCACCACACTCATACACATGCATGGTGTGTCCTTGAAAGTCAATAGGGGTATAAATGCAGTGAATATCAGTATGATAAGGCGCCTATTCTTATTGCTAGATAAGCAGTTTTAAACAATGAAAATACTGGGAGGGGAGACAGTTGGCCCCTTTAACACTTCTAGGACTGAAAAAGCATTTTGCCAAACATGTAACAAATTACCTTTTCCAGCTCCACCAAGAAGCTGTCAAGACTCTCATCTGACAGCTTCCCAACTTCAAACATAGTGACTGCATGACTTTTCAAGTTCTGGAACAACAAAACAAAACTGTCTTAATTCTTTGAGAATAGAGTCTCAAGTAAAAGTTTAATTAAACAAAATCACTTCTTAACAAACAATACAGAAGTTTTTAAAAATATTTACAGCTGTATTACATTGATGTCAAAGTAATTTAAAGCTCTAGATACTTATTTTTGGCATAATACATTGAACAATTGTGACATACTGGTGAAAGGTTTCCCATCATTAAAAAGGCAGTGAGAGTAGAATCAAACAGGAAGGCAATGCGCTTTGTGTGCCCACTAGACAGGTTTAGGCTGCTCACACTGGCTGTTTCAGCTAACAGAAAACAAAAAGAAAGAAGATGATCATATTTATTTAAAAATAATACCATCATGTTTAAGTGAAATCTAATTAAAAAAATAAAAAGAAAAAGGTTAGTTATCACCACACCGAGTAAAATGGAATTCCTTTATTACTGCTACACTACTGATTGACTTAATTCAGAAGTTGGTATTTTTCTGTCAATTTATATCCACAATACAGTTCAGTCTTATCTTCAGAATAAAGCTATTTAAAGAATTTGAAACCAAGTAGACACCACCTGCCCCACTGAATATGCCATATGGAAAAAGAATCTACATAATCTGTATTTCACTTGTTTCTACATCCCTTTACAGCCTATGCCACTCTAGAAATATAAAAATAATTGATCCTAATGTATTAAAATTAAAATGTATTAAAAAATGTTAGTGCTCACCTGGATCATCTTGACTGTTGGTATCTGTATCTGTGGCTGATGACACAGCTTCCTGTACAGGACTTCTGTTTTCCCCACTGTCCCATGAAAGCAGCATCTTTTGAGGATCCAAAGTGCTCCTATTAATGTGAATTAAAATCCACATCTATCAATCACTGTAGCACCATAGAAGTATCTCTGCCTTCCAGTGCTAGTACTCCATGCACAGGCATACCCAGTAGATGCCTGTCAATACTTCAAAGCCCTAAACCAGTCAAGATTAATACCCCTGAGAGTCCTGCTTTAGCTTTGCAGAAAGGTTTACTGGGGGTTTCAAAACAACAGGTTTTGAAAGAGATACGAAAAATCAACTGTCACTGAATAAGAATCCGATGGAAAAAACCTAATCCACTTTGTTCTCTCAGTCTGAATAAGCCTTGAAGAAAACAGTCAAAGCAGTCGTTTTAAAGGGCTTCGCAGATACTGAACTAAAAGCACACCAAATATAGTACATGAACGTACAGGCTACATTACCAGTCCTTATTCTCAGATTAACAAGAGGTTCAAGAATTCTTGTCATTATATGTATTAGAAAGCCAAGTGAGATTTGCTATTGCAGAAGTCAAAGAAAGCAGCCAATAGCCTTTCAATCAGATTTTCATTCTAAGCTTTCCCTTCAATGAGAAAAATAAGCCTTGTGAAGGAGTGAAGACACTTACTTCAGCCTGTTTACTGAAGGAACATTCTTCCACGACGGATGAAGATTATCCAGGTTTATTACTTGGCCTTTTTTATGAGCAAAGCCTAACCGACAATACATGGACACAGCATTCTGAAGAAACACACACACACACATAAGGAACTGTTGTATGAAAGCAGGTTGCAAGACAGTGAACTTTCCATACTGAGTTCAACAAATACATTATACACACATACCTTTACTAAAGATAAGTCAATCTCTAGCACGTTTGCGAGCTAAAAAGGAAAAAAAAAAAAGACAAGTCAGCAATACGGTATTAACAACACAGAGTAATTCACCATTTTTGGGATGTAGCATCTTTCTCAGGGTTTTCTTTATTTTTAAACCCACCCTGTACTGGTAGGAACAATTTTGTCTGCATTGAAATGATGAAAAAAAAAGGATGAAATCTCCTAACTGTCCCAGTTGAAAGCATACCAAAGAAATATGAGGCTATCCTCCACTGTGTAATTTCTAGGCTAATCATGCATATCATTTCTAGGTTAGTTACGTGTATCAGAAAACATGCAAAGAGGAAAACAAATCCTGGATATATTTTTAATGGGTATTTTTCAGAATTTTATTAACCATGTTTTGAGAAAATCTTATAAAAACATATTTCTCATACTAAACTACCCTTATGCAAAAGTTACATTCCTACGTTAAGCCAACATCCTGGTATGATTTCACTGCCAAAGAAAAAACTAGCTGAATTTTATTTCACACTAGAAAAACAGCCTGTATTCCAGTTCCAGCCTGCATAAAAGTCAACTTTAGTCACCTCTGCATAAATTCATTCCAGCTGATGGAATTGTTTTACTGAACTGAAGGTACTCCTTCAAGCCTTAAGTACTATAAAAGCTACAGGTTGAGTCTTAGGCTTGGCAATATCTCTAAATAAAATTACTTCATAACAATCCATATCTCTGCCTTAAGTATTTAGAGCAGTGTGCTTTGGGCCCATTTTCAAGTATTCCTACATCCCTGACACAGGTTAAATTTTACTTACCTCTGCCACATTAGTGTGTTCATCTATTGAAACAAATATCTTGTACAGGAGTGTTTCAAAGTAATCACCTTGCACTCTGTTCATCACAAAACCTTCAAGTGGTGGCACTGAAAGAAGAATTACTTTCAAAATTACAATTCAGCAACTTACTTTATTAAACTGTAACTGCATTAAAATGGAAAAATAAGTTAACACTTCTTTAATTTTCATGATACCTGCAATTTTGAGAATTTCCCAGGCACAAAGAATAAAAGATAGCATCTGCTGCTACTAAAATTCTCCCCTTCCTTAAGAAAAGTAGTGTTAGTCAACATGTTTTCTTATAAAAACTAGAGCCACTCTACCTAGCACCATAGCCTTGCACTCCCCAGCTCATCAGCTACAGATAATTTCCAGTGTCTAGCCCATAAAATGACTTTGGAACATGGACGGAGAATAAATCATGCCTGTGCTTGGAGTAGGACACAAAAACACCACCCCACCCACACACTACAGAACTGACACTTCCAAAGTGATTATCTAAGCAGTAAGTCTCTTGTATTTAGAGGACTTTCACTTAAATGATCTCTACTACAGCAATGACAGGTACTTCTGCATAACTAGGTTCCAAACAATTTATGCCTTTGCAGATCATACTGAATTTGGAAACCCCTGAGACCCATCACAGCATAACGAGTTTGTTCAAAGGGCAGCCGTATGCTGTGCTAGTTTAAGCTCCTACATAGTCCCCAGACACACTCCATGACTAATTGAGGTGACAAGACCAATGAAGAATGGAACTGGTAGCTATTAAAACATTGCATCTGTCAGGAAAGAAGTCTTTTTGGTAACTACAATTCTCTGTGCTATTCTTCCGTTTCATTACAAACTTATAGAAGGGTACTTATTAATTCATGCCATGACTGCTGTAAAAGAATCTCATCTTCCCCAACTATGTGTTCAACACAACTTAAAAAATTCAGGGTGAAAAAAATCCTATATACAACAAAAACAATGTTGAAAACATTTAGTCAAGAAAAAGTTTCATAGCTCAAATGTTTTGTTTCAGTACACTCATGTACACAGACAAGCAGCTTCCAAGACAGAGAACTACAGGATAACTGAAATAAAACTGAGAAAACATAGGTATAATAGTCATGAAATATTTACTTACCGGCTATACAGCTGTCATCAGATATTGGTACATCAAGGTAAATAAATCCTTTGTTATACAAACCTTTATAAACAAAAGGACATAATTTTAGGGGGAAAAAATCATTTTCAGAAGTACTGAAGATGTAAAGTACAGTTCCCCTCTAGCAGATTCAGATTTTAAAGTAATTTTTCCTAATAACCTCCACAGAAGAATATTTTTTACAATGAATGGATGGATAAACCACACCTAATATATTAAACAGGTGTCACCCTAAACCTGAGTTCCTCACTCACAGCCCAAACTCTTAAAGTACTTTCAGGACAGCACAGCAAAAGGACTACACATCAAAGCAGCTCCATTTGAAAAACATGAGTGTTTCTCTGCCTAAATGTTGACTTGGTTTTCACCATCATCACTGTACTGTCAAGATCTGGGGTTTTTATCCTGAATTAGCTTTGTCAACTGAGGATGCTGGCTACATTTGGCTACTCAAGCCAGGACGCACACATTTGGTAGCAAGGATACAAACTAAATCACATCAATTCTCATGGTCCGCACATGTCCTTGCCATACATTGTCACAGAAAGTCTCGCTTATACAACTGCACAAGTAAATTCTGGTGCATTTCAGCACAAAGCATCAGCAAAGCTGCAGCAGATAAAGACAAACACTGCAAACAAGAAGGACAAAAATATAGTAACGACCTATATTACACTTTCCCCACTTGAAACTGATTTGAGCACTAAGCATCTCATCTGAGTTCTGCATTATAAGCCAGTGAGAAGTTTTTTAAGGAAGGGAAAAAAATTACAGCACGGTTACCTTTAGAATCTAAGTTATGTAGCAGCTATCATAGAATCATAGAATATGCTGAGTTGGAAGGGATCCATAAGGATCACTGAGCCCAACTCCCAGCCCTGCACCCCAAGAATCACACCGTGTGCCTGAGAGCATTGTTCAAATGCTTCTTGAAAATGAGCTATATTTTAATGGTAAAGCATAAAGCCAAATTACACAGTATAAATAAGCCAAATTTACAGTCCATATTTCCTCTGGTGTTATCCAAGGTCAATCCATCTATACCACATTCATTAGTCTGGGGACGAGGTGTGTCAGCAACCCTCAGGTGAAGTGTTACTGAACACCTGAAGTAGAATTGTCAGGATATTTCATACACACAGAGCTCAGCCTGGCTATAGTATGTGCCTATACATCTATAGCGTATCAAGTTAAATTAGTAGCCTCAATCAGTTCTTAAATAAAGATTTTAAATAAAATGTCTGCATGAACCTATCAAGTAACCTGAATTAATGTCAGCTATGCAAAATAATGTGTATCAACGAACCAGGATCAGGATGACATTATAAGTCATCAACATGCTAAGGATGCTTTATACTGTCTTTCTTTCAGATTCAGCTCTCATAGTTGATACATCCTTATATACATGAAGAGTATTGGTGGAATTGTAGTTTGGATTAAACAGTCATCTTTCCCCATAAAATACAATCCTTTTTGCAGTCCCATTACGTTAATTGTACATTCTTTTTCCATACATTAGATCCTTCTAAACCTACTAAACCTGAGCTGTAACCCCCTCCCACAAACACCACGCCACATATAAAGATCACGACCTGGTTTTGGAATTTAAATTTTCTTAAGCCCTATACTGTTTCAGATACTCCAGAGCATGAATTTCAGCTATCTCACTTTTTTTTTTAGATGTTTTGTTCTGCTCAGTAACAGGCAGTAAAATTCGGCCTCAATTTCTTATAAAAACCTACAGCACAGGTTTGAGTGCTTGCAGTAAGCCAGGCACTTACAGGCACACTTTTCAAGTAGGATTTTGTCAGTGAATTTTCACTCCCTTGCCTAATATGATTTGTCTATAGCTATTACTTGTTATACTGAAATGGGAAGACGTTGGCATATCATTTTTCACTAACAGCTGCAGACTTCTGAGAAACAGGAGGCCCTCTTAGATTTAAGTTGCATTTTCAGGGTTTTAAAACAGTAGAAAAATCACAAAGACTTTCCTTTGAAAAGCAAGGGTGCAGTTTAAGCATCCTGGATTACCAATTCTGACATTTTTAATTTTAGTTTCTCTTGTCATCTACATCCCCTTCCCCCACAATCCTGACAGTTTCCAATGAAAGAATTTGTTGACTCAAACAATAACAGAGCAGCAGCTGCTAACTGCTCACCATTAAAACATTTACAAGATCTAGACTTCAGTACAAGCTCTTGAGTATTCTCCTTCAACTCTTCTTTTGCTTCAACTTTCTACATTCCCTTTTATTCCTAGTTTTCAGACACTACTCTCAGAAATTACTAAACAAGATCTAAAACCAGAAAAGAAATGTTCATTAAAAACTTACTGTGAACTACATTGAAGTCTAATGAACCAGCGAGCTGAGGACCTGAATCAATTATCTTATCAATAGCAGACTTCTCTGATGTAGTACAAATCTAGGTAAAAGAAATCAAATTAGTCTTCTGTAGAAATGAGTCTATGCAACTTTCTTAATATCACTCAAAAAACCTCAAACACTTCTGCCTCAAATCAGTCTTAAGTAATATAAGAACACAGAAGGTAACCCAGGGCCTTAACCAAAATATCTGGACTGAAAAATTCACTGCAATTTCTGTTAAAGTCTAAATTCTTTTTAGCTTGGCCCTACACAAAATTATTCATGCACTAAGAACAGTAATTAATTGCACAAGAATTTGGCAAATCAAGTCCATGGTATAATAGGTTTGTTTTTTAAAACTTCCAAACTGAGTGTTCAGCCACACAAATGGACTAATTCTAGAACAAGGGCCAGTGCTCCAGGTTAACTACCATGGAATCTCAGAACTTAAATAGCCACTGCCTAAGACAGCCGAAAAAGAGATTCCATCACTGCTTCAAATATGTTCTAATCTAAACAAAACAGTTCTAGAGGAGGAAATAAATCTGGATCAAATGACTAGCTGACTGTAAAAAGAAGACTGTGAGAATGAAAACAGAATGAGGATGAAACATTGTCATCTCCTAAGTTTTCCATGTGCAAACAATGAAAAACTAAGCAGACACAAGAATAGAAACAATGAAAATATGTGTCAAATAAATCCACTGCCATTCTGATTCTAATTATAGTGAAAATCCAGTCAAAGCTGACCTGTCAGGGCTCAAATATGAAATTTAAGAAAATATATTTTGTTGCTTGTTCCCTACCAATTATATGATCACACACACTAGTTGCCACAGATTGCTTGATGCACAACGACCTCAGCATTGCACATAGTGCAGAGTACAAATGACAAGAGGGTAGAATATGTCAAATAAAACATCACAATCTCCCATACTTCCAATCTCTATTTCCATAAAAGACTTGATATAAATCTGCAACATCATCTTTGTGTATTCCACACAAAGGAAGACCCTGCTTCCAGGGACTATCAGTATTCAACCAAAGTTAGAGAAGCAATCCATACTCCAATACCTTGATGTCATCCTCAGTGATGTAGCCAGCCTGCACGACCCACCACGCTTCTATAGCAATCTCCACAGGCTTCATGGGTAACAGATCATGAGCAGTTTTCCTTCTGAAAAATTTCTGCAGTGGTACAGTCCATTTGAGATAGTAATAAAGAGCACTTCACATGCACAGACAACCATTTACCTTTACAGAAACTGATCTGTATATCCATTTTTAAGTACGTTATATTCGCACACTGGAGACACACAAGACACACACATACTACTGGCTCTGTCATTTAGTAAAAGTTTCCTCCTCTCTCAAATCACATGGAAATGGGAAAGAAAAACAATTATTTATATCTGGTATTGTTAAATCTTTCCATAAACTCATCCATACTGTAGGTGTCACTAATTAAAATCCACAGTATTCCATCATATTAGGATCAAGTCCAAATTTAAACTACGACATTTTCTCATGTGAACAGTTAACAGAGCGTAGCAAACAAAGCATAAAAATAGGGTATTTAAAAGAAATTTAGTGATTTCAGGAACATATTTTATTTACTTTAAAGGAAAAAGTACCCCAACATTCTCAATAAGCACAGCGCTAAAAATGTACAGTGAATGTCAGTCCAAGAAAGAAAAACTGGAGTATACTGGTTATTTATAGATCTGAATAGCTTATGTTACATTTCATAGCCATCACTTTTTGGTTCACTGTCAGCTGCATATTTCGGTAAGCTCACTTTCAGTTGAAGGACTAAGCTACTGCAGGAGCACTTACGAGTTGAGTTCTCTGTTGCAAACTAAAGGCCCTGCTTCCATCAACAGCCATCACATTTTCCATGTGTGCTGTCCACATCCAAGGATGTCTCTGCAGACTCATTAGCATCTCTTATAGAAAAGCATACACACTGAAGAAATTTACACCTAGACTGTCCCAGAGTAAACTCTCATGTCAACTGCACACACAGAATTATTCCACGTTTCTTTCAGAATGAGTATCCTTACTCCATGTTTATAGTGTCCAGGAGACATTAGTTATCTTGTGCCATAAAGTATAGCTCAAAAACTGTAAGATTAATAAAAATTAAGAAGTATCACTGAATATCTTTTCCTTTAGTATACTTTGGTTTTAAATCAAAAAGCTCTGTATTAACTTGAGGAAACATAATATAATTAGCAATACATGACATCACATTCAATTAGCCACATTTAAACTGACCAGGGCCAGGAAATTTTTCCATTCATCATTTCCTATTAAATAATATGGAGGGAGGGAGTGTGAAGTAAAGGGAGGGAAAATCAAAGACAAACTTACTTTTGAAGACCTACATTGGTTCATTAGATCAATATACTGGTTTCTTCCTATGCCAAGAAGTCTTAGACCTGAAAAATGAGTAAGGTTTTATTTCTCTTAAGACAGGTTTAAGCTGAAGAGATATTAAACATTCTTCAAAGAATCAGAACTAATTATATAATAGTGTTTTTAATTACTCTTATCCAAATAAAAGGATAGTTATAGGAGCTAAATTCATTCCATAATACATCCTCATTCATTCACTGTGTACAGGTTAAGAAAAAAAAAACCCCACCACTCAAGTCATAGGGTAACAAGGAATAATCCAACCCCTTTTTTTCTGCACTCACATCAACAGCTTCAGATTAATAGTTTGTCTTCCTCCTAACAAAGACCAGACCACATACACTGGATTAGAACTCTAAGAATTAGGGCACAAAAGGCCACTTAAGCTTCTAAGGAAGATGATTAAGATGCAGTTGAGTTAAACTGAATCAAAACTTATTTCAACAATCTCTAGCTTTCAACCATTAAGAAACCATGAACAGATATTACAAAACCACTCATTAGTTTTAACCCCAACTTTCTGGTTTGACACTAGCTTTTATGACAAAATGTAATGAAAGAAGTTTAAATTAATTATCTACAGTGGCTAATCTGCAGCTGTGCTAAGATACCAGAATTGCTGAGGAGGAGAAATCAAACAAAAACAGGGAAGTCATTCCTCTCTTCATACTCCTGACTAACACTAGATTTCCAAAAAGCAAATTGGTCGTGAGAAAAGAGTTCTTACCTGTTTCCCTGCCGTAAACATTACATGAAGGCAAACTAATTGAAAATATCCTTTTAAAACCAAACCCAACTGTTTCCAAAAGCTGCAGGCTACTCCTTGCGTGACTATATGCCATACTTAGAGAACTTTATACATATATACCAAAGATGAGGAACTAAGTCTTTAATTATACATAACTCTTCTGTGGCAGGTTTGATCAACACCATTCCTATGCCAGCAGTTTCCATTTTGCTCTGTAAGACTTTCCAGTAGGTTGTTGATCTTACTCTGTTCTCCTCCACCAGGTTTAAGGTTTGCTTTCCTAACCACCCCATGCCATACCCAGAACAGTGTAACAGATAAAGCATCTGACACATCCAGCAGTGTCATAAAATACCAGATTCTCTTCCTTCTTCTTTCTGGTACATCCTCCCTCAATCCACATTGATGCTGATTCACAGGAGTGTGAACAGCCTCTCAGTGTCTTGCTAATGTCTTCAGCCCAATTCATGCCAAGGAATGCACTAGGAAAGGACCAGGAGCTCGGTTTGCTGCCAGAAGCGCAAGCAAACAGGAATGCAACACAAGCAAGGACAGAAGCTGCACAAGATTTTGCACCACCTCTATCTGTACTCAAACCAGCCCAGTGCCAGTTCTGCCCATACGGACAGAACTCTGGATAAAGGGCACACGCTCCTTAATACCACAATTTAAATGCTTCTACACCTTCATTCACATGCTCATGTTCAAGTAAACAGATGCACACAAATCCATTTTCAGAAGCTCCTTATTTCCAACTCACTGAAGGCAGTAATGTAACTAGGTAATACTTACAATCAGCAGCAGTGAAGTTGGGTAAAGAATCATAGCTTTTTTCACTGTTCATTATATCCTTAAAAAGAAAAGAAAACTTTTAATTTGCAAGAAGAAAGTCATTGTTGCAGAGAAGCAGGACCGAAATTGTCTGTCCTTTTTAAGAACAAAATGAAATTTAAACAGATATGTTAAAGTCGGCTACCTTATCAAACTTGCCAATTATGTGATTAATGACTACACAGTAACTTAGACACATAAAAAGCGAGATTTCTGTTGAATGTAAGCTTTGCAAAGAGAAAAGCTGACTGAAAGATTAATAAACAAAATCATGTATCTCTCTTCACAAAAAAACCCAAGCACAAAGAATTGCTAACTAATAACAGAATAAACAAACATTATGTCTGCCATCACTATGCACATAATAAAATAAAAACACTTCTAATATCCAACAAAAATAAAGGAGGCTGCCAGAGTGCTGACAGAAAACAGAACCACCTTTGTTCTCATAAAAATAGATCTGCTTCAGGCTTTTCAAAAAGCTTCTAATATGGTTAAGTGCCCTTTTAAAAAAAAATTTACAATGTGTTGGGTTTTAAAACTGGTAATTCTCTTTGCTTTATTAATCCAAAAAAAATGAGGTATTTCTTTTACAGTTTGAAGTGAAGACTCACAAATCTCAAACATCAAAAGTCTGGCCTCAGAGTGAATCCCACCCCAGCTCCACATGACAAAGTCCAGCTCTCAAATGGCTAACAGGGCAGAAAGGAAAAAAAGCAGGTACAAGTAGTTCTCTAGAAACTTTCCTTACTGTTTCCTTAGTTCTTAGAAGACCCTACACAAAACCAACTACCTGACACTGCCTTGTATGCATTACAGGGCCATTATCAGCATCTCTAGACAGAGAACAACAGATTCTCACCACAGTTCTGCACTCACCTCCATTATGCCCGTGTAATAGGAAAATGGTGTTACCCTCAGACCTTTTACCATGATGTCAGACAAATGATAAGGGTACAACATGAGATGATCTCGACTGTATTTTAACAGATCTTCATAATATTTACGTTCATCTTTCTTGACATGCTTAACTACAAGGGGAAAAAAAGTTGCAGTTTCATGAAGTTCAATTTAAGAAAAAAGAAGGGTTACAACAACAGGATTAAAAATAGCGTAATGGCAATTGAGAGAAAACTACAAGCGAAATAAAGCAGTGGTGCAGGGCATTCAGCATCCAGATACTCCTACATATGATACAACTAGTCTCAGAGCCATTAAGGATACAATCAAAACAGAGCAGATTTACCTAACAGGTTACCAGGAAGCAGACCATTGAGACAGAACTCATAAAGGCAGCAAAAAAATTATCTTTTAATTACTGAAACTATTAACTACTTTGGGAAGACAAATATATTCAGTCAGAGAGAACTAAATTCAAAGTCTGCAAACAAGTCATAGCCAATTGCTCATGTGAGTCAGGGTCACTGCATCTCATCCAGTGACAGGCTTTACAAGTCAAATCCTCTCTTAACATCTCTTAATTTTTTGAAAAATGGCAGCAGAACTACAGCAGGAATCCAGTTCCACCTGACAACTCAGTAACCTTTAAGAGTGCTTTGCTAGAAAAGTTGCCAAATGGATCAAGTCAAAATCTTTCTTGATGTTTTACTATTTAAAAGTACATATTTTCAAGGAAGGGAGGACCTTTGAAATGGTTTTGGTTTTGCATTTTTACAGTAAAGACAAGCTTCCACACAGAAGAACAGGGCAGCAATCAGAAGTTACTTTGCTTCTTTACTCACCTAAGTTATTCCGGTATCGTAACTGATTGCGGATGCTGTAGAGTACGACTTGCCTTTCATATTCCCTCTGGGAGTTTCCAAGACCCTTGAAAACATAAAGGCCTTTTAACTGACATGCACAAACCCCCTTTCCATTAAACCACTGCAAAGTGTCTTATGAGGAAACCTACACAGGCAGTAGCTGTTGCTCAGTGAGTCCCCCAGTTCAATAGTGACAGTATCTTTAATCTCTGTATGAGTTCAAAAATACCTTTAAACAGGTCTCTACACAGGATTCAGATTT
Organism: Margarornis squamiger; assembly: GCA_035222235.1. Taxonomy (NCBI): domain Eukaryota; kingdom Metazoa; phylum Chordata; class Aves; order Passeriformes; family Furnariidae; genus Margarornis; species Margarornis squamiger. Next base: position 139,264,958 of record JAWWTY010000077.1, on the reverse strand, counting down.
AAGCAACTGCCTTTGGATTTTTTTTTTTCTAAAACCACTGTGATAAAAAAGGGAGCATCTAATTTTCAAACCAAGCACATGATGCATTGAACATTTACCAAGCATTCAGTGTCTTTCAGCCTTGAAGAATTACCCAGAATTAGTGTAGCACAACCGAAGCATAGTGAATGTGAATAGACATGTGAAGATTCGACTGCTGCACCTAAGAAGCTTATAATAATAAAAAAAAAAAAAATTAAAAAAACCAGTGAAACTGCTCAAGTTGCAGCTTCACGGAAGTAAAGCAATCAAGTGATCCTAGGTCACAAGATAAGGAACAAGCACAGCACATTACTTGACTATGAGGAAAGAAGATAAAAAGAGAACTTTGGTTCATGCTTCAAATGCCTTATTTCAAAAACTGACCACTCAGTATCCTCTAAATCAGTCTCCTACTCTGCATCAAGTGATTTGAGTTGTTTGGTTTTCCTCTTTACTCTCCTTGTTCTCTCCCTGATTCTTATACTAAGAGATCCTTTGATGATAAGATACTTTACTGCATATATGGGATAGGCAAGAAAGTTGTACACAAACTGCAGAATCAGGTATAAGAAAAGCAACCCCTGATACCACAGACAAGGTCTGTAATTTAATAAATATCCAAAGAGGGATCCAAGTACTTGCCCAAACTACAAAAACATTAAGGACTATGCTAACACTGAAGTAAACAAAACTGTATTCCAGAAGTTCCATCAAAGTAAACAATGCATTAAATACTGGTATATTTTCTATCCTGAATCACACAGCCAACAGTGTGGCACTCAGCTGGACAGGTAAAGAGATATCATCATTCATCTCCTTCTTACTGCTTCTGAAATCTCAAATTCAAGGAATTGAATTACTCAGGGCCTGCAGCCACTACTCATCCTCTCCATTCTTCCTCTGTGCAAGAGCAGGAATTGTTTAAACAGCATCTGCTTTCAAGCAGTATAAGGCTTTGGAGACAAGAACCTTCTCTCACCTGGACACAATACGCCCCCTCTGCTACTGGAGCCCCATTAAATCCAGGCAATCAAAATTTCATGAGGGTTTCTTTTCCAGGAGCCACTGGCAGCACAGAGCTCCCTGGCTACCGAAACACTGCACTGCACAAGCCAGGGGTTGGAGGAGGGACACCCAGCTCACCTGGTTTAACACCTGCACAAGCTCAGAGAGGACCCCACATCTCCCTCTGGCCACCCCAAGGCACCCCATGTGTCCTTCTGCTCACTGAGGCAACACAGAGACACAGAGACACACACATACACCACACACACACACACCACACACACACACACATCACACACACACACGTCACACACACACACAGGCACCACACACACACATACACACCCCTCTCCTCGCAGACTCCACCAAACTAACTAGAGATTTGTTCAACCTTGAACGTTGTTGACAAATACTCTAATGAAGCATT
>JAWWTY010000077.1:139148173-139253786 GCA_035222235.1 Margarornis squamiger | reverse complement strand
AAGCTAAACATTCTTCAGTGAAAAGGTTCCACTATGTGGATGTTAAAATGGAACTTTTCAGCTATATTGTAAAATGGAGCTTTCATTACAATTAGTATCTTCCTGAACATGTTAATTTGAACAAAAGATCAGATTTTACTGAATAAAATGCTTTCAGCAAAATCTTCCAGTGAACACTGAAGTGTACTTTTCTCTTAGAAGCTGAGTTTCCAATCAAGAACTGCACGTGATGCAACATTACAGCTCCAAATCTGCATATTTCCACTTGCTTTTTGCTTTCTGAATTTGGTCTGGTTATTTTTTTCTATAATCAAACAGTGATTTTCACTGCAGATCCCTAGAGATTTAAGGTCTAATTATTTTATGCATTTGCAGTTTTGCATCAAGCTTATCTGTATTTCTGTCCTTAATATTACTATGAGTAGAGTCAATCCCTCTGAAAGTCAGGGTCACTGCTCTGCTGTAAGGAAAATGCTTTGGGGACATTTTGGAAATACCAGCAATGATTTTAATTATATGATTTGAAAAGTTTGATGGATTTTTACTTTTGTGAAATGGTGTAATTTTTTTTTTCAACCTTCTATCTCTCAAAAATCCATGAAGATTCTTTATGCCTTATTCTGTGATGTTAATTAATGGGGATGGGAGTTTGAATTCTTTGGGTTTAATTTAGACCATTTTTAGAGATTCTCTGGTATACCCTTGAGTTTTGTCTTCTCATTGTAAAGCAGCCTAAACTTTGTGCCAGGGACGACTCCATACTATAAGAAAGGAATGGCAGGTGGTTATGGGGCAGATGGTTTGAGAACTTAAAAGTGTAAAAGTAGGTATAACCTGCAAAACATATCTGCCCAAGGAGTCCTGTTGGGCATAAGCTCGCAAGCATCACAAGGACTTCTGTGTTGCCTATAGACATTACTGCCCTTGTAGAAATGTTTCCTCAGTGCGAGTATTAGCACAACGTCATTTTATTATCTCATCACGAAGCTCAACAATTGCTCTTTGTTGCTTGCCCTGGCAGACCAGTGTTCAGTGACAGTCAATTCTTGTTCAGTCCCTGGCCATAAGCCCACAGTCAGCAGAGGACAGAAATAACTTCTTGTTCAGCCACCCAGCACTGGGGAAGAGCTGTGGCAGATTCTTTTCGTTTCCATGGTCCCTTTTTATTCAGAATACTTGCTGTTCCTTTTAGGTCTGAGACTGTCCTGTGAGTGCCACTGTAGTAGGTGTTAACAAGCATCTGCCCATGAAAAAATTATGAGGCATCTGTGGCAAAAAAAAAGAACCCATCTGAAATATTAAAGGGTCATTACATTTATGTTTTACATGGTGTAAATAGGTCAGGCAATTATGTTTTACAACAACATAAAAAATTACAGCGTGGAAATTCCATTCTGGATAATGCTCCTCTTTATATACAACAGTTTTAATATAATCTACCAAGTTCTGTTGTTACTGTTAAGAAAATTTCTGTCACTCGACTCTCATCTCCATTAGATGGGTTTGTTGGCACAAATCAGTTATGATATCTGGTAGCTCAAGCTTAGGTGCCTCAAAAGAGGGACTCCAGCCAAAGAAACCACTTGGGCAATTAAACCCTCACAATCTAAGCTCCCCATTCCTCATGCAACAGTCCAGACCAATGGTAATATTATGGTCTGGGGTCTTCTCCCTCTTTATTGATCCACTGTTTCATTACCAGGGAGTTGTCACATGGTCCTCTTGACATCCTCTGAGGTTTTGGTGGGGATTTCAGTCAGTTCTGTTGTCCCTGTCGTAATACAGTTGGTACAGTTCATGTACCACAATCTTTGGGCTCTTCACTCTAGATACTAATTTTTAAGTAATATTTAAGCTGCTTGGTTTGTCTCTTCTAACTGTTATTAATGTCCAGATTGTTCAAGTTTCACTACAATCCATCTTTACCATTATTACTGGTGAGATTATTAGCTCCATCTTTGACTTACACATCATAGCCATATGGTTCAGATAAAATTCAACAATTCCAGCTATCTATGTCAAGCAAGAACTCAGCTACTTTCAAAATAATATAAAATTTTCAAGAGCTGCTGTCCAGAAAAATTACTCTGCCTTTATGTTAACTATGACTACTGGCTGAAGCAATGGACTGATTACTGCTGCTTTAGGTGACTCAGCTGGCCTGGGAGTATCTTGACTTTTCCTCCACCTCCTTCCTGTGAGGTAGGAAGGTGTTAGACACAGAAACCCCCAAATTCCATAGGCACAATTGGTTTGTTGGACACTAAACATGCATGTCTGTATTGTAACAGCCCTTCTACGTGTCTATGAATGTATAGATAGTGTTTAGGTAATGCACATTGCAGATGAATCTTTTAGAAACAATGAAGGGGCCAAGGGGAGAAGCATGTCATTTTAGGACTTCCCTGATGGTGTGCAACATCCTTCAAGTTATTCTTCTTGTAAATAATTGAGCTTTAAAATATGTGAAAGAGTCAGAATTATGTTCTTAAAGATTATGCCCATATATTTCAGTCCTGTGTAGGTATACTTAAGTCATGTTAGCTTTCATGCTGTCATGCACAAGAATTTACTTCAGTTCCATTGAGGTTAACTCATCACAAGTCTCAGTGGAAGTAATGAGTGCAAAATTTTTAGTAAGACATAAGAACACTTGAGTCAGGGACTTGGTATCTCAGCTGAAAAAGAGGCAAAATATGCCGTTTTCCAAGTTTTTTCCAACCAGGTATTATGGTCAACAAAATAATAGTAGACAAGTCTGCTCCCAGCAAACCAGAGAATTACTCCAAACTTGAAATACTAGATTTGTCCAAGATGAATAAAGCCATTTGTTTGCTTTTTTTATGGCTTCCATTTGCAAGATAAGTATTAAAAGGAAGTGGTATGAGGCATGACTCATGACTAACCACAGGCATGGTGTCTTTGAAGATTTCTAGCATCCTTTCCTGCCTTGGCTTCAGCTGCCCCACCAGGTGAGTCAGGTCCTTGTCAGCCCCATGTCCTCTCTGCCAGCCCTGTGCAGGTGCTGTGTGCACTCACACATATCAAAGATGTCTGTATTGAAACATCTGGATTGAACTCCCTAGAAATAAAAGCTGTATGGTGCCCTGGTAGCTAAGTCTGATTTTAAAAGTACTTTGTGTTAATGTGTTCTACCAAACACAAAAATCTTTGGAAACATTAAAACTGGACAGCATAAAATTCAGCCATGAGAGAACCACCCCAAACTTATTTTTTCTCTTATTTGTGGTCTTCTCTGTCATGCTGATGAGCATGAGTAAATAGCATTAAATATTAGTCATAAGGCATTGTGAGATGATGTATTAACAGTTTCTAGTAACAGGAGGGACTTTGTAGGAGAAAGATGGTTTTAATTTAGCAGTTTAAATAACTATCAGAGCAATTACCTTCACTGTTGCCACTTGCTTGTAATAGGAAAAAGTGAATGTGACTAATTCCATTAGGATCTTGTTGTCACTGTAGGTTTGGTCTCGGATATAGAAAACAAGGTTTGCACCTCTTGTTTTGGAAAGAGTCACAGAGTCATTGCAAAGGCTGTTGAGTAATGAAGCCTAATCCATAAGTCTTACATATATTGTATTATCCAGTATAGATTCATATAGAAATTGTTTTGATCCTGATAGCAACAGGCTATCAGGAACAAGCCAACTTGACAGTGTGTGGTGCTGTCAGAGAGCTGTTAGACATAAAACAGCTGCAAGGATTTGGGAGAGTGACAGCCTGGCTGGCAGATGGCATTCAAAGGCTCTGATATCATTCCCTGAGCAGTCAAGGAAGCAGATGGCTATTTTCCAGTTGCATATTGTGATTGACTGAGAAAAATGCTCAAACAAACAAAAATGACAGGATAAAAATTGCAGGTATGTTTTACAAAACAAGAGAAGGACACTTGTTGTCTTAAGGTAGCACTTGCTAATTGATATGTCCAAAAGGTGTTTGTCAACCCTGCCTTTTTATTACCATAGTACAAACCCCGGTGCCTGCTGATACTGCCCTGCTGCCAGTGTGCCCCAGCTGTTCTTCTGTTTGTTTTTAAATCTTAGTGCCCATCTACTCTGACCTGTGTACTAAAAGCCTTTACATTTCACATAAATTCCTACATGAATAATTGAGCCAAATTATTTGAATTTTACTGAAGAAGAGCTTGCAGGAGAACCTCTTACTCTGATGCAAGGGTGATGGGAGATGGTGAGAACAACATCCACCAATGCTGAGATATCCTCACCCTGAATGGCCTTTCCAAGTTACACGAGACCTGACCTTGCCTATCAGCAATTGCTCTTTGTTTCTTTTGCTTTTCCACTATAACTAAAGAGGTCTAATATTTGGAAGTTTTTTCTCATGGGAGTACCCCACACACTGACATGAAATGGGCTTTATCTGCTTTTCTGCCTTTTCTGATTGATGCTCTGGAGCCTTCTGAGTAAGTCAACTTTTTATTGCCCAGGAATGTTTGCAGCCCCATGCCAAGTTGGCTAACATGGGCCAGAACAGGGCTGTGTGTCCCAGGGCCTTGCTGCCACAGATCAACAGGCACCATTGCCAGCTTGCCCCAGGGCCCTTGTCCATCCCATGGCAAAGCCGGAGGCTCATGGTGAAGGGGCAATCTCTGCCTGTTGACTTGGAGAGCTCCCCCATCCACAGCTCTGCAATGTGTGCTGTGTGTCTTCAGGCTCTTTGCCATGGGTGAGGCAGATGTTGCTTGTCAGACAGGCTGGATGCTACCACTGAAATAGCTTGTCCTCCTCTCTGTTGATGTTCATTCCAGTCTCAACTGCGTTCTTAACTTACACAAGCAGGAAGACATATTTTCTATTAGGAATGCATAAGTTTAAAATAAGATAACATTATTATTTCTATATAAGAATAATACACCTTATCTAGAGGTAGGAGGCTGTGACTATTATTGTTATAGAATCATAGAATAGTTTGAGTTTGTTATACTTATACCTTCTGCTGAGATTAAAAAAAAAATTACCCAGGTTAGAGGGGCCTAAGGTACCATTGCAATAGGGTGAAAAAAGTCTTTATGTCTGTTTTAGTACACCAGACTTCTAATGAAGTACAAATGTAGCATTATGTTTTTATTCCATCTTTGGAAGTAGATCAGAATTAAAATACAGCAGCCTACTCCCATGTTCTTGTATTTTATTCTTAACAGACAGAAATGCTTGAAATGAGTGATGAGGTTTGGGCTGTCATTAAAACTATCGCTTTGGGTGGGAGTTCAGAGTTTGTTCTGCTAACAGGATGTTATCCTGACAATGTGTGATGCACTAGAAGGTTTTAACCACAAGATCTAAGACAACATGTCCTTTTGGTTTTTCTCATCCATTACTGTCAGTCTAGTTAATCTTGGACTCCAGTTGCATTATAGCTCACTAAGGACTTTTGCCAGGATAAATAATTAATCTTGGATATATGTGTGTTGATAAAAAATTAATCATGCGAGTGCTGATTTGCCAGAAGCTGTCTTCTGTGATCCTAGTGTAATAGGTACAGTTTAACTAATGAGATGCACAGCCCGGTACTGTTGTTTGTTATGCTAACAAGGTGACTATATGGTTTGGGATATTTCCTGGTACAGAAAATAAATTTTAATTCTCCACACAAAAGAGCAAGAGAGAAAATCATAAAACTGGAAGGCACCTTGAGGTGTCAGCTCACTTGTCCATTGCCTACAGCAAGATTATCTCTGCCTAAACCAGTCCTGACAGCTCTGTCTGTGCTGAGCTGGAAGGGAACTGGTTCATTGGTGGGAAATTTGGCTGCCTGAAGGTCTTTGAACTGGTGGGTCTATGACTGCCCATGGTGAGAGCAGAGAAATCTCAGGTTCCATAGCTTCCTATCTGTGATGAGTTTTCAATTGTTTTGACTTGTCTGTTTTTCTGGTATTCCTGTCCTCACCTTTGGGACATTATGTATAGTTTGGGGGTTGACTTCCTAAACAAATGGAATGCAAGAGCATGTAAGACACTGCAGTATGTATGTATCTGTCACCCTAGCTAAAAACATTTGAGCCCACAGGACAGTTTGAGATTAATTTACCAGCAGGGTGTTAATCTCAAAATGATTAGTGCCTGTTATAGTTCTTGAAAATCTTGAGAAGAGAGAGACCGTATTAGAAATACCCTGAACTAAAGGCTGAGGCATAAGCTCAGCCCTTATAAGACACCAGAGAATACACACAGTGATGGCCCATTATGCCTCTGTCTATCACAGCAATTGCTTCAACTGCAGTAGATAGTAGAGGCACCAAAATGAGCCAGAAAGGAGGTGTAAATTTGTGGGAAACCAGGCAGAGAGATTGCTGATAATCACCTGCTTGGTAGACAGGAAAGCTCAGATTGTTGCACATGGAACTAGTTTATGTCATTCTTTTTAAAACCTCAGTTTTCCCGATGCATATTTGTGAACATAACTAAATATATGTGAACAACAGGAAAATGGGTGGGAAGAGTCTGGCATGATTGTGTAGCCCACCTCCATTATACACTGGTGATACTCAGATATGTGAGACACCCACACCAGGTTAATGGGTGCAGACCCACAGGAGACCACTCATGTCTGACAGGCAGCAGGCAGCTTACCCAGGGACATCTCTAATAGCACCAGAGATACATGTTTAAACAACTGATTACTGCCCAAAATTTTATTCCAGACCCTGCTCAAGTGCATGAGTTAATGCTGTAAAGAGCATTGCTGGGTCAGTCGCTTTATGTGTGCTGCCTCTTTGAGATTTAATTTTTATTTCTGTTAAACCAAAAAATAAAAATAAAGCAGCAGCCAAAGAGAAGCTTGAAGTTAGACATCCACCAAATAAAGGACATAAAGTGGACCTGGCAAAAATGAAGGCTGGGGTAGGTCCTCAGCATGCCGGGGTAAATCCAGCCCTTTTTAGAGCTCTGCCCAAAGCTAATAGAGCTTCGTCTCAACTACTCTGGTCAGCAGCCACATTCCTGCTGGCTAATCCTAGTGATTTTCTTGTGAGGCTCTGTCTGCATTTATCCATGTACATTATCAGCATTGACCTGTGTTAGAGCTGCAGCAGGTGACCAGCAACCCGAGCAGCTGCTCTTTCTGTTGTTCTGAGAGGACTCCTCCATGACCTCTGTTCCTGAGCACGCTCGTGGCACCTGCGTGAGATGATGGAAATGGAAAAATAGCTTTGATTTCTCAAGCTGCATTATCAGCTGCTTTCAAGGAGGGCACATGGTCTGTCTTGCAGTAGGGGAAGCTACCTGTCTTGTTCATGATAGCGTTTCTTCTGTTCTTGTCAACTTTCAGAGGAGCACTTTGTATCTACTGCAAGCCTGATTGTCTTTAGTTCGAGGGAGATATTAGGTTTTGTTTTCAGAAATGTCTGTTATGTATTGTGGTGTCCCATCAATTCTAAATACTGATTTCTTGAATCCATCAGAGCTCAGTCTCGCCTCCCACCCCCTATCTTTCTTGGGTTTGCTGACCTTTTTGTTAAACTGTTTCTTTGTGCTCAATTAGGGCTCCACATGCTAAAACATCAAAGAAAAATCTCTAAATGCTTCTTTAAGCAATGCAGACCATCTTTAATCAGAATTTCATCTTACAGCTTCTTAAAGTCAAATGTAATTTACAGCATGAAAAACTACTTGGTGTGCTTTACAACAAGTTAGAGGTGTTAGTTTTAGATCAGTTATAATCTGTCTGGTTTAATAGAAATAAATCTGTGGCAATTCTAGGCAAAGCCACAAGGGAAAAGGATTATTGTCTAAAATACGCTTGAGTGAAGCAAAAACTATTCAGGCTAAGGAAAAACAAGTCTCAACACAGGCCATAAATACAGCCATGCTAGAATTAAAGATATTTCTTGCCACCAGAACTCTGGTTACACTAATTAATAGAACTATTGGAGAGAAACAAGAAGGAAATTAAATAAATAAGTAGGTGGGGCTGATTTTTGAAAGCAGGTTCCCTTACTATCCTATGTCCAGCTGCAAAGTCTGTGTGCAGTGTGTGCACCTGATATTTCAGACTCCACATTGTGCTACCACCAAAATTGCTAGAACAATTTTAAGTCAGTAATTACTCAAATCTAATCTAAGGTCCTAACTCTAAAACAAGAACTATATTAAAGTGATTCTGCCCATATTTTTAAAAGAAAAATACCTGCAAGTTACAAATGGTATTAAACATTGATTTATTTTGCATGTATCCCTTTGAGGAAAATCCACCTGTCAAAATCCACAGGGTAAGAAGCAGTGCAGTTCTGAGACAAATCTGCCTCCTGCTTGGGAGTGCTGCATCAGTGGGCAAGGTCAAGGCTGGGACTCAGCAAATACTGAATATTAGCTAGGGCTTTTCGGATGACTCAGGCATTAGCCCGGATAGTCACTTACCCAGCGTATCAGATTTTCTGTCTATAAAGCTGATGCTAGTATTACACACAATACTGTAAGAATGGTAACACCCAGGCACATCATTTATTGTTCTGCGGTGATTTATTTGAAGATGGAGGCTTTAGCAGAGCTTACTCAGTAAATTCTTCTGGTGTTTTAAAACAAACATGTCCTGAAGATCACTAAGAAACAGGTCTTCCTTCCCTTCCACATGATTATTCCCTTGAACCATGTTGTTTCTGTATATATGTCTTTATGAACCCTCATAAATCTACAAAGTTATTTCAGTCTCTGCTGCTACCATTTTCCTGCCTGCTTCACCTGTGCTACACACAAACACAACACCTACAATGACCAGTTGTCCCTAGGAATTAGGGGCTCATTAACTAAGGATAACGGGCCGGCCACCAAGATAAGAGAGCAAACCACTCTCTCGATGTCCTGTCATGACATTACCAGGACAGGGTGCATCTGTGGTAGGATTGGGGCAGCAGGAGCTGCAGATGCAACAGCACTGGCATGATAAGGGCAATTCCCACAGCTCAGCACTGCTGGTGGACACAACAAGGCCGTACAAACCAGCTCTCGTCTTTCAGTGTTTGTGTAGGTGTTTCTGTCCAGGCTAAATGACTGACAAATGGGAGTGTGAGATGAAGCTTCTTTCTTGTCGCTTCTCACCAGTGCATCTCCTGCCCCAGGTCAGGAGGCAGTGAATGTGAAGCAATCATTCTCAGCTTGTACTCTTGAAGTGAATCTGAGAGTCCATTAATTAGAATAGCACTTGGATAATTGCAAAGTAGTCAAATATCTGCATTTGATATATTAGCACTTTTCTCTGTTTTTGTGCTACAGAACTTCCCATTTCCCCCCTGATTTTTCAGCTGCTTCCTTGGTCCTTACATTTACAAAGAAATGCTTTGCAAACAACTCTAGAATAAGTTCACTGCTGTCTGCCTAACAGAGACAGCAAGATCAACCCTAAGCATGCTGACACTTACAGAGCCAAAATTATGATATCTCCCTGGAGCCTTGTCTGCTCCAGGCTGAACAACTCCAGCTCTCTCAGCCTGCTAGTACATATATTTTGTACAGCATGCCATCGAAGGAGAAGCACCTACACCCTACCATAGTAGAAAAGTGTGAATGCAATTCATTTTGGATAGTAATCAGTGCATCTGTTTTCTAACTTTGTGTTTTTCCCCTTCCATTTTGACCAAATTCCTGGGAAATGTGAAGACTTGCAAATAAAATCTCCCATTACAAAATATTAGTTACTTATAAGCATCTATTTCTACATTGTTTGAAAGGTTTAGAGTAGCTTGTGTATGAGCATACAGTAGGATACATCCTTAAAAGCAACATTTGTCGTAATGATGTGACAAAGTGTTACCTTGTGCTGTAGAGATGAAGAGAAATTGTTGCATTGTTATTGTACCTTACCAATTGTTATAGCTGTAAAAATAACTTTCTCTTTCAGTGAGATGGCTGCACTACAGCAATAAGGTGTGTCTTAGCTGTTAACTCATTGGAAAAGCCTTTAGTCTATTGCAAAGATACATTGGTAAAGCAGTGTAGGGACTGGATTTGGGGTTTCTCCTTGGGAATTGACCCTTTGTTTTCTCGGAAGGGACCCCTTTAGCCAGAGTTGTAGCTCTTTCACCAGAACTAGTAGATGACAGTGTGAAACTTGCAGAATACCAACAAACAGACTTTCAGGCTGTATCTATACTTGTAAATAAAACACCTTATTCTCTGGCCAGATGGGTACATGGCAGACCATGACCCACAGCCACATGGCTAAATTCTCTTTATCCTGCAAGCTGAATGATGTTGTGCTTAATGTATTTCAGGAATTGTCCCTGCCCTGTGCTATCCCCAAGGAGAGGGAGGTTAATCAGCCATTTAGCCCCTTCTGCTCCTCCGCAGGCCAGTGGCATTTTCAGAATGGCTTAAAAGCAGACAGCCTGCCCTGAGGTATCATAACCTGTAATTAACAGTGCCTGGCAGCCCTGCCAAGTCAGTAGCCTGATCCACATGTTGCTCTTTGAATGAAAATGCCAAACCACTTGCAGGTCCCATTTAGACCCCCCAAGATCATGGTGTACATGTAATTTTACTTGACTTAGGAGCCTAGGACCTGTATTTTAGTACTATTTTAGAATTTAGGCATTTAAAAGATCTGATTAGTGATATTACAGGGGCTGAAATTATTGCTGACCTCGTGGTCTCAGATAATTCTATCCCTGTCTGAGAAACAGCAGAATAGAGGGTGTACGAATATGTCAACCTTTGTGATTCACAGCTTGTCAGATTAGAAGCATACAGAGTTTTCTGTTTACATTGATATGTCAGGCTGTAAACTGCTGCTGTGGCTGTGGACTTTGAGTTATTTTCTCAAACAGGTTTAGCTCAAGGTAGCCACATGTATTAATTTTGTATTAATTTCATAAATTTAAAAGAAAAAAAAAAGGAAAGAAAAAAACCCAACCAAATGAACAAAAAACAGCTTTAGTATATTAGATATCTCAATTATCTTGTCTGCATGAATGCATCAACACAAGAAAGGTTTTCAGGACCAGTTTTTTTCAGCTGATTGGGATTGTCAGTCCCCAGTATTTAAAACTGTACTGCAGAGACGGGGACTGGTTCTGTACGCACCTGATAAGGCTTTTTTATTGGCCTGTTGTTAAAGTGGTACAAACAAATAATATTTGACCTGGCATGAAGATGCCAAATAAGAAGTTATTACCCTTAAATTATTTGAGTAAGTCAGAACTGGCAGAACAAAGTTATATAGGTTCAGCACTGTGTGTCATGTGGTGACAGCTATTTGTGGATCCATTCCAGGAGCCCTAGTGATAGATACAGCATTTCAGCAAAGCCCAGCGTGAACTTCAAGGTTTAGATGGTGTGAACAACAATCAAGCAAGAATCTGGCTCAAACTGCTATCATTTTAACACAAAATTGTTTCCCATGTGTCTGTTGTGCCTCTGTCTTCTTAGTCAACCCATAAACGCCTTCTTCATGGTTTTGATGCAGACCGGGATGCCAAGAAAATACACAGTGCCTGCAAAGGAGCAGGTAAGAAAGTTCTTGGGTTTTGTACAGAGGGCAATTCAATATTATGAAGAGTGTATATGTGAACTTAAGGCAAAAAACCCTGTTCCTAGGAGTTTTATGTAACCTTTATGCATTCTGTCACTTACTGACTCAAAGAATATTCACACTCATGAAGATGAAAGTGAAGGGAAGCCAGCTTGTTCCTCAAAGACTGGTAAGATCTACTTTGTTAATTGCTTGGCTCCAGAGGATTTGGGTAAACATATATTCCCTGTGATAGGAATATCAAGCTGCTAATACTGATACGACATTCATGAGGTCCTGCTAGTCAGGGTAGATTTAGGTCATGCTTATATGTCCTTTCCCAGGCCTTGAAGGATCAGTAAAAAACATCACCACCTCCATCACCACCACCATCTCCTGTTCATTAGAGCAACTGTGTCATCTGAAAGGAATATGCAGTTCTTTCAACCTGCAGCAGTGATTTTTAACCAAAAATAATGGCTTTCACCATCCTCTGACGTAGTTTGAAGTAAACTGCCTGAACGTGCACTGATGTGAGTGAGGAATGCACAGTGTTTGATGAGATCTTCAGGTTCATGGAGGTGACAATGCCCAGTAGAGGAAGAAGAACCAAGCAGCACATGAGATCAATAAGTTATTAATTCACTCCAGGTATTTGCACAGTAAACATGTTATTTAAGCAATCCTTCCTTGTATAGCACTGATATTCAGAATCAGCTAGTTAAGTGCTGGATTTTAGGAACAGTTCCTATCCTATCAACTCAGCCTCCTCAAGACAGTTCCTGGGGGACTCTCCTTCTACTGAGAGTTTAACCCCACATTGTCTGATAGGAGCATACTTCCTTCTAAAACTGAACCATGCTTCCTGCCTCAGTTCTAAGCAGAAAGAACTGGACAGGATGCCCTAAGGTTGTTCTGCATGTACCCGGTGGTGATGTGAGTCATGAAAACCCATCAGCTGGTGCTGAATGCCAATAGCATTTGTAATTTTATCCTTTGTACTGGTTGCTACTCAGAAACCCTTGTTCATCCCTGCTCTCAAAAGGCTGAGGCACAGCATGAAGTGAAGTGGGTAGATGCAACAGGTGGAAGGGCACAAGGAGAGCATGGGGCAGTGAGAGAGAGAGCAGGATGTGCATCAGCAGACCTGACATATGGCTTGATGCCTTTGATCTGCCATTTAAACCCTTTGTATGTTATGGGCATTTTGGCAGTGCCCTTCACATACCAGGTCATGTGTCTCTCCTGATTGAGATTCTCCATTTCAATACTTGTCTTGAAGAAATAATGTCTGAGTCAAGCTGCTGGCCCTTAGATGGAAGTGCACCAGGACACCTGTGTTAATGCAATGCCTGCTCTATTGTGTCTTTTGGACATCCAGGTAACATCACTGTGGTCCCATCTCTTTAGCCACAGACATTATGAATGCCTTTCCGAAGCTCTGTTTAGTGCAAACATCTGTTTATCTGGCTGAGGGCAAGAAAAGTACCAGAACAAGCTCACTGCCTTTAGTAAGCTTCTTCCACCGATTGCATAAGTTACAGCTCAAAGCTGACGGAGGGCTTTTCTCCTGGAGAGGTGCTGCATGTTCAGTTCCGCTGTGCAATGGGCACTGCATCAGCTGCATCTCTCCAGGCATCCCGTGCTTCCATTGCACTCTGACTTTGGCCAAGCAAAGCAGCACCAGAAGAGTCTCAGACCATCAAGGCTGGTTCCAGCTCCTCTTCCTGACTCCATTTAACACAAAGCAAAACTGATTTTGCACAGACTATACATCCAGGCAGTTGGTTAAAGAAGCTGATTCAAACACATGCTCACACACCCCAGCATTTCACCCCAAAAACTTCACTCTGTTGTGCCAGCACAACCTTTGCACACTTACTAAACTGGATCTGGTGACTGATCCCTTGGGACTACTCAAACAAGTATTGTCACCAAAAGCATATATGTCATTCCATGGGCACTGGCATAACCCTGATTTTAGGAGCAGTGTCTGACCTTCTCAATCTGAAGACTCAATTTCCCTGATAAAGTATGAGCAGCGTGAGATTGTGAATTTTCATTTTACGGTCTGGACATTGTAGCTGACTAAGTTAAATTTGTCCTCAAAAGAATCTTAAATGTTACAAATCCTAAAGGTGGAACCAGTGAGGATATAGGTACAGCATTTTTTTTGTCTTTAGAGATCACATTTTCTTTCCTCTGCATTAGACTCCTGATAAAATAATTCCTACGCACAACTTCTTTTTCAGGAACTGATGAAAAGAAAATTATTGAAGTCTTGTCGAGTCGAACATCAGAGCAGAGACAACAAATAAAACAGAAATACAAGGCTCTGTATAGCAAGGTATTTTTAAATAAACGGCCTCTCTGTTTCAAACCTCATGCCTCTAGAAACACAGCCTACAGGCCTCTGCTTTTGAAAATATCAAGGACACAGTGGATTTAAGGACACCAGTTAGTTTCTGATTCAGCAGTTTATTTTATCTCCTAAAATACTGATTCTATTTCTGATTTTATGCCTCAGTCTTCTTGAAATCAGCCTTAACCAGATCACAGCATTTTAATCAAAGTTGGGAGAGATATAAAATAATTCATATCTGAAATAGAAAATACTTCAGCTTCTGTTAATCTTCAGCACATTCAGAAAAAAAAAAAAGTTAATGTAAAAGGGAAAATTTAAGTCAGCGTCTCACTTAGACCAGATGCAAATTCAGAGAAACTATTTGATTATGCACAATTATATTTTTATTGAGTTTAATAGAAGTAATGTTGTTTTATTCCAGTGATGAAGTAGAACATGTTGCAAAACTAAGAAGTCTCATTAGGCACTTGATTTCTGGAGGAGGAAGTGTAGACTGCCTTAATGATTTTGCGTGTAAGAAAATTAAAGCTTCCAAAATATTATTTCAGTAAACAGCTGAATCCTGCAGAGCTTATTATTAAATTGGTATTTTCTTAAGGTTTGCTTTCTCCTTAGTCATTAATCAGTGCCAAAAAGACAGTCAGCTCTGAATCTGAAAGCCTTCTATATGTAATATTTGCAGCAAGCATGATATAGATTTTCATTGCATAAATACTACAGATTTAGTTCTATAATGGGGATGAATAAAATTAAGCATTAGAAATGAGCAAATGGCATGAGGCATCCCAGCTACATCAGCACGTTGCAACTCTTCTCACTTCCCTGGGTGGCCTGAATCTCTCAGGAAGGAGACACAGGTTGTACCATTTCACCCTTCTGATGCTCCAGAAATTTTCAGGGTTCATGGTGAGTGCATTAATGGCAGTCTCTGACTTGAACAGATAGGTCTTTACTTGGGGTTCTGTGAGAGGGAATTTAATAACAACAGATTTAGAGCGCGACTTCTCATTCATTGTTCTGCACTTGTCAAGTGCTTCCCATACTACAGGAAATGTTAACTGCAGGTACATCAGCAGCAGGCATCCTCAGCAGACACACACTAGCTAGTTCTTTTCCAGGGTCTCTAAATTTTGAATTAAGTAGATCACATCGAAGAATGTTGATTTTGGGTTTTTTAGGGAGGGAGGTTGGGTTTTTTTGGGGTTTTTTGGGTGTTTTTTTGTGAAAAAAAGACCTAATTGCTTGGCACCAAAGCACTTTGCAGAGGTGTGTTGCTTTTTCTAGTAAGTCACTTTTAACCAAAACTGAAAGAGAAGGATCCTAACTTTTATCCCTTCTGTGGCATCTCTTTCCAAGCAGGAAGCTTCTGTGTTGTGTTTCAGAGTAAACTTCTGTTAAGCTTTTAAAAACACTAGTTTGCATTTGTTTAAACAAGTAAGAGTCAAAACTGGACTGATACTGACTAGTATTTGAAGATGGGACAATCATCTCATTCAACCTGAAACTAGAATTTTTAGGGAACTTATTTTGGAAAAAAAAAATGTCTGCATATTTTAAGGACTTTTTCAATGTTTTTGTCCCTTTGTGGTACAGAAGAAGCTTTAAAATCACTAAATTCCCCACGACAAATTAAGAAACCCCCTATTTCCACCTCAGCTTTTGTGCTAACCCTCCAGACTGTCCCCACAGGAGATGGAAGAGGACCTGAAGGGAGACCTGAGTGGGAATTTTGAAAAGGCTGTGCTGGCTTTGCTGGACCTGCCCTGTGAGTACGAGGCCCGAGAGCTCCGGAAGGCGATGAAGGGTGCTGGGACGGACGAGTCACTGCTGATTGAGATTCTCTGCACACGAAACAACAAGGTTGGGACCCCGTGTGTCACCCTCCTTAGGTACCAGGACAAAGAGCTCACCAAGAGCATCCACCTGGGAGGAGAAAGAGGGATCAGACCAACTTCTGTGGCTGAAATACCTCTTGTGAATGGTTGCAGTGATAAGATTGCCACACTAGAGCTGAAACCCTTGCAGGAGTTAATAGCAATATAATTCAGATTTCTTTCTTGGTCCTACTCCTATTTCCCATGGATGGCATGGAGGCAATACTGATGAGAGAAAAATCCCTGGACAGACATAAAGGCAGCTTTGGCATTGCTCTGGTGATTCAGAGGTACAGGAATATGAACCTATTGAAAAAGCCCTTTAGCTCTCACCCAAATGCAGAGGAAACCAGAGGAACTCCTGCGTGAGTGAGGCATCCCTCAAAGTGCTGTCCTGAACCAGGGAATGGGAATCCGTGGCTTCTCCCACCCCATGGTTGCTACACCTCACACAACATGGGCATAATTTATGGTGTTTTGTTTGCTTATTTATTAATTAATAAAATTTATTTAATTTCTTTTTCTTTTATTTGCCTAGGAAACTGTAGACATAAAGGAGGCCTACAAACGGCGTAAGTAGTTTTATCTTTCAGACACCTTCATTTAAAACCTCTATCACTGGGCGAGCCCTCATAGATTTTTTTTCTTCCCAGTGTTTGATAGGGATCTAGAGTCTGATGTAAAAAGTGACACAAGTGGCTCCCTACAGAAGATATTAGTCATGCTGCTAGAGGTAAGGCTGGGGGCTTTCCTCTTATGCATCAACCTGACAGAGATATTTCCTCTTTTCAATCCTGTTTTCCCTAAGTAATCATAAGTGTTAGCTGGTATTTATAATAATGTTGTTATGATGTGTAATATAAGAATGAGGTACTTAAACAAAAGGCATTCTTCAGTATAAGAGCCTTTTTTATCTATAGCTTTTTAATATATACAATTGTAGTTTATAAAGCCGGAAGTAATTTCATAAATTTTGATACTTTGAAATTAACAGCATTATTTTATTACTATTTATAGCATGGTAACATCTAGAATACTCACTGAAGGTCATGACCCCGTTATGTTAATTTCTACCCCAAACCAGTAAAATCTTCTTGCCATCTCAGCTAAGGATTTTAGAATTCAGATAGATACAGAACAAGTAAGAAAGATATTGCTGTTATGTTAGTTTTCTATTCACAAAAACCCCCCATATTTTCCATTAGAACACACCTTATTTTAAAGCCCTTTCGTAAACAAACAAACAAACCAGTATCTTCCTAAAGACACATTCTAACTAAGAAAAATAGGATCACACCTAGAAATGCAATGTGATGGCCAGTCTGATCAGACAGCCCTGAGAAATGAAAAGACTGAATAAATGGAAGGAGCTTTAAAGTCATAACAGTCATGTCACTAAATACATCACAGGTAAGATTCTCATTCTGGAAAGTATTGATACAGCTCTCTTCAGCCTCCTGGGAGTGTATTTTCAGGAGTGGTAAATACATATTATTCAGATTTTTTTTTCATAGATCAGTCCTTTTTAACCTCTCCCAGGAATTACAGTGTTGGTGAATACAGGTTAGTCAGGAAAACATTTTGCAATTACCAGGGCTTATCCAGCACTGTGAAAACCATGCACACCTCACTGCAGGTATGGAAACCTTCCTGCTCCAGAGGCATCAGCGTTTTCAATCTCACTGGCCCCAGCACACAGCAAATAAAGCTGGGAGATAAACTCAGCCACACAGGTTTCACGTCTAAGGTCAGCAAAACCAGGGGCTGTGGCGAACATGAGCAGATGGTCCAAGGCTGCACCCACCGTGCCCATCACCAGGCGCTTGTCAGCAGATGGCAGCAAAACTATAACCAAAAAATTTGCGAGGCCCACAAGCTGACTGTCTTCCTATATGCTAAGAAATGTAACCAGCACTTGGTCTGGGGTTTTTTTACGGTCACCTCTTTTTGTCTGTAGGCAACCCGAGATGAAACCCCACAGGTCAATGCAGAGCTCGCTGAGCAAGATGCCACGGATCTGTATAAAGTAAGTGCACTTGTGGAAAAATCCCCGTTTGCCCCATGCTGTGCAGCAAGGGCTGCCTCGGGATGACTAAACACACCAAGCATGGGAGCAATGAGAGCGTAAGGACATGAGCAAGGGGGGCTCAGGCTGGAGCTCGGCGGATCAAGGGCTCTGGCTGACTTCTTGTCTCTACTGTGAATAAACAAGTGCTTCAAAAAAATAACATGTAATTTTGAAGGCAGGAGAAGGCCGCTGGGGGACAGAGGAGCTGGCTTTCAATGTGGTCCTAGCAAAGAGAAGCTACAGTCAGCTGCGAGCTACTTTTGAAGCTTATGAAAAGGTGAGATATTATCTTCTCCAATGTGGGTTGCTTAGGGCCCCACACGTAGGTGCAGACCCTAAAACGACATGTTAATGATCTGAAGAGTCTTTTCCAACCTAAATGATTCTATGTAAAGTGGATAATCCTTTCTTTACCATTTTATAACTTCTTAAATACTTTAAGAATTTTGGAAAACATTTTTATACAATGGTATCCTGAGCTTACAGAAATAGGAGATAAAAGCTGTATCTTCTGCCAGTGAAGAACCTATTCCCCTTCATAACCTACACAACATGCAGCCAAATAAATGCCACAATGTTGTTTCTTTCCCACAGTGGCACAGCAGTGAATATCCCCACTCCTGCAGCAAAGGGACAGGTTCACAAACTCCTGCCCTGAAGCAAGGTTTTGCTCTTCTGGTCCTTTCCTCTCCTTCTCCTAAGCAGAGGCAGTCAAGGTCTCTCCTCCTGACCCTCCCACTTCACCTGCTCATATTGGCAGCCTCTCTGTGCACACTGGGCAGACAGCCTGTGCAGGTGCTTTGCTGTGCTTTCCTCTGTCTCCAAACATAAGGCAAAGTAGACAGCAGGATCCTGGCTGTTTGGTATTTCTCCTCATGCCCCTCACCAGGGACAATTTACTCATGCTTGGGCCTGGATCTGACCTCCACTGGGATATCTTGCTTGGAAATTACCCCAGAGAGAAAAAGTCACGGGAGATCCAAGGTCCTTCTCCTGGCAGCAAGGTGGAAGCTCAGCAGTGACATTTATTTTCAGGAAACAGTCCCCCTCCAGCCTCTGGCTCACAGTCCTGAACTTCCCTGGGATGACTGAGTTCATCAGAAAACTGTAACCCTGGGCACTGAAGATGAAAAAAGCTACAGTCAAGGCCATATTTCAGTGTCAGCATAATAAAGAGCCAATAGTTGGGAAAATGTTTGCAGCTTAATCCAAATTTTGGTTTGTTGCTGGCAGGAGAACAAACCCGGTCACAAACTGATACTCTCTCCCTTGGAGCGGCCCAAACCCTGGGGATTCGGTTAAATGCTTCAATAGCCAAGCTACCTTGGCTTTTTGATTCCTAAAGCCAGGAAGATCAGGTTGCCCAAACCGATTCACCACATCCTGCCTGGCTGTACTTGAAGCAAAAATGGGCCAAGATTAAAGCCATGCAAACATCAGTCCTCCTCTGCAGCTGGAGAGATAAATAGGGCAAGATCTAAATCAGGTTGGTAGTTTGCAGAATTTAATCCTAAATCCTCAGAAGGTGCCCTTTCTGCCTTGTATGCATGGTCTCCCAGCTCTGACCTAAAAGTCCACTGGAGTCTTGAACCACACAGGGCCATCATGATAAGCAAAACAGAGGAAAGTAAAAGACTCTGAGGTTCCTGAAGTTCATAAAAGTCAGGATAAACTTTGTTTTGAAGTGGTAGTGTCCTTTTCCCCTTTCCTACAGAATAATATAAAAACTTGGGGACAACTGCAGTACTTGTAAACTTTCCTTGGGAAGCCAAAGACAATAAGTAACAAAACTTCATAGAGCTGGTAAAGCTCCAAAAATTATCTTATTTGTGTGGGAGCCATCCAGAGCCTTTGATAGAGAAAGCTCAAACAGTTTCTCCTGACTAGGGGTCACTCAAGAAGAAGCTGCAGCTTCTTTGTTCTGGAAGCTGCCAGATACATCCAACTAATGTACGTTATCCATCTCTTTAACATTGTGCCTTGCGTGGCTGCATTGACCTTCTCTTGGTTCTAGTGGGTATGTGAGCACTTACACCAGAAGAGAACTTCATTTGCCCTTGAATTACTTCCATGGAAAGACCATAAAGGATCTGAATTGACCTTTTGCCATTGGATCCCAAATCTGATGCTGGTGTTATGGCAGTGGGATGAAAGGTACAGACAGCAGCTCTTATGGCTCCTTCTTGTTGTCCTTGTAGGTGTGTGGGAAGGACATAGAAGAATCCATTAAAAGTGAAACGTCTGGAGATCTGGAGAAGGCTTACCTGACTCTTGGTAAAAAAAAAAAAGTTTCAAGACCTTTCTTTTCTAGTTCTTGCTGTCACCAGACATTGGTTGTGGGGGTCTGTGTACAGCCTGCAACAGCTTTCAAGATAGCTCTAAACTGAGCTGACATATCTGCCAAGGTAAAAAGAGGCAGTTTTCAGTAGTGATTTGGACCCCTTCAGAAATAAACCAGGCACAGTTCCTCTCCACACAGAGTGGCCACCTCCAAGCTGCCGCTGAGACTGTGGCTGGTGATAACTTCCAGCAGATTCCTGGGCATCATGAGAATAGTGCCAGCCAGCCACCACAAAAATGTACAGGGTCCTCGACAGCAATTTAGCACTAGGGTTGACTCTGACCAGTATTTAAGCCTGTGCCCTGTCTCTGGTTAGCTTACTGGTATTGCTGTTATCCATATGGATCTAGGCTCTCCCAGGTCTTCCTCCTGTGACCTGCAGAGTAAGCAGCTGCTCCAAGAATAGATGGGCAAGGGGAACCCCACAGGGGCAAATGCTCGTTCTCATTCATGTCATTTTCACCGTGGAATGGCAGAGTACTAAGTGCTGGTAATCTCACTGTGTAACACACTTCCCCTGTGGAAAAATGTACATCCACATTTAGACTCCAAGATTTCTTCTTGCATACTGATAGAGGACCAGACTCAGAATAAAACCCCTGCCAGCTCATATGTCTGAGCATAAGTCCTAGAGATTTTCCTTTATTTCTTCTTTATTTATTTACTTCTGCTTGAAGATGTATCACAAATTGTAAATGTATAATGAGGCCTCTTACTGTTTTCTCTAGTCACTTGTGCCAAGGACTGCCCAGGCTACTTTGCCACACTTCTGCACAAGTCGATGAAAGGAGCTGGGACTGATGAAGAGACCTTGATTCGCATTCTTGTGACCAGGGCTGAGGTAGGATATCCTGTGACCTGTAGTGCCTCACAGCAGCTCTGGGAGAAATACAAATGTAGAGGGTATGGAGTGAGTCCTGATAGATCATGTGCTCAGTAAACCCTTTTCAGCCCAATGACATCAGTGGTCACACTCTGCTTCTGTACCCATGCAACTCTAATTTTGATATTGCATCTATTTCTGTTTTCAAAAGAACTAAACCACGAAGCATGCAGGCAATTTCAAGTGGAGTCAACTGTACCTGGTTAAAACTAACCCATGGAGAGGTCTGGCCACAACAGGATGTGTAAAAGTAAATTCCTAGTTAAGTAATGATAAAGCAGCAATTCCCAAACTGAGAATTGCTTATAAACATAAGCTGCCAATTTTCTCTGATTCCAGCTGGGGAAAACAGATGGGGAGGAGGGAAGAAAAATAAAAAGCCTAAGGAGGTAACTGTCATTTTAAAAAGCACAAAACTTCACAAGACATTTGAGATCTTTAGCACAATCTTTAAGTCTTTCTTGGAAGCTGTGTAGGTTGTAACCCCAGGTCTGTTTCAGACAACATAGAAGAGGAGCCTTTCATGGTGACAAGGAGAGCATATTACCCAATGATCCACATTGCGAGAAATGAGGCTCCAGGGTATTCTCTCTGTTAAGACACAGCCCAATCATTATAACATTTAAAACCCGCAGTGATAGAGATCAGACCTGTGCCGTAGGTGCCTTTTCACAGGAAAGCTCAAGCAAGGAGTTTAATTCTCCCCCCCACAGTAACCAGAAAATTACTTCTGTGGGTAGAACAAAACTCCCTTTTAGCCATATCCCTGAAAGTGCCTCTTTCCCTGCTTGCCATCATGGAGTGGCCTCTGGAGCTCACAGCAACCTGTGTGTGTTTTTCCAGTACCAACACAGAGATTCCCCCATCCACTTGGCATGGCTTTCCACATAGGCCCTCTTTACAGTCAGCATCCCCTCACCACACCATCTGACACGGGCTTACCTCAAATCTGAATGTTAACCTGAAAGTCCTCCAAGATTTTTAGACCTCCTGCTTTCTCTTCTCCTCCTCCCGCCGGGTGTGGTGGACCTTGGATCAGACCCCAGAGGTCCCGGTAAAAGCAGGACATATTACTCAAAGCATGCACTACTCTTCTAAAGAGGTTCTTGGTATCTCCTCAGAGCGACCTGCCAGCAATAAAGGAGAAGTTCCAGCAGATGTACAAGAAGCCATTAGCTGAAGCTGTCCGATCTGATACCTCTGGAGACTTCAGAAAGCTGCTGCTGGCAATTTTGCACTAAAAAGCCATCAAGAATGAAGAGGCATGCTGAGCAGCCACCTCTTGATTAGTTTCCAAAATAGCATCCAAAAAATGTGGCATTAGCACAAAGAAAAAATCCAATTTGTTTTCTTTCCAGCTGGGAAATGTGTTGCCAAGTAATGTTGGATGTGAGGTTTATGTTATGGCTATCTTGCCAAATGTCCTTTAAACAATAAAGACATGTTAAAAAAACAGATCTAAATTAACCTCTTTGTCTTTTCATATGTAACCTCTTTGTGATTGTGTATGTGGAGGAATCTTCTGTCATTGTTTCTTCTGGGGAGCTTTTCTGTCTTTCTCTCATTCTGAAGATTATCCCTGTTCTTTCCTCAATTCAATGGATGTCATGTCATGCCATTACAGTCCTGCCAAGAGAAAATGGATCATAATTTCTTCTCAGCTCATTATCACAGCTCTTTAAACAACCTAAGGGCTGTGAATTAGTAATTTAAGTCAAGCCCTGATTAAAATCCTGCTGTCAACAGGGAACGCCAAAGTGATTTCCCTGGCTGTGAATTGCCCTCTCAGCATAGTCACCCCCTAAATTTTCCCATGAAGCAGATAAGGACTTGCAGTCCCCATGGGCATCACCTCCTGGGATATGGTGCAAGAGCGTATCAGGGGCAAAGATGGGCTTTTGTGCAGTGGGTCTGTCAGGCAAGGAAATGCTGTTCCCAAAATGGCAGACATGGGCTGGACTTCATCCTGGGACTTTTCCAAGATGTTACTGGATAAAACTCAGAGCAACCTGCTCTGATCTCATGGCTCACCCTGTTTTGAGCAGGAGCATGAAGTAGAGACCACTGGAGGTCCATTTCTCCCTGAATTACCCTAAAATCCTATAGTCATATGAAAGAAGATGTAGATAAAAAATAATATGACAGGACCTGACAAATAAGAGAAGAGTGAATAGTTTGGGCCAGGGAGATAAGCCTATGAGCATTTTTCTGTGCCTGGCCCCTTCCCCCTTTTGAGTATACCACTCTGCAACAAGAAGTATCTTTCATACCCAGATCCTCAGAGGTAGGATGACTGATAACATCAAATTCCCATGGAAAACAGTCTTTCTGAAGCACTGGACCTGTTTCTCCCTGCTTGGATCAATGTCACAGCAGCAGTACCTGGCCATCTAGTTATAAAATGGGGCAATAAAAATGGGAGATGGGAAAAACGGGTGGCTTTGAAGAATAATGATTGGTGCGTCACACAGGTGTAGCAGGATGTTCTGGCATTTTAGAGGCCTGTTCCTTCTTTGGCAAGATTTCTAGCCACCTAAAAATATCAGGGGCAAATCCTGAGTCTGCCTAAATGCCTTTAATCAGAGACATTTCAATGTTCATACTCAGAAAGAGCAGAGCAATGTAGGATCTGTGTGTCTTCTTGTTGCTGTTGCCATGGGTCTCTTGTAACTAGAGACTAAGGATAGATGAATAATCTACTTTGGTGTCCAGTGTTCCTGGTGATATCTTATCCTCCAGAGGATACACTGTATGTTCAGTCCAAGATAAGCTGGCAGATACCCATTCTCAAATGATGTAGTTTGAAGAAAAAGCCAACAGGTGTCTGAAACACACATGAAGCAGCTGGTTTAGGCAAAGGATTTGTTTTAAAATATTCCAACAAGAGCACCCAAAGCTACGTGAGTGGTTTCTGTGAAACCTCCAGAAGCTCAGCACTCTTTAAATCAGCTATGTCCTTATTTAATGTGAAGTGCATAACTTTGGCAGCCAAATTTATTTTTGCCTGAAGTCTGTTTTAATTAACACTGGTAGGTCATTCTGACTGAAGAAGGAAGAGTACAATTGCTTTCATCCTAATCTTTTACTCTTTAATTAGAGATTGGCCTGAAACCAGGCCAGGAGCCCACACATCTTCACACTCACGTATATTGGGCCAAAGTCATTATTGAATTACATGCTATATCTCTCTATCTGTACACAACAGAAACAGTGACTCTTGGGAAGTTGCTCTGTGACTCCAATGCTGTAAAACTTGTCCCCATGCCTCTGTAAGTTTAGGTCAGGGATTCAAAATTCAAGATCATATTTCAAGACCAGTATCTATTGATGTAGCCTGCTACCTCACCTACAAAATCAGAACGAACCATAGATTCAAGTCTTAAAATAAGCCTTAATTTAGCATTAAACACCACACCAATGTGAACATCTGTGACAAGAGTGCACTCAGGGAAATAATGTTTGTTGAGCAGCTAAATAGAAATTGAATAACATAATAGTTAAAGAGGAATGAGAGAGAAGGATCGTAAGGATATCTGGACTTAAAGAATAGGAAGAAGATCGGATAGTTGGCAACTAGCAGAAGCAGAAGGAAGGTAGCAGACTTTTCAGGGGGTGAGAGACAGCAGTCACAAATTGCAACAAAGGAAATTCTTGGGAAAGGTATGCAGAGAGGCTGTGAGATCTCTGTCTTTCAAGATTTCAAAAGTTCAAGTGGACAAGCCCCTGAGCAACCTAATGTAACTCTGAGATCAGTGCTGCTATGAGCAGGAGGTTACACTAGGTGAGCTCCCAGGGGCTTCCCAACACAATCTTCCTGTGACCCTAGTTGAATTTGGTAGTTTGTGAGCAGGAAAGAACTCCTGGCAGTGCTGTGTGGAAGTGCCTGGAGTAACACAAAGGACTTCCTCTTATTGCCATGTACAATTGTCCATGAATTCTCCATATTCACACTGGATGTCTTCTTCACTACTTCCTAGCTTGGGGAGTTTCATTGCCTGCAGTGAACCTTAAATGTCAACCAGGGAGGTAGAGGACAGGGTCAAAGGGCTGTTTTCCCAGTCCATCAAATAGTAAATCGACACTGGGCTCTGGCTGAGCACAGACAGGAATCAGAGAGGCTGCTTCAGTGGGAAGTATCAGGATGAGTCCCAAAACAAGACTGCACATATGGAGTTAGGTCCACTGGTGGTGTTATCAACTGGGTGAGATACAGATATCCATATTGAATACAAAAGTCCCTGTCCATGCCATGCCTTCTTAGTAATTTGCTAGTATAGACATATCTTTGCCCTTTCAATGCACATATTCATTATATATGTTTACATGCATGTGTAAATATGCAACACAGAAATCTAATAATTCCCTAACACATTAGTCTTTCTTTCTGCTCCCATATTTCTCACATCCCCAGCTTATAATAAGCAAAATTATGTTAAATGCCCATCTTACTCTGGTCAGGGCCCACCAACCAAGCTCCACGCTGCCAGGGCACACAGCATCCCGGGCTGGCTGCCCTCCCAGCCTGGGCTAAAGTCTGTCACCCCAAACAACCACCACTGGTGCTTGGGGCATCTTCCCATCCTGCCCAACTCATGGCATCTGATTAATTATGATCCCTGTAATTGTCTTTTTATACAATGAGGAATGTTAATCCTGCATTTTGTTCCCTCACCCAGTTTTATTAAGACGATAATAAGGAATATTTTTTCTTGTCCCCAGTCAACTTAGACTGCAAATTTGGGGAAAGGGATGATCTCTCTCCTGATAACTGTGGGGGCTGGTAGTCATTGAGACAGCACACGTAACACTGAATGAGCTCAGTGAAGTCTCTGCCTTGAACAGTCCTTTTTCTTTATCCATATTTGTTCATTTTCACCTGAATTGTAATAGGATCAGTGTATGAGTTTTAGAAGTTGTCTGACATCACCAGTGTTCTCTGTGCACCTGCCTGCTGGCCGATCAGATTACAGCTTTTTTCCGTTCTGTTGCTTAGTGCATGATAATAGACATTTCATCATCCCATTACATTAAAACATAAGAAGAGCTGTTCTAGGTCAGACCAAAGGTTCAGTTATCCTAATTCCAAAACTGAGCAATCCCAAACAGTTGAGAAAGAACAGAAGGAGCAGCGTGAGTATATAGCATTGCAGCAACGTGTTTGTTCTTTGGTAGAAGTTTCCATTTTCTTGAAACCGTCTGTGGACAGTTTGTACAGCAGCAGTTGTAAAGGGTTGCTGTTTTTACCAGCCCCAAATGGCTCCAGCCTGTCCAGGGCTATGGGGAACCTGCAGCACCACATCCCACAGTGCTGCTGGGTCACATACCCTGCAAATGAGCCCACTTGCCCATTTGCACATGATTTTCAGACAAGACCATTATCTGTGCAATATCCCACTCCCATGGTAATGCAGTATTCTGTCTTCTCAAAAAAAGACCACTCAGGTCTGGTTTGGTCAATAGCATGCCATCCTTGGAAAGCTGCCTCAGGAACTCATTCAGAAACAGATTTTATCAGACAAGTTAGACTGTGCCACAGCATAAACAGCTCTACCTGCTAACCAGGGCTCATGCTGCAGTACTCATGGTCCCCCCATGCCATGGGACATACTGTTCTAGGCTATGCTGTGAAAAATGATTTCTTATCTATTCATAAAGAAAATCCTAACTAAGCAGTGCTGATGTGCCCACTTGATTGTAGATGTGTCTGAAACCATCATGTCTGGGGAAAAAAAGAAGAGGGTTGTAAAGCAGGAAGTAGGAGCTTCACTGCTCAGGAGCCGTGGCCCCAAATTGGCAGCGACCTGTGTGGGGACTCAGCAGGGAGAAGAAACCTCCCCTCCGAGAGCAATAAGCTATTTAAACAGCACACTCTGTACTCTGTGTTAGGAGGAATTTGCATAACTGTGTAAAGCCCTGGAGCCTGGGATCTTCTAAATAAATGCCATATTTATCACTATCTAAAGCAGAACACCCCATCTACCCTTCCCCAACCCCATAAGCCAGTGTCATTAGTGAAGTCAGATAGCATAATTTGTTTCTTTAAGGGTTAAAAAAATAATCCACAGCAGCTGCCAGGAAGAGGCAGAACTAAACGGGCAGCAGAGAGTTAGAGCCAGCACAGAGATATAAATTTAAATCAATCATCAAAACAGACCACAAGAGCATATACATACAGAGCAAGAAAGAAAGCGAGAGGGTGTTTTGTTTGGGTAGCTAATGTTCCCTGGACAAGGAGAGAGAGAAATTCTCCTTTGGGTTTTTAATGCCACTCTAAATATTTATAGGAAGATCATGGCCAGCTGGTGAGGCAGCGGTGTAGGGAGGGGAGGGTGCAATTTCCCCAGCACCCCAACATCATTCTCCGAGTGGTTTCTTTACTTAAGGGGAGGGAAAAGGCTACACATTGCCATGTTTACCCTCAAAGTGACTCATCTGCAGCAGTTGAGGCCAGTGGAATCTGCTCTTCCCCTCTCTCACCTTGCCTGGCCATTCATTCACACGTGTGCACACACACTGATTGTGTGTGAAGCCTCCAAAAAGCCACGCCAGCCTAACTCCACCCTGTTTATTACATGGGTCTGGGCCTTTACGGTTTTGTCTGCCCTTCAGGCATTTCACCATGTTGTTATGCTGCACTGAAAAGCCTTTGGGAAAGGCCATGTACGGCA
Organism: Margarornis squamiger; assembly: GCA_035222235.1. NCBI lineage: Eukaryota > Metazoa > Chordata > Aves > Passeriformes > Furnariidae > Margarornis > Margarornis squamiger. The sequence continues at coordinate 139,226,106 of JAWWTY010000077.1, read as the reverse complement.
TGGCCCGTGATACAAAGCTGCTGTTTTTAGAGGAACAGGCTGCCCCCATGCCTGTGATCTGCTGGGCCATGGACACGGGGGCAGGAACATATGGAGGACTGCAAACACCAGCACGGCACGGGAGTTGACATAAGGGCACTGTGGCTCCCAACGATTTTTGCTCATCTGTGACCAGACCCAGACATGACTCACCCGTGAGCTTTGGCTTTGAAAATATGAGAAGGAGTTTTGTTTTAACCTTGTGTTCCCCTGTGGCAGCAATGCTTAGAAACTACATTTTTTATTCAAACTGTCCCCAGAACAAATGGAGAAATTTCAGAAGAGAGGAGGCGTCCAATCCAGTTACCCAGGCATGGGCAGCCAGTGCTATTTCTCTTGAACCACCCAGGAACTTGGCACACAGCTGGGACACATCACACTAAAGCTGACAGAGACCTCGGCTGGGGACCAGCAGGGGTTCTGGAGAATCCTCTGCTGGCATGAGGTATTCAACTGATCCCAGACCTGAGGATGGATTTATTCTCATCATCATAGATGATGGGAGTGTGGACACCTACATGTGATTGAGGCAGCTGAGCACCTGTGAACACCCAGCAGTGCTTAGAGGGCTGTCCACCTGCCAAAATACAGGTGATACACGCTGGTGACCTGAATAACTCATCAGACTTGGTTGTATTGACTAGAACTCACTGGCTGCAAAAGGAGCTCAGACACCTTGTTCATGTGCAGGCATCCACTGTCAGGGACCCCATCAAGGTGTCTGTCCTGAGGAGCTCAGTACCACCCTGGGACTTTCCTCTCTGGGAACCTGTTTTCCAGCTTGCTGCACTCACTGCAGCAACCTGTTCCAGTCCTCCCACCCATAACACCCAGCTTCCTCAAGCCACCTGCCTGAGAAGTTCTTTCCTAAGGGTTTCAGAGCGCTGCAGTCCTTAGGCAAAAGGGCACAACCTGGTATCTTCTATATGAAATATCAAGCAACACCAGAAAGATAAACTGCTTCAACAATGAACTTCATTCTCTGCTTGACAAAGGTAGCTAGGCTGTCTGGGTCCGCCGGGGAGCAGTGCTGGATGCAGGGGTCTCAGTGCATCCAAATCTCCCACCACACTCCAAGGGGCCGATGCTCCCCAGATCTCTCCATAAGGTGGAGACACGGTCCATCCCACCAGAGTCCCTGGAAGCCCTTCTCTCTCCTCCTTTCTCCGTGAGACTACGGTGACAGCATATTACCTAGCGCAAGGCATTGCAGACTGTTTACAGGCTTCTAGAGTTCCCAGGCACTTTAGGACAGGGTCCTGCCGCTCTTTCCAAACGCACAGCCAGGACTTTTATAAGTGAACTTTCCTCTCTGTGTCTATTTATTATATGTAAACATTTGCCAGAAAAACACCACTCGGGCATGCTCAGAACCAGCCAGGTCATTGCAAAAGGCAGCGTCGTCGTCACATGTGATAACAGCGAGCAGCCCGTGTGCTCCTATTCTTAGCGCTGGAATGTGCACAATGCCCCGCCGCTCCTGCGCACACCGCCCGGGAGCGGCAAAACTGACTTCAGAATAAACACGTCCAGAAATCACCCTCTATGAATCACCTACCTACTGAAAGAAAGAAACGTCCTGTGGTTTTATAGGTTTTTATCCAGGCTCTAGCTATGGAAAATCTCAGCAGAGAATAAGCGACAGAGAGTAAGTGCATGCAGGGAAGGACAACAGAAGGTAAACGCTTCTACCTTACGGTTCCACTGCAGGTTGAGCACTTAGTCATGACAGTAGATACTCATCATATTGTTCTGCCTGGCACTTAATTTAGCCATTGTGTGTCTGATTAACAAAAAAACCCCACAGCTAGGCAGAGTTAATAAATAACGGGTTTAATGCAGATTCCCAGTCTCTAGGGTTCTGTTTGCCCTGCTGCGGAGTTCAGCTCTGCCAGATTTGCATTCTTTGGGAGTGACTAACTCTAGAGGAAAGAGGCGCAAGCTACTAAACTGCTAATACTTTAAAATAGTGAATAAATGTCTAAGTGCATTTATTAAATGTGATTAAAATGGACAAACCAATTGCTTCAGCCATCCAGCTTTAATCCCAAATCAGTGAGATAACTTCAGTGCTTTTGCTTCTTGCCAGGGACAAGGCAGTGCTGACCTCAGAGCTGCAACCTATCTGATAACTTTATGAAAATTTTAAAGGGTCTTAGTGACCTTTTGGCTTCTTTATTATTTTCCCACTGTGCTTAACCCGTGTTCCATTTTTATGCGTAACAGTGAACGGATATTTAGAGCAACATCAAAGTCTCGATTTGTTCCCTTGGAGCTGGATATTTCAATAAAAGCTGCTAAGAATTTGGGGTTTTTTTCTTCCAAGTTCAGAATTCATCTCTCCCCTATTTTGCTATGGAGGAAGGATCCACTGAGGAGTTTCTCTTCAAAGACCAGGACTTCTCCTCTGAACTGCTGAGGCAGCTGAATGCTCTGCGACAGAGCAGGATGCTGACTGATGTTACCCTCTGTTCCGGGGGCTTTGAAATCCCCTGCCACCGAAATGTGCTGGCTTCCAGCAGCCCATACTTCAAGGCAATGTTCTGTAATGACTTCAGAGAAAGTCGCCAGGCTAAAGTCATCCTGAAGGGCATTGACGCTGGCATTTTGGATCAGATTATCCTTTATGTTTACACAGGGCAGATTCTTATATCCACTGAGAATGTCCTGTGCCTGTTGGAGACTGCCTCCATGCTGCAGTACACTAAGCTGTTTGAGGCCTGCTCTGCCTACCTCCAAGACAAGGTGACTCCTGACAACTGTCTTAGCATGATTAGACTGGCAAAAATCTTGAACTGCCAAAGCCTGAATAAGAAAGCCAGGGCTATGGCTTTGAAATGCTTTCCTATGGTGGCCTCTTCTGAGGACCTGAAGGACCTTTGTCCCTTGGAGCTCATTGATTACCTTGGGGATGATGAACTCTGTGGGGAGGAGGAGCAGGTCTTTGAGGCACTGATGGTCTGGGTCCGGCATGACCTTCAGGCACGACAAGGTTACATCCAAGAGTTGTTCAAGAAGGTCCGGCTTCAATACATCCATCCAGCTTTCCTCTTCCACTTCATTGCCAATGACTCCCTCATTCAGTCCTCACCCACTTGCAGGAGCATCCTGGAGTCAGCCCGGAGACATATGTTTTCCCTGTACAGCACCAACACACCCGACATCAAACCCATGATGCATGTTCCTCGCAGGTACTCCAACCAAGAGTTCCTCATCATCATTGGTGGCAGGAAGGACAGCCAGCAGACGACAAGGGATGTCCTGCTCTATGATGACAAGACAAACCAGTGGCTGAGCCTGGCTAAACTTCCCATGCGCCTGTACAAAGCCTCTGCAGTGAGCTTACACAGCAATATTTATGTGCTCGGAGGGATGCCTGTTAGCAACAAGAAAAGCCTGGTCAGTGGTAATATTTACATTTACTCCCTCAAACTCAATCAGTGGAGGTTGATTGAGCATATGTTAGTTCCACGTTACTCCCACAGAAGTTTGGCGTATAAAAATTATATTTTATCATTTGGTGGAATTGGTGAAAACCAGGAAATCCTGAATTCTGTGGAAAGATATGATAGCATCTACAACACCTGTGAGAGCATGGCAAACATGCCTGTTGCTGTCCTTCACCCTGCTGTTGCTGCCAAAGATCAGAGGGTCTACCTCTTTGGGGGAGAAGACATTATGCAAAACCCTGTTCGGCTCATCCAGGTAATAGTCAGTCCTGCTTATCATAGGCAGTTTCTTCTAAGGTATTCAGCAGTCCATCATCCTCATGAGAAAATCAAACCACCCAAAAAACTTTATTGTAAATTGCAGCAAGAGGCAGATTGAGTTGACACATGGTTTCAAGGACCATCACAGTTCTTTCATTTTCCCTTTTTGAAAGTTTTTCAGGCGCAAGCCCTGAGGTACTTCTTTGGGTGTCATCAGCTCTGCTTCTGTTGAGCACAAGGGCCAGGGCTGCTGCAGGTGGTGCTAGGGCAGACGGCAGCAGCCCCCCTGCCCAGCTTCATGCCTGTAGCCAATATCACCAAAATCAGTGCTTTCCCCTTGGCATCCGAGCTGGGGTCTCAGCCACACACCTGCTTGCTTGCAGCAAGCGCAAACACTCGCGATCATTAGAGCGATTAGATACTCACTCATCAAAGGACCATGACTTAAACTGACAGTCATTTCATGTAAACAGTTGTGTTACAAATGTGGCTCCTGCCACATGTTGCTGGCTCTTTGCCTGCTTTCAGCAGTTACACTCTATTAAGACGAAAACATACATAAAAATTTTTCTTATCTGATTTGGTGCTTTAGTACCATTGCAGTGTTTTTTTCCCCATGAGTGTTTTTCACTGGTCGAGGTGCTTTAACTAAGAAGAATCATTAAGATCTAAGATGGCAACCAGGACCTGAGCAATACTTGATTATCAGAGGGAAGGAAATGTATTTATCTGTTAATGGGGAGTTGCCCTGGAGATATTTACTATATTAAGAAGCGGATGATGTGACATCAAAGTTTGTGCCACCCAGATACAGATGACTGAATGGTCATCATCTGGCAACAGCTCTTTTTCTCACATAAATTGATGATTTAGATACCATTCTAAATCCCTTTGACAGTCTGAATACATATCAGCCACCGGCACAAATTTAGCAGCTGGGCAAACACCATGGCTGCCAGGAAAGTAAGGTGAAGTTGAAGTTTGTTTGCCCAGAAAATTTCTAAGACTAAGGGAGGAATACACAGAATAACTGGAAAATTAAATGAACTGTCTTGCACTTTGGGAGAGCAGGTTACAGTGATTTAATAGCTGTGCAAAGATTTACAGCTGAGAAGCTTGTATGTGGCAGACACACTTTGCCTCAGTGCATGTGCTAGTGTCTCCTGAGCAGGCAAGCTTGGGGAACTAGAATGCTTTCCAAGGAGACATATTAGGAAAAAAAGTGTGTATATTCTCAGATTTCCAGCAGTTTGAGCCAGAGGATTTTATTTATTAGAGCAAAATAAAACCCGTCAGTTCCTCTGTAATTACAATTGCCTGTTGAAATGCAACATAAACAGCAGTGTGTGTATCTTTATTTTTTTGTCAGGTTTACCATGTCTCCAGGAATACATGGTTTCGGATGGAGACCAGAGTGGTGAAGAATGTCTGTGCACCAGCTGTCATGATTGGAGACCAGATTATCATCGTAGGTGGTAAGGACTCTGTTTCACCTTCCTTCTGCCTCTCCCTGCCCAGATGCTGCAGGTTTTTGCAGCCTTCCTGGTGGGGTTGCTACCTCAAAAAGCACCTGGAGCTTGAGAAAGAAAGGAGCAGTGTGCCCACACTTCATACACTTCTCTCATGGGGTCTCACGGCAATGGAAGTGGAGATAAGTTCTCCATGGGACACCTTTTTACTCCAAGTAGCAGGAACTGGGCGGGGGGAACTGAGTAAAATCCAATGCAAGTTACTGGTCTGCAGAAGGAAGAACGTCAAGAACATGGGGATCCTACTTCTCCCCTGCTGACCCACAGCCTGGTCCTCCCTGTCTGCTCTTCTTAGAAGAATAGAGAGCCCAGTTACCACAACGCCATGAGCAGTTGCTGAGATGAGTGGGCTATAGGTCTATGAGGTGTTGGTTGGTTCTGTAGCTGTCTCCCGGGAGTAATTGTGGAAAATCCCAAAAGGGGCGTGAAACACTCCAAAAGAAGAAATTTCTCAGTGTCTTTTTCAAGCTAAGGACTGGCCTCTGTCAAATGACATTCTGGTGTATTGTGTCATTGGTAGTTTGTCACGCTACAGTCCTAAATGCAGCTCCCCTGGCCACAGACTGGCAAGAGGAAGCATGTGTTAGATTATTTAAAGGGAAATGAGACACACAGGACTCGAATGTGGTGTCACCCCTCAGGGACAAGGTACTGCTGGGTATCGAGCTTTCGCACCTCCAGTGCTCTGGGGCAATGGCCCTTTTGCCAGCCCTTACCGCTCGGGCGATGCAAGGTTACATCACCCCTCACTGGAAGAGCTGTCCACTCAGTCACTGGCATGGTGGCCAGCACAGATGTGGCACCAAGGCCTTTAGGAGTGGAGCAAACACCAGTGGCACTGTGCTGTGGAGTACCCAGCTCCATTCAACAGACATCTACAAATCCAACCCAACAAGGCACTGTTGTTCCTTTCCCATGTGCCACTGGTTTCTATATTTCCAAGTGAAGCTCTAGGACTCTGCTGGGTGAAAAGAAAAATTTGGGGATGTTTAAAGGCACATGCAGGTAACTGCAAGCTCCAACTGTGTTTGACAGGCTGATCACCCGATCTGATGCGTTTTATGGTGTTTGTTGAGCCTTGGATGGCAAGGTGCTATGAGACAGGGTGAGGACAAACAGGAAAGGAAGATAGGCATTCCTGTGACACGTCATCACTTCCCAGCTTAGCGATCTTATTTCTGCCAAATTATGTACCAGTACAATAAGTTTTATTGAAGACTCGCAGGAAATATATTATCATTCCTTCTGCTGGCCATAAGCTCTAATTCCCATCTGTCTCTTCCACCTCTGGCTTTGCATTCAGGGTACACCCGGAGAATAATTGCTTATGATACAAAAGGCAACAAGTTTGTTAAATGCGCAGACATGAAGGACAGGCGGATGCATCATGGGGCCACTGTCATCAAGAACAAGCTGTATGTCACAGGAGGACGGTGTCTCACCACAGACAATGTCATCAAGGACCTGGATTCCTTGGACTGCTATGATCCAGAGACTGACACGTGGACACCAAAAGGAAAACTGCCACACAAACTCTTTGACCATGGATGCCTTACACTTCAGTGTGTCCCCTGTTCTAACCTTCTCTAAACGACCTTTGGTACTTCCTTGATATTTTGTGCTTTCCTTCCCAGACAGGACCTGCCTCGCTCTGCAGAGAGCACATGGGGAATCCTTATGTGGTCATGCAAACTCTTGACCTTGAAGGCACGAGCAGCACTAGTCCTTCCCAGACCCTGTGCCAGAAGGTCATGAGCTCTGTGTTCATGCCGTATTCACCTGACCAGTATTGTGTGTGGTTCTGAGTCCAGTCTGGAGGCCTCACCCAGCCTCTCAATAAAAAACAGGCAAAAGGAGCTAGGTAAGAACCCCATGCAGGATTTGGCCTTGTGCAGACTTTAGAATGAAAAGTGAGTAAGGATACTGGTATCTCCAGGGAAAGTAAGATCTGGGTAACCTGCCTGTGTTGGCAAGCAAGCTCAGCTACCTGTTGCAACCCTTTGCTGCTTGGTGCTGACCAAGCTTTCCAGTGGGAGCATTTAGAATAGGAAGCCCTGAACTCCAGTCTAGTAGCCAGAACAGCAGCAGCTGCCTGCGTTAGCTATGGTAGTCATCTCATAAGAAATAAAATTTTAATGTTCCTAACAGCAAAATAGAAATTAGCAAAAGATGCTTTGATCTGAACTCTCATATTGCAACAAAATGCAGATTTGACTTTTCTAAGCTAGTGCTCTTTCACAGTGGAGGGAAGATTTTTGTTCCATCTGCTTGTCCTCTGAAGGAGCGGGGGAAGGTGGGGTGGAAATTAAGATTGTCTGCATTTTCTTTTTCAAGGGATCTTGTTTTGCAGGGATCTTCCTTCTTCTTTTGCATCAGGAATAGCAGTGGGGTGAGTTAGGAAGACTGGCTGATGGAATTCCTGAAATCTGGATTTAGCAGAGAGGACATATGGAGGAAAGGGATATAAAAGAGAAGAGGTATTTGGGAGGAACAATTTCTTTTTCCCTTTCTCCTCTCTCCAAACCACTGGGAAAAAAACCATGAGAGAAAGCCAGTGACAGGAAGCCAGCTTTCCAAGAAGAGCAAGTCTAAATCTGCGACTTGGCAAAGCAGCTCTGGCTCCACCAATATTTTTGTGGGGTTCTGCCACTAAGTGCATACTTTTAAAGGGAGGGGATTAATCATCAGATACTGAACAGGCTGTGAACTGCTGTTAGGTTACCAGGCTTGGTAAGATTGCTGAGACAGCAAGGAGCTTTAAAGATAGCACTGATGACCACCATCCAGAAAAAGGATGGGAGAAAGAACACCCCTTTTTGAAAGAAAGTGGGACTTTTCCAAGGGTGCAGGGTGTCATGAGGAAACCACACTCAACCTCCCTCTTCACAGAAGGCTGTACAGCCATGTGGTCACCACCATGTTGCAGGAAACCAGCTCCAGACACTAAGATCCCTTCCCATAAATCTGTGTCTGGGAGCAGAAGAGTGATTGAAATAGTTAACAAAGTGGGGGGTTGGAAGAAAATATTTGGTATCAACTGCTGTTCTAACAATGTGGAATAAAAGGGTTATTATTGTTTGTATGAGCTTTGTGTTCAGGAGTCCCCATTGTTCCTTCTGCCTTGTTGATAAAGGGAATTGTTTTCGTACCAGTGAGTATTGCCAGGGTTTCCTTCTAAGGATCCGAGTAAACCTCCAAAAAATGAGTAGGAACCCAAACTTATCTCCTAGCTCAGAAGCCTTTGGCTATGTTTCTCTTCTGTCTTTCAGTCTATATCATCATCTCCTCCCCATGCAAAGCAGAGCTAAATCATGACACTTGCCAAATTGGACTGGGGCAGTGATTCATCTTGCTTCCTCACAGACCAGCTCCAGCTCTCTGGAGAATGAAGCCTTGTCATGGCCAATTATGGAATGTCTGCCCCAGGGAGATGTTTATTCCTAACCCTGCAGTGCTGCCTTCCCAAACTCCTTCCTGTTGTGACCCCGCTCAGCTCCAAACTCCGGGAGATGCCGGTTCCTGCCATGCATTTTAGCTGACACAGATTCCTGCCAGGCTCGTGACTGTACCCAAAACCAAGAGGAAAAAAGGTTGACTTGGGGCCATAACCCCATGTTTGCAAACCATTGCCACAGTCATTGGTTTACACTTAGAAGCAAACGGATCTTTTTTTAATTCCCGTATCATATAACTGGTGATTTTCTCCATGTTCTTATGGGCACCAAATAGTACCTTGCATAGCAGTAGCTGAGCAGGAAATGGGGAGTGCAAGGAAGAGGCAGCATTCTGCTCAGTGTCTTCCCCCATCTCTTGGGGAGCCCTCACACCACCCCCAGCTCCTTGGAGATGCTCAGGGCTATGACCAGCTCTGCTCTGGCTGCAACCCTTTGCCTCTTTCCTTCACAAACTCCTCACCGCATGCCTATAATTCAAGGAATTTGGGGTCACAGGGCTATAAATTCAGAGGCTGGTTTCTGATAGACTTCTGTCTTGTGGTCAGTTTTGAAGCAAACTCTGACCAAAGCTTTTGGGACCCTTTTCAGAAAAAGGGTTGAAATCAGAGAAAAGTGTTGAGCCTTTCCAAGGCAAACAAGGGATGGCAGATTTGTTCAGTCCCAGGGATGCAACAACACACACAGCTACAGGACAGGGGATACTCAGCAGTGGGACAGGTGCTGTGGGGAGAAGGGATGTTGCCTTTCTAATCAGGTGCTGACTACCACCTGGCCCACCTAGAGCAGTGCCTAATACCATCCTGACTGCTTTGCAGTTGTTCTATACAGCGGTGCTATGGGTGAAAGCACTCCTAGGAAAGGTTGACTAAGGTACCTCTTTCTCCTGTCAAAAGGGGACTTTTCTGAGCAAAATCTGCAAGGCTACCACTCCCTGGTACACTTTCTGAGTCATCACATGCTTTTTCAGAGGTCTCATCATCCTAATATTCAGACATTTGAGTGCTCACTGACATGGGAATCCCCCATGTGGGAGGAGCAAGGCACTTCACAAATACAATGTGAAAAGGTGAGAATTTGTTGCTCTTCATTTAATAACCTTGGAGCTGAGGAAAAGAGGCTTTTAAAAAGGGGTTGTTGATTGGGGGTCAACTTTTAGAAGGGTTGAGCACCTGCCACATTTTTTCAAATCAGGGAGTTCTGTAAAACCTCATCACCTCCAAGGTCCCATGCTCAGGTGTCCTGACACAGTCACTAGATTATGAAAACTGAAAGCAGCCTGTTCCATCAGACAGTGAGTTATCCAGTCCCTCATGGCAGGTACTTGTCCAATGCACAGAAAATCTCCCATGAGAAAGGCTCTGCTCCCTCACCAAGTAATGTACTTGAGTGAGTTATTTACCACAGAGCTTTTAATACTACCTGTACTAAATCTTCTTTGCTGTACCTTCTGCCATCCTCCCAGAGATAAAGGGCAATCGATTACAGTTTAGATACCATATATTTTTTTACATCTTTAAGGTTTATTAGGATGTTTCAGATTCTGTAGACTAAACAAACCCTGCCCTTTCAGTCTTTTCTCATAAGTCATGTTTTCTAGACCTCTGATCATTTTTGTTGCTCTCCTCGGGACAATTTCCAGTTAGTCTGTTGGTGGTTTTTTTATTTATTTAAGTGCAGGGCCGTGGCTCAGCCTCGCAGTGCTGAGAAGGGCAATAAACTTTTTGTGCATGTTACCTACAGCATTCCCAGCCTCACAGCACAGAAGGACTTTTGATTTTCAGAGCAGCAGCAGATCACTGACTGAGGTTCGGCTGTGCTCGCAATTAAGGAATGCTTGCAAGTTTGGGCAAGGTCACATGGAAAGACTGCAGGATATCCAGGATCTCCCAGGGTTATTCCACAACTCCATCTTTGGCTTGTCAGGAACCCAAGTCAGATTCTGTTGAAAACAATAAGTTTCTCCATGAACTTCAACAAGGGGCTTTAGACTGGTCCCTAATTATTGTGTTCTCAGCAGGGTTCGTCACTAATTCTATTAACTTTAAAAGCAAATATTTACGGTTTGAGACTTTTTTTTTTATTATTATTATTATGAGAGAAGTTTAGACAAAAAAATTAAAAAGGAGGGGAGGAGATTGCATTTTCTTTTCAACTTTCTTCCACTTGCCTTGCTGCAAACCCAGAGCTGAGTCCTGCTGCACAGGCAGCCTGTGGCAGCAGGCAGCTTTGCTTTGATCTCAGCAAAGAGCTTCGTAGGTTAAGCCTGTGTTTTTTCACTGTAACCGTTTATCAAACAGCACAGTCCCTTCCAAGGGCAGCCTTTTCCTTGCTCAGTAATATGTTTATAATTATAATGCATTTCCTGCTTCTTTTTGATTAAACACACCTGACAAAGTAGGAAAGATGTCAATGCATAAATAAATGGGCACACCGAGTTCATCACTTTGTCCTTTTTTTCCAAAAGCCAAGGAGTTCATTGTGAGGTGAATCCTCTAGTTGAGAAGGAAACAATTGGGGAGAGCATATATGAATAGTGTACAAGGTAATTTATCCCTGGCATTGTTCCTTAGCCTGACCTGAGAGCCATTAATAATTGACAGCAGCAAAAACAATCCCTTTTTAAAAATATAAACATCCATACTTTTTTTTCCAGCTGCTTAAAAGCTCCCCCGCAGAAGTTAAACAGTCATTTCTCCATGGCACAATGAGCATGAATTCCTTGGTGCAAGGTTGCACCAGCAACGGAGCTGAGAACTGCTGATTAGTAAACTGCTAATAATCTTTTCAGATGAGTTTTTCTGGGATCCAAATAAAGCATAAACTGGTGTCTTAGGCTGCTGGTGCCACTGAAGTCCACAGGGCTCCTCAGGGTTTGTGTTGGAGCCCTGAGAGATTGATCTGGCCTCTCCTGTTTATTGACGTTTCCAAAATAGTAGCAGAGTAGCAAGGAGCCCGACTGCTCTGTCACTCGGCAAGTCACCCACTGGCTCCAGCTGCCGCCTGTCACTTCTCTCCCCGGGGCTCTTTGTTTGCCTGCACTTCTTTCATGTTGCAAGAAGCCTTTCCGAGAAACGCAAGCAGCAGCACATCCCGAGCAGCCCCGGGCTATTAGGCAAATGTCTCCTGGCTGCCTTAAACACAAGGCATCCCCACAGCTGTTGGACACATTTGGCTTTAGACTTGTGGGTGAACCATGAGTAAAATACTGCTGAAGGTGGGAAAAGGTGACAGAATCTGGTCCTCTTCTTCATCTGGTCAGGAAGATGTTTGCAAACCATCCTCCTGTATCCAGTCCTTCATGTCTAGTTCTCTGAAGTTTGTTTCTTGACCAGCCTGTATCTTCTGATGAATAAGCCATGTCCCACCACCTCTCCCTAAAGCAGGCATGCTGGGACAAGGACAAAGGAAAGTCCACGTCCTTAGATCCCACAGTGCCACTGCTGTAGTGACATCCCCTGAGTTTTGCCCTGATCTTGGCATGTTGCTGAGTTTTCTCTCTTCTCTCAAACACATTCCCAGGCCAAACAACTGGGCAGATGTTCTCTGCAGTTGTCCTGAACTGACATTTGGAAGTGGCAATGACTACCCAGAGCACCAGGACATGACACCAAGAACTCTCAAGTCCAAATTTTTCACCTGTTGAGGTGCTCCTGGTCTGTAAAACCAGGCCAAACCAGTCTGAGCCTTCAAGCAGAGCCCTGACACCTCTCTGTAAGAGCTGGGAAACTGTAGGGGAATGTGTTCAGCCCCAAGGAGCAGAGAGAAAACTTTATGGAGGGTGCTGCAATGTGAAACTTGGCTCCAGATCTTCAGTGCTGGGAAAGGGCAGTGTTTTATCCAGAACAGCAGCAAACCCTGGAGTTAATAGGGTTGATTAAACCATCTTGATGTGCATGGTATGTGGAGATAAAGGCCGAATTCCCTAGGGTTTCTAGTGAAAATTGTATGTTAACCATAACAGTACGTGACATTCCCTGACAGGGGCGAGGGAAGGGCTGGAAGACAAGTACAAACCAAAGGGGCCAAAGACGCAGCTCTTGGGAGAGCAAAGTTACCACGAACTTGCTGGATCTGTTTCAGTGCTGAAATGACGTGGACCCTGGCACCAGGCAGATTGAAAGCAAGGGAACTATGCCTGCTCTGTGTTGTTATGACACATATATTTCCCTGAAAATGACATTAAAGAGTACCAGAGGCTCAAACATTGTTCTGTTTATCTGTTCCCTGGGTAGGGCTCTTACTCTTAGAGACAGCCTGAGCACTGCAGAGTATGGGCCCTGTCAAAACTTTGTCTCTGGCACGGGCACCATCAGCAAGTGTGAAATGGGAAGCCAGTCCAGGGCATCAGGGCATACACGACTATTGCCTGCTGCTGCCTGGCAGGATGGCATCCCTTTGAGACACACAAAGAGATGAGCTGCAGGACGACACTCCCCTGCCATGCACTGAGGTTTGCCAGATAGGAAGCAGATGGCATTTCTCCCCGTGGCATTGACTCTGGGTTCATCCTGTGCAGAAACATGGAAAAGCTCCTCATCACCCAGGCTGTGTCAATGGTGCTTCAATGTGCTTCAGGACACATTGCAGTCCTGGGGCTCCCTTGCAGTGGAGCTTGCACCTGAATTATGCATTAATTCACAGCATGAACTGTTGTGCAAGTAATACACATGTAGCCATGGCACCTTAAGGAGAAGACTCCCAGCAGCTTATCTGAGTGCCAGCTCAAGCCTTGACCAAGGAAAGCAAAGAAGTCCTATGGATGTTATTCAAGATGCTGTCATATTTAATGGATAATTCAGACCTTTTTAAAACAAGGCAGTCTTTGGGCTTGGGAGGTGCTGTCTGAAGACTTCTAGATGAGAGATCCTGTTTAGAGCCTATAAGAGCTGTCTTTCTACTCCTAAAACTTGGAACAAATGTTAGTAAATAGAGTCTGTTTCTTCTCTAGGCATAAGGGGCTCTGGAAATTTTCTCAAGAGAAAAATAGCAACATGCAGTGAAAAAAGTGGTGCAGACAAACTGAAATACAAATGGCAGAGAAGCCAAAAGCGTGTTCGCCCTTCCAACCTTGAGCTCATGTTTTTTATGGCGTGAAATGTGACATGCACAGTCAGTCACAGATTTCAAACTGAGAGTCTGTTATTTGTGATGGCAGTGTAAAGTACACAGACTCTTTCTCCAGAGAACTTAGAGATTGAGAGCAGAGGACACAGATGGCCCTCAGAGCATCATCGGCTGGAGTTTCAAAGCATCCAGCTCATTCATTAGGCAAAAGCAACACCTTATGCCATAACCCGGGTAACTGAAGTAGACCTTAAAAAGACTTTTTTAAAAAAATAAAAATAAAAGATCAAGTCCTTGCTGTGGCTCCCTGGTCCACAGGTCAGCACACAAATATGACTGAACAAGTGCCAAGGGCCAGATGTTCCTGGAAACTTGGGCAACACTGGCTGCACCAACCTCTTCTATCCCCCAGTGCCTCATAGCCAGAAGGGCACCATTACTCTAAAACTGACCTAGAATAAGATTTTCTTCCCTGATTTTCCACATCTAGCTTTTTTGCTTCCCCAGGAAAGGTAGCAGAAGGTTTGGGAAAATCTAGAAATGGGCTACACACCTGGCAAAGCGGATCCCTTCTGCTTTTAAACACAAATGATTTATAGAGTAAGGACAGAACATTCAGACAGCTCAGGGCACTCTGATTTCCAGGAAAAAGCTATAAAAGCCATTTAGATTGTCTGAAAATATTTTGATATTTCCCTTTCATATTTCCAAAGCAATTTCAAAAGTAAGTGGATAGGTAGTGCAGACCAACCTTCCTAGGACTGCCACCAGTGAAGGGAAATGTAGCTGGGGAAATGATTAATGGATCAGTAGAGTTTTTCCTTTATCATATTTGTTTGAATCTATAACACATTCTCCTCTGCTAATTTGTGGCTGGACTAATGCTAATACATGGATTTTCATGTAAGTAAAACATATTGCTTTGCGGCTGCAGAATGCTGGTGAGCTCAGCTTGACTGGGAGAAAATCCCTGCCCAGGTTTTCGTAGAAACCTGCAGACACACTGACAGCAGAATCGTGGTACTGCCAGGCTCAGTGGGATGTGACACTTGCAAACAGCATGAGTCATTTGCCCTGGAGCTGTAAGAGCAGAGAAGATCTGAAGATCTAGATCAAATTGGTTAAACTGCAGCATCTGACACAGTTTAAGAGGTTAAGCCTATTTGTAGACAAATGAGAGTAATTTTCATAGCTGAAGGGATTGTAATTTTTTTTAATAAATTCATAATAAACTTTAGGGAGGAGAATACTGAGATCTGTACTCAGATAACTCTTCAGAGATGAGAGGAAGTTTGTCCAAGACAGGGATGAAGTCAGAGGAGCCAGAAACTCAAGAGTGCATTATCCTCAGCACTTTGTTTTTTATCCACTCGCAGGATTAAGTTATGCTTTCAGGACAGTACAAAGCATCCCTGTGGAGCCAGACCTTGATCTCCCTGCCTGGGGCGTAGGTGAGACCCACACAAGTGCATTTGAAGGGAGAAACTGGGAAAGACAGGAAGGTTGTGCAGCCATGGGGAAACAAGTCCCTTCTTTTCAGGGGAATTTCTATTAATCATTTCTTATCTTACTTCTTCTTTAGTCAAATATAATGTTTAGTATTATTTAAAAGGGACAGAATTTTGCTCTTCTAGTGACATGAATTTAAGTAAACCTAATTCAACAGACAAATTGTAAACTACTAGCCTTACAGTCTTGTGGTGGCTCCCACCACTTCTCATTCTGGTCATGTCAGTTTCCTGTGTCTGTGGATTACATTTCACAGCAGAATCAACTCAAAGCCTACTTAGGATTTTGCCTAAAGTCTAACTCCAGGAAACCCCTCTTGGATATCACTAACGGTGAACATGAGAGTTAGTTTGCCAGTGGCATCAGCAGTGCAGTTATGTGGCATCATCAGGAAGTGAGAAAGGATGGGACTTGCTGAGTGGGTAAAACATTATTTCTTTTAAGTCTCTAATGCCATGTCATTCAAATAGCAATGATAGCAACTCCACAAGGGTATTTCAAATAAATGCACTAAATACTTGCTTTTTGTGAATTGCCAGAGATTGTTTTTGTAGAATTCCACTGCAGCTACTCGTTCTTCAGGAAGTAACTATAGCAATAGAAACAATGCTCTTAATATAATTATGATCTTATGTGATCTGGTAATCATCTGGATAAGAACAAAGACTTAT
Source organism: Margarornis squamiger (assembly GCA_035222235.1). NCBI lineage: Eukaryota > Metazoa > Chordata > Aves > Passeriformes > Furnariidae > Margarornis > Margarornis squamiger. The sequence continues at coordinate 139,210,129 of JAWWTY010000077.1, read as the reverse complement.
AAAATGAATATGGGATTGATTTTGACTGAGGCTATCCCTCTTCTCCCCCCTCCCCCAAAAAAATAAAATTAAAAAAAAAAGGGCTGAAGTTAGCCCTCACTTCCTTTTCCTAAAATGTGGGTTTTTCACACTGTTTTCCAGAGAAATCAAAGATTAATTGAATATGGAGTTATATAGACCCACTGGGAAAAGGACCCAAACACTAGCATGGTTTGCAGGTGGATTGTGCCCATGGACTAGTCATGCTTTTACTTAAGCAAAGGATCTTCTGCTTGGAGGCAATCTCCCAAGTAAGCTTGAAGATTTGGAAATCATTCTTTTGAGGTCATCTGCAACTTTTTTCCAAATTCAGAGTAATGATGTATGGAGCACTCCCTGCACTCATTTCACTCCCAAGCCTGCAATTTCAGATCCTGCCAAAACGTGCATGTACATAACATAGAATATGTACAATTACATACATACATGACATTATTTTCTACATCCAAGGTCTGTAGGACCAGATCCTTGCTTGTTCTCCTGGAAAAAGCAAGTTTTTCAGTTCTTTCAAGGTTTTTACACCAGCATTTCTGAGATGTCTTCTTATAACGTCCCCTCAGCATCTGTTTTATTTTAAAAGGATAAAAATGCATCAGTCTCACACATTCTTGCTACTTTCAAGCTTCTCCAATTACGCTATTTATATGATTGCATTCCCTTTTTTTGTTAGGATTTTTTTTCTTAGTTTAAGTTTCATATACTCAGTGGCAAGGACAGAGACCTGCAGGGTGTGTTGTTTTTAAAAACCATTTTATTTTGTCTGCTCTGTGATGAAAATATCTCTGCAAATGTAGGATTGCAAGGATGTTTGGGCACCTGCCATCACTCTTATTAACTTTAAGCTGATCCTAAGAACTGGCAGTACTTGACTATCTGGTTCCCAAGTAGCATTTGCAAACTGCAGGAGTCCTTCAATCTTGTCTTCCAAGCATGACTCCTTGGGTCCCAGCACTCACCACCTGTCTTGGTAAGCTCAACTCATCCTGAAATCTTAACATTAACATGAGACATCTCCATTCTTTGGCATCCACGTGTGTGTCTCTGTACAAAACGGGACATGGTGTGAAGGTGCCCAAGCTGGCAAACCAGGACACTCCACAGCATACACTTCGTCTGCACTTGTGCCAGTCAGAACTCCCTAATTTTTGCCCTGGAGCTTGCTCTGACAGTAGGTGGGTCAAATGCTTCCAAGCAGCCTTGTGGCACTGGTTGAGTGTCCCAGGACTAGCATGGGGCTCCTTAGTGCTCTGCTGTTTCTCACACCTTCCCAAAAGGGGCTCCACTCAGCGTGCTTTGCGCAAGGCAAACAAACCAATTAACTGCCTTTGAAAATTCTGGCCCTGGTCTTTTATGATGAGATCCTCTTGATAACACCACTGCCTGGAGTGAGCAAAGAGCTTTCCTTGTTTTCCTCAACCAGAATTCAAGCAAACTTCTGCTGACCTCTTAATTTTGGCCATTTGATTTCAATGGGAAATGGACTGCACAGGGAACTTGGACCTCAAGCCTTGTATATTTTCTCTAATATTCTTTTATCTTCACTAAAAAACATTTACTAATATATTAAGCTAATGTTTCTCTCCAGAGGGTCACACACAGTTCAGCATGCATCTTGCATCCAAGGATTTCTCCAGGTCTCTAGTGTTAAGTTTTTCTAAATAGGTCAGGTATTTACTTGCTGTTACTGAAGGAAACAAGCAGAGCCCTTCCAGATGACATCTAAAATAATGAAAGGGAAACCATATGTAAACCATAGTTTCTGGAAATAAACTAACCCTTCTACATTTACAGGGTCAGGGGAGTACGAGTGACCCCACATATCCCCATGTGACTGCCCAAGTTTCTACATAGCACAGGAAAACAGGTCACACAGATGTAGTTACAGAAGTTGAAATGGGGATGCGGGGGAGATGAGGAAACACTGCCAGATTTAGAATAACAGGTGGTTCCTTTGTGGCATCCATGAGGGACGAGTGGAGCTGGGTGCTGAGAGCAACCACTGCCGAGGCGCCTGCACGACTTGGGGTGGAAAAGTGTCTGCAGGGATGGGGCACCATGGAAAATAAACAGAGGAACAAGCACATGCAGCATCAGCCCTTTCCTATAATTGGTCCTGCAAGGAGATTTGGAGAAACCTGACCCTGCGATAAAGGCTGTACCTTAGGACTTTGGAAACATGGGGTTTAGGCACCTGCTGTGCCAGACTGTGCCTGACTATCAACAAACAGCTTGGCCACGATGCATGGATCCCAGAGTGTGCTTAAATACCTTCATGGACGTGGGTGTTGCTGTCTCAGTTCTCCCGTTTTCTTTCCATGCTGGATAAAAAATAGCTGTTCTCTACCTCGCATGCTGGAGAAAACAAATACATTCTGCTGTGTCAAATGCTATTCGAAATGAGGTTCTTATTTTAGGGGCCCACTCAGCTCAGAAGAAATAACCCATTCCCAAGTTTCCAGCTCAGCAGAAGCACCTCATGTGACCCTGCAAGTTTCTGCCTGGCAGAGGACAGGTCACACAGAGGCGGTGACAGAAATCCAAGCAGAGCACTGTGATCCAGAGAAGATTATCAAGCCCCGGCAGCTATGGGAGTGAACTCACAGCAGGTCAAGAAGAAAACAATTAGCACAAGGTTTGAAACAGTCTCTGGGAAAGCTCAGGAAGACTTTCCATAGACATTTTGGTGTCTCATGCGGACAATGAACTTGGTTCTTCATCATCCTACCCCTCATGTGGGCACTGGCACGTAACGTGTGCATGAAATACTATCCAGTTTTAAGTCACAGCTTACCTCCAATTCATGTTCTTGAGCCTGTCCAAGAGAAGGAAGAGCTGTATTTTTACATACTAAGCTTACAGGATTACATTGCTGCCACGTGCCCAGGGCTTTCAAAAGATTCACCCAGACCCTCCCTAGTCCCACTGACCTTTTCCCAATGGTGACTAACCTCAGGCCTGCCTGTACGAGCAGAGAGCAAAGGAGTCCAGAGTGGCAGTTCCTTGGCAGGGACTTTGTTCACCTTTCAGTGCCACATTTAATAACTCTGGATGGCACTTATTGGAATAGATTTTCCAGCAAGTGGCATGCCAAAGTCGTGATGAAAATCAGGCCTTCTGTCTGATGCCAATCACCTACCTTTTGCCAATTCAAAAGTGCTCTCCATGCTGGAAAAGCAAGTCCCAAGGAGCACTTCAGCTCAGAGCACACAGCTAAGCCTGACCTAACAATAGACTGTAGTAAAAAGAGATCAACAGTGCATGGCCTTCAACCTGTTCTTCTACATTTTGTGCTGAACAACAGACTCACCAAATTACTGGAGATGCTTCAAGTGTCTTCCTATCTGTTTTATGGGAACCCTTTCATTGACACTGGAGCTGGAATGTGCATGGGTAACTACTGAGGGGCAACAAAGTAGAAGTGCATCCACCACCTTATTTTGCAGACATTACATAGTCTTTACCCAAACAGCTGATTACAAACACATGAAGATTTTAGGGTGTGGGCAGAGCTAATTCTCAGCTCATGGCCTGAGCCTGTCCTTGCTAAATATGCATTGTTCTCACCCTAGATTAGGTTATAGTTTCAGTTCTTGTTGTTCCCCGGTGTCAATAGGAAGTATGTTCTCTGGCATCTGCATCAGGCCCATTTGCACCAGTCCCCGATGGCTGCAGAGCTGCAAATTCTGCTTGTGGGTGGTGACTTTGCCTCCTGATCTTTTGTTTTCGAAATGCAGCTGCAGAGGAGAGGAGCATGGCATCATTATTGCTATGAAAGGTCTTTTCATCCCCTGTGGTTTCCGGGTTAGAGCTGTGTTGGCTGAGGATTCCTCCCCCAGGGTGGAGGAGTAATGGAAATGCAGCCTAAAACAGGATCAGGAGGAAGATGTGAAAATGAGCACAAATGCACAGTGTATGAGTCAGTGCCACAAGGAATCTCTATCCCGTAAGTCAGGATCACACCTCCTCTTGGTACAGCAGAGCTGTTCCCACACAAGGGGAAGGCATCATGTGGTGTTCAGCATCTTTGAAAGGACTTATGTCCCAACTGAAAGTTTAATAGTGGGAAAATATTTTCAGGTCAGTAACACTGCAGCTTCAGAGAAGGGTAGGAAAAGCAAGCATGACATGCTGCGTTCATTATCTGCTGTAAAATAATATGAACCAGGCACCAAGGTCAAATCCTTTGCGTGAGCAAATCAGCCTCCTGATGCTAAACTGATGCTGAACTGATCAACTCTGCCAATGAGCTGGCCTTTGTCATCAAAACCAGTTCTTGTATTCTAATGGGATATTGTATTTTAAATTTTTCATTAACAACCTCACCTCAGACTGTTCAGAGGAATCAAACTACAGCTCTAGCACAAGGAGTAGCCAACATGGGCTGAAAAGTACCCAAAACAACAGCTCCACTGCCAAGTGCCTCCAGACTCCAAGACCCTATAAATCCACAATCCATGGCAGCCTGGGGTTGCCAGTGGCTGGATCTCAGACCTGAACCGGTGGGTTCTCCAAGACAGACACCAAGTCAATCCTTCACAGTGGGAAGAATTTGTCCCCCAAGGAAAGAGACAAGGCCCAACAGAGAAAGACCTTCTCCTCTTAGGTAAGTGTGAGCAGTACAAGGCAGAGTCAAGCCCAAAGATCAGGACCAGGTTCGAGCCCAGGCAGGATTTGGAGGTTGACACTGAAGGCAGCCATAAGGCAGACTAGAGAACCTGCAGTCTGCTTTGAACCAAAGGTCCAGGGAACTGGCACGGTTGAGGTCAAGGAGCAATATAAACAGTTACTTTTATTGCTGCATATGTCTTGAGGATCAGACACTTAACTAAAGCAGAAATGGGATATAAGGGGGAAGAATGGAGCACAGAAATAATGAGTGGGACTGTGGGTGGGATGCTGCCTAGACCTGACTACGGGGCAAGTGTCAGCCCCCATCACCACCTTATAGAGAAGCTTATCAAGCTCTGTCTCTCCCAAGGATCTGGCTGAAGTCAGGGAGCAGAGCTGGAAACACAGGTAGTCTCATGGGCCATCCATCCAGACATCATGCTTGACACCAGCCCATCACTTCTCTGGACGGGCCACCCCAATGGCTGAAGAGCAGCCACATGACACACTGCCTGCTCACCTGTCTCGTGCAGGCAGAGCAATGTATAGCATTGTGCAACTGTTCAGCAGCACAGCACAGAGCCTGCCTGCAGGCAACCTCAGAGCCAGGGAGGCACCTCACATTCTTCTGCCATGAGTGTGGCTCAGTCCTGCCAAACCCAGCTGCCTGCCACTGTTCCAGGGCCAACCTTCCCATCAGCAGCTCTCCTGGGCAATGCAGAAGGAGCTCCTCCAGGAGAGAAGGTGCTCACAGGTGGACAGCAGATGTCAGTTCCCACTGGCATGGGCAGATGGTTTTGGGACAATCACCACAAGATGAAGATGACTCAGCTGCCCCTGCATGCTTAAGCATCCCAGCAGCCTGGGAGACACTCCAAGAAACCCAGGACATCAGAGGCCCAGGACTTGGCCCAGGACAGCAGCCTGGGCCATAGCTGTGCCCTTGGCACCCATTTCCCAACTGGTTCCTCAGAAGTGTCCATGCAGGTGTGCACCTGCCCAGGCAGAGGGACACTTGTCACCCCCTGGCCAAAAGCAGGCCCTGAGCCATAATGGATCTACTCTCCACGTCTCCTGTTTTGGGGGTGGGCTGTGACATAGTACACTGTATCATAAAAGCCTCTTTGTAATTTCCCACAGTAGCTAATATCTGCTGTGTTCAGTTTATAAGTACAATGACTATTTTTCTAAATGCTTGACTGATGAATGCCACTGGCATCTGAGGTTCAGGATGTTCCCAAATAAAAATGTTTCCAAGGACACATGCACATCTTCCTCTTTTCCATGAATTTGCACAGCTAGAACCCGGTAAATTGCTGACAAGGCACAAGGAGGAGTAGGATGCAAGTCATCCTCTGGAATTCATCCTGGCTACTTTGAAAGCAGTTTCAAATACAAAAAGCTGAGAAGAAGATGCCATTTGTCACTCTTGGGAGCAGATTTTTCACTGTAAAGGCCCCAGTCTCCTTTGCAATAAATTGCCTCATACTGTGCAGGTGATTTATGCCATTCTTCAGCTATAAATTACACTGGCATCCACCTTGTGGTCTCTTTACATTGCTAAAATGTAGTAATGTGACTGTAGGGTAAGTGATAGGGATAATTTGTCTACAAGGAAAAATTCATCAGAATAACTGTGTGCATGAAGAAGAGTCTTTGTCATCTTGGAAAGTATTCTGTCTGTTTTTGTCATGTGAAAAAAACATTCACAACATAGATTCAATCTGCAGGCATTGTTTCCCGTGACCTGAACACCACAGATATGTGCTATATCCTCCTCCGAAATGGGGTCAGGAGTTATGAATCTATTCTGTAACTAGCATCATTTTTATTCACAGTATTTACCCAAAGATCCCAAGGAGAGAATAGAAAGCAATCTAAGTTGTGAATGAGGGTAAATTTGCCCTGTTTGCTTTTTTTGGTGTGCTTTTCCAGCATCCTGAAAATATATCTCTTCCTATTATAAGCTATTTTTCCAGGATGATTTTACTTACAGTCAAAAATGAGCATTGTGAAATCAACTGTTAAATTTAGATCTTCAGGCTGTTTTCATCAGAACAAAAACACAGGGATTTGTAGCTGTCAGCTTCCCTAAAACTGATTCATACAGTAAGACCAAATCCTAAGCTCAATTAACTTAAGGTGGTTTCCAGTGATACCAGAGACACAGTCATGAAACTGAGGTGCCTTTGGACCTTAGGATGAGGGATCTTTTGAGTATTTCAAGCAATGACCAGATCGGGAGGGATAGTTGGGAGAGAGCCACTTTAGTGGTTTTTCACTGCTAGCTTCCTGCTAAAACTTTTCAAAGAGGAAAACAACATTTCTGGTTTCTCATTTTCTTTCTATTTTAGGATATTACTTTGGCTACAGTTGGAGCTTTCTAGCTTTGAGAGCCAAATTCTACCATTAGATCAGCAGGGCATTTTATCTGTGAGGAAAAGAAGAACGTTGGCTGAAGCATGTAGTGGAGGACCAGCAGAATGCTTCTGCACTGCAAATACTGGTCTTGGTGGATCCACACCAATTCTGTGCTTGGGATGATGTTGTATCTTCTTCGAGTTCTAGTACTACTGACACCACTAAAAGCAGATGCCATGTTTGTACTACGGGCCAAGAACTCCCATGAACTCTCTGATGCCTTTTCAGCCCAGACTGCTTAATATGCTAAATAACAGATAGTTACTTTTTTATTCTGGATGGAGTATTTTTGTCCAACTTGTCAGGAGGATGAACACTGTACATAACACAATGCTTCTGAAGTTTGCAGCAGTGTTTTCTGAGAAAAAAAAAATGTCTTCCTGGTTCACTGGTAAAAGCAATGTCTTCCCAGCAGAATGAATCAACTGGTTACTGGATAAGCTCCTGCCTTCAGAGAGGTACTTTAGGCTTAACATTTAGTCCAAGAACTTAATTCTGGGCCAAAAATCTGGTATCTGCCAGCTTGAGTTTTCATCCTCCTCTGTTAGTCCAGCAAACCAGAACAATGGTCTGACTGATACTGTTTATTTGCAGGAATCAGTTGCACCACTTAAAGTTTTTATGTGCAGGCTCATTTTTTTGTTGTTTTGACTGTCCTTTACATCAGGTTACTTTGTGCCAGCCTTGACGCAGTGTCACCTTTGTGTGGCTTTTTCTAGGGGAATAAAAACTACAGCTTGCTACCAGACTGACTGCTGCTGATAGCCTGTACAGGATAAAATAAATTAAAAACAAGCATGTGGTTGGTCAGAAAATTAGGTTTACATGTGAAGAGGCATATAATTCTAGTGCTACCTTTTTGTATCCCTGTTAAACATAATGGAACCTGTTATTAATGCTTTTTATGCTGCCAACTGCATGGGCCATTTCACTGGTAAAGACCAAAACTCCCAGGAACCACTGAAGTGGTCGTCCTCGAGAAGGAAAATGGTATGTTATGAGTCATTGATGCTGGTGCACCACAGAAGACTTTCAGTGGCTCAGAAGGATATCCCATAGGAAAGGATAAAAAATCAGAGAAACAAAAGTCCTGCCTCCTGGGGCACACTGAGGTAACATCACCATAGTAGCAAACTCGTAGCACTTCTAAACACAGAGTTTGCCTGGAGAGCAGGCACTCTATGAAAAATGTCATACAATTGAATTTAACCTTTTCCTGCTGGAAACATTGGAGCCAGACATTTTGCCTGCTGAGAGGATGCCCCTTTTTCTTTTTTCCTTTCTATTGTTAATGATAGAAATATTTAGGCACATTGTACTGACAAAGCATGGGCTGCAGCTGGGGAACAGAGAGAGAATTTGGGAGGTGGTGTCCTCTTCTGCCCTTTGTGCTATCCATGCCTGAGGAACAGGGGGATATTTTTGGAATATTATTTTAAATATCAGGGAGGGGCTATCAGGTTTCATTTCATCTGTTGGTTCTGCTCTGTGGTGCCAATCAAGCTATAATTTTAAATTATAAAACGGAGTCCTATGTGGTGAGGAGTGCAAAAAGAGACAATGTCCTTCACAGTTGGAGTGTACCTGTGGCAGTCTGTGCTTTCACCACTAAGCCCATGTTACTGCAATTACTGTCTGCCTCGGCCTTACTGATGGGAAGCTTATTATGCCAGCTTAGTCAGATCAGTGCAGTAACGCTCTGCTCTCCATACCTCAGCCCCCCAAGGGAGAGAAAATGGGTTCCTCTTTCTACAGGGACTGTGAACTTTCTAACGGTGTGTGATGGCACACAAACTCACGGCACAGCTGACATCCTCTAAATCCTCAAGTCTTTACCCAAGCCTCCCTCAGGGAGATCCATCCAGACCCCATATACCCCAGTAAAGAAGGATCAACACAGAGCATGAATTACCCCCCACGCATTCTGCTGCTCTCTGGGAATAGCATACATCTGTGCTTTACATTTTGTCCCTTCTTTACAGCCTACAAATCTTGCAGCCATTTTGTTTTACACCAACTCATCTTGAAACAGCTGATGATTGTACAGTGTGACCATGCAGGGAAGATGTCCCAGAGATGCACTGAGCATATCTGTTTATATCCAGATAAGACCGGGTATTGGGATGGAGAATGGCTTTGAAGCTCCATCAAGATAAGGGCGTTGAGTGGTATCCCCAGCTGACTTTTCTTGAGAAATACATTTGACTGTAATCTTGCAAAATCCCAGCACTGGGGAAGGGTAAAAAGGGATCAACTGTTCTCATGGTACCAGGCATTTTTTAAGATCTCAGCGACAGTGAAACCACACCAGAAGATAAGGTGGTTTCTGGCTCTGATTACATGAACACTTTGGGGCTGATCTTGGGTCTGAAGATTTTAAGTTGAATGTACCTTCCCTTTTTCCCTTCTTCTTAAATGCTCTATTCAAAAGACCATAGGGAGGCTTGTTCCAAAGACATTGTGAAATTAGTTGTATGGGAAAAGTAATAAATTTACAGTCTTTTTTGCAGGGTCATATATTGTCTACACTGCTACAATGATCTAATTTAAACTGGAGGAGTTAGACTCCAATATGATGACAAAGGCTGTTTCTGCACAGGCTAAACAGTAGCAGCTTTGTATACGGTAAACAGCAGGGCCTGAAACAGGACAGGAAAAAGGGGTTCAGGCAGTTTAAGGTGGCTGTCTTATGATGTATCTCTCCATTTCAAATAGCTCACAGATCTACAACTTCAGCTGTTTCATCAGCTGTCACCTCTTCAAGGTTTCCTAATTCTCCTACACTATGCATGCTGCCTTAGATGATACGTATTTTCCACAGACACATGATGAGACCTCTGTTAGGGCCCATGTGTCTGTCATTACCCTCCCACACCAGAGTTAATGTCCTTCCCGTAATGGATATTGATATGTAGATATACACAACACATCCCCTTCCAGAGAAGCTTTACAGGCTTTCTCCACTAAGTTAAGCTCAATTTTATGATCTGAAATTAATTTTGCTACATGTTGAATGTTCAACTGAAAGATGAATGTTGTAAGTGCTTACACGAGTTTCATGCTCAATAGAATAGCCAATTACTAAACTTGGATCTAGGAGCATTTTCCTTCCCTGTTCTCCAGCTGGTGTACTTACAGTGGTCACGCTTTGAAAGTCAGCCCACGCTACACACCCTCCAATACACAGCACTCCAATATCTGCTGGGAAATCTTTTTTCTTGACCACCAGCTCTGCCTCCAGACAGCAGGGCTGGAGGAAGGGGACTGCAGCCATCAGCAAAAAGCCTCACTGGAACCACCAGAGAGTTTCTAGATTATTCCTCAGGGACACATGCTGCAAATTTAAGAACAAAACCTGCTGCACTAGTATCAGCAGGAAAGTTGCCAACAGCAGCTGTAGATGCCAAATTAGCTGTTCTGGCAGCAGAACTGTTTTGCACTATTAGATGGATACAGCTACTGTGTCCCACCTAGCCTGGGTAAATGTCTGGTGAGTTAGAGCAGAAGAACCTTAAAATTAAATATGGACTTAGGAGCACTCACCTTTTTTTGATGCAATATAGGTGGGAAATCACGTTAAAGAATATAGCTCTGAAAAAAAGCAAGTCCTGCTCCCAGGGACCTGCAACGCAAAGAACAGACTGAAACAGACTCGGCTGATAAACTTGTTCTTGCAGTCAATTACTGAAATTTAACAATTTCCTGCCTGTGAGCTGACTCAGGGTAACTGTCCCAGAGCACACTTCTGACTCCAGTGGAACCGAGGTAACCTGACCTCGTGTACCAAGTGGGAGGTCGATTGCATCACCCTGCAGCTGGTACATGAGAGGAGCACAGAGCCACGACGTTCCTGCATCTCTCCTCGTGCCTGGGGACTTGTCAAACCCAGGCAATCGTGCATCTTGGCTACCAAAAATACAGAGGAAAAGTCCTCTCCTGGGCCACATGATGCATTTTGGAGCACTGGGGCAAAATTTTCTCCTGAACTCGCCTTCAGTTGTAGTGTGGCAGCTCACATATCTTACCATGAGTCAAGGAAGGATGACAGGTAACTTTTTTTCTCCATTTAGGATTGATTTGCAGTGTCTGAGTAGAGCACCTAACTGTTTCTGCAGAGCTCAGAGGCTCTTCATGCACACCAGCTCTTGCCAGTAAAAAACCCCAAATCGATGTTCCAGCCATGCAGGTGGCCTGCTTGGGCTTCTTCTGAATTATGACCCTGCTGAGTTTGTTGAGTTATTCAGGGTCCTGCAATGCCACATCCCAATTTTATTATGTCTGGTATTAATTACTTTTCCCATCAACCCCAACCACCTGAACCCCTGTCAAAGTACAAAGGGGCCTTTTTGAAGCTTTGAAATATTGTCACAGCTTGTTCCTCAACTTTTGGGAAAGGATTTTGTGATACTCTCTAAAAAATGCTTTTGCACATGAGCCAAGTGTTGAGATGAGCAGCTCAGCACTAGGCTGTGTAGTTGCAGTGAATAAGAGACTGGACTTGTCTTCTGAATGGGAAGCTCCTTAAAGCAACAGGTTTTTTATTTCCTGCAGTTTTAATTAAATTTTAAAATTTAAAAATCAAGCCACTAGGTATGTATTTATAAAGATAAATCTGGTACCACTTAGATCTTCCTTCTATTTTACAAGGAGAAGACTGCCTCTTTCCCAGGTAAATCTTGGAAAAGATATAACTGCAGCCAAAGAAATACAGACTTACTCTGAATTCATTCCTCCTTTTGCAGGTACCAGTATTGTGCCCTTTCCTTGGAGCTACTAGCTCTGGACTGATCAAAAACATCTTGTACAGTGTCTCTCTTGGGCTGCCAAGGAGGGCTGCCTCCCCTTTTCCAGCATTTTCTAGGAGTTGGGTTCCTATTGCGTGCAGAAAGACCAAGAGATACAAAAAATGCAGTAGCCACCCATCATCATTTCAGCACAGTGTGTGCTGAAAAATCGCTGCTTGTAATAACAGTGATACTGCTGTGACTCCTTGGCACTTTCTCTGCAAATCCACTTGCTTCCTGGAAAAATCAGGCACGCTTAACTCCATGCCTGGCCAAGAAAGCCCAGATGCTTTATTGCTTCATTCTCATGCTGCGTTTAGATTTTTAATGCTTTCATGTGAAAACACATGGGAACCCTAAGTCAATACTCTATTTATTTCTTCTGTAAAGTCACATCTTGGTGTGAGAGTTAAAGGTTACAAGCAGTGAATGGCTGTTGACTCCAGGGGTTACTCTTATAAAGCAAACCAACACTGATTTTTATTTCTGTTTATCTGATGCTTGCAGAACACTACAGACCATGTAAACACCACAAGACACCAAGGGGGAAGTTGAAAGCAAGGACCGAACACTGTGGTTAAGTCTGCACAGAGCACAGGGAAGGACAAAAAAAGTGGGTTAAAAACTGTCGTTGCTGAGCCACAAAGTGTTTGCCTCTACTGGAGCAATACCAAGCCTGAGAGACATGAAGCCAAAGCCCCTATGTCTGTAACACCTACTGGAAGGGAAAAGTTCAGATGTGCAGTGGCCTTCAGCAGGACTGATATGAAAAAGTTCAGTTTCCATACAGTTGTTCATAAAAAAAGAAAAGGTTTATAAAAATATCATTCTTTTATGTATACAGATTAAGAGTGCTGGCATTAAGGTTGCCTGTGGACAGTGGTAGGCAGAGCAAAGGGAAGGGAGCCAACCTAGTATGATGCCTCCTCCCTGCTCCTCTAAAAGGCCCTGGGCATGAGAGGTGGTCCACAGAGCAGCTGTGTCCTTCTAAGCTCTTCCTAGGAGTGAAGAGCTTGTCACCTTTTCCAGGACACATAAATCCCTGCAGTCCTGGTTCTCAAAATCATGCAGAAGCTTCTCATAACAAAAAGGCCGGGTACACTGGCATCTTTTCCTGAGATTGCGGGTGCCAAGTACTCAAGGACCACTACATAGACTTAAAAAACATAATATTCCTTGTTGAATGTCTTCTTAACCAAAACACAGAGTAATTTGCATTTTCTGAATCACAGGAGCATGCTTGGAAGTCACTTTGTAGTTTCTCTACAACTGTCAGGGCTCCAAATGTGCATTCTGGTTTTGAACCAAAAACTGAGCTTCCCACCCCAAAACTATGCTCCAAATATTGGTGCTGTCAAGAGAAAGCCAGCTATCAGAAGGCTTATGATAAAAATCAGAAAGCCAGCAACTGTTCTTCCAGCAAAGCATTCTTTGTGGCTATGAATATCCATCTGAATCTCAACTATGTGGTTTAAGAGACAGAAATTAGTACCTCTGGCTGCATAACAAGCTTTAACTATATTAACTGAAGAAGGTGACTCCATCAGTGTCCCTGCTCACTGGCATCTGTGCTGGCCCAACAGGCAGCCCAACAGAGGCTAGTGATAGAGAGAACAAAGCTGACAGAGTGGTGGGGCTTTTAAGTTGTAGATGTGAGGGATAAAGAATAGATAGCATTGGAAAAGAAAAAAATGGCAAAAAATATGAATAGTTACAATAGTTCTCTCCTGGTCTGAGTTCAAGCACATGGGCCAAGTGGACCTATTCAATTAAAGATGCATTTGGGAGAGGTCCCACACGAAGCTGCAGCGCAATTCCTGTCCACTCTCTGGGTGAGCTACGCTGGCAAGGAATGTGTACTTCAGGAATGCAGCTGGACAGGCTGTGTTTAGGAAAAGCTGTGTATCCTACCAACAGGGTGGGGGATCGGAACTGTCTAATAACCATGCTCCTCTCTCCACAGGAGGTTTTACACAGCAAATCACCCTGCTGCCCTTTGCAACAAGCTCCGGTGGCTGTGCAGGGCACTGGCCACCCACAAGACTCAGCCACCCTGGAGGAGCTCTCTACAAGCCCCCTGTCAGCCAGGGATGCTCACTGTGTCCCACTGTCAGGGTGGTGTTGAGACAAGTAACCTGTAGAGTGACCCAGGCTGGAGCTTGCCACAGACATGGAAGTGAGCATCCTGAGAAACTCCTGTGGGGTCTTCATGGAGTCTGAGCAGCTGAAGCTCTGCCTTCTGTGGAAAGCAGCTGCTGGTGAGGAGAGGGCTTTTTCACATATGGAAAAATGTGCTATTCTGTAAAACAGGCAGTTCTGGGTTAGAAATATGTAAGAGACAAGAGAGCCATATAAAGAGCACCTTCAAATCTAGCCAGGAGCAGCTTCTCAGGCTGCTTACCCTGCAGAGTTTCCTATAGTATGACCATGAAATGTGCATTTGAATGGTGAGAAAAGCAGCTCCTTTCATGGCCTGTGAATTAGGGTAGATGTGCTGTGTGGTCGAACAGCAAGGGATTACCTCCAGATTTTCTCCCTCATCATGTTGAGCAGGGGCCTGATGGGGGGCAGCATGCCTGATGGGCAGGGCTGTAACCCACTGGCACCTTCCCAGACCTCGCCTGGGGCCACCTCTCACCTTTGGAAGCTGCCCTGCCCAGGCATGGCTTTTCACACTATGAAAACAGCTGCTTTCTGCAGGCTGCTGGAGGGACACAAGGATGGAAATTTCACACTCCATTCCCTCCATCTGTGTTCCTACCTTCCCTTCCAGGGACATCCGTCCTCTGCAGCAGGCTTGCCCTTGTACTGCACCATCCTTCTACCTCTAAAGGCTCCAAATCACTCTAGGAGACAGGAAAATGAAGATGCAACAAGACTACAAAAGGGAGTGCCTGGCATTAACCACCTCCCTGCAACAGGCATCCAGAGAATGAGAGCAGTGGGGAAAAAAATGGATGATTTGGGTCACCAGACTGGGTCCCCTGAGACTACAGGCAACCAGGCAGTGACGCTTGTTACACAGGGGCCAGAAAAGCCACAGATAACACTGCAGCACCAAAACCAAACTTCAGACTTATTCTGTGAGCCACAGCTGTGATGTGCCACAAGGAGGATGGAAGAGATGAAAGGCATGGCCACTATGGGATGTCCCCAGGATAATTACAGGAGCTCACTGATTATTCTAGGAGGTCAGCCATGACCTGCACTACAAAGCCAGGCCAAGCCAACCCCATTGTTGAGTTGATCTTTGCAGGTGTGATATTCTCAGAGCTTAGTGCCTTTCAGTGCCTTCTGCTTTCCCTAGCACTGGTGGTGCAGCACGCACTTGGCTGTGGACCTCAGGGAGGCCTGACACTGACCCAGCTCTTGGCTTGGTTTATTGCTATCCCACAGAGAAACCTGCATCCTGCAGGACTGTTGCCACAGGCAGTTCAGGCGCCACTGGCCTCATGCCCACTGTAGCTCTGCACTCCAGCTCTTCTCTGCTGTGGAACTGAATGTCCAGCACTAACAACTCCTGACTGCAAATTCCTGGGCTTAATGCAGTGGGCAGGAGGCAGAGACACCTTTGACATGGAAAATATGGGTTTTTTTCTATGAAATTATATTCCCAAACCTGTTGTCAGCTATGCTGTGCACAGTTTACTATAAGCAAGAAATAATTCCCAGATATACTTCCAGTTTGACAAGATTCAAGTCCCTTGGGCTGCTCCTCTTCTCAGTTGGTTTGCTGACATTAATTTGCTGCCAGCCTTCTGCCTCCTGTAGATCTACCTATGGCACAGGGAGGAGGATGGACAGGCTGGCCCATTGCATGCAACGTATGTGGAAGTTGGCTCCGGGACAACATCCCGCTGTTTGTCTTTTGTGCACAGGGAACTGCCAGTACTATTGCAGCTTTCTCATCTCTATTATCTGTCCTAAGCACATCACTTCTCATTTAAGGGTGTGTTTCTGTAAACGGAGGTAAAGCCAGGGCATCATTCTACTTTTCCCAAATATTTTCTATTTTTACACCAAACCCACTTTCAGGTATTTGCCCAGTAAACTATATTCCTATCCCTCCAGTTCCCAAGAAGCTGCTGCTCTGCACAGCTCCCATTTCAGTGTAGAGAGGGCTTCTCCCTGCTGAGATGAAGTAAATCATCCAAGGTATAGTAGCAGTTGGCAAGACCAAATGACCTTTGGGGCCACTCTCCTGGCTTGAGTCCCCACTAATGATTAACACAAACGGCCCTCTTACCCCAACATCAGCAGCCAAAATCCAACCAGAGGGTTAAAATCTTAAGCTCAGACTTTCAAAGGCAACCAAGAAAAAGTCTGTCATCCCAACTCTGCCCAGAACCACTTCCCTCAGCTTTTCAGCATCCTTTACTGGGTGCTCTTGTCCTGCCAGTCCTTGACAGTGAGTCATTGGAGGATGCATCCTGCAACTCCTCGACCTCATCCAGCACTAGAACCTGCTCCTAAAGGTGAGTCATGGTCCAGCACCTCCCCGCAGGCTGCATGAGTTGCCTCCAGAGGAGAGGCTGGCTTCTGCACCTCCTTGCATGCCAGCTGCCTCCGTGATGAGTACATAAGGTCTAATGGTCATGGGATGGGCAGGCAGGAACTGCTGTGATTTCACTGCAGCTGTGACCTGACTGACCCTTCATCACATCATTTACTCTGCTTCTCTGTGGAGCAAGAATCATGAGACTTGCCTGCCTGGTATGAGGATTAATTCCCACCAGCTAATGCTTTGACGATGAGAACAGCATACATCACCGAGTGCCACTGTTGTTGCTGTTAGACCTGTGCTCTGTACAGGCTGGGGTAATGCACTGTTCAGGAGTCCGTGGTGAGAGTCTGTGTGACATCCTTCTCCCAGGAGGATCCCAAAGAGATCCACTGTTGGGTGCCTGGAGGGACCCACATCTACCATGTAGTCACCAGAACGCTGCTGGGCAGGGGCATGCCTAGGGCTCAAAGAAGGCCTGATACAGGGTAGACCTACTGAATTTTTTGAAAGATAAGGCTCCACAGGACACCTGTGAGCATTCAGAGAGTCTCAGAGTACAATCAGCTCTCCCAAAGCATCTCTGGAGCACACAGGTCAGTGAGCCAAGCTCATTTCTGGCATTTGCTCTCGCTCAGTGAGTTGCTGCTTTCAGAGAACAGAGGTGTAGAAAAATAAAGCTTGGGCAACACCATGACTCACTGTTCCTGAAGTTAGATGCCCTTCATCATCACTGTGTGGCTTTCACAGATGGCAAATCCTCCCGCAGTGTCATGAGCCACAGCACGCTAACTCAGCTGCTGGCATGCCTAGCCAGGGATGACAGGG
Source organism: Margarornis squamiger (assembly GCA_035222235.1). Taxonomy (NCBI): domain Eukaryota; kingdom Metazoa; phylum Chordata; class Aves; order Passeriformes; family Furnariidae; genus Margarornis; species Margarornis squamiger. The sequence goes on along the minus strand of JAWWTY010000077.1, from coordinate 139,192,948 downwards.
GCATAGAGGCTACTAGATCTGTCTTCCTAAGAAAATATCTATCAGCTGGATCATTTTTTAGATAAGAAAAAAGGACATGATTGCTTCTGAGGTTTGAGAGCACAGGCTGCTACAGCCAAACACGGGCTCTCTGCCTCTTCCCATCAGCTGGATGTCTGGGATGGCCTGAGTCTGTGGCATGGGCATGATCCTATAAGATGTGCCAAACGAGGGTTTGCTGGAGTTTACTCTGAAAGTGTGTTTCTGTCTTTATCCTCAGGAAAATTCATGGTGTGGGAAATTCATCCTTTAATGCAGGCATTGATAATGCAATGACAACATCAGTAATTCTCCCGATGACCTGTGCAAACCCAAGAGGGTCGCAACATCACGCATTGCTTTCTGTAAACCAACACTCCCAGGCTTTTGCCCAGTGCAGCACCCTTCACCCGGAGCCTCAGTGCCCATTTCCACTAAGAGAGCTGATTGCCAGTATTAGCTTTGACCTGCAGTATCTATATGTGCTGACTGTGAATTGACACAAGTTGAAGTTGAGACACTGCCGGAAAAAAGTCCTCACCATCCCCCATGCAGAGTGGCAGCACCAGAACTGTGTCCTCTCCCAGATGCACCTTGTGGCCACATTTACAATGTCACCCTGTACTCAGTTTTTCACAAAAATACAGTTTTCCCCTTTGAAACCGTTCTATGGCAAATCCCCCCCTGGCTCCAACCAGCACTGGGCAATGGTAGAGCCACCCTTAGCTGTTCCTGTGTGCCCTGAGATAAAATTCATTCCCTGGCATGAGAAGCCCAGCCATGAAGGTTGGGGAGGTGGGGTTGTATCCTGGAGCTCCAGGAGGATGCATAAGAGGCTGCTTTGATGTCTGTGCAACACATGTGTACATGTGCACACCAGGCTGGCTACAAGCAGTCGGTTTCCAGAGAGCCAGTAATGCCAGCTGTGATGGACAAGCTGCAACAACGGCCCACCATGAGCCACCACACTGGGGTATTGAGGGGAACAGTTCTCCTTTCACAGCTAAATATGCCACTTTTAACCCCTCCGCTAGCAATTCCCAGAGAGCCTCAATCAGTTACAGGTGTACCAGCTTTGGACAAAAACCGATGGCAATGTCGCCATCAGTCCCTCTGCAAATCCCTGCACCTTCCCAGACATTTGCATGGGTTTGTCCCTGCTTCATTAATCCCTGCATACCAGTGCCCTGCAAAGGACTGAAGGCAGAGTTTAAGCACGTGTAGTAGCTGCAAACTAGAGGCTGAACTAAAGAAAGGAGGTTGCTGCTCTGCAACACCCCATTGTGGAAGCACCTGTCGGAGCAGTCCTCAAAAAAGCTGCCCCTCCATGACCTGCTGCGTGCAGACCATTGCTACTGCACCTGGCCAGTAGGAGTGGAGCAGCTCAGCCACAAGCAGATCTATTTTGGTCTCTGGGGAAAGGGTCCATGCTCTGCAGCAGTAATTCTGATTTCTGTCTGTGCCACCCTTTCTAAAATGTCAGTTCCTGCAGCTGATCCAGCCTGGCTAACCCTGGCTCTGCACCCGTGTTTCTGTGCCATGAGCTTCACTCTTGATCTTTTTGGGTTTTTTTCTCAGTTATAAAATTCTTTAGCTTTGATTCAGGCTGTGCTGCAGTGCCAAGGGTGGCAGCTCTCCTGCCATACTGTGTTAAAATCTCCAGAAGTTTTAACACACCACGTGCTTGGTTGAACCCACAGCTCTTGCTGCCTCATGGTCTGACACGGTGCTTTCAGTCAGCAGGCGACTGCCTGCTGCAGCCCACTTCCTGGTGGCTCACAATAGCTGACAGTGTTTGTGGGTTATCATGACAGCCCATGACAGCTTTCAAAAGAGAAAGGAGAAATCAATCCCTGTGTCTGCCTTCCCTAGTACTCATTTCTCTCTTCATCCCCTTTTGCAGACTGAACCCAACTGCACTTCAGAGTTGCCGAGTGATCCTCATTAAAAGGATGAAGGTATTTTCAGCGACATGGATCTGCCTGGCTTAACCCACTCTGCAGGGCAGGACGTGGGCGACAGGCGTCCGCAGCTATTCTGGGATGCACTGAGCTCAGTGATGCTGCTGGGAGTTGCCTCACCCCAAACAGCTCCACTGCTGCAGAGCTGGTCCCCCCTGGAGTCTCCTGATGTGTGGAGGGTGGTGTCACCTGCATTGAAAGATGTTCACTTGTCAAAGGCATGGGGCGCTTAAACTGCAGAAGAAACACACCAAAGATGATTTTTCAGCTCAAAGGACTCTTGCATATCAAACAATACCTCCTGACACTCAAAAAATATCTGGCACTGCTTGTAAGAGAAGGTGAGACCACTGTCCTTTAGTGGTGGCTTGGGAGGAGGGGACTTCAACCCATGTCCTTGCATATGGGTTTTAACTTTGACATGATCTGTTGCTCACCATTGCACTCAAGCATTTTCTGTCCCCATGGGCTGCAAGAATCCTTCAGATACAGCAGCTTTCTGCTGGTGGGTTTTCAGGCTTCCTCCCACCGACACTGTGTACCACTCACACAGGCAAACCACAGCAGGAGACAGAGATAGGGTGGCCAGGAGCAGTCAATACTCCTGGTGTGGAGCTTCCAGCATCAGCAGACACCCTCCCTGCAGCTCTCCTGCCTGCAAAGCTCCCACTCGCTGCCTCCAGACCCAGCAGTGCTGCACCTGCACGTGCAGCCTTCCCCGCACCTCCAGGGCTTGTTTTCATTTGGGTTTTTGGAGGTTTTGAGGGTGAATACATAGTGCTGTCACTTGCAAGTGCCAGATGTTGCCGAATGCCCCATGGCAGGCGGCAGCACAGACGGAGAACAGCTGGCAGCATGACCCGGATTAGGACAGCTTATCCCCCCAGCCCTGCTGCCGGCCGCTTGCCATGTCTCCTCTCTACAGCCCCCAGCCCCAAGCCTGGGCCAGGCGATGCCACTGGATTCCTGTCCTGACAGCCACTCACCCCTTTCCATAGGATTGGAGCTGCTCCCAGACACACAGGGATACCCCACATGCAGTGCCCCCAAGTAATATTGACTTGGCAGTAGGAAAATCCATGTATTGAGATACATGCACCATAGCACAGGGAAAATATGTTGTAATCCTAATACAAAACATCATGTATTTACAAAAAGAGCCACAGTGGGATCCAGGCTGGGGATGTAACCCCTCAACCAGGGCTTAGATGCAAAAACCCCATATTTTTAATGTTCAATATATAACAGTTTTACTAACAATTGCCAGTGCATGCACTATGTGTATGCAGCATATATATTTTCATATATAATACTTTCTTATATATATTTATATGGCTTTTAGTCCTATTTATCTATAAAATATGAAAATAAATAGAATTGAATATAAAATCATATATAAAACATAGATACATAAACTATTATACATACATAAACATTACACCACTATAAAATATTCACATATAAAGCATACATTTAGAAAACATTCTATTGATATTTTATATATATATATAGTGTTGTCTATATAGAACTACATATAACACTATTACATATATTCTGTGTGGTTTCACAAGGTTCTAAATTGATGGCTTTTAAAAGAGAAAGGAGAAATCAACTCGTGTCTGCCTTCCCTAGCACTCAGTTCTCTCTTCACCTGCATCTGCAGGCTGAACCCAACTGCACTTCAGAGTTGGCAAGTGATCCACTTTAAAAGGATGGCAGCATTTTCAGTGACATGGATCTGCCTGGCTTAACCCACTCTGCAGGGCACGATTCGATTCTGTTTGTTTCTATAATGATGATTTTGCAATGCATGTATTATATATTCCACCATTATATTTTATTATATACTATTATATATTATTATTTAATATTGTAACACACAACTATCTAAAACTTGTTCTCAAGCCTATAAAAGCATGCCTGTATAAATATTTCTATTATTTATATCAATAAGTCATATATGTGAGCTATACAGGGCACTGAAATACACACAAAACCTTATTTTTATGCGTGCTTGTGTTCTAAATGGAATGTTTCGTATGCACACGACGCAGACACACAGGAGACCCGCCACAAACCCGGCACACAACTTGGGCACACACGTGTAATTTTGCGGGGGGGTGCTCGGCCGCCCGCCAGGCCACGCCCCCAAACAACAGGTCACGCCCCCTTCAGGCAGGCCACGCCCCCTCCCGTCGCGCGCTGTGGGCGGGCCCGGCGCCGATAAACACGGCCACGTGCGGGGGGGCGGGGCCTGCGCGCGCTTCCGGCAACACGCGCGCGCCGCCGCCGCCACCGCATAAATAGCGCGGAGCGGCGGCCGCGGCACCCCCGGCTGTGGCACCGCCGTCCGTGGCACCCCCGTCTGCTGTGCCCCCAGCTGCGGCACCTCTGTCTGCCACACCTCTAGCCAGCACCTCCGTCAGCCAGGATCCCCGTCTGCTGTACCCCTGTCGGCGGCACCGTCAGCCGGCACCTCCGTCTGCGGCATCCCCGTCTGCGGCCCCGCCGGCCCCGGCCCCGCCGCCCCCCCAGCCCCGCCGCCGCCGCCATGCCGTTCCTGGGGCAGGACTGGCGCTCCCCCGGGCAGAGCTGGGTGAAGACGGCCGACGGCTGGACGCGCTTCCTGGACGAGAAGAGCGGCGGCTTCGTGGGCGACATCAGCAGGTACGGCCCGGCCCGGCCCGCGGGGGGCTCGGGGGGCTCCGGCGTCGGGGCCGGCCCCCGGGGCGGGCTCGCTGTGGGGGTACCCCGGTCCTGCCGCCGCTCGGGGGTCCCGCGGCCCCCCCCGTGGCCCCGGGATGGGGCGAAAAGGCGAGGAAAAGGCGAAGCGGCCGCTGTGCCGCCGGGGAGCACCGCCCAGCGCCTGCCCCCTCCCCGCCAGCCTTCCCCGGGCTCCCCGGCGGGGGGCAGGATGTGTCTGAAGCCATAAACCTTCCCCGGGCCGTGAGTAATGCACCTTCCGTGCCGGTTGACTAATCCGGCTGCAAAACATCAACAACCCCCCCAGATGGCGTGGGCAGGGAGCCTTTGCAGCCCGTGGGCGGCGTGGGCTCTGGCCACATCGCTCCTGTCAAAACCCAAACTTTTCTCACAGAGCTGCATCTACCCCTCAGCTGTGTGTCAGGGACACCCATGACAAGGGGACTTGGAGCAGGCAGGGATTTGCTGTGAACCACCGCTGAGAGGTTGTTGTGCAAGGAGGTTTATGTAGCAGGTATTTCCTGCTCTTTCATGCAAGCTATAAATAAAAATCAAGCATGGGCTTGTGAATAGGTGGAATAGGCTTGTAACTTATAAATAGGTTTATTTGTAAATAGGTAGAAAAATATCTGGCTGCTGGTAGTGCGATTGTGTTGGGAATACTGAGTTTGGCATGGATTTATACATCCTTTTTCCCTTTTAAAAGTGAGGAGGTGACATATTGGCCTGAGGCTGAGGTCCTTGCAGTGCCAGGTCCTGGTGCCCAACTGTTCAGCCTGTCAAGATGCCCTGGAGAAGTGTGTGGAAACCTGGCAGTACATAAACAGGGGAATAATCTGCCTCCCCTGCTGGAGTTTGTCCACTGCTGCTGTTATGGTGGTTTCAGATTACAGAGTCATTCAGTAGGAAGTCAACAGGCAAGGGTGTGCTGTTGACACGTGAGATTTAAAGCAGGTCCACCTTGTGCTCTTGGGCTCAGATTCTGCCACTGCATGGGGCATGTTAACCTGACCCCCTGTTGATTTGATGCAACCATGATAAAATAATGAGCTTGAATATCTCAAAGCAGCTTCTTCCTTACTACCATATTCTGTTCTTAGGTTTTGGTCCCCCCTAGTAGAAAGCAACATGGATGAGGGATGTGAGCACCTGAGATGTTCTGCTCTCAGGTTTAGGTGTTGTGAGCTAGCTCCGTCTGATTCCCAGATTGTTTCTGTGAGTATTGTCCCCCTGCAATGCTGCTGCTGGTCCCCTTCTGTGGTGTTGTGGTAGAGCCCACAGGAATGGTGCCTTTCCCACAGCTGTGCTGCCCTGCAAGGGGGATGTGGAGTAGGAGGGAGGAACCGATGCTCATCGTTTTCTGAAGCTGGGGGAAATTCTCTCCACCTCTGGGGCCATGTGCAGGTGCCAAACCAGAACACCCCTCTGGAGCACACCAGAGGGCATCTGGGTCCCTCATGGGGCAGAAACTGACTTGGTCACTTGCCTTTTGCATATGCTGGTGGTGTGGCCAGCCAGTGAACAAGGGAAACAAGGAGCCTTGTCCCAACAGGTTTCATTCCTTTGCAGGAGCCTGTGCTTGAATAGCTGCCAGAGGTGTGTTTGGTATGGTGCTTGGGTTTGGTTGTTTTTTTTGGAGGCTAAACAGTGTAAACACATGGTCTGTAGAGGAAGCCTTCTGGCTGTGTCAGGGTCCTCGTGGCTGTCACAGAGGAAGCTTCCCCAGCGCTGCAAGCACCAGTGTGTTTTGGCACCTGTCAGAGCTCCAGAGTTGCCTGAGCCACAGCAGCTGAGAGGTGCAGTGAGGTGTCTGGAACCCTTCTTTGAAATTAGGCCTCCAGACAGCTGTGCTTTTTCCCTTGTGAGCTGCTAGAGCAGTGGGGGCAGATCTCTTTTGTTCTCCTGAATGCATCACTTGTCTTCTCCCTGGTACCTGTGAGGCATCCTCGCATTTCTGGGCAGCAGGTTGTGTACTGGGCCACTGCTGAGAGCCCCCGGTGGGTGCTGCCTTCCCCTGCCATCTCCAGAGATCTCTGCAGCAGTGCTGTGGCTGCCCAAGAGCTTCTTGGTTTTGTCTTGTGGCTTGGATCTCCTGATCTGCAGGTCTGCCGAATGTGGAGATGTTGATGCATAGCTTCTTTAGAGATAGTCTTTCATTGCCCTTGAAGGAACCAAAGGATTATAGCTCCCTTCACTAATAATATAGTTACACCAGAGCTCCATCAAAAGCAGATGATGGGCAGTCTTGGACAGGAGATCCTAGCTGTTAACTTGTATAGTCACTACTGTGTGGGCTTTGGAACCCACTAAGTCTGAACCTCAGCTGAGCTTTTCCTGTAAGCTTGAAATAATATTTTGTAGGGAGTCTTTTGTTAATAAAGGTTTTGAGTGTGTATATATGTCCTCAGGCATTTCTAAACATGTCATTCTGTAGCAGTTTGACTGGCTCAGAGGAATCTGCTACCTATAGTAGGAGGACATGATGTTACTTAAGGATAGAAACTTAAGGTTTAAGGGAGGAAAAAAGTACTGCCCAAGAGTGTCCCAGTACTAACTGTGCAATCTATGTTACCTGTTCCTGTCTTTTATGGATATCCTGGCTAGCCCAAAAATGAGGCATCAGAGGTTCACTTAAAAATACCATTACTGAATGCAAAAACTGTGTGCAGACTTCTCAAGGGCAGCCTGCAAGGGGGCAGCTTTGGAGCTCACAATGAAAACCTGTGTATTTTGTCTCCTTGCAGGAAACATAGTGTTCAGCAGGCTGCAGAAATAAACAGAATCCTTGCTTTGTGTCATTCACAGCTTTTGTAAAAAGGATGATCACAACAAAGAGAATCTCTTCAACAGCCTAAACTATGATGTTGCTGCCAAGAAGAGAAAAAAAGACCTGCTGAATAACAAAGCCAAGACTCAATGTAAGATGTATTTCTGGGCTTTTTTCTTTGACAAAAGTTGCTGCGGAAGAATGGAAAATGCTTCATATCTATGGCTTTTGCACAGTGCATGAAGAGTCTTCTAAAGCCTTGAAGGGCTTTGCGCCCATGTTTGACCTAAGTAGAGAACTTGGATACAGTTTAATGTGAAGATTTATGCCCCCGTTAGTAATCCCTGTTCTGAGGAGTTGTGCTTGTTGTGTTCAAATTTTTGTCATTTGTGTTTGTCAGGAGGAGGGTAATTTTTTCCTATGGTACATTCAAATGAACCAGTTCCAGTTTTTTCCCCCTGTAGACTTCCTTGTGCACAACAGGCTAAATTTATTCTTCCTTCCATATGCATTTTGAGCACTGATCTACATTACTGGAGGCTACAATCCTGAATGTAAGCTTTGATCTTATCTCTGTGTGCGGAGTGCATGAAAAATGAAATAAGATTTCAGCTCACTCAGAACAATAGAAGGCTTGAAATCTTTCTGTATGCAGTGAGCTGCCAGGGTCTCAGATGGTGCACTGTGGGAGTTCCCAGGGGAGCCTGCAGGGACAGCAAGGTCTGAGCTAGGCTGATTGCTAGAGAGGTACTGGAGTTACATGTGAAGGCTACAAATGTAAACATACACAGAGGAAATGAGTTACAATTCCCACACTACTATTATCTCATTGTGCATCCCCCAGGATTTTGGAAACTGGTGCCAAAAGTTGGCCCCTCAGTGTATTTGGTTCTCTGAACAAACAAATGTTACCATGACAGTTTTTGGCTGGATTCTGATGTGACTTACCATTAAAAACGGCTTGATGCAGGGTCAGCATGCCTGTAGCTAGATTTGTTCTGTCCTTGGGCTCACAGTACTAGACAGGAGTACATTCCACAGCCTCAGTTCATCACCTTACAGGTTGTTCCAGGAGCACAATATTTTCTTTGTAGAAAGGAGCCTAGCAGGATGGGGAGGAGAATTTATTTTACACTAGCTGTTGAATTGCCAGCGTGTGGAGGAAGTAGGGTCAAAAGCCCGTGTGAGAATGGAGTGGGAGAAGGATTGAGCAGTGTAACTGCTTATAGTACAGGCTCTTCTGCAAACTGGGTTAGCAGCATGTGGTGGGTACAGGGAAGTTATTTTGGGGAGTGGATGGGACAACTCCCATTATGAGAGAAGGGAGGGGCAATTACAAATAGGAAAATTTTGGTCCCAAATAGTTTTTTCTTTTTTAGCAAGTTAGCTGCAAGCACAAGCATGCTCTTCTGAGCCTGACCTCACTGCTAAAAGCTCTCTCCTACATGCCTGGTGTCTCATGACATTTTTGCTCAACTTCAAATTTGACATACAATCCCGAGCCTGTAACCAAGGTAATGAATAGTTAATAAAATCAATAACAACAAAACCTGGCTGTCAGCCACACTTACTGTCTGGGACCAAAGAAGAGGAGCTGCCGTGGTATATCTGTGGCTGGCAGATTAAACATTTACAGTCTTGAGCTGTGTCAATGAAACAGAAGCCCTTTCCAAGGCTCAGGGCCGCAGTCTCAAATGAAGCTGTATGGAAACAAAGCTGCTCAGCAAGTTGCTAGATTTGGTTTCAAGTGTGGTGGTGTAAACAAAATGACTTCATTTGTACTAAAAGACAGTAAATGTGATGAGCAGAACAGAGATCCAGCCCTTTGAGGTAGAAGATTAACTGAGCAAAATGTCTTCATCCAAACAGATTTCCACCAGGAGAAGTGGATCTATGTTCACAAGGGAAGCACAAAAGAGGTGAGTACCTCCATAGGTTCTTTGTTCTCTTTTCTACTGCTTTTTACAAGCAGTGGAAGATCCTGTGCTGATATAAATCAGCAGAAGCTCTTAAGAGATAAGTGGAAGATCTGGCTTGTGGTTGGAATTTCAGTAATGATTTTAAGCCCCTATCAGGGGATCCAGGGCTTGCTGTACAAGGCTTTATACATGTGTTTAAAATATGACTTGTTTGCTTCCCTCAGTTAAAAAAACCAGCCATTTGCAGGCCAAGCCATAATACTGTTCTTGGCTTTCACCCAGTACAGTCCTAACATGGAAATTCATTGGAATTCATCACAATGGCTCGCTTGCACTCATGGAGAGAAGCGGCTGTATAAGTCTGCTCTGAACTCACACTAGATATTGAACCCCAGGAATGTGTGGCTCATTCTCACCTGTAAATTCATGGATCATGAGCAGAGCTTAGGTCACCCTTGCAATACGACCAAAATCTACATTGGGCCTTGCCCACCCTTGGTATCAGTAAGTGCAGCTCACTGTGAGACAGGCCTGCAGCCTCCAGCTGTGAGCTGCTCTCATCATTTGTACCCATTAGTTTGCTAAATTGAGTTGCCCTGGGTCATGTCTACCTGGTACTGTTTGAACTCAAGTCTGCCAAAGCCTGACCCAGGCTGTTTTTATTCCTCAGCGCCATGGTTACTGCACTTTGGGAGAAGCCTTCAACCGGCTTGACTTCTCCAGTGCTATCCTGGACTCCAGGCGATTCAACTATGTCGTGAGGGTGAGTGAAAGGCCAGGGTTTATTTTGCTGTGGTGGTGGTGGAGGCTCTGAACTGAGCACTATAACTGAGTCAGATAATGGGAAGCACTGGCAAAGAAGAGATGTCTGAGTGTGCAAGTGCATCTGTTGGGTTTTGCTGCATGAAGTAAGTCATAGAAGTTGTGTGGATAGATGCCCAAAACCTTGTCTTTGACCTGTTAAAATGAAGAGAAAGGAAAGTGGTGACAATATAGATGAACTTTCCTTCCTGCTGTTTTTCAGTTGTGTAATTAACTCACTTCTGAAACCCAGAAAGCTTGGCTCCTTTTTTCTGAATTTTCAGTTCAGCTTCTAAATATGATTCTGTAGCCCCAAAAGCAACTCTCTGCAGAGGCCACAGAGCAGTGGAGATGTCTTTGCACAGGAAGGTCCAGTTTGAGGGCTGTGGGGCTCTGTTATAGTGACACAGGAGTGACTCAAGGGAGCTCAGCATTTTGGGAATGAAAAAACAGGCTGAACCTCTTGGAGGCACTGGTCTTAACTTCTCTGTTAAGGATCATGGTTGCTTGTAATCCTGTGTGCCTGTCAGTGGTTTCAGTGGGCGAAACACTTGTTTAGTCCTGATACCGTTAGCTGGTAGGAAGGAGTCATCAGCCTCAGATTCCCCATGTTCTGGCTTTGCCTGACAGGTCAGGTCTTCTCCTTTGGCCTAAGGTGGCCAAGGAGGTGGTTGGGGGAGCTATTTTCCCGAGGACTGTGGATGCTTGTGTGTTTATCTGCATGGGATCTGCAAATTGATCTTGAGTTTCAGAATGCTTAGCAAGATTTGGAATTCAATAAGCTTTAAAAAAATCTGTTCTTAACTTGAGGCTGTTTATAAACAGCTCCTTTTCACATCTCATGAGCAGCTGATCACTGGTGAGGCAACAGCTGTTCAGGTTTTAGGTTCTGGAGCAAGCAGCATTGGTATTGCTTTCTCTTTGAGTCAAATGTCATGAAAAGTGTCTAAGGAAGAAATTATCTGAGCAGATTTACCTTGGTTTGTTCACCTGTTGTCTAGGTGACAAGTCACCTGTGAAAGCCTCTGTCACCCTGGGAAGGGTAGAGGTATTGGGGGTGATAACCCACCTGCTGTGCAGGAAGGGCAATCATCAGCTATCCCACTGCAGGGGTGCTGGCAGGGAGTGGGGATGCTGAGGGAGGTAAAGCAGGAACCAAGTCCATATAAACTCAGACTGTCCTAGCTCTGCTGATCTTGGGCCAACTTGTTTTCCTGCTTGTGCAGAGGTGATCAACAGTGCTGAGGTACTCAGTGTTTCCTGATACTGAATCCATATATACACACAGTTGTGCCATCTTCAAGAGGATTACTGAGAAAGGAACAATTCATGCCAAGGCCATAACCCTTTAGTCAAATATAAAGGAGGAACATAAAACTTGTGTTTTGGTGCTGCAGATATCCCTTTGACAGACTTTGTCTTATGATGGTGAAGAAGTCCAAAGACTCTGCTAAGCATCTCTTCAGGTCACAATGTGCCACAAGATGGGCTTCTGCTGCTCAGCCCCATTTGATGGGGACTGATATAGAACTGCAATGGCTGAGCAGAAGTCCCATTAAATTTTTTGAAGAGCAAACTCAAATTTCAGTGAAGTCAGTGTGTTCTGGTGGAGGAGCTTAGGCTGACCTTCCCCCTTTATCTCATAAGGATTTCATACACAGCAGGTTTGGGATGCTTTTATCCAAAATAAGTGTTCTGTTAAGGAAATTGACATATGTCCTTGTTTCTACAAATTACCTCTCTTCTGAGCTTTTAAGAGTAGATTTCCCCTCCCCCCCAGCAGCTTTACAGATACAGAACTACTGAGAAGTATGAAGCTTTCTAATTGAGGCTGACTTGTGGTTTGGCAGTTTAAAGAAGATATTAAACCTGGTACCATGGATCAAATATAAAACTGACTTCTTAAAATGAAAGGCTTGTGTCAGCCAAGTCTCCAGTGGATAGTAGCTCATAAAATGCCTTATATGCCAGATTTACTCATGAAAAGCTCTGCCTAGATGTGGATCATGTTTATGGTCCTTTGCAAGTCACAGGCCTCCTAGAGCACACAGATGAGCAATCTGTCACATGGAAAATGCCTTGAACATTGGCAGGCAAAACATTTTTCCCTTCCCTCCCTCTCCTTGTTCTCTCTAGTTCCACCCATTGCTTGGGGTATCTGATTAATGTCATGCTACTTAATTCATCAAGCAAAGGCTCAGAAAGAATATAAGGATGTCTGTAGGGAAAGAAAGGAGAGAAACAGCTGCAGGCTTCAGGTTCTGCTGGCTACACCCAAGCTTTCCCTATAGAGAAATAAGCTGCATCACCTGTTGATAGCAAAATGACCTTTCAGGCTTAACATCGACTTGCCTTTCTCAAAGCATTCTTTTTTTAATTTCTCTGCTACAGTGTCTTCAGTGGTGACTTCCTTGTCACAGTAGTGTCTGCTTCAGATACATTCAAACTAAGTTCTTGGAGTTTCTGATGGTGTACTTGATAAAATGGGCACCTCCTTTGAGGTGGAGGTGTGAGCTGCAAGAAGTTTGGCTGGTGTTTTCCATGGGCAAATACCATCAACTGGAGCCAGTGAGTTCATGTAACTGAAGCAAAAGAAATTTTCCTTCATCATCAATCCGGTCTTGATAATCTGCTGATACAGTGCTGGAAGTGCCAAGTATAGATATTGGTGCCATGAGTTGGTCCTTGCTGATCTTTCAGACTAGTTCATCTGCCTACATGTTACAGGACAATCAGTGTTCCCTTTTGAGGGCCAGTAAGAAAGTGTGTGTCTGACCCAGAGGACCCAAACTTTGTTAGTCTTGAAAAAACCCTCGTTTCTCTGGTCTTACAAATTTAACAAAAAAACTGGAAGCAGTCTGTAAGCATAATTAATGGGAGCAGAGACAAAAGTGCCTGCAGCCCAGAAGTTGTTGGTTCTCTTTCAGGAACACTCTGTTCAGATGGCAGGTTTTGCAGGCTGTTTCCTTCAGAAAGATTTCTCATATGATGGTTGTGTAGTCTCAAGGGAAGATGATCATAAAACTTAGGTCAGGTTAAGCTGCATGGGCACAGCTCTTCTGGAATAACATGATCTAGGTTATGAGCAGCCTTCTAAACTAGTCTCTGAAATTTGTTTAAGTTCTAATAACAGTTAGCTGCAGGAGTCCTGGATTTATGCTGTCTTAAAAGAGTATCAGCTGGATGCTATCTCATGGAGATCTGTCAGCACCTGCACTGTGAATCATTATAACTCACCTTGTTCTTTCTCTGCCTCTCAGCTGACAGTCAATGTGACATTTCAGCCACAGAAAGTGAAGGGCTGTGAGAGCAAGGTGGAGATGGAGGAGCAATTTTTTATTGTGATACTTTTCTCTAAGCAGTCCAGATGTGAGGAACCATGTCCCCACAGGGTGCAGTCCAGCTTCCCTATAGCTCGTTTGGAGTATTCAGTGGGGGATTTACACTTCACTAGTTTTCAGACTTGTGATTTTTAATCACTACAGATCATTTCCCTTTTTGAGTCAAGGTTACACCCTCCTGCTCAGTGCAGCAGGACTGCTGAGGATTTTTTGGCTCTATGTGCTCTAAGCCTCTAGCAGTGGTTATTTATTATAGGGGTATGGATTGCCTGCACACTGCTGTGTTGTACCAAGACAATGGCCAAAGTGCCATCTGGCTGTATCAGGTCTAAGCAATGCTGCACTCACTAGTCATGGGTGCACAGCAGTGGGTTTTCATGGCCCTGAAATGGGGGACCTTGTTCCCTGCCACATGGCACTGTTCTGTTTGCTGTTTTTCCCTTGTTCTTGTGGGAGGAGATCAAGCTGCTTTGCTCCAGGCCAACTGCTGGTGGGGTTTGAGTGGGAGCCCCTTTGCACTTGGGGAAGTGAGCAGATTATTGCCCTGCTGTGAAAGATGCTGTCTCTTGCCAGCTCTGCAGGGTCTCTGGGATAGCCCACTATATCTCTTGGTTTTGATCTGTAGTTCTGGCACACCTCTGATAGCAAACAAAATGGGGCAAGGGTGTAGGAAGATTTTTTTTCTTATAAGGAAACGACCAGGTCACCTTTTTCATCTTCTGAGGAGTTGAAAGAGTGAATTGGGACCTAATGCCCTGGTTTTTTAGAGGTGTTACAGACTTCCCAGCTCCAGCTAAAATCAGCTGGAATGCAATTACTTGGTGTTTTTGAAAAGCAGACTCTTAACCTTTCCCTGTGCACTCTCTCCTACCATCTGTCCCTCTCAGTTGAGCGTGGGCTGGACTTAATGCAACCGCATCATAACACATGCTTGCAGCTTTCCAGCCTTTTTACCCTACTCAGCATTAATCTGAATTTATCAGTCTGCTTTTAGTCTGTATTATGCAAGTGGCAACATTGATTTACTTTTTTACAAATGTTGTAGACCCCAATTTGTCAGTCCATTAACTGAGACCATACTTTGGGCCTCTGCCAACACTAAAAGACCCCTAGTGCACTGGAGCATGTGCTGCACAGATGAACTGTGTTGCTTACCTGTTCTTTTGTGTATGAGCACAGAAGAGTAAATAATGTCTTTTGATTTGGAAAGCTAACTAGTTGCTTCAGCCAGCGATCCCTGGGGAGTGGAGTAGTCCTAGAAGTATTCACAACATAGTTTTCATATGGAATTTCATCCTGTGTTTATTGCTGCAGGACAAGGGAGGGGACACATGATATCTGAGCTGGTTCACTGAACATAAATTGAACCTTGATAAACACAGACAAGACATTTCAATCTGTTCCTTTGGCTAAATTAATTTTGTACAAATTTAGCATTCTTCAAAGAATTGAGATTTTTATCCTCCTTCTAGAAGAATGGCCCTGGCATCTAACTCCTATGGTATTACATTACATGATGCTTATCACTGCATGCATTTTGGTGTTTTTAGTAATGGGCATGATACTGCTAACACCCAGCCTGGTGGAAGCTGTCTCTATGCCAGTTCCAGAACAGTGCAATCTGGAGACAGCAGTTGTTTGTGCACAGAAGAGCTGATCTGGGTGTGTGTGTGGCTAATGTACAGATGGAGTCTGGCAAATAGATCACTATAATCAAAGGTCTGAAGGCTAAACAGTTTAGTGTAAGCAGAGTATTACAGACTATTATGGGACACTGGTTGGGTTTTTTCCCTACATATTCATCCAGTGTTTCAAAGAATGAAGAAAAGACCTTTTATAAACTTTTCAAATGTCTTGCAAGCTGCCTTGTTTTTAAGAGCATTTAGTTATTGTGGTCTCATTTAGCTGATATAGCAAGAAGATCTGCTGATGCCTGTGCACCAAAATGTTACCCAACTCTCCTGCATCTCTTGTTTCCTCCAAACAAGCCAAGAAAACAAGTAGCCTGCCCTTCACAGGAGTTAGCACAGGTCTTTTTTCATCTTGGGGTTTTTTTTTGGTCATGTGAGGTGCAAGATATTAATAGAATGTAAACTCAAAGCCATCTGATGATGGTGTTGGCCTGGATATTAAACAGAAGAAGAGATCGGTCACTTTAGGCAACTTCAGTGCTCCTAAGTGGCAGTCACATGCCAGTGCCCCAGATGAGCAGAGCTGGTGAGTGACTGCAGTAAAACCTCTCCCCAAGCTCACTGCTCCATGGCAAGCTGCCTGTGACTTTTTGGATACATTCCTGTCATTCTTATAGCAGGGCAAACAGTTCAGTTCATGATTTATCAAGTCTTGTCAAAAGCCATCTTAGTTACTTGACACAAGTAGTTGCACCTTCTCTGGACTCTCTGTGGTGCCAGCAATGGAATACTGGAGCTGTGGATGATAAAGGATTAATAAGCCAGTCATGCGGTAATGTGTTGATTGATTTGTAGCATAAAAGGTTTTTCCTTTCCTTTCTAAATTAAAACAGAAGGCTATGTACATCCAAAACAAATGGACTGACACGTGGATAGTCTGTTCATTTATATAATGCTGGGGGAAGGGAGAAGGGCTTGTAAGAGCACAGGCCACATGTTCTGCAGACCATGATCCATAGGAAACTTCCACAGCTGTTCTTGTGGCAGAGATGGGGAGGAGAGGGCATCCTTCCCCGTGGGAATGCTTCCTTTAGCAACTGCAGCCCAAATTCAGTGTTCAGCTTGTATGTGAGTCAGGAGGTCAGTGGTGGGAAGCAAATCCTAATTGAAAGTAAAAGCAAGATTTCCATTAGGAAAGGTTAACAAGTAGACAGGACAGGCAGGGAAAGGTGGTTTGGTGTTGTAGCTGTAAGAGTTGAACAGGGAAGGAAACCTTGGGGGAATAGGGGCTTGTCACAGGGAGAGTTTTTCTTTTTCCTACAGTACTTGACCTTTCTGTCGTGGTGACAGCATTCTGACAAAATGCATGCAACCCAGGAGTTGACGTAAATTGTGGAGTCTGATTCTCATTAATGCTCCATCAATAACATTGCCATTCAAACAGGCATTTGCTTGTATTCTCTTATGATACTGCTTGTTTATGCACCAGTGAAGGATGGGGATGTTGGCTGTTTGTTGTCCCCTTGGTGTGAATAGCAGCTGTCAGTCTGATCACTGCTCTGTGGTTTCTCTACGTCTTTGAACCATGAAATCTAGTTCTGCCCCCCCTTCCCCCAAGATAATTAAAATGCCTCTTTTTTTTTTTTTCTCCTACCTCTTTTGGTGTGAGTTCAATTATTTGGCCTCTGCTCTCTTCCCCCTTTGTGTTACTTTGCTCTGTGGTCTCTTTATTTTCAAGCAACAAACAAGTCCCTGGACTGTTTTGCTGTGTCATGTGACCAGGAGTCAAGATTAGAAAGGTATCTCTGTGCTCTAAGGCTTGCAACTTCTATTTTTATCCACAGCTGTTGGAGCTGATAGCAAAGTCTCAGCTGACGTCACTGAGTGGCATTGCCCAGAAAAACTACATGAACATTTTGGAAAAAGTGGTGCAGAAAGGTAAGAAACGGAAACAGTGAGGGGGAGTCTGATTTAATCTGATGTACTTTGTGTGAACCACATCCTTGAGAACAGTCAGGCAATGCAAGATGGGTGAAGAGGGACACTACTGCTTATTTCTCTAGTGCAGTTCTGCTTTTTTTCCCCTCAATGGAGGACTTGGGGTGAGTGGAAAGAAATGTCTGTAGGTATCTGAGGCCATTCCTCCTTCTCCAGCTTTCCTCGCTGCCACCCCTTCTGCATCCTACTGAGTCCTATTTCTGACTGCAGAAGAGCTGGCAGCTCCTGCCCCCGGCCAGGCATATCAGCAGTCTCTGCTGCCGCCTTGTTGCCAGTTTGCTGTTTCTACTGCTCCCACTGCTCTGGAGGAAAGGACCATCTTGAGGGGTGTCTTCACCTGTTTGGGGGAATGAATTGTGGTTGAGATGTGGCACTTCTCATGGATTTTTTTAGCTCTGGCTGAAGCTTGGGAATTGAGAGCACCCTGTTAGTGTACATAATGAGAAAGGAGATCTGGAGCTGTCTCCCTGCACATCAGCTGGGGTAGATGGGGAAGAGGTGGACATAGATAACCTCTCACATAATATTGGAGGGGAAACTGGCTGCTTGCCAGCGGCTGGAAATGGGAAGTGCTACAGAAATGGCAGATCTCATCTGCTTATCCTGGGAGGATCTCTTTCCATCTGCTGTCTAACCTGCTGTGACTGGCTGTTTAAGTGCTTTCCTCTAAAAAGAAAAGCACAGGCTGGCTCTCTTGGCCTGTGAGGTTGTAGCAAATAACTTTCCTTGTCTGAGAAACATGTAGATTCAGACAAGGATTTTAACAGTTTCCATTTTTAACCTTTCCTGTTCTTTCAAAGTCCTTGAAGATCAGCAGAACATCAGGCTAATACGGGAATTGCTGCAGACCCTCTACACATCCCTCTGTACATTAGTTCAACGGGTTGGCAAGTCTGTCCTGGTTGGAAACATCAACATGTGGGTGCACAGGATGGAGAGCATTCTCCACTGGCAGCAGCAACTGAACAACATTCAGATCACCAGGGTAAGCACAAATCCTGAAAGCTAAAAATATTGTGGCTCCTTCGTGAAACCTTCTCATGTAGCAGCTCTCGTTTGGGTGACTGCTTCCCGCTGTACTCCCCGTAAAAGCACAGAGTGGATGGACCTGGAGTTGCCAAAATAACTGAATGCATTCCTAGCATTACTTGAATCCCATAATTCAAACTCAATATACATAACCCAGGATCACGCTCGAGGTTACTGGTCACAGACTGTGGCTTGACTCTGTAATGGCTGTGAAGTCTGTGTGAACAGAGCTGGGCAGGAAACCATCTCCTCCTCTTCAGTCTTCAGAGACAGGGCCTCAGTGTGAAGAGTAAACTCAGTCATTCTCAAATTGAGAAATTGACTTCCAAACTTGTTTATCAGATAGCTGAGGTTTTTAGATTTGTTTAATCTGTAAATTAAGTGCACATTTCCAAATAGCTGCATAACTTCATGCTTCCTGGCTGAAAATACCAATGATTCTTCCAGTAGTCTGGATCTACCTGTTCCAGCCAGATGAGTCCTGCTTTCACAACATGTGGTTTTTCAACAGCATCTGTGGGGATGGGAAGGATGTGTTAGATGATAAATTCCTAACCTGGCTTTGCTTGGGAATCAAATCTGAACTTGCTCTTTCACAGAATCATGAAGTTTTGATGTTGGAATAGACCTCTGGAGGTCATCTGATCCAACACCCCTGCTCAGTCAGGGACACCAACAACATGTTGCCCAGGACCATATCTAGACTTTTTTTCCCACTTCAAATGGATACTTCACAGAAATGCTAAAGCTTCCCCTCAGTGCTGGTATCTATGTTGGTGTCCCCCTTTGTATGACTCTTCTGCAGTGAACTGAACTGTGAAATTTCCGTTTAGGCAGACCAAGGTGTAGCCCAAGGGAACACAAAAATCACCTTTTTCCCTGGTGGGTCAACCAGAAAGCCATTCACAAAAGATTAAGCAAAGAGCCTGCTTTCATAATTTTATATAGTTGTGTTCTCTGGAAACACCAGGAAAAAGTCTCCAGCCCTTCAGTGAGAGTAATGCAGGCAACAAGATGTAGGAGATGAATTCTGGGAGGTTCAAAAGGAAGAAGAGCTGCAAAAGCAGCAGTGCTTTACCTGGTGGTGGTCTCTGTGCCACCTCTATCTGTCCTAGCATCCCTCTCTTGAGAAGGGCTGCAGCTCCCTTTGCCTTGGTGGGGAACCACAGGTTCACTGGTTAGGGTGGCTACTGAGGCTGTGTGCTGGGGAGCCATGCAGTGCCTGGGCACTGCCAGGGGCAGTTTCATCCAGGAATCTGCTGCCCTGAGGACACTGCAGATCAGGACCTATTTTTTGCCACTCACCTCAGTAGTTCAATGTAGGGTTTTCACTTTGGGGACACAAAAATGATGAGCATCTCCAAGAACTCTGCCTATCCAGATAAAAGTGTGTCAAAATATTGTTTATGAACAGAACAGCCTTTTATGCATACTTATTTATATGTAGGTTTACAGACACTTTTCTAAAATAAAATACATCTAGAGCTTGCAAAAAAAAATTCACAACACTGAAGATAACTTCAGGTCAAGCTAGAACAAAACCAGTTGAGTTCAGAGAAAGCAAGAACAAGCTCAGCTCTCTGCAGCCAGTTGCTTACAATGCACTGAGTGCTTGTGGTGTTTCTGAATGAGGGAAATGTCTTGCAACACCCAAGACCTAAACCATTTAAAGAAAGAAAAAAAGGTTGCAAAATATTGTGTATGCTACAGCTGCTTTAAAAAAAAAAAAAGACAAACCTTTGTCCAGAAAGTGGCAGCATGCTGATCTGCTCTGATCTAATCTGTGTTCTTTCTCCAAAAAAAGTAATGTTTGAAAAGTTCTGGAAAGGAGGACTGAGAGAAAAGAAGCAGCAGATAAGTTTATGATCCTGACTCAGAAAGCCTGTAAGGGTTTGTTCAAATCACACAGGTTTCTTCAGAAAAGAGGCATAAGTGTGATCCTCTTGTGCCCCACCAAAGCTTACATGTAGGGAGAGCACAGGAGAATGCAAAATACAGACTGGCCAAGATTAATGGGAGGTGGTCATCCAAGGAGCCTGTACATTCTTTCGACCCTAGAAAATTACCTAGGCTGTCATGGAAGAAAGTGTCCTCTGGAGATGGAGAAAGTTAACTCCTTCTGGAAGGGTTGTTGCAGGTCTGCCTTGCTGGTGGAGATGGCTAAAATTGATGTCTTTGTTGAAAAGTTGTGGTCCTTGCAGGTCCTGAGCAGTGCTGTGTGGTCCAGGCAGGAGGGACCTGCTGGTGTGCAGATGTACTTGTTCCTCTGGAGTCTCACATGCAGTGGGATGGCTGGAGATGGGACTGTATGATTAAAAGCAGCTTCATGCAGTGTTCCCTACTGATGGCAGTCTGTGTGCTGCTTGTTGGAAACAGTTAATAGCTCTGACAAAGGCGAGGCGGGTGCTGTGACTCTGCAACTTAAAATAGCAGCATTTCTGTGCAGGGTAAATGATGAACTTGGCACATCCGTCTAACATTGTTTCTTCATTGGGGCCCAATCCTAGAAGCTGCTGTTTGCCTTAATAAGGCTGGGCCTGGTTTTGAAGCAGCTGGAGCCCGTGTTGTGGTCCCCGCTGATGCCTTGCTCCTGTGTATGCCTTGGATTTCCCCTGAGTGCAGGACCTGCAGATCCATTTTGGTCAATTTTTCCTGGAACTGTGCCCCACATGGGCTTGCAAAACAATCCTGGACCCTGTGTAAAGCAAGCAAAGGTGAATGGGAGTGGCTGGGATGTGCTTTGGTGTGGTTGAACAGCCTGGAAAACCAGGGCTGCAGCTGATGGGAAAAGGGCAGATCCTTCAAGTGTTCCCAGAGGAAAAGTTAGCCTTGCCAGCAGTGACCTGGGAAGCCACACAGGGAAAAACCCTGCTGTGGGTACTCACCAGCCACTGCTGTGGTTACAGCAGGATCCTGTGATGACATAAGCTGAAACACACGTTAGAAAAGCATGAGATTCCCAGCAATGTGTGTAACTGGAAGTGAACTTGAGGAGCAATGCCCATCTTCCTTACGGTGGAGAGACCTGGGTTGTCAATAGCTGATACCATAATGCAGCCAACATCCTCCTGTAGTGAAAGCTGATGGTGGTGCTTCTGGGAGCAGAGTCTCACAAATATGGATGTTGGGGGTACAAAAAGGGGAGAAGGAGTCTTGGACTGCTTCTAACTGTTGTAATGCAGGTATGTGCCTGTTCCTTGAAGATCTCAAACTCTTCTGGGGCAGAAGGTCAAATGTTTCTGTGTAAAGTGTCTTCTTATTCAGAAGGAACTGCTGCTTTGTTCTCTGTGTGAAGAACAGTGATTAAAAAGCAGTAACTCTACAGCAATCTAGGATTTCTTGGGTTTGCAGCTTCCTGGGAGCTCAATTTTGTCTGTCTCTTCCAGCCTGCCTTTAAAGGAACCACTTTCACCGACCTGCCCTTGTGTTTACAACTGAACATCATGCAGCGACTGAGTGATGGGAGGGACCTGGTTAGCCTTGGTCAGGTAGCTCCTGACCTGCAAGTGCTCAGTGAAGACCGGCTGCTGTGGAAGAAACTCTGCCAGTACCACTTCACAGACAGACAGGTACAAGGAAGGATGCAAACTGCCATCAGTTCCTTTTTCTACCCCACTAGCAAGCAAACACACAGGTGTAGGACACTCTTCTTTGACTGTCTCTTGGATCTAAGGACTGTGCCACAGGCTGTTAATGTAGGCGGGCATGAAAATGGCTGTGAAGATGATTTATGTAGGGGGTTTTACATGCTGCAGCAATGATTCCTGAAATAGGAGCTTGAGGAATTAATCATACAGTGAACTTCAACCCTAATCCAGGTGGGAACAACTGCAAGTCATGCAGTGGCTCCTTGCCCTACGTGTGCAGGGAAAATGTGCAGCAAGCTCCAGCAATCACCCCGATGTCCCAGGGACTGACACTCTAGCAGAGAATCTCTGTGGGTGTGGTCCATGAGCTGTGCTCTCTTGCCCTTTAGAGTGAGAAATCCCCTCGGAGCTGTTTTGTGAGTGACAGGACGGTATGTGGAAAACAGCCCTGCTGCTACCCATGTTGTACCTGTGTAAACATCTCTGGCCCTTTGCAGGCTGGTAATCATCTGGGATCATCTAAACTTAAAACCAAACAAAAATCCCTCTCTGTTTATGGGTGAATGTCTGGGGTGTTTATAGGAGACCTCTGTGCTTCAGGGACCATATGCCAGATTTCTTTACTAACTTGGCTTTATTTACTCACTCTGGATCTGACTTTGACTCTGGGGAAGTTATTCCTGTTAACAAGTAAATTCAAATCCATCCTCTGCAACTAATGAACCCTAAAGAAAAGATGGGTGTCTCCCAAGCTAATGTAATAAATCACTGACTCTTAGAGTCAGTGAGGAAGCAAAATACTTCTAAAACTGTTAAATGCAACTGTACTTGCTGTCCTGCCAGCCAGAAACAGTGGCCAAAGTAATATGAAATAGCTCCCAGAGTTTCAGGCTTCCTATAGTAAAGTTAACAAAATGAGAACAGACACTTATAATGGTATTGGGTGAGGCTGTTCCCATCAGGAAGCTGCTTATAGCTCGATATCAAAGGAAGAGCTTTCTTGGTGTTGCAAGGGAACTGTTACAGGACTGGCAAGGATGACATGCAAGAGAGAGGAGAATGTCCTGAACTGGAAAGAGCAGATTTTTTTGTTGTTTTGTTTTTTTTTTACCTGCTACAATTATGATTATCTTTGTTTTAAGATTCGCAAACGGCTGATCTTGTCTGACAAAGGACAGCTGGATTGGAAGAAGATGTACTTCAAGCTCATAAGGTGTTACCCACGGAAGGAGCAGTATGGGGACACACTGCAGCTGTGCAGGCACTGCCACATCCTCTCCTGGAAGGTACGAGGTGCTAGCGGGACAGACTCAACTGGGACAGGAGCCATGGGGCACCCAGTGCTTCTGATTGCAGCTGGTTTAGGGTGCTGCAGTTCCTTTGCTTGCATAGCCTAGTGAATTCCTACATCTTAATCCTCCCTCAACTGTTAAGACCCTTTTCCCTGTGTGCTTCAGGGATCCCATCTTTATCTTGAGCAAGACTAGTGCCCCTTGGGGCCAGAGGGGAGTGAGATGGGCATGCTGTAGGGCTGCCTGCAAGAAATCATTTTAGCACTGCCAGCAGCTTTCTGTACCTATTACATGGAGGTGGAGGTCTTGGCAGCAGCATTAGTTGGAGTGAAAGCTGATGGCTACAAAACAGTCCAGGACAAAAACCTGCTGGCTACTGTGGTGATATCTAAGGCATGTCTCTGAAGTTAAAGTCCTGTAGCTCCAGCCTCTCTTCCTTCAGAAGAGAGGAAAAGAATGAATTGGATCTTTGCTGATTTTTTTTTTTTTTCCCATGACTTGCCAGTAGCCCCTAAAATATGAAGCACAGTTCTGAGCTGTCTGTTTTTTCTGGGCTCTGCTCTATTTGCACATGGGATGTCTGGCAGAGGGGCAGTGCTAAGCTGGCTGATGCTTTGATGCCCTTTCTGCAGTCTCTCTAAATGGAATTGTTTTCTCCTTTCCCAGGGTACTGATCACCCCTGCACAGCCAACAACCCAGAGACTTGCTCCACCTCTCTTTCACCACAAGAGTTTATCAACTTGTTCAGGTTCTGAACTTGGGTCACCGCAGCTTATGCGATTCTTACAGGACACTTTATGCCACTGAGCTTGGACACTCCATTTGTAAATAGTGTAAATATTGTTGGAAGCTCCTGAGTCAAGGAACAAGAAGATCTTGGAGATGAAAGGTGAAATTGCTCACTGACTTGCAGCACTTAAGGAATACAGACTTCCATAGGACTGGTGTATAAATACAGTATGTTGTACAGAGTCCCTTTTTTATCATCAGAGTACAAGATACAGGGCAAAACTTCATTTTTTGTTTTTAGAAGTTAAAAATGAATTTGCCCCATAACTATTTGAGAACTCTTTTGGTTTGTTTCTAATAGAGAGAAAGCAATATGAGGCTAGGACTGTTGAACTGTTCCTCCATCTGGTTTTATTTAGCATACATATTTATAAATATGACGTTTTAAAAATATTTATGAAAAATATCCCTGTGACAAGTTTAATAATACTTTTATGCTTTTAAAAGGACACATTCTGAAGTACTTAGGATAGAACTCTAGCCTGCTTGCGAGACAGAATCGCAACATACCACTTTCTACCTCTAATAGATTGAGTACCTTTCAAACAAAAATCCAATGTACAATGTGAACTTTTGTATTTCGTACAATGATTTAAAGGGAAATGTTTGTGATAGTAAGCATCTTTTCTTGTATTAATGCTTACCTCTTTACATTAGTTTTCTTGCTCTACTGAGTGCTTGAATGCCTAGATGATAGGCACCATATAAATACCTAAGACTTTACTCCATCCTCTTTTAATTTGTTGTCTTTGTGAAAGACTAAGCAAAAGGGAAAGGAGAAGCCACAAGGATGACTATTCTCTATATGGGAGGAAGTTCTATTATAGGGAAACAAAGGACTGGATTTAATCTCACCAAGTAAATTTGTATCAGCTCCACTGAGTTAATTGCACTTGTTGAAATCCCAAGTAAGGTTAGGTTTTTTTTGGGTTTTTTTTCCAACCCATGTTTTCCAACATATACACTACTCTGTATTCCCACTGCTGTCAAGTGAATTCAGTCATCTTGAAGCTGGTAAAATACAGAGAGAACTGGGCTGTTGAATCTTGTGAAATGATGCGGTTTTTAGTCACTGGAAGACTGGCAGCAACATGTCTGGTTTCAGACTATTGGGTTTAGGGAGTGATTATTTAGCAGTCAGGACTCGGTGGGGGGGGTAAGCAAGGGATTTCCAACAGAGCACTTGACGCTTCTTTGGTTACTTCTGCATGCTGGTGGCAAAGAGCTGAAGACCCTCATCCCTTCTGCTTCTGGTGCTGAGCTGCTTTATGGGATCTTCTAACCCTAAACTAGAGCTAAATTTTCAGTCCTGTGGAGTAAGTGGCCACTTCGCTGTGGCTGTGATCTGGCTCAGTCTCCTCTGCATACAATGCTTCACTTTTCCCTACAGTGGAGCTTGAAGAATCCAGCTCATACAGAGCAATTTGAAAACCTGCAGTGGAAAGTTTTTGCTGTTTGCCAGTAGATTTCCTGTATGGCACTTTCTCTGTGTAAGATGTAAGCAGGATACCTCGGAAGGGTAAATATTTAGTGGGTTGTGTGTGACTATGTACGAAGAATTGTGAGGAAGAGGAGTACTCAGGACAATTCAGGAAGAACTACTTGAGATAATTATTGTTAAATATTCTGTTCCTTTTTTTTACATTTTTATAACTGACTCTCAACACTTTTCTGCAGCTGTTTGTATTTAAAAATTCTAGTATTTGCATTTTTGCAAACTAAATCACTTTGCATACTCTTGGAAGAGACGCAGGAAGGGAAAACAAAAGCTGCCTCTTGATGGAGCAGTGGGGAAAGGAGGAGGAAAACAAGGAAAACACTGACAAGAAGTACCCCTCTCCTGCTGCCTAACAGCAAATTCAAATTTTTGCTTTTTCAGAGAGCTCTGTGAGCCTGTGCCACCCTTAGCCATGGCACAGAGCTTGTCACTCTCCAGAGATGAGGAGAAAACATGCAGGATAGGGAGCTTTATCTTGGTGTTGATGCCCCATCCATCAGTTTGACTGCTGGTGGAAAGCATAAGCCTGCTGATCATACTCATGTCAACTGAAAGTGATTTAAGAGCTGTTACCTTGGAAAAATAAACTTGGGCTTGTTTGGGGGGGATGTTTATAAGTGAAGGAGGCCAGTTTCTGTTTTCATTCCCGCATTGATGGCAGTGGGGTATACAAGGCTGAAATCTGGCTCGCTCATTGAGGACATAAAGAACAGAAACCTGCAAGTGAAGTGAGTGAAGCATTGCCACTGAATTTGGGGGGTCCTGTAGCTCCTTTTTCCAGCAGCGAGAGGACCTTTGCCCCTTGACATCTTCCACTTCCAGTTCTGACTTGGGATTGGTTTGTTTCATAGTTTTGTCTCTGCCACCCATCGTAAGCCAACCTGTTGTGATGGGAAGGGAACAGTATTTTGGTATCAAATGCAGGGAGTGGTTCTGCCCAGTCTGCTTCTGTGCTTAGCAGATGGCACCCACTGACACTGAGTGAATGTTAAGCTCAGGTTTAAATCTGGCCTAGTGCATTCCCTGCACAGCAAGATGGAAAATCTCAGCATTGAGCTGTGACTGGGGAATGTCTTGGGTATAGCCATTGCCTCTTTCAACCCTTCACTGACCTTGAGAAAAGAGTTTATTCTGTGTTCTGCCCAGAGAGCATTGGGTCATGCTGACAACTGAGGCTCCTATTTATGAACTTACTTCAACTG
The DNA here is from genome assembly GCA_035222235.1 of Margarornis squamiger. Taxonomy (NCBI): domain Eukaryota; kingdom Metazoa; phylum Chordata; class Aves; order Passeriformes; family Furnariidae; genus Margarornis; species Margarornis squamiger. The sequence continues at coordinate 139,166,411 of JAWWTY010000077.1, read as the reverse complement.
GTGTGGTTTTTATTTCTTAGCACTGGAAGGGTCAAAGTTCTGAAGATGATTTGTTAATACGTAGACATTTGTGTGTTGCTTGTGTGAGGTCTTGGGATAGTGCTGTCAGTGTTCAAACCAGCAGAACACCAAGCAACTACTGTATGGGAGAACAAAACAGACTAAACAAAGAGAAACCAAATAAGCCTTATTCAGTTCCTGCTTCAGTTATTACCCTCCTGCTGCAGCAATTGTCAAAGAAGACCTTGGTCTCTTGGGAGACTCATTGTTTCTTGAGTGGCTGGTACAGGGAGATGTTCTGGTGAATTCAATACTCTTGGTTTGTATTTAAGACAAAATGTTGTTGAATCCAAATACCTGGCTCTAACCATTTATAAACAAAACAATCAGTATTTTAGCAGTGCAAAGGCATCTGCTTAGCTGAGGATGGCAGAGTAACAAAACTCAGTGATAACAGGGGCTTCCAGGCAGGATGGTTTTAAGGCTACTCTCATGCAAAAAGGACCTCTTAATTTTAAGACAATTGTGGCAAAGCTGTTGTGAAGGGAAAACAGACTTTTGCTTTTATTTTGGAAATAGAATGTTCTTTTCAAATGATATTTCACCTTCCAGTTAGTTGATGCATTCCCATTAGACATGCATCAGTTTTTCTACTAGGCAAGGAGAGTTTTTCCTCTCTTTGGGGTTTTCTTTTGCCAGCATATACAGAGAAGGATGTGTTAACTAGTGCAACAGCATAGAACATGGTGCTGTGAAGAGAAAAAAGAGATCCATGCAAGGAAGGAGGCTTAGGAATGGAGAGATCCCAGAGATCTGTTTCAGCTTTCTAGAGAAGGCAGGTGTTTGGAGTTTTTGATATGATGACCATTTCAAGAGGCACAATTTCAGCTGTACATACCTTAAACCATTTGTACTAACTATGGTATGCTTAAGTTTGATCATAAAGTGTGTGTAACTCCTCTTACGTTTTTTGGTGTTTTGTTTTTTTGGTTTTTTTTTTAACTGTGGGAGTTTCTAGATCCTTTTATTATGTAAAGTGATTAGGAAAATGGGTATTGCTCTGAAGACATTGCTTTGTATGTAAACATTTAATTGCACCCTGCCACTTTCTGTATATGGGAATATATTTTTTATTATTTTTCTTTGCCCCCAGGTTTTGAACTGTTTGTATTCCCATTTCTGTTTGACTTCAATTAGTCTTGCAAAGCTATCACCCTCTAGAACATATGCAGGTACTAAACCAGCTTTTCCTGCCCAGAAAATTCCTTGGCCTGTAGTAGCTTGAACTTCATTTAGAACAGGAACATTTCAAATTCTGTCATGTAGTAAACAAATCAGATGTGCTGTTTCACACTGATCTCCTGGTCGGTACAGCAAACCAGCATTGTCCTCTTTTGTTATTACAGACCCGTTGCACAGCTTCCCCATAGATCAACACCTTGCCAAAAAGACATAGATCTGAATTAAAATGCCCCTCTTTCTAGCTGGCCTGTTTGCACAAGCATAGGCCCTGTGGAGCTGATGGCTGATCAGGTTGGTATAGACTCCCTCTTACAAGGTTTGGCACTCTGGTGTTCTACATGTGCTGCCTTTCTCAGCTCATTGGTTATAAGGGTGCTGGTTAAAGGCTCTGAAGCTGTGGTCAGCCATGAGTGTCTTTTCCAGCACCTAGATTCTATCCAGTGTCTTCCTCCAGTGATTTTGCTGGCAGCAAATTGACTTTGCAGGATCTGGCCCTAGGGAGAACAAATTCATCTTGTCTTTAACACATGCAGTCTCTGTTATATAAATACCCTGAACACCAGCGAAGTTCCTCTGTTGACCAAATTTTGCTGCTTCTCCTCCTGGGAGGGCAACTGAGGGTGGAACTTGCATTTGTTTAGCCATCATGTGCTGCACAAAATGCTAACAGGTCTACTGCCAAGAGAGCATTTTAATTTGAAATAGCAAATATGCTCATCTTTAGGAACTAATCTACAGTAATTATAAATACCTACTTATATATGGAAGAGAGCGTGTGTTCTGTTTTGTTTTTCCTTAAAGTTGTAACTAGAGATGAAATGAAGTGAAAGGCATCCCTTATATAAGACTTCTGTTTAATATTATTGTGTGGTTAAAATCCTTCCATTATAAATTTGCACACTTTTTTCTTCTTCCCTTGCATGTTCAACTCTGATTTTTACAGCTGTTCTGTGCAGACAGTAATGTATTTTTGTAAAACATTTTTGACACTGAATTGCAATAAATGTTCAAACAATGTGAACCACAGAATTTGTTGTCTCATTGCTTCCAAGTTGGTGACCTTATCAGCCTTGAGCTTTTGGTGGCTGTAAGCAAAGACTCTTCTGCAGGAACATCTAGAACTTGGCTTGTTGTCGCAATAGAACATCCCAGATAGAGCTGTTGCTTCATTGTACCTCAAAGGGAAATGAGCCCTTGTGTCTAACAAAAACTGTGCTCACATGGAGCTTGTCCTTGTGAATCTCACCCAAAGCACGGGACTGATTGCTGCCCCAAAAGAGATCACCAGCGCTCACGCTCCTCTGAGACCTTCAACTCCAACACGTGGCTTAGAAAATGGTTCTGGTTTGGTTTTTAGTTTGTGTTTGTTGTTTTTTTTTCTGGACATGTTATCCAAGTAACTTTGGTTTTTATTTTTTAATCTTTCTCTTTTTTTCAGATACAATTGCATCTTGTTAGTGTCAGTACTGCAAACAGTCTGACCCAGGCTCTTGCTCAGAAGGAATGTGAGTAGGAGCCCATAGAAGGAGTCCCAGTAAATTAGGAAAAAGCAGTAGAAAAGGCAAATGATATATGGCTCTAGTTGGAACAGAAGTTATGATGGTAAAACAGGATTACTTGCCTTGTGAAAGCTATGCCAGCTATGAAAATGAAAGCAAAGCATCTGCATTTTGTACTTAATCTCATTTGCACTGTCAAGTAAGGTATGCTTGAGTGGTTCCCTAAGTCTTTCTGTAGTTATGCTGTGACTCAGGTCTACAGTTAGAGGGTTGCACTCTCCAGACACAAGTCTCTGAAAACATAGGATCACCAGAGCCTTTTAAACAAGGGGATGAGAAAGCTGTTAAAACACATTTCTTTCTCAAACTTTCTTGAAAATATTCAATTCTACTTATTTTAATAGACTGAATGTACAAAGACTAAATCCTTTACAGGGAATATGGGATCTTTTTAGGAATATGTTGGGTCACTGAGGTCTGGCTGTAATTTTTCCCACTTTCATGTTATTGCTGCTAACACCTCCCTTTTAAGATTACTTGGGGATAGATGGAGAGGCAGCCTGAAGCATGGATGAGGTCCTGCCCTGATCAATGATAAAAAGTCACCCTGTATAATTTCTTGGAGTGCCCTCGCTTTCTGGATTAGAGCCTAATAAAAAAGCACAGTTTGGGCAAAAAGCATTTTGAAAACTAGTTGCACAATGAATATTAAAATTATGACTCTGCTTTGCCCCACCTTTTCCTAATCTTAATTTCTGCTTCCCTGCTTTTCGAGGCGTCTGGCATGAACCCCAGTGAACCATGTAGGGGGTTGACTTATTTTTGACAGAACCAGAGCTGCTCCTGTGATCAAAACTGCAGATATTGGAGAGAGCTGTTTTCTAAAAAGCTCTATAAATAACATGCGGGTTCAAAGGCCTTCCCTAAGCTGGAAGAACACCAGTTCACCCCTCACCATTCTTGATGCGTAGTATACTGCACTTTCTAGTTGAAAACAAACTAATGTCTTTTTAATATGTTTTCCTTGGATAGTTTCCTGGTCAGAACAGGCCTTGAATGTAGAAGGCAGCACCCACAGGTTTGTGACCAAGGTGGCGGGTCCATCTCAGCACCCCCAGAGGTGCTGCTGCTTCCAAGGAGGACAGGAAAGACACCCACTCCCTGCTTCACGGGGTAAATAAACAAACCAGTCTCCAGAGTTTGCACTCATAGACAGAGAAACACAGTCAGCACAGGAAATGTGAGTTCCTCCTTGTCGCAGCACACCAGGAATTTGGACTTACTTTAACAGGGTTTTTCAGCAGTGGGTTAAGCTAATTCTTACCAGCTTTTGTTTTTGTTCTTGAAGTATATAAAAAATTGTATCTCTGTGGGTAATCTTTGATGCGAATGGTGTGTGTGATAAACTGTGAGTCGAGAAGCTGCCTTGCTCCCTGTCTGTGCACTGTGCCAGACCAGGGTGAGCTGTAGTTTTGTTTTCCCCTTGCTTTGCCTCCACAGGCAAAACTCACACTTTTGTGAGGCGTTTAGCTCATATTCCAAACGAGAACTCTCTTTCTCTCCTTCCTCCCACTCCAGTGTGGCAGCCCAGCTGGTGGGAAGTGTCAGAGGATGCTACAAACCCACAGTGGGCAATTGCCTGGCTTAACCTGGGGCCAGCCTCTAGCCCAGCCATGACCCAGCCTTGGTCTGGTCATCGCTGTATGAGCATTTAAATGCTGTGCTAGGCTGGGACCCAACATGCTGTGGCCTTGCCTTCCCAACATATGTCTCTTGGTACCACAGCCATCACTTTTTCCCTTGGGGTTTGGGGCACATTTTGTCCATGGGTCTCCCACCAGAACCTCACCATGGTTTTTAATACAGGTTCTCTCTTAAATGACTTTCTCCCTGCCTTTTTATAGCTCTTGCACTGAAGTGGAATTTATTCTTTCCTTTTTAATGCAGCTGGAGGTGTAAATCCAGACAAATATAACTCCCAAGAGGGGGTCAACCTGTCCGTGCCATGGCTCAGCAGTGCCTGTGTAGCTGCTGGAGTATATAAAGCAACCAGGAGCCTTTTTAAACCTCTGAAATTGAAGTAATTTTTTTTTCTTACTTATAGAAAATTAAATGGTTCTCATTTAAAAGAGCTGGCTCCTGGTGGTAGGTAGAAACCTACAATCTTACTCTTACCACACACTTTTATATTTAAAACCTCTATTTTTAACCCAATGGTGGGATTCAGGGTTAATGCTCGTTAGATCTGTGTCTAGACAGTGTTGAAAAACAGGAAATGAATTACATTATAGTACGAAAGGAGAATTTAACCTTTTCTCTCCTCGCTAACACATGTGACTGGGAAAAATATGCTACAGCAGAGTATTTTGGAAAGTTTAAGGAAGTAGAAAAATGAGAAGGGAAAAAAAAAAAAAAAAAAGGCTGGGTTTCCACAAGGCCTCATGGGAATTATTTCACAGAAAATAATGCGCCAGACTCTGCCCTCAGCTACACCCGGGCAGTAATTTGTTTCCTCTGGTCCCTGTGGAAAAATTGCATTTTATTATTCCCTGTTTATGCTGAACATTCACAAGAAGAAAAAGCCAAGTTAGGCAGTTTCACACACATGCACAAGCACGTGAGGCAGCTGCAGGAGAGCAGCACACCACCCATCCTGCAGCACACGGAGCCGGGCTGAGCGCTTCCTAACATCCCTGCCCATAACAGCACCTTGCACCCCTTCTTCTCAGGCTGCCTCAGGCTTTCAAAATATTTACAAAGTTATTTGTACTTTTTTTTATTTTTTATTTTTAGAGACGGCAAAAATGCAACATTCCCTTTCTTGGCCCTTCAGGAAAGTAAGAGTCTGAAGGCTCATTGGCCCCAGGCAGCAGCACAGTGATACTGCTCTGGCTGCTGACCCACAGGGTAAGATCCCAGCTTTAAAGGGCTGTTGCAATGGACCCAGAGTGTGAATTGAGCCTGAACTAGTGTGGACAGCTGGCCTGCTTGTAAAGAGCTGAAAAGCAGAGGCCTGGGTGCTCTTTACCCACTGATCCCCCATTCCCTGCAAATTAGCTATTGTTTGGACATAAAAACCATAATGATCCAAAGGGGTGCTGCAAGCATCTTCCATACTGCTTCTGAGCTCTTTCCTCAGGCCCCTAATATGCCCCCAGTGGTGTATTTTCAAGGCTTTCTCAACCCTCCCCAGGAAGCTGCAGAGACACCAGGCAAGTGCCTGCTCCACTGCAAAATCACTGTCCTCGCCTGCATCCCGCACCTCCCTCTGCCCGTGCCCACTTCTCCCTGAGGGTGCTGCGGGCTCTTGCACCCGATCCCGCTCACATCCACCAGAGACAGTCTTTGCCCAGCTGGGTGCTCTTACAAGGACCCTCTTTATCTTGTGCACAACTTGCCTCCCTTGTCTGCAACTCTGCTGAAGCCAAATGTTTACGCTCGCCACACATGCTGTCAACTGGCCAGAAACATTAATATCCTCATGGCAGAGCAACAAAGCCTTCCCAAGGATCCTTCGCGCCGCTCAGCCTGGGCTTTCCCACCCCTGCCCTCCTGGGACCCCCACTGGCTTCAGTGGCTGCTGGGAGCATGGATGAAAGGGATTAGATCCTCCCGAGGACTGTTTATTTGTTTAGTTTTATCATGATTTCTTTTAATTTTGAAGGTGCATGAATGTGAAGTGTACAAATCACTGGAATAATACTGTAGCTAATTTTATGGCGTCTTTAGCAGCATCCAAAATGAAAAAAAACACCAACCAAGAAACAACTCTCCCCGCAATGGAGCAATCTAAATAAAGCTTTTTAAGCAATACAATATTTGCTTGTATAGTTGTCAATGTTTCCACTGCCAGTTTGTCTTCCTAAAAGGAACCAAGCCTTGGCACAGCTTATATCAGAGACAAATAACATCTTTAAGTGTTTCCAAGGGTGTATGGGATGAGGCGGATTATGGGAATTAAAATCACAAGAAGTGTGGTAAAATGTTGGCCTAAGAGCCTCAGAAAGGAAAGAGCCTCCATTTATCCAGATTTACTTGCCCCTGCTTGTGCTCTGGAGGGAGGGAGCGGAGGAGGAGCTCTTGCAGCATTTGCTCCTGAACCAGGTGGCAGCAGCCAGGGTATGGGTCCTCCTCAGGAAGACCCAACTGCTAATGGGAGAACTGGGGATATAATCTAATGTTCCCATTGCTAAGGCCAAGGTGGCCTTAGGAAGCACAGGAACTGATACCCTCTGCAAAACATGCTGCTGTGGAAGGAGCCGTCTATATCCATGGGCATGGAGAGGCTCACGGACACGCGTGTGCAGACGGACAAACACACGATAAAAGCTGCCTTTCTCAAGTCTTCTCTCTAGTGTAAGGAAGGTCAATAACATTCTTGTCAGCAGCAGCTCTGCTTGAAGGAGAGACTTTAGGACATGGCTCATCCTGTGGTGGGGAGGGAATGTTTCTTCATTAATCATGAATCTCTTTCTTCATTAATATCTTCTGCCTGATGAGTATAGCCTGCTTGACAGTCTAACACAGCCAGGAATGGTATTTGATCTACAGAAGGGATGAAAAGCTGAATAGAAAAGGATACAGATATTCCAAGGATCTTTATTTTGGTCTCTCTTCATGACCACACATGTCACCCTGAGGTCTCTTGGCACTGGAAACCGATGGAGGAACCCCAAAGCTCCTCTTGCTGGCCAGGATAGGTTCCCATAGTACCCTCTCAGGTATCTCAGGAAGCCTCCATCCCATTCTCGGGTTACTAGATGAACTGCATCAGCTGAGATCTTGCATCCCACTTAATATTTAATCACCCTTTGCCCTCATTTTCTTAAGTAGGCAGTGAAACCCTAACTAGCCTGTGTGCCCAGCACAGCAGTATTTTATTACAGAAAGTTCAAAAGAAAGCTTCCACTTGCTAATCCAGCCATACCAGCGGCCGTACCACTGGAGCTCCATAGATCATTCTCCCACTGCCATTAAGAAGCAGTTACAGTGTTATTTGGGAGCAGGTTCTCCTACACCATGTGGGCTGGGCAGAGGACCCTAGATGCCAGCTCGGAGGAGACCAAGTGTCAGTGAAGATGGTAACACCTCTTTTGGACCCTACACGTGTGTTTCTGTCACATGTTGGGCCGCAGATGTGGGCAATCTCCACCTGTGTTTTTTTGCTATGGACTCCACCTGCTAAGCCAGGGCATTTCCTCATTGAATAACCCCAAATAATCTTGATTTCTGAGGATTTCTGTAAGCTCAGCAAGCATCTTTGCTAGACTGGCTGGGGCTCTGAGAAAATTGGTCTAGTGGAAGGTGTCTGTGCCTATGGTAGGGGGTTTGGAACTAGATGATCTTTAAGGTCCCTTCCAACCCAAGCCATTCCATGATTCTATGATCCTGTGTGGGGTGGTAATGTCCTGCCACCTCCACCATCTGCACTGGCCCTACAGGGAGGCAGCAGTGGGGACACCATGACCTCTGGCAAGGTCTGGGGACCCATGTCCATGCAGCCACAGCTGGCTGAGCTGTTCCACAGCTGTGGATTTCCACAACTGTTCAAACAGTAAGGCCAGAGAGAAGACTGGCAGAAAGTTTTAGCTCAGGCTCTGTGCCCTGGAGAGAGCAACTGCTTTGCCCCTGCTCACACAGTCCTTGGCCTCAGCTCGGAGGAAACAGGGACTTTGCCTCTCTGCACAGATCTGACCTCCATGCACAGTGTGAGCATGGAGAGCCTGGTGAGCAGGGGCTCCTGGGGCTGTGTGTGGGTCTTCTTTGCTGGGAACAAAGCCCCTAACTTGGTCTCTCAGATATCAAAAATACCCAACCTTTTTTTTTTTTTTAAATTTAATAATTATGAAATAAGTTCAGTGAGAATGACAATTAATTTATCTAGTCAAGCATCTCTGACAAATATCACAGAATCATAGAGCATGCTAGTTGGAATGGACCCACAAGGATCATCGAGTCCAACTCCTAGCCCTGCACAAATAGGGCACGTAGGGCACTGCAAATCCCCTCTGAGCCCCTTCTTGCCAGCCTAGTGCTGGGAACAAAGCAGGGGGAGCACCCTATCAATGACCCCAGCCAGGAGTAAGGCTGGACCCCACAGCACTGGTTATTTTGCACCTCAGGGTTGAGCTCTTCAAGCTCCACTTACTTTGTAGCAACTCCATGGAGGATGCATTTCAAAACAACTCCTGGCCAGACACATATCTTAGCGTATTAAAAGGTATTTTTAGTACCCCTGGCAAAGCAGATCAAACTCTGCTTTTGCCGTACTAAGACAACTCCATGGACTTTGCTGGCAGCCCTGCATATTCATACCGAGGTAGCAGCTGGTAGAGGTTACTTGACTAAATAGTTGCATTTACTTCATGCAAGACAAAAACACAAGCGCAGATAAACACTGGTGGGATTCCTGACTTACAGTGGGCTGTATTTTCTTCCTAGGAGGGAGACTCTGCCTCATACGTATTTGAACTGACAAAGGAACAGCATCACGTAGCAAAGAACAATTACTCTGAATGCCTCCTCCTCGATTCGTGATGACTTTGTTTTTGTACTGGTATAAATATAATTGTGACCATTTCATACAGCAAAGTGCTCTGTGATGAGTACAGTATAAATAGTCCAACTGATTACACTTGCTATAAACAAGGACTGGCAACCCTTGCTTCACCCCAGCAGCCAGAAATGGTGGAAATGGTAGGAGCTTTACAGCTAAATGGTTAAAAGCCGCAGCAGAACATTTTCTCGGGATGGCTCCAAGAGTGGAGCTGGTGCGCTGCCATTTCAGCAGCCAAGCTGAGACGGGGGGAAACACACCACCACAATTGCATACTAAAAAGAAGGGAAGGCTGAGATAACTACCATCTTCTTACTGTGTAGGCTGTTTGAAAAAAATAACATATAATGATTCCTGCCTTATTGCAGTGTTTGGGTTCCAGATATAGCCTTGCATGGGAAGGCCGGTATGATGCTGAACCAGGCCAAATGAGCATTTCCTGCTTTTAAGTAATATAATGTCAGGAATCCAGCTCATTGGAAACACCCTGCTCATCTCCCTCTGTGCCAGCCAGACATTTGTCACGAGTTTCAGGTGAATAATGCTGCTTCACCTGGACTTTGTGAGTGACAGTTCACAGCTGAGGTCCTTAATGCTTATTTTTATCACTATAAAATGAAGCTTGGTACACCTCATGTCTAGGAAGTGGCTTAGCTCACTCAGAAACTCAGGGACTTGCCAGAGCCCTTAGATAACTAAGTAAGATTTGTTTTAACTGCCCTCAGTATCCAAGGTATTTCCTACTGTAAGTATAAGGAAACATTGGGGATACTTAAGCAACCATATTTGTTTATCTTAGGTCAAGCTGAAGAGATTTTCCAGAACCACTACTGCAGCTGCACTTATCTTGTTGAAAGGCTGCATTTGTACAGAGTGCCTTACTTCTGACTCCATGATCACAAAGGAAAACCTTCCCAGAGAACTGAGCTCCACGGTGAAGTGGGCAAAAACCAAGGCAGAAGTTTCCAGATAGTCACTTTTTGGGTACGCTTCATTAACCTTGGCCTCAACTGGGCCAACTTCTGCATAAGGAGGAAGCCAGAAGGGAGAAGAAAATCACCAGCATTCTCTCCCTCAAATTTCTGAGTAGGTAATTACCTGAACGTGTGTTTTATGTCCAGACAGGTTTCGCCTCAAGAGGAGATGCGGTTTTCCAAGCCTGCGAATCCAAAGTGTCACATGAGGGCAACCCCACCAGACCTGGAGCCATCTGCTCCGCCGGGTGATGTGTGAAGTGATGCTCTGCAGGTCCTCCCCTCCAGCAGCATGGCTTGTGCCAGGCACAGGGGACAGCCACCCCCTGGGTCAGGCACAGTGTCTTGGGAATGGTTCTGCGGGGCACCTGGAGCGAGCTAACTGTGACTACTGTGGGACTTCCACACCTCACCCCCATTCCCTGGTACAGCTTTCTCAAGTCATTCAGTCTACAACCCTTGTTTCCTGGAAAAAAAACCCATGTAAAATGAGAAAACTTGGACCAAACCTATTCTAACAAAAAAAGCCTGAACAACCAGACCCCAGAGATAGCTATTTTAGCGTAGATGCTTGGAGATCAATGGTGTTGCAGAGCACATCCAAGGCTCTGGCTGGACAATGAGGGCATGAGGATCAGGTCAAAATGTCCTGATCAAGGCTCTCATCCTGGAATTTGATTCATACAAATGCACCCTTGGTGTCCCTTTGCCTCCTTAATAGTCCAGATCAGTTTGCAGCACCCCAGGTACCTAAGTTTAGCCTCCAAAGTCCATAAATTGATAGCAAAGCAATTGGTCCCATTTTGGCAGGGTTTGTGAATGCCCCCCAAAACTGGCAGGTGGTTTGGATGCTGGCATATAGCCCTTGATGCACAGGAAGGACTTGCACTGATCTTACAGGCTCAGGCAGGCAAGGGCAGCATTGTGAGATACAAATCACCTCTGCAGTGCTGTAGAAATTATTTTTTTTTAAACTGTAACAGCTACCGACAGGGCTGAGTGTGCAGCAGACTGCCTCTGGCCAAGTGTCCCAACCCGCACATCCACCAAATGCTGACTGCTCTCTCTGCTGGCCAGCTGAGAAATGGGATTTTCTCAAGACGGACCTGGTCACAAACAAGTTTGGAAAAATGCACTGGCCAAGCAAATGCACCCCAGAAAAAAAAAAAAAACAAACCCACACTCTTTTTTTTCTAGAGTCCCAAACAGGTGATTAGAAGAGATTAGTTATCAAAGAAACTATATTCTTAAGTAAAAAGCAGCAGCAATGAAGAGAAAAAGGCAGGAGAGATGTGGGTGTTCCATCTCATCCTGCAGTTTATTGCTGCAATAGCCTGATGGGGACTGGAGGAACCACCTGTGAGACAGGATTCTTCCCTATTATAAGGCTGTTAGGGTCTTGCCCTATGATGTCTAGAAGTGAAAGTGTAGCAGAATTTCCAGTGACCAACAGAATACAGACATTGGGAGGCAGTGGGATTGTGAGTAACTGATCTGAGGGCAGAAGGTTTCTCCTTGCTTTGTTCAATGCGTGACTCAAGGGTCACTTAGCCCAAAACCCCACCACTTAAGGGCTCTCAGCACATCAGGACTATAATAATTGGACAACAGAAGGACATCAGTGTGGGAAAAGACAAGGTAAAGAAAGCTGAAAGGGAATGGAAAGCTGAGCTGCTCTAAGAAATCATTGTCCTGAAAGTGCATAAGCAGCACATCTTTGTCCTGGACACATTGGGACAGCATCTGGACACCAGGAAGATTAAAAGTCTCAAGGGCTATGGAGAGTAGGTGAGCACACCCTGATCCTGCTCTGCCAGTGCACCCCAGCCAATCAGCCTTGCAGTAAAGTCTACATTTTCATATTATTTCGTATCTGATAGTGGCATGAGCCCAGCTCCCCTGCATCAAGCAGTGAGGCTCTCCCTGTGCCAGGCAGCCTCGAGCTGTACCTGAGGACAACCAGGCCATGCCCTCTAGTACAGTGCACCCCACACATGTATGTATGCCTGTGGTATAAGGTTATTTGAACCTTAGGTGTTTAAATACACCAGCAATCACAGAGCTGATAATTAGTGATGTCTGGCAGTGAAGCTGCCTCCTCGCCATCAGTTTTACAGTGGCAGTTCTTTGTACTCCTGCAGGCACATGGCAAAGTGGGTCTCAGTTGCTTTTCTGTCTGCAGCTTACTGTGGTGCTCAGTGGGAAAACCACACTGGTGGGGCCACCTCACATGCCAACACGAGGTGACAGCAGAGAGGTTAAACACAGCAAGTTCCACAAAATAGTCAGGACTGTGGTTATTTGGAGAGAGAAGGGACAAAAGAGGGGAGGGAATTCACTTAGTCCCTCTGATGGGACACCAGAACTAATCACCATTAGGAAAGGGCTGGTTTCTGCTAATTACAGTGAAGCAAGTAGCTCCTTTTTGTATCCAAGGCCCTAAATAAGCACTTGATGTATTCCTGAGTTCTGTCCTTCTGATAGCACACCTCCTGAAATGCTGATGAAATGCTCCCAGGCTTGAAGGGCCACAGAGACAGCACCACAAAATCACCATCCTCAGCACCGAAAGAAAACATTCTCTGGCTTCTACCAATCCCTCTGGAATGACAACTGTTTACTAGAGCTACAAAAAGGTTGTTAATTATAGAAAAGCTATCATCACACACACCCAGCCTGCTACATGTAAAATTAAGCACCTGTTCAGAACGATTAGAGACTCTTCACATTGATTTTTTTAAACTTGCATATTCTCAATAATGGTTGTGACTATTTTCCTTCTTAACAGCCTCGATGGTAAGACTAAATTAAACCAGGCAGAGCCTTGTGTCTGACCCCCACTAAAGGGAGTGTGTCACAGATTTCAGGCACCGGAAGCCAGCTGAGGTTAAATCAAATGACACACTCAAGTAGGGAGGCATGAGAACCTAATGTTCTGTAACAACTTAAAGGGTCTGTTGAGCAATGCACAGGAACTCTGTGTATATGAGAATCAACCACTTGAAGGGTAAGAAGTGCTTAACATAACCCGTTCATCTAAAACAGATCTCTACATTCTCACTTCTGCCATGTCTAACCCAGGCACTGGGTTGGGCAATTGCATGGACCTGAGCAGGCAAACTGCTACTGCTCTGCACTGTCCTAGCATCACTCAAAAACAGTAAGTAACATCTTCATTCGTTCAGAGCACGCCTGCCACAGCAGCATCATGCAGAAAGAGCTGTCATTTCATCCAAACATGGATAAATCAAACCTTTTACCCAGGTGTATCTGGTTAAATCCAGAGCTGTCCCCTCTCGGGAGGGTTCTGTGCACCAGTTTATGGGAACTATAGAGTTTCATCATCTCAGTCTCTTCCCATTAAGCTGATTCAGAGCAATAGAAACTGCAGATCAACTCTCCCACTTCTCAGGTGAGTGTCCCAACAATTGGCCTCCTATCCACAGTCCGTGCTGGCACCCAAGGAATCTGTGTGGTAGCAGCCTGTCTGCAGAGTCAACCTGCTGTGCTGCACCTCGCAGCAGAAAGTGTAAGTTCCTATATCCAGCAGCCCTTATGACACAGAAAGAGATGTGTGCGTGAAGTGAATCAACTCCACAGTTGTTCAATTGGCTGTTTTCATTGTCAGCATGCTGAGTAAATTCTTTGGAACTGAGGGGACATACAGTAATACAATAGGTATATAACAATACACCTATATAACAGTAATATACATATAAATTTATTTGTAGTTTTTATATTTATCTGTACTTACAAGTAAAATGATCGTTTCTTAAAACCTTTACTGTGCTTTTCCTCACCAGGAATGAAGTCCATCACAAATGTTTATTGTAGTCTGAATCCCAGTATGTTTCCAAGGCCTGACAGGCTAAAGTCCTGAGCAGCCTGGTCTGACCTGATTTGAACAGAGATTCGACTAGAGACTGCCTGACCCTTCTAACCTGAATTATTCCTCCAGTCTGTGATTCTACGATGTACTAGCGCTCAAAGCAGAACAGGTCCAAAGCCGAGAATTAAATACCCCATCTTAGTCTGTTTCTGTAATTTCGTGTTTAGGGCACTCTTCTAAAATATGTGAGACCCCTTCAAGCCCCTGATCAGCATGATGGCTTTCCTAGGATGCCCTGCAGGGATGCAGCTTGGTATCACCTCTAAGGATACTCAGCAGCAGGCGACCCTGATGGGGGAAGCTTTCTCATTCCCTTCCCCCCAGCCATATGGCCCTGCTGATTTCCTTACACCAGCAGCAGCAGCACTTTTACTTCATGGCAGGCCAGCTCAAGGAGCTGAGGCAGAAAAAAAGACAACAAACTTTCCTGCTTTCTGTCAGTTTAGCTTCCCACCCTGGATTACCACAGAGCCAGATTAATACTAAGTGCAAGAAGATGGGAGCAGGTGAGAATGCACAGTCAGCATGAGAAGCAGAAATAGCAACTTCATCTTCCAGTAATGTCAGCACTGAAACATTTAACTGAAACGGCAGGATTTAATCCTCCCCTCATACAGCACAGAAACCTGGATATTTACCTGGCATTACATAGTGCATGGGAGCTCAAGACTGTACTACTACATCAATGTTCCCTTTAGGCTTCTGCTAAACAAGGACTAATCAGTAAAGCTGGTGAGTAAACTGAGATGCACCGTCTGCTTATATAAGTGACAGAAATCATAACATGAAGAAAACATATTTTATCACACTTTTAAAATGTGACAACATGCAGCAGTTTGAGCTACAATGTTCAGTATTTTATGTACATATTTTTTCAAAAGCTTTTCTTACAGCTCTTTTCAATCTGGGCACAGTAGATGGAAAAGCAGTATGCTTATGGTGGGATGTCTGCCTTTGATTTGACATTAAAAAATGAGTTCATTCTTACATAATCAAAATAAAAGTTTTTATTCAGTTCATGGTATTTGACTTATTCCATGTACAGAAATGTAAACCATAAATACAATGTAAGAGCAGCAAAACAAAACACATCCACTCAAAACAGAAGCAGGGAGAACTTCTTTGTTCACTTCACTGTTCTTCCAAGGAATAGCTGCAATCAGTTTGTCTGCCAAATCGATGCACAAAGTCCGGAAGGGGGAACACTGAGCCCCAACCCACTTCGGGATTCATACTGATGAAATCATCCAAGTTCATCTTGGAGTCTAAAGAAGAACCAGAAAAGGGAAATATTCATGTTCCTGATGCATGTTCTGTAGTACATATATTCACCTATCAAGAAAATGCCCCAAACTCCTCTTTGATAGTTCAGTTCACTCTGGCAAAATATTCTGCAAATTGTACAGTGCTACAAAAATGTCTGTTTTCAGTCTGAAATGTTGCTTTTGCCCTGATTCCTCTTTCTGCCCATGGCAATAATCACATTACTAGATCAGTAGGCATTCTTAAGTCATTAGAAACCAGTACGTGTAGGAAAGAGTAAGACTTTTCCCTACATCAGCAGCCTAGAAGGGTTAAGTAGTGTCACAGAACTGGAGTGCCAGTAACAACCGACACCAGGAAACCACAATGCAACAGGTGCTCAGTCTTCCTGCGTTCACACAAATGGGACTGCTCAAAATCAGGGAAACTCATTTAAGTTCTGAAGTAAAGCCAACTGAGTTAAGTTTTGCACTGACCACAGAGGAATTGGATCACAGCAGCAGTCAGATCTGTAAGTTGCTTATTGTCTCTCAGAAGTGATTAACCCCTTGGCAAACCTACAATTTGTTACTCCCCAGATTATGGTATTTGCTTTCCCTCCAGCCCTAAAGTTTGCCCTTGCTTTACACCAGCCCACTGCAGGGCAGAATATGCAGAGGGGAGGAAATGTATGACCTAACACAGCCCATGGCCTATAGGGATGCTCAGGCAAAGAAGGGCACAATCTTAGGCTGGGGGAAAGAAATTAAATTTGTTTTGGATGAGTCCAGAACAAAACAAGAAGTCAGAAGGACAAAAGTTTAACTGCCGTGATTTCAAGAGAAAAGTGACCATGACTGCTCTTTGCCAGGAGTTTAATCTGCTCTGTCCCCTGCAGGAGAGGTAGAAACCATTCTGTCCCATTTGTGGACCCCAGAGAGCGCACAGGAAAGTGCTGGTATGAAGTTTTGGGTTTAGATGCTTTATACATCCTTTTTCTGGAGCTGGCCTGGTATAAGCTTTGCTGACTCAAGAGGTTCAGCTCTGACTACAAACATCTGTGGGCTTGTTGTTTTATGTTCTCACTGATGATGTGTGCAAATAAACTTTTTAAACCCCATTAAAAGAAAACTGGAAGGGAATGAGTTTAAGGAACAGAGTGGCAAAGCCACTGTAACAGCTTTACTTTACAGATTTAGTGTTAACAGCTTTTCCACTGTATTAAGTATTTTAACATGGATGTGTGCATTTAAGGATTAAGAACAAAACAAGAGCAGGCTCTAATGAATAGATTATAAAATCCAAAGGATGGAATTTGCTTCAACTGCAAAAAGGTTGTGTAATTAGGCTTACCATTATGGGCAGTATAAGCAAGAAGGGAAGATGACATTCAGGAATCCCAGACCCAGGAGTCCCAGCCATAATCCAGCCCCCAAAGGCCTCTGTTTGCACCACACCTACACTACAGCACATCTCAGTAATTTGCCTAATCCCAACTCTCACTCCTTCTGAGGTCTGGCCCCTAAATCTTCTTGTTAACCTGTTTGAGCTCTGCATATGGAAAATCCTTACATCCAGCCAAACATCGTCCTGCTGCTGAAGTGAGTCTGGCAGAACATGGACAACATCTGCCTGACTCTATGGGAATTTAAAACAGCACAAGGTCAGCAATTTGCTGTCATAGTTTAAGCACAATTAGTAGTGGATAACAGCTCTTGCTTGCTGGTAGACTGGTAAGTCTGTTTTACAGTTTCAAACTTGACTTTTTCTCGCAGATGTTTTTATTTTAAGTTAATGTGATTACTCACACACTTTAAGGTTAAATAAATAAAAAAAATCTCTGCTTTATGTGCACTGAGCATAATAGAATAATTTCACAGAACTGGTCTGTGAATGGTAAGGCAGTCCAAAGGGGATTGTTCCAGTAGTTACAAACACAGTTGCTGTTAGCAACTTGGAGGTTGCTGTCACAATGCCTGTAGGAAGTGAAGTACACTCTTAAATTCATAAGGATTGTGGCAGAGCATAATACAGTCCATCAGAGACGTTTAATGAAAGGGAAAAATGTTTTACCAAAGCAAACAAGTCCTTTCCTGTGAAGATCGATGGCCTAAGAATGAGTCGGTAGATGGCACTGGAGCAGCACGATACAAATGCATAGGGGAAAACTTAGTGAGACCTCTCCCGTTTTATTCGTGCAATAACAGTCTGTCTGTGCCACTCCTTTCTCGCGGGCTCTACCTAAAGGCCGTGCACGTCGTGTTAGACTTTACAGCTTCAGGAAACAGGCTGGCAAAAATGCATGAGAACCATGAGAACACCACAAAGTCCTCTTGCCGAAGTCTATGAAGAATGATGAACATCAGAATTTACAAAGACAACACCTGGATGCTACAGTTAACATACCAAGGGGATCTCTCCACAAAAGCAAGGAGCATGCATTATACAACATTTTTACAAGGCTAAGGTCAGTGCTTTTTTTTTCCCAAAGATTTACATTACACTTGCAGCCCTCCCCAGGTGCTGTGGCTATTATACTAGTTTGCATTTGTGCATGGTCAGAGCTCACCCTTCTCTTTGGTCAAAAAGACACTTTGTGACATGCACACCTCACCAATGAGACCTATCTGGCACATTCTGGGATTCCTGAATAATTTTATTTTTGTTTAAATCAAGTCTGACACTTTTACTCAGAGCAAGGATGAAATAAACGGCCATGCACTATCTTATGGCTTTGTTTGCCATGATATTTGTTGTTTCTGCCAACAGGAGTTAGAAAGCAATGTTTCAGCCAAGCCTCAGCTTGGCTCACAGGCCTTGGACTAACTCAGTGTAA
>JAWWTY010000077.1:139107098-139138931 GCA_035222235.1 Margarornis squamiger | reverse complement strand
GGGGGTTCGGGGGTTCGGGGGCCTCGGGGGGTTCGGAGGGCTCGGGGGGCCGCCCCCCGTACCAGTAGCAGCTGGTGTAGGAGCAGGCGGGGCGCGGCGGCACCGCCGCCTCGTAGGGCTGGGCCATGGCCGGGAGGGACGGGAGGGCAGCGGGGCCCGGCGGGGCGGCCCTGCAGGCCGGGGCTGCGGGGACCGCGGCCAGCGCGGCGCGGCGGGGCCGGGGCGGGGCCGGGGCGGTGCGGGATCCGGGGGACGGTGCCGTATCCCGGGGGCGGGGCGGGATCCCGGGGGCGGTGCTGTGTCCCGGGGGCGGTGCGGGATCCCGGGGGCGGTGCGGGATCCGGGGGGCGGTGCCGTATCCCGGGGGCGGTGCGGGATCCGGGGGGCGGTGCGGGATCCGGGGGGCGGTGCGGGATCCGGGGGGCGGTGCGGGGCCCGGTGCGGGGGCGGCGCTCGGAGCGTTTGGGCGCCAAACGGGCGCGTCGGGCGGGTGTCCTTCCGCTGCGCGCGCGGGAAAAGCGGCCGGAGCGGGAGGGCGGGACCGCTGGGATATACTGGGACCTACTGGGATCTCCTGGGACCCGCTGGAAGCCGCTGGGAGCCCCTGGGAGCCGCAGGGCCCCGCAGGCACTCTCCGGAGCGCAGCGGGGCTGTGCCGTGCCCCCGGCAGGCATGGTGGTCCTGCGGAGCAGCGCCGCCCGCCCGCCCGCCCGCGACAGCCGCTGCCGCCGGCCGCCCTTCGACCTGCTGGACTCCAGCCCCGGCTTCATCTCCCTGGAGGGCCCCGCCGGCGGCAGCGGCCACCGCGTCTGGACGCGGTCCGGGTCGGCCAGGGCCGCCAGGAGGGCCGAGGAGGCCGTGAGTGAGGGCCGGGGGGAGCCCGGGCCGCGGCAGCGCTGAGGGAGGGCTGAGAGGGGCTGAGAGGGGCTGGGGGAGCGGCGGGCCGAGGGGGAGATTCAGGAGAGGAAAGCGAGTGCGGGGGGTAAGCGGGGGAGCGGCCGGGGCCGTGTGAGGGGCCCTCCCCTTCCCCGCACACCTTCATGGCCTCAGGGTTCGGCGTGCCCTGGCTGTCCGTCCCCACTCCCGGTTGCTTCGGTTCAGTTCCTTATCCTGAAAGAGTCGTCTTAAGAAAAGGTCTGAAGAGACCACTTCGCTTTAGTTGCGGTAATGCTCGTAGCGCTCTGTTTAGATGACAGAAATGTATCAAAAACGGGGCTCGACAGGAAGTACAGTGTTGTTATCTCCGGAGGGCCTGTGAGATACTCCTCAGTCAAGTGTGTCTGGGTAGTTCTTCGGACGCTCCAAAAACAAAACTATTTAGAACTAGGGGCTCCTACCTAATTAAATTGCATAAC
Source organism: Margarornis squamiger (assembly GCA_035222235.1). Lineage (NCBI taxonomy): Eukaryota > Metazoa > Chordata > Aves > Passeriformes > Furnariidae > Margarornis > Margarornis squamiger. The sequence goes on along the minus strand of JAWWTY010000077.1, from coordinate 139,137,576 downwards.
CTAAAACAGGGAAAATATTACTTAATCGTTCTTTGTACCCTAATAGAAAAGAGAGAGATGATTTGCATGATTGTAAGGGATGTCAAGTGGCCTTTGCTCTGCCTCTCTGTTGCGATTTCAGTAACAGAATCATTTCGTTTTGAGAAGTTCACTGTTTTTGACATAGCCTTCAAAAGCTAAAACTCTGCTCTTTCCAAGTCAGACGCTTTTCTGCAGGGTGTCCTGCATTTCTGTGTAAAATAAAGGCAGACCAGATCCAACTCGGAAGTGGTCTGCTCTTGAGGTGAGCCCTGCCTCGGACTGATGCTTCTCGTGGACTGTGTTTCCTTCCAGCAAAAATCTGTAGGAGTTTCAGTTGTATGGATTAATTTTATATATTTAATTTTTTCCCATGATTTTCAAGACTACTGAAATAAGAAGGAAGAAATCTATTGAATGGCAGGGTTTTTTTCCCCCTTGCAAAGAATCATGGAATCTGCTTAAAGATCACTGCTTTGTTTTTGCATTCTCCACTAGAAATGCTTGTCAGGGTCTGTCTTAACTGCCCTTTGCACAGAAAGGAAGGTTGTGAGGCTTAGGCAGATAACACAGTTGGCATGTGTTCTCGGTGTGAACAGGAATGAGGAAGCTAAATGTAAACTTATCCCTGAAACCAAAGCAGAATCATCGTTATGCAACTGGTTGTAAGGTTATTCTTTTGTTTTGTTTCTTTTTTTTTTTCTCTTTTCCTTTTTGTAGACCTTTGCCATGCTTTGAGGCATTGAGTCGTTACCTCATTTGTAGGATGCAAGGCTCTGCTGAAGGTTTTAGCTGTAGAGATAATGTAGGAGTGCCCCAGCTGACAGAGATCATGATGGTGGTGATGGCTGCTTGTTCAAGCCCTAATGGCCTCTTTCCTGTCTCGATGTGTGAGGACTTGCTGCTGGCAGCTTTTGTAGTTTTTTCTGATATCAGCACGTGGTTGATCTTTAGTTATACAGTTCGTTTCGTCCATAGGCTGTAAGGAGCATACAGCAGAAAGTCTAAGGTAAATCAACCTCTGCTGGGTTTATCCTCTTCCAAGTGTCCAGTCTCAATTAGTTTCATGAGTTAGTTTCCCAGTGGCTGCTGTCCCTTTGAAAACTAGATATCTCCCCGTATCACCCTGGTGTAATTGACCAAGGGGGAACAACTTTGTTGTCTAGTGACCTGTATTTGAGGTCAGTGTGCTCCTGAGTTCCTCTTTTGTCTGGGCATCCTGACCTCTATTGAAAATTATGTGGCCAGCAAGACCGGGGCAGTGATTGTCACCCTCTGCTTGGCACTGGTGAGGCCACACCTCGAATGTTGTGTCCAGTTCTGGCCCTTCACAACATGAAAGACAGTTGAGGTGCTGGAATGTATCCAGAGAAAGGCAACTGAGCTGGTGAAGGGTTTAGAAAGTAAGTCCTATGAGGAACAGCTGAGGGACCTGGACTTGTTTAGCCAGGAGGAAAGGAGGCTCAGGAGAGACCTTATCATACCTGAAAGGAGGTTGTAGGGGGTCAGCCTCTTCTCCCAGGCAACTAGTGACAGGACAAGAGGATAGCCTCCAGTGGCTCCAGGGGAGGTTCAGGTTGGACATCAGAAAGAAATTTTTCACTGCAAGGGTGGTTAAGCCTTGGAACAGGCTGCCCAGGGAAGAGGTGTAGTCACCATCCTTGGGTTGTAAACAGAACAAGCCTCCTCACATGGTCAGCACAGCTTTCCTGACGTAGTAAAAGTCAATAGTATCATCCTTCCTGCAGAAACACCAACACAAACAAGATCAGCAGCCATGAAGAAGAGTATCTTCAGTTCCCTTTGGTTTTCTGTGGATAAATGCTATCCTCCTGAAGGAATTTTTTTTAATGTCCCACTGAATACCATTGTAAATGGAACAGAGACAGCAGAAAAACTCTTCCAGGGCAAGGCGTTTTTCTGTTGCGTTAAAGATATAGAAATTTGGCAGAAAATGAACCTCTTGCATTCCAGCTGGTCCTCAGAGATCAGAGGAGCTGGGTGCAGCTTGGCCTGATTTCTCACTGTACCCAGTGCAGCTCTATCAGCCTGGCCAAGTTCAGTAAGAACTTACACGATCCGGCTTCGTCAATAGTGCAGTTCACTGAAGGAACAGAAAAACAGATTCTGAATTGCTGGCAGTAAATGCACCAGCTACAGAGTAGTGAATATGTGCTGCTATAGAAGGAACAGTGATGGGAGATTTATTAGTGGTATATCTGTCTATTTATCTAAATAAGTATTCCCAGGTCTGCTCCAACACTGCTGGGAGCACAAAACTCACCTAAAGGCATCCCTTTAGGGAGGAGGAGAAACACAGTCCATCAGCTGATCCAAAGCAAGCAAAGGGGTTTCCCTCTCTTTATTGTTTTGGGGTTTTTTTTGTCCCCAAACCCTTCCTCCTTTTATAGTATATTTTTTGGCCCTTCCTAAAGGGGTGGAAAGATTGCGTGTTATATGTGAGCTTTTGGTTTCTATGGTCACTGAACCAAGTTTGAAATCAAAGATTTGGTGGGGTTTTTTTTTCCTTTGAAATCTGGTGTGGGGGTTTTTTTTCCTGAAAAGTATTTCTTGGTGCAGAGTCGTTAGAAGCCTATTTACAGTTAATTGCATCAGTCTTTTTGGTCAGGAGTGTAACAGACTAAAGTTGCCCAAATGAGGCAATACAGGTGATTCAGATAAATACATTCTTCCTTCTTTTCCTAGGAATTTTCCTCTGGCAATGTTAAATGTTTCAATGGACACTGCTTAAGATCAATGAGAAAAAACATGTCGCTCTCTTCAGACTCTAGCTTTGACAAAAGCATGGAAATATTGAGTGAAAATGTCAATCGACACTTTTCAAGGTATTGTATTTCTAGGTGTTTAATCCCTGTTCAATTCATACAATGAAAGGGAAAAGTGAAAGCATGCACTTCACTTTAAAAGTCACGTAAAGATAAAGTTAGAGCTGAAAATTTGAGCTGAGAATACGAGTATGTTCATGTCAGTGCCAGTGTCTTAGAACTAGAATCACTGTTCTTAGTAAAGTTTTCTGCTTGTATAAAAAGCATGTATCTCTGCCCGGGTCCTTTGAGATTTCTCCTCCACTTTGGTTATGGAGATGTTACTTGCCCTATTGAGACTTCAAGCCAAGCAAGTTAGGACATGTCTGTCCTTAGAGAACTGTGTACATATGGTACACAGCAGAGTCAGGATCTGAGTCCTCCCTGAGGTCCACAGGCTTTTCTTGGCATGACATGTAGCACCACACTATAAACACTTCCCCAGTGTTGAGAGGGAACTGTGCAATGCAATGTGATATAATACTGCTGTGCAATACTTGCAATACAACAATTCTGTTCTCCTTTCCTCCTGATGTAGGCAGTTGGCAAAGCCAAAATCAGGCCCCAAAAAGGAAGACTATAAAGAAGGTAAGTAATGATAACTCCTTAGGATTCCTTTTTATTTAGCCTGGTTTCTGAGAAGGATTGCATTTGGTGACTCTGTCCATTTAACTTAGCCTCAAAAACTTCTGAACTCATCAGCCAAAGTCAGCTGAAGTTGTGAGAACAGATATCTCAAAGATGGGAATTTCCACTGAGTTTTATCTAAAGAGATAGGTGTAAATAGGAGATGTTATTAATTCCTTTCAGGCTTGGGAAGAACGCAGCGTCAGTTCCTGAATTTTTAGGCACTAGAGAATCTGTTCCTTAGCTCAGGTTTCTTTGTGACATGGATTTTCTGGAGCCTGCAGAACACAGATTAATTGTATTCAGTCTTACAAGTAGGAGGAAATATTGCAGTATTGTAATGCAGGTGAGTTAAAAATAATTCAGTCATGAGATCCACAAACCCAGTGGCATGGGGAAGGTGTCCCTGAAGCTGAGCATTTTACCTTGGAGCCGAATTTGCACACTGAGTACACAAGTGGACTTGGTGCCACAGGCCACTTGGTGGCAGCTGGTACAATCCATTAGCTCCTGGCAGCATCTTGCCAGCTACAGGTTGAACGTGGGAAGGGACCTGAAATGTACTTTGTGTGTAGTAACTCAAGTTCTACTTGTGCAACATAAATTATTACTTACTGAGCTCAGAGTTAGTTTTATAGTTGGTAATGATGAGATCAAACCTACCTGTGTTTAAACTAACATGGTGATACATCTGCTACTCTCACTGACCTCTCTTAACTGTTTTAATGATGGTGCAAGTAATGAATCTGTGGCAAGGGATGCTGTGTGGTAAATACTGGCCAGTTCTCTTTTAAAGCATGCAAGAATTTTGAGTTCTTTTGTGTCTGGGAGTTTATCTTGAGGCATTTCTCATCTTCTAGGGCTTTTCTGTCATGATGCAGAAAATGAAAGTGATGCATGCTTAAACATTGTGCTAAAAACATGCCTCTATGGAAGGCATAAGCAATTTTTAAAAAAAAAAAGCTATCAGGTATAATTTTACATTAATGGAGTGAAAACACCTTAGAGGTAGGTATTTGTTGTTTTCCGTTTTCCAGTGAGAAGTAATTGGAATAAATTTGCTTTCTGCATTGAACAAAAGCTGGGTGTTTGTTTTCACATATTGCCTTTCCAGTCTATGAAAAAGCTGCTATATTAATCACAATTTTAAAGAGGTAGTTTAAGCATAAGTACTTTAAGTTGAATGCTGTGATCATGACAGTAACTTTTAATTCAGTATTTAAAGAAAAAGATTAATTAAAGGTAGGGGGTTTTACGTTTTGCTGGAGCAACAGTGAAAAAGACAGAGCGATGTATTTTCTTTCTTAGAAAGTTTTGTCTATTTACTGCATTTTAGTGTCCAGAACACTGAAGACCAGAGCTAATGCAAAAGCTGCAGAACAAGTCCATGAAGAAAATGGGAGTTTGGTGGTCCGCCAGAGCTGCAGACTTCGACAAACCCGTTACAGCACTACAAATGAATCTCTTTTGTTTGACAAACTTATAACAAAGTAAGTAGGTTTTTCTTACCATCTTGCAAAGCTACTGCAATGAGCCTTATTAGCAACCCTTTGTACTGTGGCAAAATATTGGCTAGGAAGTTTCTCCTTTTGACAACAGAAAAAGGTATTGTTGTTCCTGCCATCAAGAACTAAATGCATCCAGTGGTTAGGCTGAGACTCCCCTATGTGCCACTACGTGCTAGTGATTAGATGTTAGGAAGAAATTGTTTTCTGTGAGAGTGGTGAGGCATTGGCACAGGTTGCCCAGAGAAGCCGTGGGTGCCCTGTCCCTGCAGGTGTTCAAGGCTAGATTGGATGGAGCTTTGGGCAGCCTGTTCTGATACACATGGGCTGGGTGGGTTTGTGTGTTTTCTTGTGAACCAATCAGTTTCTGTTGTGACTTTGGGCAGATTTAGCTTAAGGAAAGTTGGATACTGGGAAAGTAGAAGCAGTCCTGCTGTTTCTGCCTGTCTGTGGGTTAATTCTTTCTGAAGCCCAAATTGACGTTGCTTTCCTTGAAGGGTTTGTGAAGTGTAATAGCAGAAAGATGTTTTCTGTAGCGTAGGTAGTCACAGAAAATCGACACAAAACTTAAATTGCTGTTTAGAGGAGAATAAGCAACCTATTGTCTGAAGAAGGCTGTGAACCAAAAGTGCCTTAGTACTATGCAGAGCAACTTAAATGCTATGGAAAACTGCCATAATTTCTCTTTTTCTTGCTAAGGTCTTCAGCCCTCCTACTGAAACAGTTTGGGGGGGGGGTTGCTGTGTTCAGAAAGAGGGGAAAATAAAACTGAAAACACTGTATGTTTGCAAATTCTCAAATATTTGTCCTTAATTCTCTCTGTAAAAAAGTAAACATTTGACCTAATTTTTAAGTAGTGTTGAAAAATTTGGCTAAGAGCCAATGAGTCTTATTTTGTGCACTCTGCATTAATGTCATGGTAATTATGTGTGCTGTGTTAAATGGGGGGGTTTTGTACTTGCCTATTTTTGCTCCTACATGTCAACTTTGTATCTTAGTACTGCAGAAGCAGTCTTGCAAAAAATGGATGACATGGAGAAGATGCGTAGGCGGCGAAGGATAGGAGACCTGGAGGTGTTCCACGACACAGAAGAAGTAGATACAAATTTATTTTGTTGTTTTTGTATAAGTAGGGTATTTTGCATAAGGAAATTATTTAGTTGTAGTTTTAGTTTAGCAGAAAAAATCCTTCATCCAAATCATAGTGCAGTCTAAAATAACATTTATTTTTGCTGTCTAAACATTTAACATCTTATTGTTATGCCACAGCTATGCTGTAAGGGTGAAGGAAATAACTTCTTCAGAAAACAAGAAATAGCAGTGAAAGGTTACAATAGATGTCTTATGCTACACTTTCTGAATTATCTTATGATTTTTGAATGCACAGTGTTCACAAACAGCTGTTTCAGGGCTTGGGTTTTCACTTTAAATCTTACTAAAAATTGAATTCACTGATACCTGCTTTACTCATGCATGTTCTTGTGCTAGCCTTGCCTGTGAGCTCGACTAGTGCTCTGTCCAGAGAGGAACAGATGAATTATAGACAGCCATGATATTTCCTCTGTCTTCATTTTACTCTATTAAATAAAGTTAGTCCACTGTCCTTTTGAATGGCAGTTGCTTTGGTTTTTACACATCTTTATAGTCTGCTTTCATAAGTTTTTTAGAGCAGAAATCCTTGTTATTAAACCTGAATGACAGAATGGTGTTCCTGTTCTCTCCTGCTGTACAGTAATTAAATCTTTTGTGTACATGAAGTGCCTTGATAATGATACCATATAGACACCAAATGTCTCCAAAGGTTTTCTGCATATTTATGACTGGTCTTTGTTTCTTTTAATTAGGAAAGCCTCGATATGGAAAGGACTGACGAAGAAATAGCTGATAACCAAGGTAACATTGTAGGCTTGTTCTGTTTTAAATTTTTTTGACTGTGTTCTAGCCAAAAGCCTTGTCTTAAACAGTTGAAATGGGACAAACTACTGGGCAATTTTCGTCTATTAAAAAAATTGATGCTGCTATTGACATTACAAGCCATAGTCACAGACTCTAGGACTGTACTGTAGTAAGCTCTGAACAGGTACTCAGAGGAAAAAAAAAAGTCAGCATTTTTCCAAAACACAAGATAAAAGGTTGTGGACATGTGGGAATACGTGTTGTGTAGTACACTTTGAATTTAATATCATTTGCAACAGTACTTACACAGTGTAACATTATGTTGATGTACAGCTGGTTCATCAGAAGAAAATGAACCCAAAGAAGATGATGGTGAAGACACTCAAAAGCGTTACTCCTTTCGGCAGAGGAAAACTGTTGAGCACTATCAAGCTCCATTGGAAAGTAGGTTATAGGCACAGTTTCTCTTAAGCACTAATTTCTTGCATGGAAGTGAGAGTGTTGTGGGGTTTTTTTTTTAGAAGGAAAATGCACACACACACACACACACACACACTCAGCTTCTATTTAAATGTCTTTCCTTACCTTCACGTGAATTTTATTAAGTGGAAGTATCCTCTGCACATTCTACTTCTTTGCCATTTAGCATCCTTATTGTTGTTTTTCAATAAAAATATTATCTATGTATCCTTGAAAGGATAGTCATTGAACAGACTTGATGACCTTACTCTTGTGGTTTTCAGTTCTCCTTAAAAATCAAGTGTGTTTTTTCACTTTCATTGTGTATTGATTTTAAAAAAAACCCCATCCCTCCACCCTTGAAACTTCTTCTGAACTTAGAGATGTGTGCTGCATGTCCCATTCACTGCTTCTTTCACTATCCTGCTTTCTCTTAAACTTGTTTGTGACATTATTCTAAACTCTTCACTTTCAACAGAACCAAGAAAACGTAAGATGTATTTTGCAGACCAGACTTCACCTGTCAGACCGAGAGATTCATGCAAAGGAACTAACAGGTGTGTGTATGGTTAGTGACAGTTCCTCTTTCCCAATAGTACTGTCGGTCACATGACTGAATAATGCTTTCAAGGACTTTTGGACTGGTGGTAATTAGAGATGATCAATATGGTTATTGCTGTGGTAGTCTGAGGGTATAAAGAAAACAAATACTGTGGGGAGCCTATGCTTTAGATAATTGGAATCGTAGCCATTAGATTCTATTTGAAAATGCAGTTTTTTCTGGTCACTGATAAGGTAATGAGGAGGGTTGTGGCTGAGATTGTGTAACTGAAATTTGTAGATTCTGGAATCGAAGCCAGAATCTCCCTCTGAAAATCATAGGCTATTTAGTCTTGAAGGACACAAGTTATTTTCTTAATATCAAAGACAATTTAGTTAGAGAGCCTGTTTGAAGTTTTTTTGGTTTTTTTTTAATCAGCCGAATACTGATCCTTGTTTCTCTTTGGAATCAGTTCATGTTTCTGTATGAAACAAACAAGAAAACTCCTAAATGAAATTATAAATTGCAATAGTAATGACAAAGGGATTTTGGATCCTGTAAGAAGTTAGTGTCAAGACTGCCACCCCTTGCTAGATAGGAGCGCTTTTTTTAGCATCATTGAAAGCAGGCAGTTATAGGAGGAGGGCATTTGGAAGCCAAATTTTTAAATAAGTTAAAAAGATTGATGTTTCACAGAGTGGATACATAATGCTAAATGCAACTAAATTTGTCTGTGTGAGAGAGAGTAAGTGGACAGAAGGACTAACTTGGTTAAGAAATTTCTTTGCGCACTGGTTAAACATTCCACCTTCCTAAGAAAATCAAATTTTGCCATCACGAGGAAAATCATATAATGTTCTTCAAAATCAGATTCATAAGGAGTACAGTGGTCTGGAAACTTACTAGATCTCGCTTTAAATTTTGATATTACTTAGTGTAAATTTTAATTTTTTCACTTCTTTATTTGAATGTTTGCAGATCGAGACACACAGTCCCCAGCAGCGATTCCTCTTCCTCATCTGATGATGAAGAGGATTTTGAGAGGCAGCAGAAGAACAGAAATTTAAGAAGGTTAATGAAATTGGAGAATAGGGGAGGGAGGAGTCTACTTGGGAGGACTTTATCTCTGCCTAACTGTGAAGTGTTACCATCTTCATCTTGTACACTTTGTAATTTCTGGCAATCCTGTCTGTTGGTGCTGCCAACTGTAATTAGGCGCTCTGCAAATGGATTTACAGATTGATTTTGATAAACAATTCGATTTCTAGGTGGGAATGGAGGGTAGGAGCACTTTGGTGTAACTTCCTAATGTAAAATTCTACTGCTCATGTGCTTTACAGTAGTTGATTCAGAAAGAAAACGACCATAACAGAGAATGCTGTAAATAGAGGAAATTATGAAGGTTTCTTTACTTAACAAATGCTCTAGAAAAACTATTTTAGTAACAGTCTAACAAATAAGTTTTCAGCCAGATGTCTTTCAGACGTGTGTCTTCTGGCACACACTTCCATAGGCTTCAGGAAGAACCACCAGTGCTGGCAGCCTTTATAATGTTAATCCCCACTGAAACAAGTATTGTTTCGGGCTGTTACTAAAAGAGTATAGAGGCTCAATGTATTTGAAAGATACCGGTATGCCTGGGGGAGGGGGTTTCTTCCATCACACACATCAGTGTCTATCCATGGTCTACACATACAGAAAAACTTGTTCTAAGCTTGTATTCCTATATATGTTGTGTTGGCTGGCATGGATATTTGCGAGTGCTGATGTGTTAAAATAATTAACTCAGTTTCATGTCTGGAGGGACCATTTTCCTTTATTTGCTCATGGCCATGAAATGTAAAACAGGTCAAACAAATATTTAACTATGCAGGAAATTTATGCTCCTTTATAAGACTGTCTGCATTCACTTGCTATCATTGGAAAATCAAAAATTTACATCGTAGCTTAGAAAGCCCTGTTCTCTTTAATCCAAATCAGGTCACTTCCTGGCAACTTTCGGAAAAGTGACCTAAAGGGGGTTCACAAGGATCGCATGAAAATCAGAGGAGGCCTGGCTGACGTTGATCCAGTCAAAATAGATTGTTCAGTAAGTATTTTTCCTTCATTGTGAGCTGTTTTCAGTATTTATGAAAGCGTTCAGTAATAGGCTGTCTACACCTACTTTGGCTTACAGTTTTCCTTCAAGTGATTTGAAAATTGGCATGAACGTTTCCTTTGTGCTGACATCTAATTCCTGATGGAACCTTATGGAGGTTGCAGCTTTCTTTAACATATAAAATCTGTTCTGTTGATTTCATCTGTAGGTACGATTTGATGGCGTGGGTGGTCTTTCTGACCACATTTCAGCTTTAAAAGAGATGGTTGTTTTTCCATTGCTTTATCCAGAAGTCTTTGAGAGGTTCAAAATTCAACCTCCAAGGTAACAGATGTCATTGATAACTTCTAATTCACCCATTTTCAGGAGAATATTCAAATGCGGTATCATTGTTTCTATGCTTCAAAATTTTAAGTGGTGTCAATGGGGGTTTTTTTAGCAGTAGTAAAAAATAATTTTTACAAACTGGATAGAATCCAGCATCCTTGTAGGCCTTTAAAAGAGGGAGTTAGAGTGTTTTTCTTTTGAGTTCCATGTGCAAGTGGACTTGATCAGTTTGTAAGTCATGGGATATTGAAATAGCACTTCAGATCCTTTCCTTTCAGTAACTTTAAAAGTATTAAAGTCAAAAGAAAGTTTTATTCAGGCAGGAACAGTTGTGTGTTTTAGGGATGGAGGTTGTAACAGGTGCTTTTCCATTATATTTTTTTTCTTACATGACTTTTTTTTTTTCTTTTTTTAAATTGCAGAGGTTGTCTATTCTATGGTCCACCGGGGACTGGGAAAACACTGGTTGCTCGTGCACTTGCTAATGAGTGCAGCCAAGGTGACAGGAGAGTAGCATTTTTTATGAGAAAAGGTGCTGACTGCCTGAGCAAATGGGTTGGAGAGTCTGAACGACAGCTTCGTTTGTTATTTGATCAGGTAAGGTTGAAATGTGCCGTGTGTTCTGAGTTGGAACTGATTTTCTGTGGCCAAGAAGAACTTACTCTTTTTCATATTTTGTCAACTCCTTCCATTGAAATGGCATTGTCAGTGTTTCCTTTTTCAGTGGGGTTTTTGGGGGCTTGAAGTCTTGAGATGTATTGTGAAAGATTAGTAAAGTAATCAAGAAAACCTTGTGAAGCAGCACACATCTGCCACTCCTTGTCTCACAAAAAAACACCAAACAGCCCCAAAAAGGCTTCAAGAAGCAAGAGATGGTGGCTTTAGATCAGAGGGAAACAGATGCAAGCTGAAAGCATGGTCATTTAAATTGGTAAAACAGGTTGCTGCCAGAACCTGTAACTGCATTAAGTCCCAGCTCTGTTGTTGGTTGTTGCCAAATAGATGTAAATATTGCTGGTGTGATTTGTTTCCTTTTGTCCAGTCTCAATGGGATGACATTGGCTGCTGCCTTCTGTTACTCATGCCAGTTTACCATGTTAGCTCAATTAGTAGATATTCCTGATACTGGTCTGAAAAATCCCATTCCAGTGACTTTACAACCATAATGTTGTTCCTGCATTTCTCCTTCAAATAGTTCTCTTTTCCTGATGTCAGTATTCCTGTGTTTTCATTGTAGGCCTACCAGATGCGACCTTCAATCATTTTCTTTGATGAGATTGATGGTCTTGCTCCTGTACGGTCCAGTAAACAAGACCAAGTTCATAGGTAGGACGTGTTTTGTACCTACGTAGAAGCTGCTTGATCTTTGTAAAAAGAAGAGTGCAACTTATTTAACTTGATGTGACACATTCATTTATCCTGAAAACTAGTAATTCAGTACTACTGAATTTCACATTATTTTCAAACGCTACTTAAAAAAGATTCGCTAAGCTTGATAGCAGCACATGGTCTATGCTGCCTTATCTATTTTGTCTTAAAATCATTTGTCTTTTGCTAGTCAGCATTTTATCAATAAAAGCTTGTCCTTTTTGAATAAATGTTGTAGAAGATTGTGTGGAACTCAAGAAAATTTATTAAACTGCTAAATGAAAATTGTATTTTTGTTAGCTCTGTTGTATCAACACTTCTGGCACTCATGGATGGCTTACACAGCAGAGGAGAGGTTGTGGTCATTGGAGCCACCAACAGGTTGGATTCTATAGATCCTGCTCTGCGAAGACCAGGTCGCTTTGATAGAGAGTTCCTCTTCAGCTTGCCAAACAAAGAGGTCAGAACTCCAACTCTACCTTAATGCTAGTGAGGCAGAGTCCATCTTTAGAACCAGCCCCTGTAAGAGGGCAGCATTGCAGAGCAGTGAAAGTCTCTGTCAGTATTGTACCACTTGGACAAATGAGGGCTGCCTGGAGAGAGAGACTGCATTTTATCATGGAGGGCAGACCTGGTGCTGAATGTATATCGTTAAGATGATTGCAACAAGTAGCTAGTTCTCTAGTTTTGGTTTCTCTGTGACCAGCAAAGACTATGGGGTGCTGTGAGTCACTGAAATGTATAAGAATGAATGTGTGAATTAGTTATAAAGAACTGCTATAGCACTGTGAAAGTGAAAGAAATGGCATGCAGACAAGAATTCTTTTTTGGTAACAAAAACTGATCAAAGCTGGTGCTGGAGCAAATTAAATGGGATCTGACATTCTTACTAGCACGTAGTAATAGGGAACTGGACAAAAATGTGAAGTCATTGCACAGGGACAGGGCTTGGGAAGCTTCCAGTTCAATGGCAATAGCTAAGCAATGGAAAAAAAGTAGGTATTTAGCAACCAAAAAATATTGGCAGTGGGCAAAACTGGAATGCTATTTTTGTGTTTTCTCTCTGGCTATCACTGGTATTGCTTTTCCTTGGCACTTTTTGGAAAGAGGATAAAAGAGTCTTATTGGATTGAAGGCTAGTAAAAATGCACTAAACAGTGCATTTAACACAGCCATTTGTCTCCAGTTTTTATCTGCTCTCAGGAACAGGAGAGAAGGTGCCGTAAAACAGATCCTAACACATGATACCCTACCATGAAAAAATTCCATATACCAGGAAACACTTAAGTACTTCAATGAAAGTCTTGCTAAGATCAGAGATGGAGATAGGTGACATTTGATTTTCTGGATGAGTGACAGTGGTTTGAGTCATAATTATTGTTCTTTTTGGTAGTAACTGCAGCAATTGGAAATGGAATGCTGGGACTGTTTTCCTTGACTGAGCTGGCAGAAAAGTAAATTTGATCAACTACTGAGACTGTCACTGTCAAATTTTGCTGAATTTGAGAGAATTTTCTTTGAAAAATCTGTTTGCAGATAGGTTTTGGGGTTTCTACTGCATTTTTTTCCTCAGGAATATTAGGTCTCACACTTGTGAAAACTCGCTCTTTATGGAAGATGTAAATGCCTTTTATTTCACTGCAGCCCTCAGCAAGAGTTCAATGTAACAAGCTGAGAATTATGAAGTTTGCTTGTTGAAAAAGAGAGCATATTAACTGACCTTTAAAATACTTGAAAGTTTAGCAGATAAATATTTGTATTAGTGTGAGGGTTTTGGGGATTTTGAGTTGTGGTTGTTTTAAGAGAAAACTTAGGGCAAACTAAAATACGACTGTTTTGTTTTCAGGCAAGAAAAGAGATTTTCAAAATTCACACACGAGACTGGACCCTGAAGCCATTGGACAAGTTTCTTGAAGAGCTGGCTGAGAAATGTGTTGGTGAGTTTGAAGACTGTGGGTTTCTGTGCACAATTTGAGTTGTAGGGAACTAAGGCTTGTACCAGGCAGTGCTCAAGCTCTGGTGCCTTTCTGTGGAGGGAGGTGGGAGGCAGCTGACATGCCTTGGAAGCAAGCCAAGTTAGATGTTGCTTTCAGTTTTCTCTTTTTCTTGCAACATTGCTATGGTTTAGGGTATCTTTCCCAGGAGCAAAGCTCTGACTAGGAGGCTGCTTCCTAAGTGCAGGATATCAGCCTGTGAGCCACATAACAAAACTTCTCTGCAGTGCTGTAATTCTTTAAATTTTCTCTTACTCGGTTAATTTTTAGCTGCATGCAAAGTCTTTCAGTGTTGCACTTTAGAAATCATGGCCTTGACTTCAGTGGTGCCCGAGACTGACATAATATGTAATTCATGCTCTGTTTTTTAGGGTATTGTGGTGCTGACATTAAAGCCTTATGTGCTGAAGCTGCGCTCTGTGCTTTGCGCCGCCGGTATCCTCAGATATATGAAAGGAGCGAGAAACTGCAGTTAGATGTCAGCTCCATTAAAATAACAGCAAAGGATTTTGTCACAGCCATGCAGAAGACTGTTCCAGCTTCACAGAGGGCTGTGGCTTCACCTGGGCAAGCGCTATCACCTATTTTAAAACCACTGTTGGGAAACACACTGGAAAGAATTTTACAAGCCTTGCAGAGAGTATTTCCCCATGCAGAGCTTGCACTAAGGAAGGACCAACAGCAAGGTATAACAGAAACATTCACTTGTTTAAAATTCTGGTGTGGGAAAAAGCTTGTGATTTGTGCAGTAACATACACAAACCCCTCAGCCAAAAGACAGTTTAATTGTGTATCTGCATGTGTACAGGGCTGGATGGGAGCTGTGAGTGACTGTCAATACACAGTAGAGAACTGTGTTCTCTGCTAGAGCACCGTTTGTGACAGTAGCTAATGTCACATTTACTGTTTGTAGAGATGGATCCAAAGTTTAATATATGAGGCACCTCTTTCCAAATAAATGCTTATGTGCAGGGAGAAGAGTATTGTTACATAAATGCTTCTGCTTCCTGTCTGAAGAATGTCAGAACCACAGTACAACTGGTTTTAGATAAATCCACTTTTAGCTATCATGATTTTTGGCCGTTAGGGTCTCCTAACTGAAATGGTTGTGGATCAGTGTATGCTTGCACATGAGATTAGAATGTTTTAGTGGTGTGTACTTTGGGGCTCAGCCTGCATAGCATAAGTGAGCTTGTGCTCCTGACTGTGACAGCCCTGACAAAGTTTAGTTTGTCAGTTGTTGAGAACAAAACAATATTGATAAACTCTCTCCTGATTAACAGAGGGCTGTGAATAGTTAGTTACTGTGCTAATCCCTGGGGAATACCCTCCAGATTGTTTGCATTGGTAACAGAGGCAGAAACCCACCAACACAAGGAGAGGATTGGGGCTGGGGGATGGGTAATTGCATCCCCTCTCTGTTGTCCATGGACCATTATCTACTCCTTTGGTGATCTTTGAGGAGCCTTATTTAGAAAAGGTGTGGGTCTTTGTATTCTGACTGACTAATTCTGGACAAACCGAAGCCTGTGGCAAAACTGTTCCAAAAAGAAGTGGCTTGTTGGGTTTTTCAAGTGTTTTTGAACTACAGCAGTTGTTCCTAATCATCTTTATTCTAAGGGGAAAGGCCTCCCAAGTTTTTGTCAACAGAGATAATACCTTATGCAAATCATGGGGTATGATGCAGTTAAAGACTCCTACAAGCTCCTTAGATCTGTGGTAGAATAACTCTTCAGAAAATAACATTCAGTGTGTGCCCTCAAATGATGAAATATAAGAGAATAGTTTCCTGCACTGATTTTGAACATGTATTAATACAAGAGTGAGATTTGGACTAGTCAGGAAAATTGACAGAGCTCTCATGCCTTCCTATTTTAGGAAACGATGCAATTGATACTGATGAGGAATCGCCATCAATCTTTGAAGAGTCAACTCATGAAGTGCCTGATCGAGAAAAGGCAGAATTCCTCACTTTTAACAGGTCCATGTTTGTCCCCTTTATGTTTACATTTTTAAGATGGCTGAGTCTAAACTGTTCTGTTGTAAGGGGTGCTGGATAAAGGAGTTATGGGTGTGGGGGGTGACCAACATTTGTAAGAAGTGGGAAGATCCAACCATGTACTAATGTTCTGAGTGCACTACCCTGACCCATCGAACTGAATGGCCCGGCCCTATTTTCCTAAATCAAGGTGATCCACATATTATTAGAACTTGTTGATTTAATCCATAGTATTCTTTGAAAGACTCAAGACCCAAAAAATGCACTGTCTGCCCTTTTAGCTTAAAAAACCCCTATGGATTTACGTAGCCATCTTTTGCCCTTCTGCTTTCCAAGATTGTTAAACCAATAGCAAATTATGTAGCAGAAATAAAACTGAGAAATAGTTTGTTGAAACACTGTGAGAAAAACTAAAAAAAAGTCTGTATTTTCTATCTTTCACCTACTGAGTTATTAATCCTTTGATGTTTTCATTGTGGAAGTCATGTAAGCCAATATTTGAAACAGTACATCATTGTTGTCACTGTTGCGTCAGTTATTCTTCTCCCCTTCTACTGCTGTGCTGTCCAGAAGAAGTGACCTGCTGAGCTTGGTTAGGTCTCTAGGATCTTTGTCTTCAGCAAGTAAAGGTACAGCAGCATTGTCATGGAAGAAACCACAATGTTCTTCACAAGTGTGTTTCATGCTAGTAAAGCAAGATTATTAGGAAATTAATAGGCAATTCAAAGATAAAACCATTAGAATAATGGAATAAAATAAATGTACTGCTCTAATATAACCAATCCAATAGTGTGCTTCTTCATATAGAGCTAATGTGTTTCAGTGCCCACATTAACTTTTTTCCCAGAAATGTTGTTCTGTTCCTTGCTTCCTACCGTTTCCAGGAAGCACGGCCAAATTTTAGCTATACTTGATAGGTGTAGAGATCTCACAGTTACTTAAGACAGACTGAAAATGGTTATGTTCAGGCAGTGAAGAGACCTAGACTAGTTTGTGCTGAGAGAGTTGTTATTCTGCCCCATATCAGTTTTCTAACCAGTTGCTGTGCGTGTGTGTATTTGGCCAAAGAGTCCCTCTGTGGGATTTAAGAACTGTTACTTAACCCAGGCAAAGGAATAGCAGACATGCTGGGGGCTGGAAGGATTTCTTAGCAGAGGTATGGTACCAGTTTGTGAGAAAATAGGCTTTGATAGTCTTCCTGATCACAGACCAGCTTATTATTTGGTGGAACATGGAGTGTATTTACGATTAAAAAAAACCCAAAAAACCTTTGACGTCTGTGTGCCTATTAATAACTCGTTTTTAAACTTGTTTTCTTCTTACTATTGTAGAAATCCTCGGCGCCAGCCAACATCTTTCAGGCCACGGTTCTTATTAGTTGAAGATCCAGGGTGTGGGCAAGCTTTTCATTTGGCACCTGCAGTGATACATGCCCTGGAAAAGTTTCCTGTTTATACACTAGACCTGCCTGCTCTATTTGTTAGCACCACATCCCCAGAAGAAACATGTGCACAGGTATTTTTTTGCTCTTTAATCTTGTAGGATTCATAAACTGTATATAAAGTAGTGAAATAAGCAAAATTCTTTGTTATTGGAGGCAGCCTGACTTGAATGTGCTGTTATGTTTACTTCTGTCTGGAAATCCACTTTTCTTCTAGATGGAATGATACCGTATAAGGATATTATACAGAGCCATGTTTTCCATTTGAAAGGAAACAGGGAAGATGTTGCTAGCATCTCGGGAAGAAGGAAGGTGCTGCTAATAAAGCCCTCTTTATCCATCCAGAAAGTTTTCATGGCTTCTTAAGGCTCTGCGCTCCCAGTAGATGGCACTGCACCAGCCTGAAGGCATCATGCACTTTCTGAAGCCTTCTTTTTTAGTATGTTTGTAGGGCAGTCAAGGTTTTGGGGGAAAAGAAGCGTTTCTCTCTTTACATATACTGCTTGTACTGGTGCAATACAAGCAGTAAAGGCATTAAAATTCATGCATGCTGGTGTGGTTTCCTTAACTAGGAAAATTAAATATAAGCAGATTAATGCTGTTTTCCTTTTTTTTTTTTTTTTTGTAGGCAGGAAATCCGTTCTGTTTGTATTAAAATATTTTGACCTTTAGTAGCAGCATTTGAGAGCTGTAGGAGTCAGGACAGACACATTCCATGATTGGCTACTTGTTTGTCACATAGGAGGAACAGTTCCTTTTTTGTTATGGGATGGTTTCATCTGGGGACATATAACTACTCTGTCTAGTCTCTGCGTTGGATATACCACGTGTGCTTCCCACCTTGTGACAGGAACTCTTTGAATATTGTTAATCTGAAAGGGTCCATGGAGAAACTTGTCATGTGAAAGGACTGTTGCCACTTCCCTCATGCAGTAGATGCATGTTGTCTTCTGTGGCTGAGGTGCATTCAGAAAACAGTGGCTTCTGTTCTTCCAAAGCACATCATCTGGCCTGGTGGATCCTTTGGTATTGAGAAGTTGAGTGTTTTAGCTTTTCAGGCAGCCTAAAGACTGGTCACCTCTTAGAAAATGTGCTTGAAAATATGAATTTGCAAGCAGGTTTATTATACCATGCCAGTTCTTGTCTTTTCACATAGCACTTTTTTCCCATCTGTGCTCCAGTGAGACTTGTGTATGTGCCCACTCTGAATTGAAAACGGTGTAGTCACAATTGTGTAGTGATTTCTCCAAGGCTAATACATCTTGCTGGACAATCAGTCCTATTTTTGCAGGCACACCGCAACTTTGGCTGAGTTCTGAGCCTCTTAAAGAGTTATCATAAACTGAAGTAGTTTTGAAATTGGGCAGCGATTTGGGCCGGTTTCTGTCTGTGTAGCAATGTCTATATTCGAGTCAAAGTGAAAATTTTACCTTATTGTTAAGGAGTTGGTCATTTATTGTTTTTTGGTATTTTGGCTTCATGTACTGCTATTTCATAAGGGGGTTTGGTAGTTATATAGTAGCCTATTATACGTGATGTACTTTTTGATGTAGTTTTCTTATCCAAGCTTTCATTTTACTAGCTGATGCGAGAAGCTCAAAGAACAGCACCAAGTATCATCTATGTCCCACAAATCCCGTTGTGGTGGGAGACTGTTGGACCTACTGTGAAAGCTGTTTTTACAACATTACTGCAGAACATTCCAACCTTTGCTCCAGTTTTGCTCCTTGCAACATCTGATGTGCAACACGGAGATCTCCCAGAAGAGGTATTTCTGTCAACACTTTTCTTCCTTTTTTTTACTCTTCCTTTTTTGCTTGTTAATTTGTAACTCCTGGAACCACTGGAGTACTGTGCCTCTCTAAAGCAAATTCATAGTATTATTATTTAGGCACCCAAACCCAGTCTCTTAAAATTTGCTTGGACAAAACAGTGGTGAAAGCATTTGTCTGAAGCGTTTTCTGAATAAAGAGATTGACTTTGGAGCAACTCTTTCACCCTTCTCACACACTCATGCTTATACGACAGATGTACAAATTTGCTTCAGGTGATCATTTCAGTGATTCAATAGGGTTAGGTGTGTACTTGGTGAACAATATAAGGTGCTTGAGCTGTAGCTAGGAAGAAGATTGTTTTTCTAAAAATATTTCTACTGAAAAGGTACGGTGGTCACACTGTTACTGATAGAATGTAATCTCAATTTATTTCATAAAAATTTTGATTTCTTTCTAGGTGGAAACTTGAGAAATTGGAAAGTTAAAGTGCAAATTATGTTTAAGTAACTTGGAAATCAATTTTTAGGAGGATTCTTTAAAAAATTTAAGAGTACATGCTGAGCTTTCTAGACATCTCTGGTGGTACAGTCGCTCCCCCTGTGCTGTACTGTGATCTCAGAAACAACATCTGAGAGTGGGCATTAAAGGAAGGTGTTCAAAATGTGAATATGATGCTCTGATTATTTTGCCTCAGTAGCAGAAGTTTTTATACTGTTAATAAATGCTGTCTAAAATAAGGAATAAAATTCCTTCTGTACCTTTTGGTAATAGAGATGGAAAAATGGAGTACAACTTGGAAGTATGCAATTTCAGACACCTCATTTAAATTAATTAAAAATAAAATTTATAAAGCCCACCTTACCAAAAAGCTGGCACATGTTTGCTGAACCTTGCCTGTTCCCTCTGTAGCTGCCAAAAAGATTCAAGCTAAAGGACAACAAGGCAGATAAATACAAAATAAGCAGCCTTGGAGGTGGTGAATGTCACCTCTTTCTTGGTGGTTCATTGTATATTCTTTTTATGGAGCCTAAACTGTAGGAAGTGTTCCTCAGAGAAGATGTTTTAATTTGCCATGTTATGAAAATCTAGCCTTTTTAAGGCCAAGAAGATAACTTTTCATATCTTGTCTCATCCAGGTTCATATTCAGTTTAATTTAGAAAGGTACTCATCTTTTTGGAATAGAATATAAAAAAACTTGTGTGGCCATATATCTGAAATACCTTTTTTTCCTCATGCGTTAGATAAAACTATTGTTTAATAATGATCGTGAAGAAGTTTTCAAAATCAAGTGGCCTACCTGTGCTGAAAGAAGAGGTTTTTTTGAGGACTTGGTTATGAAGCAAACTGCTCGACCTCCTGCATCAAAAAACAATGCAGGTGAGGATATTCTAAGTATAAAACTTTGCTAACTGTAAATTAACAATGTCTGTTTTGAGGGCAATTTTCTATTGATCATTTTTTATGGACTTTTGAGTGCCATCAATTGACTAAAATTTTCCGATTAAGCTCGGCGGCCATTGGAAGTTCTGCCTGTAGCACCACCACCTAAGCCTCGACAGCTGACAGAGAAAGAAATGAGACAGCTGGAGGAGCAGGAAGAGGATACATTGCGTGAACTTAGGATTTACTTAAGGGATGTGACTCACAGACTTGTCATTGATAGACGTTTCAGAGCATTTACAAAGCCTGTTGACCCAGAGGAGGTAAATTATTGTTGATCTGCAATACCATTTTACCTGTGTGTATGTTCCTCAGTGTTTGTGTGCTCTTTCTATGAAGGTTTACCTTTATTTTAGGATTGTAGTATTCTGAATTTCCAGGAAGCAGGAAGTTAATTTTGCTTTTACTTTTGTTGACTCCATGGATCTCTCCAAGGTTTGTTATTTGAGTGTTCACTGAAGTCCTTGTGTTCCTTCTAATACCTCTTTAAAACTTAAGAATATTTCCGTTAGAAGGAACCAACAAGGATCATCCAGTCCAAGTTCCATTTACACCAAATGCCAACAGAGTTTGCCCATGAAAAGGCTTTGATATGTAGGTGTGTTGCAGCACTGAAAAGCAGAGATCTTTCTTTTTCTCTGTAATTATAAACAGTACCTCCAAGGCTGTTTTAATAAAGCCTAAAGCTCTTTAATTGTCTGTCAATATTCTCTGAGAACAGAAGTAGAAGCAGCAGTTTGTCACATAAATTTTCAGATTCTGTTCTCGGGGTATAAGATCGACCTTGGTATAAGATCAACTATATGGGCTGTGTGGTTTCTTCTTTCTCTGTAAGACCCCAAATCTTGACCTGTGAGCTCACTAAAGGGGTTTTACTTTAAAAACATACAAGGCTTCAGCAATATCCACCCTCTGAATATATCAGAAGAGCCCTTGGTTCTTTTAACACCTTAAGAGACAGTGCATAGGAGAAAAGCTGTACGCATTTTCTTAGAGGGTACTTTTACTGTTAAACATTAGAAAGTAAGGGAACTTGGCAAAAGTTTCAAGGGTAACATACAACGAAAGAAAACCATTCCACAAAGCATTGAGTTAGCATATACTGACACATACAACTTAGCAAAATCCAGCCCATCCAGTCCTAAGTTCCCCAAAATATTAAGAATGGAGATTAGGAAGAGAAGTAAAGCAAAAGGGAAATATAGCTACTATCCCTAGACCCAGCATAGGTCCAGCTACAGAGTCTAGGAAATGGTTGGTTCATCATTCACAAAAAGGTGTGTCCCTTCCCCACCACACACACACACTTGAATTGGTCTGAGCCAGTAATTAATATGATAATCTAGTGTCTCACATCCTCCCATACATTTCTCATTTAATTTATTGAATAAGTGTAAGATGGGGCACATACTTCAAAGTCATCTGTAGTTTTGAGATAGCTTTATGCTTCAGCAAAGTCATGTTCCCCTCACTGTCCACAGATTTGTCATTTCCTTTCCTTGTAGTTTCTGATATGTGTACAATGGAAGCAAACATAGATGTCCACATCTAAACTACTCATTAGGCTTCTTTTATGGTCTGAATAAAGAAGTCAGCACCTCTGGGTCCAGTTATCTCATTCTAAAGGAGGTGCCTGGGACAGGTGCATCAAAGCTGCAATTCCTGCAGCCTTCTTCTTGCTGCCAACAACAAAGACTCTCAGGTGACTTTACTGAAGGGTTTCGTTGTTATTTTCTGAAAGGAAGTGAAATGAATCCCACTCTGGGTGCCAGTTCCCTTCTTTGCCTCACGCCTACTTCTGACCTCCCTGCTACTTTTTTTTCCTGTGTTCTGGTCTGTCTCTTCAAAGCCAGCTGAAAGAGCCCTTCTGTTTTCAAGAATCTAACTGATTAATTTCTGCATCTTTGGATATGTCATGTTGGGGTTTTTAAGAAGTCCTTTATTTGACTTTATAAAAATATTTACTCTTGATAGCTACTGCATTAAATCTATGAGCATGTATATTTCCTCTGTAGGTACCCGATTACAATGCTGTTATTAAACAGCCCATGGACCTCTCCACAGTTCTCTCTAAGATTGACATGCACCAGTACCCAACTGCAAGAGATTTCCTAAAAGACATTGATTTAATCTGTAGCAATGCTTTAGAGTACAACCCAGTTAAAGATCCTGGAGGTGAGGATGTGGTTTTAACCATATTCTAAAAATTTTAAATGTGTAAGTTGATAAATGTCATCTGTAGACAGTAGATGTGGGATTAGATAATTTTAAACATCTTCAGAGAGTGTTTCTTGCCAGATTGTGAATGCTGTAACATTAAATAAACTATTTGGATATGAAATTGTGATAGACGTGTTGTTTGGTAACTATTGCTTTTTGACTGTAAAATTTCAGATCGTCTCCTTAGGCACAGAGCTTGTGCCTTGAGAGATACTGCTTATTCCATAGTGAGGGAAGAAATGGATGAAGATTTTGAACAACGCTGCCAAGAAATTAAAGAATCTCGGAAGCAGAGAGGTATGTTTTTTTGACAATGAGGATTTAAAGACTTGTCTCAGTATTTGTAACTGGCCACACAAGACACAATTCCTTGCTCTCTCTTATTTATTGCAAGGTTCAGACTGTGCTTCCTCTTACTTCTGTGTAATGCCAAAGGAGGACTCTGTTCCTGGGTGTAAGAAAGCAGACCCAAAGTGTAATGAAAAACTAAAGATGCCTACAGTGCCTGTGGATGCCAGTACCCCCTACTGTAAAGGCAAGATATATTTCATTCAGACTTTCTTGGAAAAGGTGCTTAAGTTTCTTCTACCTTCTCTGTTCTTATGACCTAACACATTCCCGTGATGCTTGGTTCTTCATGCCAGAGACATTAAATTTATTAATATGCCTCAAAACGTGGGATAAATCCAGAGGTCATACTTTCAGTCTGGTTATGAAGTTCAAGTGGCTGGTTGACATTGTAAAGCACTGGATTGGGATTGGTGGCCCAACTGACATTTAAGGGCTCTGACATTGCTACCTCTTGAAGTCAAAAATGTTGTATGTAAGTGACAGTTTCTGAATACTTACCTAGTTTTTAGTTATATGCAACAGTGTTTTTCCCTTCCCTGCCCTCAGATATTAAACTCTATGCCACCTCTTACCATGATTTCCAATTGAAGGGGGCAGGGATAAAAAACAGGGGAACAATAGTCACAGGTATGTAAATGAAAGATCATTATTTCTTTACTTTTCCTGTGAATAGGACATGAAAAAACAAAGAGCCTTGGGTCTCTTTCAGTTAAAACCCATGACGTGGTGTGAAGTTTCCTGGTCTTGCTGGCATGTCTGTGAATTTTGTCTCTGACCCCCACAGGCTTTGTGTGGTACTCTGTGAATACAAAGAATGTTGGGGCTTTTTGGAAAGCAAAATGCCAAGTTGTTTCAAATAGGGTTAACTGAATGAGAAAGCACATGAGATATAAATCTTTATAGACAATTGTTTTTCTCCAGCACATACTCTCTTAAAAGTGTCTCTTCAACTCTTCTCAGGATATATATAGCTTTACAAATTGACCCCTTTAAATTGCAACTTTTTCTCTAGACGTATCTAGGGAGATGGACAATGGTACTTGAGCTCCTTTGGTCATCTTCCTTGTAAGTCAAGATGAGGATGGATGGTGGATTTTGAAGGAAGAACTGGTTTGGTAATGTTTTGGATGACTTTTTCACGTATCTCTTTAGATAAATCAAGAGGAAAACGCAAAAAGAAGAGAAATCGTTGGAATATCGCAGCAAAGAGAAGGAATATTCAGTTCAATAAAGAGAATAAAATTCCTGAAGACCAAAATGAAGTAGAGAGTAATGAAGAGTCTAACACAGATTGCATGGAATTTGCATCCTCCCAGGATATTTCTATGGAAGAACATGAAAATGTACTTCAAGAGCGACAGAAAAATGGGACAGAAAATGAAAAAGAGAGAGTTCTTGTGTCTAAATCCCCTTCTGAAAAGAAGAGGGAAAATTCAGGCCTAAGAGAGCAGAGTGAAATGCCAGATTGCCATAAAGCTGGAACTTCTGAAGACAGAGGTTCAAATGGTAAGTGAAAAGTCAAATAGGTCATTTACCTCTGTTTTCCTCCTGAGGAGGGTTACACCACTTACCTTTAGCCTTCTTGAATTCTATTCTATCTGTTGCATCTCTCTCAAATCAGCACCCAGTGTTTCTTGCGTAACAGTGCTGCCCCTCAAATTATGCTGGCCAAACTTGTGTTTTTCTGCAGCTGCTGGATTTTTGATTCTGCAGTTTGTTTTTCAAATAAAAAATGGAAAAACATTTGTTAGCTTTCTTTTTTTGCCTGAGGAGCTTCCCAGCAATAAGCCACGTAAGTTAAAAAGCTGTACTTCAAGGAGTGTGGACCCAGGGTCTTTCTTGTGTGGAACAGAAAAGTTACATACTAGCAGTTGGAGTTTTACTGTGCGGTGCTGTACTGGCAGTGTGACTGGTTTTTTACTTTGTGGTTTTACCCTGCCTTTTTGTCTCGTGCTTTTTTTTTGTGTGTCCAAGTTTTTAGTTTTTATGGAGCAGTGACTTTTGCCAGAAAGAAAGTAAAAGTCAAACATTTATCAGTGAAAATGGTAACAGTTTTGTCTCTGTTACTGCAGAGAAGTACTCTTTTTCAGGTATAGGATACTTCATTCATGCTATGTACTCCACATAAAGAGAAATCCTGACTTAAGAAATCTGTGTCATTCCAGATTTGTGGGTACAGCGTGTGACTCGTGCAAGATGTTCTCAGGTGGAAGAGAAACAGCTGGTGTGTGTCGGGAGAGCAGTGAAAGCTGGCACACAGAGCATGCTTGTGGATTACTGTGAGCTCAAAGTAAGTCTAAATTCCAATTTTGTTAATACTGAAGTAAGACATTTGCTGTTCTTGCTTTTGGTGAACTAAGTCTTAGAAGATTGGGTTCTCTCCCTAATTTTTAGTGTAACAGGGCTTGTTAAATTTTAAAATATCCCACTTACATGATCTGCTAGTACTGTTGGTTATTAATGTGTTGGCAGTTTTTATGATGGATTGTTGGTTGTTTTGGTTTACTGTTTGCATGTTTTCATTTGTTAGGAATTGGAAAAGGACCTTGATTTTTAGCAGTGATGACTTTTAACCTGATATTAACCTGAAGTTTGGGTTGACCCAAAGGTCATCCTGGATAAAATACTTATACCTGATTTTCTTAAATGCTCTCAAAATCCAGAGTTAGAATTTAGCGTTCATACAAGGCTTTCTGTTTACAAGGCTTTTCCAGTCCCCTGTACAAGAAAAGGTGCTATCCTAGAATACAGCTGGGGAAAGGGTCAAAAATAGGCCTGGCTGCAGGGGGTAAAAGAAGTTCCTTTGCATGAATTGGAGAGGGTAGAAGAAAAACATGGCCTTCTCCAGGAGATGTTGCAGTGAGGAGGATTTGGGAAATTGCTAGGTTGAGGTCCTGGAGGTTGGCCAAACCAGAGGAGGCCTGCTGTTTACCTACCATCATGAGAAATGAGGTGAAAAGAGGGAAACTAACTTTTCAAAACTGGCTTCCTAAGCCAACAAATTTTATGGGGTTTTGTTCGTAGAATCATAGAATATTCTAAGCTGGGACCCACAAGAATCACAGAGTCCAAATCCTGGCCCTACATAGGATACCCTAAGAATCACACTATGTGACTGAGAGCATCGTCCAAATGCTTTTTGAATTCTGTCAGGCTTGAGGCCATTGCTGCTTCCCTGGGGAGCCTGTTCCAGTGCCCAGCCACTCTCTCTGAAGAACTTTTTCGTAACATCCATCCCAGACCTCCCCAGACAGAGCTTTATGCTGTTCCCTTGGGTCCTCTCACTGGTCACCAGAGAGCAGAGATTGGTGTCTGTCCCTCTGCCTCCCCTCATGAGGAAGATGTTGTTCCTGTCGTCTTGTGTGTGTAGAGACTACACTTAGGTTTCTCTAGAGCGAGGGTGCTAATAGCATGTGCCCACTGGAGAAGTGGTACGGTACTGCCCTTACAGGTGTTTCAGCCTTGAGGACAGATCTACAGTCACGAAACCTGTCTTTTAGAAAACTTGTGACCTTAACATGGGTGTCACTGGAACTTGTTACTTGTGCCAGAGAGCCTCTTGGGAACTCACCTGCAGGCAGTAACGTGGGTGAACCTCCAAACTTTAGCTGCTTGCTTTTGTCTGGAGTGTTTCTTTGTTTGGGGTTTTGGGTGGGGGTTTTTTTGGTTTTTTTGTTTTTTTTCATTTATTTCCTTGGTAATGGGCCTAGAACTTGATGGACACATAGGAAAGCATGCAGTCACCTATGTGGCAGCAATTAGAAGTAGTTTCACGTGGGATGTTGGGCATGCACCTGGGCCATGTCCTACCTTTGCTGTTTGCAGCTTATCTTGTGCTATTCTGAACTTGTTTCCATCTTTTTCTTTAGCAAGTGTTGCATTCTATCGCCGTGGTAACTGAGAACGTCAGTATATTTCACATGGAAAAACTATATGCTGTTCTTAGCCAGTGCATTTACCAACATCGGGAAAATGGTGACAAAAAAGAATTAGTGAAGGTAATTTTTTTGTCTCAGAGCACTTTCTGCCATCATTACTTTTGTGTTATGCATATGTATGTGTGCCCTGTGAACATCATACTTATTTCCCCTTACTCTTTAGTGCTTAGTTGCCTGTGTTAGTTTCAGTCTGGAAGACATTTATCCATTGTTGTATTTGGCTTAATTGTTGGCAGTTCCAGCAGGAAAAGGCTTGAAGAGGATGGTGTCCCCCCGCCCAGAACCCTCTCAGAGCAGTTAACCTCAGTCTGTCACTAGTCCTGCTCCAGAACCTTTTCAGGGGTGGGGGGCTGTGAAAGGAGGATGCTTTTCTCAGTCTCTCCCTTCCTCGTTCTCCCCTTACGGGCAGTCACACATGGTAACACTTGTATAGTAGTCATGCTACTCTTGAAAAGAATTAAGTATGAAACATAACAAGAATTAGAGACTTTAGTCTCTAGTCTCACCAGGCTTTCTTTTTAACTAGCATACCTCAGGCATCTTTTATTTCATATGGGGAGCTTCCTGCCTATGATGGTTTAATGCTAATGAGTCAATTTCTCTAATCTTGTCCTCTAAGAGAGGATTTCCAAGTTTTAAGAACTTAACAGAAATATGTCGTAGGAATCCATGGTCCCAATCAGGCATTCCCATTATTGAATTGATTTAGATAGGTTGGATATTCAGTCTTCAGCTTCAAGGTCCTTGAATCCATTTGTCTCTCAGGTGGTTGTGCCCAAGAATAGATAAAATCCTTTTTGTCCCTCAGTCTTCCTTAAAAAAACAGAAAGCCTCTTCTCTTTGGCTCTGGTCATCTTGATCTCTTTTTCCATGCCTGATAAAGAGTTAGAACAGGCACTCTGCTCCAACTGTGCAACAGTGAGGATAATTTGGATTCAGGGACACCATTCCTGAAAAATGCACCTGTCTTTCATCTAGAATAATGATATATTTTAGCATGAGAAGGGATTTGTTTGTTACCTTGGGGCTTGTGAGCTTTTGTGACAGGACTTGATTTCTTTGTTTTCTGCTTTGAGCTTTAACCAGAAAATATCTCCTATTCAGAATGACTGCACAAGTTAGTCCAGGGGCAAGTTCTACTGTATGAAGAGAGACTTTTAACAAGTATTTATTCAGAGTGCAGAAAAGAACAGTTCCAGCTTCTAGTTGTGGCTCTTTGGGAACTGTCTCCTTTCTAATTGTTGAAAGCACCATTGATAGAGATCCATAGTCCCTTGATACAGATCCCTGCAGTTTTTCTAGCCTGCTCTCTGTTTCAGGTGCATCCAGATGTGTTTGAAGCCAGTGGGTATACAACGATGTTGTGATGGCAGTAACAGCTAAATTATTACTATTGTATGCACGTACAGATTGTTGCTTCTTTTGATGAAGTAAACGGGGTTCTTAAGCTTATATTCACACTTATTTTTCTTCTTAGGCAATGAAGAAAGAAATTGCAGCCTTCAGTTATGCATGATACTTGATTTCAGATGCCTGACTTCACATACTCTGTAATGTTTTCTTTTTGTTGCATGCTCTTTTCTTTGCATAGTTTGATAAATTAGTTCTGCATATATATTTATACCTATATTAAGCAAATACATCTTAAAATTTATAAGAAGGCTCAAATAAAGTATATTTTTATGTGACATATTTCTGTGATTGCCTTTGGAACACAGATCTGACTAGTCAATTTCAGTACCTCTCTTTATAAGAAAAACTAACTTGAAACAAAGCAAGATCTACTACTGTAGCTTTCTAAGGTAAAGTTTAGGTGTGCTTGTAAAAATGACAGTCTTAATACTGGAGAAAAGCATTTAATATAATTTGTTAGTTGATCAGGTGGCCTGTAATTGAATTAAGTTGTAAATAGTTTTCTAGTTACATGGAGAGAATAAAATCTGTTTATTACATAAAAGTGAAGATATTATTTGCAATAAATATACTGAAGTAAAAGCAAAGCGATATCCTGTTTTGAAGATGTATTTCTTTTCAAACTAGCAGAGAAAATTTATCTGTTAATTTGGTAGTTATTTAAAAAAATGAGACAAGATAAAGTTTTACTAAATGAGAATGAAATTTTGTCTTAAGTTGTGATAAAATATGTGGCACGATCCTTTGCTGATCACACAAAACTTGTGGTGACTGAACACTGAACTGTGCAATCCCTCTGTATTTGGTTTCTTACCTGTGTCAGTAGGGTTCTTTTTTTGTGTCCTTGTAGTGTGTTTGTTCAAACACTTGTGTTATGCATTTTGTTTCTCTGTATTGTTTGGATGGTTATTGACAAAAAATTCACTTCTTTTTAGTCCTCTGTTGTCTGCTCTATTTTAATCACAGAGTAATTTTTATAATTAATAACTTTGTACTTACAAACCAGCAAAAATTGTTTTTAAAATAAGAGCTGCATGTGAGCAGCTTCTTCTCCACTCTTGGTGTATGGGTTATACAGCAAAGGCAAGCCTAGGAGAAAGAAAAATTATTTTGAAAATTTACACTTTAATGTCATGTACTACACTGGAAATGTAATAAATTAATGAATGTCACTTTTTCTTAACTTGATCTCTATCTTGGCTGCTGTGACTGGTTTCCAGTGTGAGTGGGGCTGGTTTGCTGACTGCATTCCCCAAGAGAACTGTTTGCAAAACTGAACAGGAGTGACAGTGTGGAAATGAGGAAGCAGAAACATTCCTGGGATCAAAACTTTTGCTCTTCCGAGCTTTGATCAAATGCTTTCCGGTCACTAGTCTCGACAGGATACTGTACCTAGGCAGATCTTTAAAAAATGTTTCCCATTGTGTAAATCTTCATCTTTGGTGACCAGCTGTGAGCAGTTCAGGGTTCCCACAAACCACATCTTTCTCTTTTTTCTTTCTTAGGGAAACTTTTTAGTGTCTGACCGAAAACAGAACACAGTGATGAAAGAA
Organism: Margarornis squamiger; assembly: GCA_035222235.1. NCBI lineage: Eukaryota > Metazoa > Chordata > Aves > Passeriformes > Furnariidae > Margarornis > Margarornis squamiger. The sequence continues at coordinate 139,107,787 of JAWWTY010000077.1, read as the reverse complement.
ATAGTTCATGGAAACACAGTGTTTTTGAGAAGAAAGTAAAAGCCAAAAACTGCCTAAATATTTTGTATGTACTGAAGAGAGAGCGGTATCCTTTCTCCGAGTTCTGTAACTAAAAATAATAAAATAAAATAAAAAAATAAAAAATAAAGATGGATCGGAGAGTCTTTTTCCTCCTCAGAGCCACTTCTCCCTGTTGGAGCTCCGCACTCTGCGGCCGTGCCCGCCCCGGGATGGAGTCGCGGCCCGTCCGGGGGTCCTGCTGGCCCTGCCCGGCCCGGACGGGGCCGCGGGACCTGCGGGACGTGCGGGGCCGGGACACCCCCGCTGTCCCCCCGTGTCCCCCCGTGTCCCCCCGCTGTCCGCGGGCCGGGCGGGGCGGCGGGAGCGGCTCCGCCCCCGCTCGCTGCCAGGGCGGCCGAGGCAGCGGCCGCGGTGCCCGCGCTCGCCGCGCTCCCTCCTGGGGCCGGGCAGGGCCGGGCCGCGCCGGGAGGATGCGAGAGTGCTCCGCGGGGCGAGGCGAGGGCGCGGGCGGCCGCGGCGTGGGGAGCTCCCGGCCCATCCGCGGCGCCCCCGCCCCGGCAGAAGTGCAGTAGTTTGTGAGGCGCAAGATGGCGGCGCGGCCGTGAGGCGGGCGGGCGGCGAGGCGGAGCGGCGCGGCGCGGGCAGGTAGGGCGGGCGGCCGGGCAGGG
>JAWWTY010000077.1:139073427-139106913 GCA_035222235.1 Margarornis squamiger | reverse complement strand
CGCGCCCCGCCCGCATCCCCTTTGTGCGGCGGCGGCGGCAGCGCTGCCCCCGCGGGTCATCGCCCGCCCGGCGGGGGCAGAGCCGGGACAGCCCCGGGACAGCCCCGGGCAGCGGCTGTGCCGGAGCCCCCGGCCCGGCGCGCTGCGGGGCCGAACCCCTCCATGCCGGGGGCCGCCCCTCTGCCCGCCGCCCCCGCCCCCGCAGCCTGTGCGGGGCTCGGCCCGCCGCGGGGCGCAGGAAGAGCCCCTTGACTCCTCCGTCGGAAAGGAGAGTCAAGAAGTTCAATCCCGGTGCGCCCGGAGCAGCCGGCGAGTTCCCGCCCGGTGCCAGCGCCGGGACGGACGGACGGACTGACAGACTGACAGACTGACTGACTGACTGACAGGCTGGCTGACTGACTGACGGCAGCCAGCAAGCCATGAAGTTCTGGCTTGAGAGTTGTCTCGCATCCCGCGGCGTGGCGGTGCGGGGGCGAGCGCGGAGGAGCAGCACGGTGTATGTGCGGGCAAAGTTGGGGACGATGCGTGGTTTGCTCCCCTGGGGGTGTCTGGGTGTTGGGGTGCGTTCTGATGCTCGGCTCTCCCCTCTGCCAGGATGTGCAGCGCTGGAGATCAACACCGGCTTCGATAAACCATGTAATGGAGGCAGTGCTGGATCTCTGAAAGGGCTCAGAGTATCTGCAATAGTGAACGTCATCTGGTAGGTACTTGTGCTTCGTTTGTTTTCGCAAAATATTCTGAGTTGGAAGGGACCCACAGTTTATGAGCCCTTTTGGGCAGGTTAAATAGTTGATGGAAGGATGGAAAAGTTTACTGTGCACGAAGTGTCACGTAAAATAGTGAAGGCTGAGATGGTCTGGTCTTCAAGCTGGAATAGTTGCCACTTATTTTTAAAATAGAGATGTACAGAGATCATATTGTGCATGTCAAACTGCATATAAACGTTGTATCAATAAAAAGTGAATTTTGTTACAAAACTTGCTATGTGAAAACAAGTATTCTCTCAAACGTAAGAATGAGAGAGGAATTTTAAAAGCTGTGCTGATGGTTTTCACCAGCACTCTGCTTTTTGTTTGTTTTTGTTCAGAAGGATTTCAGGCCAGAAAAAAGAAAGCTTGTGAGTACTTACACAAACCCTGTTTAAAACAACCTGCGTGATGCAGACTAGGGGACTGCCCTGAATTATGACCTCTTTGAGAGAGAACGCATCATTTAGAAAACCCTTTTGTTACTGTCTTTAAACATTGCCAGCGAGGCAGTCTGTTTTACTTGTGTTGTTAAATGAATTCCCCTGAGGCAATTAGAAGTAGATGCCATTTTGTATAACTGAAATTATTTGCTTTTGAATTCAGGCTAGTGGTTCTAGACTGCAGAGCCCTCTGTGATCACATCATATACACTGTGATTGTCCCCAAACTTGACTTTGTAAAACACAATACTTTGAGGTAGAGCTTTCTGTTGTGAGGCTTACTTTTCTACTCTCCTGATGTTTCTTACGACTCTCTTCTGGATTATTTCCTCTCTTGCAATACTCTTGGTGACCTGTGAGTGCTTTAGTGTCTAGCCTTAATTGCTGTCATTTATAACTGTTGGTTATTATTGGAATAGACAATATTTATCACAAAGTTTGTTGTTAGAGACTGTTAGAGCTGTGAATTGAACAGTTCTGCTGTTTGTAGATTCTCAGTACTGAAGAATTTCAATCAAATAATGGACTTTGTAATATTGTTAGGATTCCTTCTGTTCCTAGTGTACCAGAAAGACTCTTCCTTGTGTCTTCTGCTTTACTGAGCAGTCTGTAGCATTTCAGTTAAGCTTATTGCTACTCCTGAGGTTTCCTCCTAGTTTTCCCTCTATTTGTTTATATGTAGTCTAAGGGAAAGGTCTGAGTTTTTGGTTAACTTTTTCATCTAGTTATGACTGGTGACCCATTTGTTTGTATGTGACTTCAGAAGAGTCACATTTGAAAAGCAGTCCTGTGTCTTTGAAGTCAGATTCTTTCCTTAAGTCCGAGTTCAGGATTTTTTGCAGCTTTATGTAGCTACACTATGGCTACTCTTTATTTTGGTGATCAGTTTCTCTTTACCTGTCAAGCTGAGGTGTGGTCAAGATTTCATGGTACCAAATTCAATATTTTTATCTTTTCTGATTTTTATAAATCCTGGGCCTGCCGTAAAATATACAGAATGATTTGTACATTTGTGGAATGATCAGTGTCTGTTAAAGTCCTGTATGATAACACTTTTGGCGTCGTGGCGTGAGGGAATGTTCTGCACATTTTTAGCTGAGTGCATGAACGTGCTGTTCTATTCTGTGTATTAATGGTCAATATTCCCTCTCCTTATGCTTCAGATGCGGGGTCATTGATCCATAAATGTCCAAGATGCTTTGCCTCTGAGTTGTTAGGGACTTGTAAACAACTGATGCAATTTTCAGTATAGTATCATTTTCCCTTTTGTTTACTTGCTGTTTCATAAATAGGCAGCAATACTGATCTTAGTGTTTGACTGATGTAGCTCCCCACTACCTGTCATTAGCATGCCCTTTGTGGAATTTATACCTATATGAATACAATGTTGTTGTTATTATTTAAGTTTCTGATATTGTCAAATTAGGTGTTAAAGGGATGTGATTACATATGTTTTCAGCACTGTTAGTCTTATTCAAATTTACCGTCTTTATTCCAATTCATCTTCTTAGTAACATAACCTCAGCTTGTGCCTGACAGGTCTAAAGGAGCTCAATATATTCTACTTCAAAAGAACGGGTTTCACATAATGTTTGGAGCCATTTAAGAAAGTTATTTTGGTATTTTAGGTTCACTCTATGCAGCTTGGCCTTCTGCAGTGGTGTTCACCCTCCTTGCCTGTTGGTCTCACTAGGAGTTGAAGGAATTTAACATGCTTCATGGACCCACCATTTGAAGTTGTTGCTTAAAGCAAGACCTGAAGGCTGTCAGTTTTCTTTAGAGAGTGGGCAGACCGAGCTGTGTAACGAGGCGTGTGTAATGCCAGTCCTTGCTGGTTGGCAAAACCAGCGTCATTCTGTGAGTGCCAAACTCACCCCACTGGGCAGAAGGACAGAAATGAGCTTTCGAACTTTCTGATGGTGACAGTAAAAGTTCCAAGTGTTAGCATTCTGACTCTTCAAAGCACCTTCGAACCACCTGTATTGGATGGAAAACAGTTGTTAGCTTAATGAATTCTGTGAATTGAGCAATCGTTTTCTATAGATTTTAAAGCTTGAGTCATTGGTTATAGGTTAGGACTGTGATTATTTTAACATTGTCTTAGGTTAGAAAGTTGCTAAGAACTTCATAGGTGGAAATAGATGTTTGCATAGTCCATGGCAATCTTGGTACAGGTTTCTAAGCTTCCCTTTTCTAAAAAAATGAGATATATTAATGTAAACAAAACATGGTACTAATAGATTACTTTCCTCCCTGTGTTATAATAGAAAGACATGCTTTGTATGTCAAAATGCCATTGATTTTAAAACTCTTCGACTGGCTCTGTGCATGGGTGTAAGGCTCTGTCTTGGTAATTAGGTCAGTTGAGATCTAGGAAAGTTCTGTGTCCAGAGAAGAGTAAAGGGGACACAGTGGGAAGAAGTCAGGAAAGAACAGTTACTACTACCTTGGGCTGTAGAAGACTGGTAATAAAACCTTAGTTACAGCTGTGTGCTTCTTCAAATAGTCCAGATTTCTAGTTAATAGTTACAATACCTTCAAAGTAGAAAAATACTGCCTTTTATACATGGGTCAAATGCCTTCAGCAAGATCAGTGGGAGCTGAGGGCCCTCTGCAAATCTGAGCTGTATCAGGAGCAGTTGGGCACTTGACAGCAGTTGCCAAGTGAGTTAGATGGAGTAAGCATGAAGACTCAGGGGTTCCCGTTCTTCAGTGGGATCCTCAACAAGGTGAAACACATTTGTAGCATCAGTGGAATTGTTGAAGCGTTCAGCACTGCACAGTGTTCAGCCTTGTTTGCAATGTTGAAATACTTAATGGCTCTCTGTCCTCCAAACTTCTCGGTGGGGTTCAAAAGGTCTGACAAAAGGTTCACCATACCTGGAGTGTCACATGAGTTCAAGTTTTCTGTGCGTGGATCAGTGTGAGGAATTGATGCCCATACAAGATCCCTGCCGGCATTGTAGGTATCTGTTCAAATATGATGCAAACACACACAACTTTACTCCTTATATCTTACGAATGGTTTTCAAGTTTGCCTTCTTAATACATTTTACTTAAATTTGTTGGAGGAGTTTGTTGGTGAGTAAAGAACTATTTTAAAAGAAATAATTTAACATGGAAGGAGACTTTTTTGGTGAGGTGATTACAACTTTCTATCTTACAGTCCAAACCCGTTCATTTTAATTTTGATTCTTGACAAGTAGCTTTTTTCAAATTCTCTACTTCTTGGATTCCCTCAGGAGAAATATAAGGCTTTGTTAATATCAGCTGTTTGTTTCTTTTGGGGAGAGGAGGGAAGAGATGGGAGAAAAGAGTAATATTGAAGTAGGAAAAGAGTAATGTTGAAGTAAAGTAAGTTTACTCTTTCCACACATAATAAAGAAATAATCACATGTGCATCTTAGCAAGATGTATTAATCATTGTATATAATGTCCTGAGAGGAAGAAGTTTTACTTTACTGAATACACTGAAATTTTAGTTCAGAACCCATTGCTTTGAAAGATTTCCAGTATATTAATAGCTGCATTAATGATGACAGTGTGAACACCGTACTCTGATGTCACACACACTTACTATCAGAGTGGGAAACACTTCTACTGCAGTTTAAACCAGATGCGTATAGGTACAAGCTGGTTCTAAGGGCAGAGTTTGCATCTATATGCTCCTTTATATGGGTGAAAACCCTATTTCCAGATGTAATGCTCAATTACAGATAGTAATTACTATCTGTGAATTACTGAACAGTAGCCCTCTTCCTCACTAGGCTACGTTTAGACCCTGTTGCTGCAGAGAGCTGGCAAGAGAGAGAGACAGGCTAAGGGTGAGAGCTCGCTGGAGGGTTGGGACTGAAGATTGCTTTGCACCAGAGCAGCTTCTTCAGCACTACTTTGTGTGGAAAGATTCAGTCATTTCCACCCAAAGCAGTGGAATAACAAGCTCAGTCAGCCATTTCATCTTGAGATACCCCGCCCTCCAAAACAAATATTAAAAAGAAAATGTAGGTTTTGGCCCATGCATAGCCTAGTAATTTCCACTGATTAAGTTGATGCTTGTAATTGGGGACTAGACAGGCCTTGTTTTGTAAAATATAAATATCTTTTTTTTTTTAATTTCTCTAGAGAGATTTACAAGATTTCTGTCATCCCTTTCATATTTTATTTAACGCAAAAACTGCTTGAAAAGGAAGGTGTTTAGTTTGCCTTCATCCTATATTCAGTTTTAATATCTAATGTTTAAATGAAGGGAGGGTTATCTTTATTCCTAATGATTTGTGCTGCCTCAAAGCACAGTGGTTTCTAGTTGTGTGCTGCCTTTCCCACTGGGGGATGCAAACAAAAGAACAATAATTTCAGACTCCTCCTTCAGTTTCCAAGAGAACCTTAGCTGCTCAGGGATAGCTTTGAATTTTAAAAGCATTTTTCTTCCAAATTATGTATTGATTGCACACAAAATCGCAGTGCTCTAATATGCAATTTAAAACAAATGCATGATGGTGCTCATTTGCTTTTAATGCTGCTTTTTCCAGGAGAAAAACAAAAAGTGGATTCTATTCCCATAAACCAGTCTTGCAAAATCCTTACAAACATTTATTAGTCTAGACACAAAATATTCTCACCCGGCCTCAGCTTGACGATGACAAAAAAAAAAATAAAAGGCAAGCTAATATTGTACTTGGCTGTCAAAAAAGGGCAAGAAGGAAAAAAAGAAAAAGCTTGCCCCAGGCTAGTGAACCAGTAACATTTTGCTGGGGCTGTCTACAACAACAGATGCATCTTACTCCCATGGGGTTTCCAGGCCTGCCTATTCTCTATGCTTAACTTGGACACTCTTACAAACATTCTCTTTGAGTACCACACCCCAGTCATATCCTGGGCTCTTCTGAAATGGCTGATTTAATAATGATACTGGGCATGTTCGTCTTACCTCTCCTTACCAGTATTTGTATTCCCTTATCTCCCCCAGATATCATTTAACTAATGCATTAATTCAAAAACAATCCTGATATATGGGAACTGGAGTAGTCAAAATAGGTGATTTGATCACAGCTCAAATCTTCACATAGGGAACCTCAACATAAATGATTACTCCTAATCTTGATTTGCATTTCTGCTTTTGATAACTTTCATAAATGGCGAGTGATTCACATTGCAAACTACCACAGTATCAGAGTTTTGTTTTATAAAGCAGTATATCAGGGAGTGTTTACCTTATCAGACCTTTATCTCAACATACACTCAGTGTATTAATTTTTACTTTGTCATTTTCTTAGAAAACAGCGGATTATAAGTATCTTGTTTTTCAGTTAATGATTAGTTCCTGTTGTTCTCAATTTATGTCAAACTACATTTGATTGGAAATTAAAATTTAATTTAAAATTCACCTAAACAGCATAACGTCTGTATTATTAAACTATTGTAAATATGTAGCCTAAGAACACATTTATTCAATTATGACCTGTTTTTTTAAACCTACTGATTTGTGAGACAAAATAGTATACCTGTTTATACTTACTAGATTAAATGTATTGTTTCTGTAATGATGTATCAGTGTCAAGATTTTAGTCCTGGCAGAGCTTTTCCTCAAGCCTGAATTGGAGATCTTACACAGAAAAAAACATCTCCTGCTTTTTAAACTTTGAGGCAGGACACTTCTGTCATTCAGAAAGTAATTTCTACCTTCACTGTCTACCTATTAAATGTTTGTGTCTAAGTTTAGTCATTAATTGCCACTAATTCAGTGTTTTCACTAAGACTTTCCAACTTCGTTAACTAAAATAGTGGTGATATGAACTAGAACTGTCCGTTGTAATATTGGTTTGGGTTTTTTTAGTGCTTTTATTCCATTAATAAAAACTCAGCTGTTTACAGTTAGACCTTCAGGCAGTCATTAGTGCTTTTAATGAGTATGTCTGGTTTAATGTTGCTAAATTGAATAGGTGTTTCTCATATGAGAGAATGTGTCCTTGAAACATTAATGTAAATGAACAAAGTGAACAAAGAGTAAAACTTACTTTGATTTTCCTACTCTAAATAATATGTGGTTTAAACATAATACTGATTTTTCTCTTCCTTCCCCCCAACCGTGATACCGTTTTGTGCTGTGTAATATTTTTTAAGCATTTCTATTGCCTCTTAAATGTGTTTTTATCAACCCGTACAATATTTCTTGATAAAACTGTACTGCTCATTCTCACCTAAATCAGTGAGATATTTATGCAGCTTTAAGCTGCCTATATTTTTTAAAACAGAACTAATCCATTTTCGATGGTGTTTAATGCAAAAAAAAAGAAAAAAGCAGCTGCACAGCTATTAAAGTGCAGTGTTTTAGTTAACTCCGTATTTTCCACTTAAATCCTGTTGTGCTAATTTTCTGCCATTGTACTTGAGAGACAAAAAGTGAAAGTGGGTAGTCTGTTTTCAGAAATTTGCTGTTACTTCCCTGCCAGGACTGAACATCAGAGGTTTGTGTTTCTCCTGCTAGAGAGACTCACATGACAGGCAGCTCCAGCAGAACAGGGCGAAAGGTGCAGCCTCCGGCTTTCCTCAGCCGGTGACTCCCACAGTGCGAATTGTCCTCTCGAGCAGGCTCTGAGCAGTGATGAGAGAAGGGCCATGGGTCTGGTGCCGAGTAAGTCCCAGAGGTGAGGTTCACAGGCAAAGTTTGGAGCGTCATCCTGGAAAACAGGGGACCAGGGAGCCAGCCTGGTGAAAGACTTGTTGATTCGTGGTGCTTTAGTCTGCTGCTGCAGTGAAGGCCTTTGTTTAGGTGAGCTGGGAGCAGCATGGGACTGCTGGGCTCCTGGTCCAGGAGAGCCTGTGGGGTGGAACATGTGAAACACGGTACCTTCAAAACTCCTGCTCCCTGTGCCATGGGCTGAGATACTTGTTCTGTTCGGCTGACTCTTTAAGACCCTTCGTTATTCCATGGTAACTTGAGTACACAGTCATCTCTCTGACTTCCGCAGTGATGCAGGTTGTATTTGAAAGGCTCTGTAGTCCCCTGTCTTTTACCTTTTTTGTCACTGGACTGATGGGCAGTAAACAGTGTTTATCCACTCTGCGAAGGCATGATGGGAGGGTGGGGTGGAGGGTGAGGGAGTCAGTCTTGTCACACACCAAATAAGACATCATCTCCCACAGAAATCAGCAGGAGCACCTAAGGAGTATAGTACAGTACTCAGCAGGGGAGTGGAGTCAGGTCACTGTTCAAATAAAAATGCTTTGCTTTTCACAAAGGTTAACTTGGTACACAATGGTATTTTACTAGATAGCTGAGACCTGCAGAGAGGGTTTATGCGGGCAGCTTGGCCTGCCTTCCTTCCTCTTTGTTAGAAGCTGAAACATCTCAAAATCCTGAGGAGAGACATTAGAGTAGAAGGGACTTTGGCAGATCATCTAGTTCAGCCTCCCGCTCAAAGCAAAGTTATCTGTAATGGTAGAGAGAGTTGTTCAGGGTCTTACAAAGTTTTCAAAAGGTTGGGAATTCCTTTAAAGTTCCCAGCAGATCTTTACAATCTCTCTAGAGAACTGATTACAATTCTCCTTCGGTGCTGAGGTGCTGTTGCTGCACCATCACCATGCTCCTAAAGTTACCTGCATCAGACCAACAATATGTTGATATTGCAGGGAGAGGCAAACCTGAGTTTGCTTGACAAGTCTCACCCTGGTGCTCGCAGTAATTTAGTGCTGCACTGGGAATGCTTGCACTTGGTGGCAGTGACCAAGTCCCCGCTATGGGGAGGGGAACTTACGTGTTGTATTTGAGTTGTGAGTGTGCTGCTCTGTGACCAGCCTTGGTTGGCACAGGCCGAAGGATAACATCCCTGGGAAATTCTATAAGCTCATCTATGCCTTGCAAGCATGATCACGAAATTCTTTTACATTTTTCTAGTATGCAGGAGTCTGTCACTAGGGACTAGATCAATTCTTTGTTTTGTCTGTCCGTGACTTGTGTGATTCAGCTTGCAATTGTAAAGCTGTTTTATGACACTGGAAACATTCTGGAGCCACGTGGAAAAAAAGCTCCTAAAATACCAGCTCCAGAGTTGCATTTTTTGCATCCTAAGTGGAGCTGCAAATCATGTGCCAAAGAACATAAAGGACTTTTTACATGCTGTGCACTCGACCTTCTTGCAAAGTGGTAGCAGACCTGCAAGGCTGGAGGAGGCTTTAAGGAGGGCATGGGGTGGGAAGCAGGTGGGTCTGAGGCACACAGGAAAGGTTTTCTGCACATGTAAGCAAAAGCCCAGGGTGAATCCAGTGGTAGAGGAGGCTCTAAAGAGCAATTGAAGCCTTGGTAATGTGCCTTATAGTCTTCACCTTGACATGGGGTTACCTAGGTCAGTTCAAAAGTGATCTTTTTTGTTTTTCAATTGACGCTCCAAGTCCTTGCTTTTTCTCATTCATAAGATGCTGGTTCATGCAAAGACTGATTTTATACATTTATTTCAAGTATTTTTGGTTCCTTTATAAGTTATTTAAATTATGGGCCTGTATCGTGCCGTATGCAAGTCCGTGTGTGTTATGTGTAGCACGTAGCAGTGTGTATTAGTGTCACCCGGTGAGCCCACTGTAAGTCCTTGTTTTCAGTTTCTTGTGATGGTTAAAATGGGAATTTCTCACACATTGTTTCTGTCATGAGGCTGCTTTTGTTCTCTGTTCATTGAGTTTTGGGGGAGCATTCATCTGGTTCAAGAGCTAAATTAACAGAGAGAGGAGGGAAGTAAGGAGAGGAAGAGGGGCAATCACCATGTAAAAGCCATATTATCTTTCTTTTTCTGAGCAGCTCTGGGCCTCAGGGGTTTGACATAGGAACTTGAAATTTGGCAAGGATCTAGCCTTGAGGTCTGAGCTATGCATTCCATTGTTTAAAAAAAAAAAAAAAGGCGGAATTGTGAGTCATAATATATCACTATCTTTTTGTATCCAGGGTAGAATTTGCAGGATGTTTTATTACCTGCTCCTGATCATGCGTTTATGCCTGTCATGCACACGTGCAGACTGCTTTAAACTGCTGTATTAAATGGATTCTCCTTTCCTGTCTATCTAGGTTCTTGTATTGCCATGCATCAGTGTAATCCTTAAGCTGCTGCTGCTACTGCTGCTCCTCAGTCTTCTGCAAACGCCACTGGCCAAGCAGAAGGTATAAAGGTAGTGGGAGCTGGTCAGCGCTCAGACCTAGCCCTACTTTTTAAGGGTAGAGTGCTCCTAATGCTCTTAATTGCTGCTGAGAAATACCATTTTGAGTGCTGACAGCCAAATATTAATGAAAGCAGAGAGCAGCCGATGTGAAGTGTGGTTTCCAATGTGACAGGAGCGCATACGGATAGTTGGAATCAGTGGAGGAGGGGGAGAGGAGAGCGAGACAATCTGTGCTGAGCTGTGTCACCTTTAAAAGCGCGGGGGTTCCTGAACAGCACCAGGAATTATTAGAGAATGAGTCGGGCTCTGTAGTGAGGAGACCATCTGTGGGACTGCAGCTTTGGGCACTGAAGGAACTGAAAGGTGTCTGGGGACATGAACTCCAGGAAGTTAAAGGAAGGTCTTGTACTTGCAGCACTAGAAAAGGGCCTGGGAAAATTAATGTCTCTAGAAATTTTTCTTCTGGGAAAAAAGAAAAAGGCAGAATCGTGTTGAAAGAACATTTTGTGAAATCATATGTGTGCCAGATTGTGTCATTATAAAGAAGGAATTCCTGTGAGAATAAAATCTTTTGTTTTGATATTTTAAGGAGAAACTTTTTTAAAAACAATTTTTTAAATTAATAATTTCTTACTGTTGTATTTTTTTAAAGTCAATATGAAACATTTTGGGGGGTTGACTTAAATGTTTAAAATTAAAATTTCTCTTCATGTCAGTAATTTATGTCTTTGTTCTTTCTTTTTTCTATGTAATAGCACAGCAATCAAAACAAAACAGAGCTGCAACTAAGAAAAAAATATCCCTGTCTCTGCTGCCATTTTATTGGGTATGATAAGCATTTACACAGGTCTGATACTCACTTTCAAGAATAATCTGATGTTAAAAGTGTACTGACTGCTCACAATTTGGACACTTTAGAGTCAATAAAATAAAGAAACTGCCTATGTGAGGTTTAGCTGCTAAGGTGACTGCATCACATAGAAGATACATGTTTATGAGACTGAGGAGCAGAGATGTGCACCATATATGTTAAAGTCTTCATCAGTGCACCCATGACAATTCAGTACTTGGGACTTTGATCATGATATACATGATCAGATGTAAAATCTGCTAATGGCTTTCTGTATTAAATGCAGTGGTACAAGTTATTGTGCTCACTGTAGAGGTACCTGGGGTGTATTTTGTAAGAGAAGGGTAATCTAGGTCATTTGGTGGTCACTTTTGGCGTGAAATTCTGAAATTTACTTTGATGGAACCTGCTTGTTACCCATTAAACCAGTGCTGAGAGGAAGTAACTGAGAAAGTCTAGTCACATGTCCTGTGGCAGGCTCCCTTCAGCCTCTGCTGGGCTTTGTGTCAGCTTCCCAGTGCTCCATCACGGGGCTGGCTTTGGCATGCCCTGAAGCTCTGCATGGGCACTACAGTAGCTTTTGGTGCTTGCCTCCCTCATTACCAGTTATATAGGGGTAAGGATCCCAAGTGTGCCTTTGTCTTTGTAGCACATGTGAAAGTCCTGCTGAAATCAGTTTGATAAGTTCTGCTCCCATGTTGAATTAGTACCAGACCTTATTTTAAAATGGGAATCAAACGTGAATATTGCAGGACTTTAATATAGAGATACGGCTTTGTTTTGTAGTCAAAAGCAGTAATGCCTGGGCTGGAAACAGGTACCTTACATGTGTCTTCTGCTATCATCGCTATGTCTTTTTCCTCTCAAACTATAATCAAATGGGCAGAAGGTTTCTGCCTCCATTTAGAAAATATATGTCTTCATCCAAATCTGCTGTAGAGACAACTTTGAATGTTGAATTCCACTCTGGAATAAATCTGTCTTAATATAATTATTAATCAGTTGGGATTGCTAACTGTTTCTGAAGAACAGTGTCCTGAGCAATTGCTTGCTGGAAGATAAAATACAGATCCTGGACCTTCAAAAAAGTATGCCTGCACTTACTGTTTTTATGTTCCTAGGAAAATGTCTGTTTTGTGGGCCAGTTTGCTGGGAATGTCAGTCTAGGAAATTATGAGGTGAAATTAGAGGAGATTGCAGTGATGAATGTCTTGAAAAATTAAGAGTGTAAATAATTAAAGTTTCTCTTCAGATTCTTTTATTGAAAAATTCTGCTTTAGACATAAAGCAAATACCTGAAATAATTACAAGCTAAATTGCACAATGTACTGCCTATATTAACAGTGAGGGATAAAAACACAGTCCAGATAAAAATAGGAAATCTTTAGTAATATTAAGCCACATATTTGACCCTAAAGTATTTGAGGGACAAGGGAACACAATCTCTGAACCATTAGAGATGATTTTCAGGAATTCATGGAAGATGGGGGGAGATCTCAGCAGACTTGAGACAGGCAATCATAGTGCCTAGTCTTAAACAAGGGAGATTGATTAATGGGATCTTCATTCCCGGGACAACACAGGAAGAATTTAGTAAAAAACTGTCTGTAAGAACCTGGAGAATTGTAACAAGGTTCTTAGAAAGGTGGATTTTTCAAAACCACACTATGTCAGGCCAATCTGCTTTAATTTTTTCTTGGAGTCATTGGCCTACTGGAACAGAATGTTGCAAACCTTACAGAAGTCAAGATACATGGCAAGGTCCCGCTTGACATTCCTGTAAGCAGTATGGGAGAGGTGTTTCAGAGGAACTGCAGGCTCCAAGGGTGATGCATGATTGGTTTGATAAGCTACTCAAGTGTGAGTTTTCACAATCTCCTGCTAAACTGAGAGAACGTATTAAGCAGGGTGCTACAGGTGGACTAATCGCATCAGCACCAGGGAGAAGGCAATGGAGGTTTCTGTAAAGTCTGTAGAGGAAGGAGGGCTGGGAAGGGTTGCAAGCATCTCACTTTGTTGAGATTTTAGTGAATGCTATCATAGCACTTCATAGCCATGAATTAAACAGGGTTTTAACATCACAACATCCTTTAAAAAAAAAATAATCTTACATAGTGTAATCAGAAGAGCATGGATACAGCTATCTTTTTCTGAGACCTGCTTGCATCAAAGAAACATGTTGCTCTGTTGGTAAATAGTGGAGGGATAGGATAATCTGCCTGTGCACTGTGAGCAAAACTGAACCACAGCAGAGATGTGATACAGAGATTTAGCTAGAAGGCTGCAGGTGATGCAATTTCACGTGGACCTGTAGGCTTACAGGCACTGTGAATGCTATTTGGTACATGAGGGGACTGGAGAAACATGTTTATTAATTTTTTGGACAGGTTTCCCATTTTATTCCTTATCTCCAGCCTTATCTTGAGCATGCTTCAACACTGCATGACAGGTCAAATGTTGCTTTCACTTGCACTCTGGGCCATCCCAGAGTGGGACCCTTGGCAAACCCCTAAACTCACTCAGGCTTCCCTGTGTATACATCCTACATGCTGTCCTAGGATGAGGCACTGCAGAGCACCACAGTCCCTTCTCAAAATGCAACTTCAGTCAGCAAAACTAGCTGTTCAGTTGCTTTTGAAAATGGGCATTTCTGGCATTTCTGAAATTTTACTCAAGATCACAGAAAGATTAGGTAATACCACCCAGCTCTTCCCCCAGAGCATTGCTCAACATTGTCTTGGCAGTTGTCTTTCTTTTGTCAAGAGCCCTCCAGCCCCACAGAGAAGCAGCACTGTTAACAGTGCTCTACCTCATGTCCCTCAGGACACTGAGACAAATGGATCTGTCTAGCTTTGCTTCATGTTTCTCTAAAACACTGCAAAGAGAAATGAGGTGGCCTGTAATACATGGTTTTTATATGTATTAAAATAAATATACTTTGCACTTCTGTGCTGAGTTTTACAGGCTGCCACTATTAACTTGTGGAAGAAGAGTATCTTTCTACTCCAGTGCCATTAAATAATTGTCATCCTGGAATGATGATTACCCAAGATTTATTGAGCATTGTCAGTGTCCTTAATGCTGTGTAACCATATCCTTGGCATAAAAAGCATATCATGTGAGGCTGTGCACTTTGGATGTAGTCATGGAAGTAGTGCAGAGGGTGACTGTTAAAAACATTTGGGGAGGATATTTCTGCAGAAGTGAGGTGAGACAGTTTCAAAAACAGAGCTTATGGAGCAGTTATGGGTGGCAGCTATGGATGAACACTTTCGTCTTTTGCCTAAAGAAAAAATGTGAAGCTAAGAATCATTTATCTTCCTTCCTACTCACAGCTTCTGAGCTCCCATAATCAGAAAAGAATCATCCTATCATACAGTGAAAAATAGCATTTCCTTTCCCCTTCCCATTTCTTGTAACTGCTGTTCTTCCTTATGCACTGTCCTTTTTTCTCTAAGACTTTGTCAGGCAAAGATGGCCTTTGTTTTTTAACCTGTTACGTGCTGTTCCCTTTCTAAACTTTCTGAAACAGCAACTTGGGAACGCATTCATCTTGAACTTGAGGATACCCCCACCTAGGGAAGTAGATGATGTTCCACTGTCTCAAAATTCTTGTACCTATGGGAATTCTGGTATGAGAAATCAGTGGCTGATTTTAATTCAAGAAGAAAACTTTTATAGAGTTTATAACCCTCTGCAGAAGTTTGTGCATCATTTCCAGCAGACTAGTTGTGGTCTCTGTGGGATAAAATTCACTCCAGTCTGTGCTAATTTAAGAATATATGTGTTCTCTGAACTTCTGTAAGCCTCAGCTTTATTTGGTGATACTTCAGTTTTTCTTAGAAATGGACAAAGAATTCTAAACAGAGAATACATAATTTTGTTTGGCTTCTGCTTGCTATATCAGTCTTTAATGCTTTTTCTCTGGTCCAGTTCACACAATCAATCATCTCTCCGTTAATGCATAGAGGCATGAAAACAGATTTTAGTTAATTGCCATGTGCTAGCAATCAGCTTTTATTTGTTTGGGATTGGTCTTCAATTGGAGAATGACATTTGGGAAGCTAGAAAGACAGTCTTTTGTCTGTCAAAGTGCCTTAAAAAGACATTGTTTTGCCTGCTTTCAGATGTGGGAGAAAGGCCCTGCACATTGATGCATGTTTGCATGTATAATGCAATAGTAAAACACTCTAAACCGGCCTTTTCTGGGACCCTTCACAGCCTCTGACATGAAAGACATGACACAGTTGGTAGTTGAGGTGACATACTGGGCTCGAGTTAGTGATAGAAAGGACTTGAGCTCGCAGAGGAGTTGAGAGATGTTGTAATAGCTTAGGCAAAGCAATCCAAAGGCAAGACTGACCTCAGCACTGCGCCAAGAAAAAGGCTTCTGAAGAAAGGGAAACAGTCAGGAAGTTACCTGTTTTACCCAATTCTGTTGTTTCTGTCTTTCACTGCATTAACATGAACTGAAAAAAATTTCAGCCTGTAATAAGCAAATTGGATGTTGCCTTTCTTAGTTTTGATTATCTCTTCATGGGATGGGTCTGCTGGTTTCAGGGGATGACGAACAGTGGCAGAATGAACCCCAAAGGACTAAACTTCCTTAAGCCATAATTTGTAGCAGTATAGAAGATACTCTTTACATTGAACTAATTCCACTGTCTCTTCTTTGCTACAGGTGGTGGATGTGGACTTTAAAACAGTGTGTCTCAACATCTCATCCTCAACTATCTATTTTTAATCTGATTGCACTACGAAGAAGAAAAGCTGCTAATGGGATAAATGTTGAGACTTTACAAGAACTGACTTGAAGTACCGAAAGCCATTATTACTCTTATTATTAATCAAGAAGAGCTTGAAGCTAAGTCTGACCAGTTGGTATCATTTTCACAGTAACAGTCATGGCAAGTAAACGAAAATCAACAACACCGTGTATGGTCTTAGCCAATGAGCAGGACCCGGATGTAGGAACGGTATCAGACTTGGAGGAAGGACCACCTGTGCTCACACCAGCTGATAACCCTACAGCAGAGAGTGTAACAAGTGATGAGGATGTTCATGACTATGTGGATTCAGACAATCAGAAAAATACAAATAAAGTAGAAGGTGGTTATGAGTGTAAATACTGTACTTTTCAGACTCCCGATCTCAATATGTTTACTTTCCATGTGGATTCAGAACATCCCAACGTAGTATTAAATTCATCCTACGTTTGTTTAGAATGTAATTTCCTTACCAAAAGATACGATGCCCTCTCAGAACATAATTTGAAGCACCACCCTGGAGAGGAGAATTTTAAATTGACCATGGTGAAACGTAATAATCAGACAATCTTTGAACAAACAGTAAATGATCTCACTTTTGATGGGAGTTTTGTTAGAGAAGAAAATGCTGGACAGGCCGACTCTTCTGAGGTCCCCTCGTCAGGGATCTCGATTAGCAAAACTCCTATCATGAAAATGATGAAAAACAAAACGGAGACTAAACGTATTGCTGTTTTTCACAATGTGGTTGATGACATTCCTGGCGAAGAAAAGGGAACTGAAAATGAGCCAAAATCTGAAGAAGTAGTAGAAAACCCGCCACCGGCAGTTTCTGAGTCAAAAACAAACCATTCAGTTGTTTGCAGTGCAGCAGATGTGACTGGTCCAGTGGTGACCCCGGCACCAGTGCTTCAGCCTGGGGTGGCACAGGTTATAACAGCTGTTACAGCTCCACAGAACTCAAACCTGATTCCAAAAGTCCTAATACCTGTAAATAGCATTCCAGCCTATAATACTGCTTTGGATAACAATCCTCTTTTGCTTAACACCTACAACAAATTCCCATATCCAACCATGTCGGAAATCACTGTTCTTTCCACTCAAGCTAAGTACACAGAGGAACAGATTAAAATATGGTTTTCTGCCCAGCGTCTGAAGCACGGTGTGAGCTGGACACCAGAGGAAGTGGAGGAAGCAAGGAGGAAACAATTTAATGGCACAGTGCATACTGTGCCACAGACAATTACTGTTATTCCAGCACACATTTCTGCCGCTAGCAATGGTTTACCTTCAATTTTACAGACATGCCAAATAGTTGGTCAGCCAGGACTAGTGCTCACTCAAGTTGCAGGTGCAAATACGTTACCAGTAACAGCCCCAATAGCTTTGACTGTAGCGGGAGTCCCAAACCAAACACAGTTACAGAAGAGTCAGATTCACAGTGCTCAGCCTATTGCAGAAACCAAACAAGTTGCTGCCGTTCCAGCCCCTCAGCCTATCAAAAATGAGTCCACACTGATGAATCCTGACTCCTTTGGCATCCGAGCAAAAAAAACTAAGGAACAACTGGCAGAATTGAAAGTCAGCTACCTTAAAAATCAGTTTCCTCAAGACTCAGAAATTATTAGACTTATGAAAATAACGGGCCTGACAAAAGGAGAGATCAAAAAGTGGTTCAGTGATACACGCTACAATCAGAGAAACTCAAAGAATAATCATGGGATTCATCTCAACAGTGATTCATGTGCCACCATTGTTATTGATTCAAGTGATGAAATGAATGAGTCCCCAACAGGAGTCACTCCACAAAGCAAGTCATCGTGGAGTGCTTTTCCTGATTTCACCCCACAGAAATTCAAAGAGAAGACTGCTGAACAACTGCAAGTCCTCCAAGCAAGTTTTCTTAATAGCCCTGTCCTTACTGATGAAGAGATGAATAGATTAAGAGCCCAAACCAAACTGACCAGGAGAGAGATTGATGCCTGGTTTACAGAAAAAAAGAAATCAAATGTTCTGAAGGAAGAGGGAGCTGACTTGAATGAAAGCAATGCTGGCAGCTCAAAAGAAGAGGCTGGAGAAACATCTGTGGGAGATGGAACAGCAGGAACAAAATCCGGGTGTTCCACTTCAAGCAAAGTAGGCAAAAAATCACCAGAGCAGTTGCACATGCTCAAAAGTTCCTTTGTCCGTACTCAGTGGCCATCTCCACAAGAATACAACAAGCTGGCAGAAGAAACTGGGCTTCCAAGATCAGAAATTGTGAGCTGGTTTGGAGATACTCGCTATGCCTGGAAAAATGGTGGATTGAAATGGTATTACTATTACCAGAGCGCCAGTGCAAACAGCCTGAATGGCCAAGGCTTCTCAAGGAAGAGAGGGAGAGGAAGACCAAAAGGGAGGGGGAGAGGGAGACCTCGGGGGAGGCCTCGGGGAAGCAAGAGGTTAAATTGCTGGGACAGGGGTGTGTCTGTCATAAAATTTAAAACTGGAACGGCAATCCTGAAGGACTACTACATGAAGCACAAATTCCTTAATGAGCAAGACCTCGATGAACTGGTAGCCAAATCTCACATGGGATATGAGCAGGTCAGAGAGTGGTTTGCAGAAAGGCAAAGAAGATTAGAACTTGGAATAGAGCTGTTTGATGAGAATGAGGAGGAAGACGAAATGCTGGATGATCAGGAAGACGAGGAAGAAACGGACGATAGTGATACTTGGGAACCTCCCAGACATGTTAAACGTAAACTTTCAAAAACAGACTGATGAGCAATTTGGGATTTGGGGCCAAAAACCTATGAATTAGGTTTGATGTTACGGTGAAGAGCCAAGTGATTTTCCATGGCCTTCAGTTTAGCAAGCAGCTGCATAGCATCTTTCCTCCACCTGAGAGAACATGGGCAAGATGCTGCCTGTGCAGGCAACAACTGTTTGCTTCGTTGCTACAAGAGATGAACATCCTCAGGCCCAGCCTAGGACAGGGGGTTATAAATCAGATCAAGTTCAGCTCCTTTTCCACATCACTGACGGGAAGGTTCATGTTCATCATACACGTGACTGCTTCTCAATATTTAATTGCCTTATGTTGTTTAATTCCAAAAAAACACAGACATCTTTTTTTGTTGATGTAGGAGAACATTTTGCCTGCTCATGAAGGAGGAGAACACAAAAACCTTAGATGTCTTTTTGCAAACATCACTTCATCTGAAAGGTTTCAAGGCCTGGGTTTATTTCTTAAGGAAAGAGTTCAAAACAGAAGGGGAAAAGTGTGACAAAAGGAATCAATGAACCTAGGGGTGAGGATTGATTGGTTTAAGAAAATAAGGTGATATTGGCACCTTTTGCTTCTCTTCAGAGTGTTTTGGGTTTACAGAACTTGGACCGAAATGTTCCTTGTTGATAATTATGAGCTAACTGAATCAGTCTGATGCTAGAAGATGCTTTTTGTTACAGTTAATCAGTGTATCCTCTGTCAATTTAATTTAAATGCCTGACAGACTTGATGCAGTTGATAGTAACACTCATTTTTAGCTTGTGCATTCTTTCCTTTGTTGGAAATGGTAAGAGAAGTATGTATATTTCTAGCTAAAAAGAATAATTTCTTGGAATCTTACACTGAGTTTTAAGGTAAACATGAGGTGGAAACTGCCTAAAAGTCATTCACAGTTGCTTAGCGGTTTGTAGGAATACACGGATACAGAGATGAAAAGCATCTTTTGGTACTAGTAAGAAAGGTTTTCAAGTAAGTTGTGACAATGACATAGTGTTTAATTTTCAAACAAAATGAAATTATATGGCTTTTAGATGTTTAGGAATTATAAACACACTGGTGTTGAACTGTTCTTCAGCAATAGCCCAGTTGAGTGATTTGTGTGCAGGTTTATCTGTAATTCATCCTAACTGTTGAACTCGCCACTGTGCTGATTGCTCTTAGGACTGCTGGGTGAATGCACTTATTTTTAGAGGTAGTTTGATCTACCTGAACTGAAGTCCAGAAGTAATTTAATCTGATACAGAACATCCACCTCTTGAATAAGTGTATTTAAAATATAAAAAAAAAAGCCATTTGGTCTCAAGACAGCGAAGTCATAGTATAGTTTGAATTAGCAATTTCAATGCAGTGGGCCAAATTCACACAAGTTATTTTAGGCAGGTGTTTGGCATCCTAGAGAACTGTTACTCAGAGGAAGAGTAGTTTCTGTTTTTGCTACTACCGGCCTGCATTTTTAGGGATAAGTTACTTTATATTTAGATGTCAAAAGATGGTGATGAATTGGTGCTGCTGTCACCAGCATTGTCTGCTTTTACATTGGCACTAATGGAAAGGATACTAGCAATCTCCCTTTGCACTTCTGTCAGCATCTTCTCTATAGGCTTCTGCATCTGGTGACTAATGAGAACAGATTAGTGTAGAGAAAATGTGTCCTAATGTTTCCTCATCCCCAGGAACCTATTCTAGAATTACTCTTTCTCCCACACTGTGATAACTGTAAAAAGACCAAGAGAGCCCTTGTAGTCATGATTTTCTGAAGCAGAGCAGTCCATGTTAGATCTGGTTTTCTGGTTACCTGATTGTGGGTGAAGCCCAAGTCAAAGCAAGAAAGGGAATAATGTCTGACAAAAATATTGTTAAGCTCCCAGGCTCACCGTCTTCTCTGGACACTTGTAGCTGCCCTTCTCACAGATTGAACAGGCCCTCTGAGCTGCAGGAGGATGTTCTATATGAAAGCCATTTATTGGGGTGAGCTCTTTTGACTGCTTTAGATTGCTGGAGAGAAAAAGGCAATTGCTTGTGGTGTGTCCTGAATACGATGATGAGAAGCACTGCCTGTCTACCAAGACTGAAGTTGGTGAGGCACAAAGCAGTCAGCAGTGCTAGAGAGGACTAGCCAAGAATTCCCTCAATTTAACTTTGGAGTGGGGGAGAAGCAAACCCATGTTGTCAGCATGTTTCATGGGAGTGTTTATGACTCTGGATGTGAGGTGGTGCAAGAGAGATCAGGATCTGGTCTTTTCAGCATTGACTGCTGCATGTGTTTGGGAGAGATTCTTCTTTGGCTGATAATGGTATGGATGATGCTGTTGTGGATGCCAGCTGATAAAAGAAAGTCTCATACTAGCTTCAGGCTCTGCTGGGAATACAGGGTCAAAAATCTGTGCTTGCTGAGTAGGAAAGGACAAAGCTAGATGGAAAAGAGATGCTATTTTTAAGTTTCCAAAAATATTAAAACAAATCCTTGGGAATGTGCCTCTAGCAAGCAAAATCTGGACTTGCCTTAATCCTTAAGGTTGACCCAGAATTAATTTTCTTTCAAAAAAACCCCACCAAAACCCAAAACAGCAACCAAGCAATGTGTCCAAATAAACATCTCCATTCCTGTTAGCAGAGACTGCATTTAGGTTAGCTGGGAATCCTACCTTCTTTAAAAAAATGGGGAAAAAAAAATAAAGATCCAAGTTAATTACATGATTAAACTGGGATATTTTCCACTTTGGCAGTGTTCTGTCAAGTAACAGTCAGCTACAATGGTAGGCTTAGCACATCTGGTCTGAAGAACACAGGAAGAGGAAATACATTGTTTATCAGACTAAATATAGTTGGATTGGAGGTCTTCTTTCAGCAAAATGGTCAGAGATGGTGGCTGATATGTACTGGGCCAGATTTTCAGTTGTTGTAAATATTGAGAGTTCCATGTATTCCTATTCCACTGGTAATAGTAGTATTTACAGCCCAGTGAGAAAATTGTCTCTTTGCAGGATATAAAATTGAAATTAAACCATGTGCTGTGGATCAGGTAATGAGAGATGCAGAGTCCCCATGTTTCCTTTGGGCCACATGCACGTTTTAAGCCTTTCAGTTGTGCTGAGGTTGAGGAGAATCTGGGTGGGCTCAGCCTTAAGGCAGAAGTTGTATGCATTCATTATTGCTTGTAGTCTTGACTGTTACTTCTGTTTGAACAGAGTCCATTAATTACCAGTTTATTTCATGTTTACAGCATGTGTGTATTTGCACTGCATACTGGGAGAGGGAAACTCCTTCCAGAGGCCTCCCACATCAGGACTGAAAGAAGAAGCATTGGAAAGAGCTCTCAGCATTCTGGTCAATTGTATCTGCGATTTGTGGTGGGAACTCAAAGCTGTTGGTAACAATGGTTTAGCCCAGATTCATCTCAGCCAGCTTTAAGCTGCTGTGCTCCTTACCTGGGGCCCAGGACACACTTTACAGTCACCTGAGAGAAACAGAAATTGCCTAGCAAGTGAAAAAGGATATGGCACCTTCTCTTTCTACCAGTTACATACAGGAAACTTCCTGAACTTAAGCACATCAGCAAATGTCTTAATTCATTATGAGTCCGAGCACTGCTGTGCTCATCAGCAGTGCACCCCTGCAAGCCCAGCTCTCTCCTCTAGCGTCTGCACATCTGCAAGGTGTCTTAGAAGCCACTTGAACTGAACTGTATTGAAAGTGGGGAGAGGGGGCAAGAAAATATGTCTCCCCAGGGGTGAGTGTCCATGTGGCTTGTTGATTTTCCTGAGTGCTAAAGGATTGTGTCTAGATGAACCTGTGGTATGTTTTCTTTATTTCTGTGGAGCTTCACCTCTTAGGTTTGAGCTCATTATGAGCCAGGCTTCAGTGATTGTCATTGACAGTGAGATGAAGAAACTCTGATCTTGCTTAGATCTCACCTCTGCGTGTCTGGTTTCTCAGTCTTTGTTGGGACCACTCTTTCAGAATTCAGTTGAGAGCATCAGTTCCTGTAGAGCTAAGCTTGAGCTTTCCTTTTCATCTGCTGTTTCTGCCAGGAGTATCTGCTCTGATAATGCTACTTGTGATGTTTCTGGAATTCAGCTAAAGCGAGAATACAGATAATCCTGTGCCAGAATGGAGAGGGAAAAGACCTAAAAGAAAGAAAATAGATGAGACATCCCAGTACTGTCCTCCTTCACAGCATGTCTCGCCCTTCCTTCTGAGTGCAGTGAAAGAGCACAGTTCCATCTTAAACAGTGCTGTCTTCCCAGTGTCAGCCTCTCAATGACCCCAGAATTAATGTTGTAAAAATAAAGTCAGACCTATTCCTCCCTGAAGGTTTGAATGATCTAACAGTGCTGACTTGTAAGAAGTGGAAAGAAGGGAAAATGCAGAAGCTTGAAGTCTGACTCTCGCCTGCCCTGCAGAATTTACTTGCCTAGAAGTTGATAAGCAAAACAAGTTTAACTCTTTTCTGTGCTGACAGAGTAAATTATTGCAGTCACTCATTTTTAGCACGTAGAAATATCTGCTTTGTTTGAAAGCAAAGGAGAGGAAAAGTTATCTAGTATCTTATGATTAGAATTTAGTGTATTATCTCTAATACACTATAGTAAATAGGACCATTCCCTTTTTTAACCTTGTCTGGTACAATTTTGAAAATGGCTTTTTCATGACATTATATGTAGTATGGTGTCTAAGTATAACTTTGATTATTGGGAAGGAAGCTCATGCAATGTCTACACATTACATGAAATAATTTCCTAATGCATGATTTGCTGACTTTGGACAAAAGCCAATTTTCTTCCATTCGCCAAGGAACTCTGGAGGCAGGCAAATGCACTCCCTTCTCCTCCACAGAGCAGAGAAAGCATTTCTGGATCCCATACAAAGTGATTCATGGCCTTACGCAGTCCCCGTAGGCCAGAAAGCCCAAAGATGCAGACACTCTCCTCCTCCATTTTCCTCTGAAATGAGAGCACAGCAGTAACTCTGACAACTCGTCAGTCTCTGGCTGCTGAGTAATGAGGCTGTAGTTTAAGGTGGGGAGCATTTTCCCTTTTGCACTTAACGGAGTACTGTGCATTCAGGCTGGATGTCAGTATTTGCTTCTGTAAATATGAAAGTACCGATTTGCGTCCTCCACCTGAGTCCTATACCTGTCTATATTCATATCTCCCAAGGAGAGAAGATAATCTTTAAGCTTCTGTAGTGTTAAATATCCCTGCCCTAACCTGAAGGCACAAAAATAGAGTGCAATGAAATATAGCTTTCTTCGATTTAATTTATTTTTTCTTTGAAAATAATTTTGCTTGCATTCAGTAGTAATGGAAAGATAGTATCAATGACCAGAGAGCAGTAAAACTGTTGGGAGTTGTGTATAATGCCTGGAATGACTCCGTAAGTTAGAGATGGGAAGAGCTAGTAGAGGGCTCAGTTCCCTACACTGAACAGTGCTGGGTTACACCTGTATTCTCCATTAAGCTTGTGATATCCTAGGATAAATAAATTTACCCAGTAGCGTGATACGGACTTACAGGTCAAGTTGTTTGAGGTTTGGCGATGTATTCTGTAGGAAAATATTTTGAAATGGAAGTTGCAACAGAAAGTGAAAAATGCCCTCAATAGCTACTTACACATAACAGCTCAAATTTCTGCATCATTTCCTGCCTTCTAAAAAGGGAGATTTTGAAGCACAGGTGGTTTATAGCCAGTGTGTGTAAGTTTAATGGTTGGAGCTCTTGGGGGTTTTTCTCTTTCTGTGTTGAAGAGCATCTGCACTTTTTCAATGGACAGTCATTGCAAAACCAACTCACACAGCATTGTAAAACATAGAGGGATAACAGGATCCCATAGCACTTTTCATGAATTAAAGTGGGATTCATCTGATTGCACTTTGATGTTTGCATTGGGGCAGGTGCAGCCAAGGAATGCAAGCCTGCTCATCCCGGTCCATGGAGTGGTCAGAGGAACTGCTCCCAGCTCCCTTGACTTACACATGGCTTGCAGGCAGTCACTGACACTACAGACACTGACATTAGGTGAGATGGATCTTCTGGCTGGATTGCAGCACTGATCTTCGTGTTGTGGTTAGCAATGGTACTTACCTCTGCTTCCAGCTCGATGCTTGTTGGAAAGTGAGGGCTTTTTTTTTTTTCTCCTTTTTTTTCCTTTGTTCTTTTTATTCTAGAGCAGGTAGCACTACAGTGGTGGATAATGTAACTGATCCTTGGTTATAATACTGTGGCATAAAAATGCTTTGGGTTTTCTGAAGTATTTTAGAGATAAGGTTACTATGTGAACATTGGGCTGTGCATAACTTAGAATGTGTTAGGACGCATAATATTTGTGTCCCAGTTGATGAAAGTATTTCCTTATGCTTATTCAATACTAGATACCTATTAGTAAACTTTCCCTAAAGAGTCTTCTAGACCAACAGAAGATTTGAGTCTTCATCTGTACTACAAAACAATGAACCACAAGAGCTCTGCTACGATTTCGGAATGTTCCCCCCACCCTCCAGTTTCAGCTTACAAAAGTATTTCCAACCCTGCATAGTTGGCTATCTGCATGTATGCTTACAGTCTGTACAGAAATGCACTAAAATGAGTTGCCCTACCTGGGAAGGCTTTATATTGTGTAGAAAATGTGGCACTAGGTACTGCTCTTCATGTGCACAGGAGAGTTAACAGGTGTCAGTCTCGTTTACAGAAATGATGGCGCTTTGCAATTTTCTATAATATATTGCAATATATTTAAATGTCCTGTTTGACATGTGAAATGAAATTAAGTTAATGGATTGTTATGTATTTGAAGTATGAGGAAGATGATTCACTAACGACCAGCAAGGTTTCTAGAAAGGTGTCCAGTATGTAGCTGTCTGTGTGATCTGTCTGGTGTATGTGATGTTAAAGGAAGCAACAATACTGTCACTGTTTAGAATGAAGAGTTTCTTTTGAATGATGCAATAGCTTACAATGTCTTTCCTTTGTAGCTGCCCAATGTGGTGAAGGGGAAGCAATTCTTGAAAAATTTCAAGATAACTGGTTAACTGTGAATGGGCCTAATCTTTCGTGAAACCAAGAAAAATTTTGGACACACACAGGACTTGAATACTCAAAAGGATTGGAACTTAGTGTTGTGCCAAAGTTAAACTACTGCAATTGGCAGTTCTGCACTGTAAATAGAAGACTGATTAAAAGACAGCTTGTAAAAAAAAAATCAAATTTTAATACAGTACATTTTTATTCTGATACATGATGGAAACATTCTGTTTTAGACCTTTTTTGAAGAGGCTTCAGTGACCACTAGATTTTGTCCTCTTATATTTTGTTTGGCCTAATACTATATGTTCTAGTAAGATGGGCTTTATTGCCTGTGTTCTTTGATATGTGATTAAGCTTATAGCTTTGAGTGACCAAACATTTTACAGAGTAAAAGTTCTTAGAAACAGTATAACATAACTGATATTTCTGTGTCTTATTTATCAGGCTCTGCACAAACTTGGAAAGTTGTGCTGGACTTGTACAACTCATATATGGGAACGCAGCATACTTCTGGATATTACAAACCTAAGCCTTTGTGGCCAAATGGATCTTGTCTTTGGATTTATTTTTGTTATTTTTTTGAGGCAAAGAAAGGAATGGATGCTGCTGTAAAATATTTGTAATATTGCCATTATTGCTTTCTGTAGCAATTACTGCTTTTGCTTCAACAGATAAAGAAAATAAATCAGAGATAGAAAAATCCTAAAACACGCTGGTAGAAGAAAGGATCATGTGACAACTTCTGAAAATAAACTTTGTACCAAAAATTTGAAAACAAATAATGGAATAAATGTCTCCTTACTGAGAGTGTGTGGTTTTTAAGAGGTGGTGTGGAAACCAGGAATCATGTCTGCACGAAAATGTCACAAACCAGATATTCTCAAATATTTTTTCCTGTTACACAAAACTGAACTTCACCAGTTCCTCAGATGCATTGAATTTAGAGAACTGGCTTGGCTGAACAGCCATTGTGAGGTCAGCTTCACGTGTGAGTCAGTACAGCTGCTTGCTGCTGAACTGTTCTGCCATGTCAGCAGCCCAGGGATGTTCATGTGATTTTTCTCATGAAGGCAGATTGTCTTTATTATGGCATTTAAAATATCTGAGGTGGGAAGAGTAGGGGTGAGCAGGACCCACCTCGCTGAAGTCCCTGTCAGCTGGACATCATGCATGGTGGCTGCTCTAACCTGTGCCTTTTCCTCAGAGAAGAAGGGTCTGAGGTAAGAGCTGCTGCTGAGGATTTCTGCCGGGTTTGCCATCGCTCGCAGGTCCGTGCTGGAGGCTGTGCCACTCCTGCACGGGGTGACTCCACACCCAACCACTTCAGCTGCTGTGCTGCAGCTGGAGGGGGTCAGGACCTAGTTTTTCCATCAGGACCTGGCGTTGTGCCTACAGACCTATTTCCCACCAAAGAAAAGCATGTTTAAAGCCACACGGTGGTTCCTGTGCTGTAGCTTACGTTAATTAGTGTGAAACATTACATCCCGAGGTGAAGCAGTAACCTACGCACAGGACTGGAGATGAGCACGAGTGCTCCGGACAGCTTCGTGCTTGGCCAAGTACTTCTACTTGGTTTGATAAAAACAAGGAAAGCTTATTTCAGAATCCATCAGCTACTGATGGAGTTATGAGAAGCTCCGGATTATGCATGCAGTCATCTTTTCTTAAAGTTACCTTTTTTGTTCACAGTGGTACCAGCTATTCCAAAGTGCTGCAATTCAGTAGATACTTTCACAAGAGACCAGCTGGCTTTGTGGGTTGTTTCCCCTCTCCCAGCCTCCTCTTCCCAGCCTCTTTCATCTTGCATTTGTTTTCATAACAATACTGTCAACTACTATTTTTATGAATTTAAAATGCCAAGTCACTTTGTGCAATGCCTTATTCTTTGTGTGCCAGAAAGTCCCCTCTATAAGTTGTTCCCTGTGGGCTTGGCATTGCTTAAAAATATTATTGGTGGTGGTCTTTAGTCTCAGATGGTGGTTTCTAATATTTTTGGTGGCTAAATGACTTGTTGCATTTAAAATATTGTAAAATGAATCGTGAATATATGTTTCTACTCCTATAATGCTGAAGTATTAGCATTATGACTAATTCTTCTCCCATGTGTGTTTCTTTACAGGCTCAGTGCTGAGCTGATCTTCATTATCTAAAATATTTGGTAGAAGAAAGAAAAGACGGAAAAGGGGAATGAAAGTGTGTGTCGCACGTAGTTGATTTTTGTCTTTGGGTGAAAATAAAGGTCAGTGTTGGCAGTAATTCTCCTCATAGTGATTTTCAGTTTTCCTAAATGAAGACTGAAGAGGGAAAAAATATAATTGCAATGAAGCCTGTCTTAAGGGGCTAACATGGAAGAGGGCCCAAAAATAGCCTCTAATGTTCTGGAGGAGATGGTACAAATAGTATTGCAATTGTAACTGCTCACAGTTCTGGAGTCTTTCCAGCACCTGGCCAGAGCCTCCGGGTGAAGTCAGCTGCAAGGATTTCTGTGCGAGCAGTACACCCAGCACCCACAAAGTGCAGAAATGGAGGCCCATGGAAGCCCTGTGTTCAAAGTGGCTCCTTATTTTTCTTAGTGACACCACAGTTAAAAACTGCATCACTGATACATGTTTTGTGGTTTTCTTTGCTCTAAATTCATTTCACATGCAATAACCAGGGCAAGGGAGCAGTTGTGGGCAAAGTCCATTCTGGACTTCTGCATTTTGATTGCATGTGTTCATTGAGCAGTTCTGTCCCTCTGCTGCACCTCACACTTTCTACAGAGACTGATACTTGTATAAGGCAAATGTGAAGCCGTAGAAGCTAAATTTAGTAGTAATTTCCACTAGTCCTCTCCAGAATACAAAAGCTGCATGGGAAACAAGGTGCTGAAGAATCAACAGTTTGGCTGTCTGAGGCAGCCTCTATACGGAAAAGGAGAGGGGGACTGAAAAACCCCATGAGCTGTGAGGGTCACTGAAGAGCAGTCCTGAAGCCCTGAGAGTATTTCTTCAAGGTAGCATATTTTTTTCTAATTCTTTTGACTTGTTTTTCTTTGTTACTGCAAGACAGCAATATTGTAGGAAGTCAGTTCAGTTTATTTGATGTTACAATAGAGGACTTAAATGGTGTCCTAGAGGAATTGCTACCAGTGTTACTTAGTCCTGCCCAGTGTTGAAAACTGCAGTAGTAAAGTTTTAACCTAGACAGGTAACAAATCCACTGTGGTCTCTGTGGCCTGGTTTCATCACAAGTAGCAATTAGGCAACAAGCATAACAGTGGCCAGAGCAAGTTAATGAGTTTTCAGAAAGACTGATAAAACTGAAAAAAAAGGCATAGAAGAAGAACTTCACTGTGCCCAAGAGAGAGTCACAGAATCACAGAATATGTTGAGTTGGAAGGGACCTACAAGGATCATCAAGTCCAACTCCTGGCCCTGCAGAGGACCATCCCCAAGAGTCACAACATGTGCCTGAGAGCGTTGTCCAAACACTTCTTGAACCTTTGTCAGGCTTAGTGCTGTGATCACTTCCCTGAGGAGCCTGTTCCAGTGCTCAACCACCCTCTGGGTGAAGAACCCCTTTCCAATATCTGACCTAAACCTTCCCTGACACAATTTCAGGCCATTCCCACTGGTCTTATCACTGGTCCATTGGGGTTTTTCCAGTTAGAGCAGTAGATTGGAGATACTACCCTTTCCCGTGACTTTTGCATCCAGCTTGTATCCACAGACCATCAAGGTACAACTTGCCAGGACTTGTCCTAGTACTTGATCACCACCTTCTTTCTATCTTTCCAGAAAGCTTTTTTCTTCTTTTCAACAGCTTTCTGGTCCAATCCAAGGGCATGCTCATTCTGTTCATCATTTATCTCACTAGACAGAAAATAGTTGCAAAGCCTTTTAATAGCTGAACACATCTGTGTGCAGAGCACCCTTTTGGCAATAACAATTTTATTGGGTTTTGTGAGGCCCGAGGGGGAAGGATTATGGCCTAGTTAATGTGGCTTGCTGGGGGTTTGAAAGGTTGCACTGTCTTAAGGTAGAGCAGGCAAATGAAGCATCTTTTGGGGGATGTGTCTTCTCCTGTCTGTCCTGAGGATCCCTGAAAAGGTTTTGTCTTCTGTTAACAACAAACAGTTTGTCCTCTTTCGTTTCCACGATCCATGAACCCTCACCTCCCCACTCAATTTTTGTTGTGTCTTACTAGAACTTAGTACCACTGTAGTAAGATATGCTAGAGTTCATCTGAGCTCATGGAAGCTTTAACTGCAGTTTTGTTTGCAGTTTATAGTAGTGATAACCTCTGTCTGCCCCCAGCCATGAAATGTTATTATTTGTATTACCTTCATAGTTAGTCATGGACAATATCCCCTTGTGTGACATCATTGAAAGACAATGAAAGGTGGTCTCTGCTGTAAAGAACCTGCCGTCTAAATAAAAGGCACGAGACAAGGACACAGTGAGACAATGTCAGCAAATAAAGAACTGCTCCTCTTTTTGCATGAGTGTTTAGGGAAGAGCTTATGTTATGATTACCCAAAAAGAAAAACTAATCTTCCCTCAAGGTATGAATATTTCAGTATATCTGGAAGAATCCACTTAACAATTCAGGAGCCTCCCCATCCTTTGAGGAATGCTGCCTGTGGGCCTTATGCCCTCTTCACTACAAGCAGCTCTCTTGCTTTGAGGAGGGAACTAGTCTCTCTTTTGCTTTCTTCCAAAGGCAGCTCCTTTCTAGCATATTTCAATAAAGCTATAAACCATATGAGAGCTGCATTGTTCCCTAGCCACTGTGTGTGGGTAGTGCCAACCATGATAGGGGCTTAGTTGCCGAATGAGGTTTCTTATTTCTTATTGTGTCTGCTTGATGGTCTCTGAAACATTTGCAGTGTGTGTTCTCCTGGCACAAGAGTGGCCGGGCTGTGGTGAGGACGCATGGAGGCTATCACGATACAAATAATTGCATCGGTAATTAAAGAAGCACTGGAGGAGAGTTTTTCTGAATTAATGTTTTCTCAGAGTAGACTGGGAAGCAGGGAGAAGAAGGGCTTTAGACATACTCTGTCTTCCATGCTGCATTTTCTTTTCCAGGCCAGAAGACTGAGGCAATAAGAGAGCATGATAAATTGCTGCCTATCCCTGAGTTGTCTCCACTGCCTGGGCTGTCTCTGGGCTCACCCTGACTGCAAGATGAAGCACACTGGCCCGCCCCTGCTCACCGAGGCTGAAGCTGGGTCACAGCCCCTCGCCGCTGCCATCACGAGGCACGCTCGCACGCTCGTGTGAACAGCCACAATAGCTTTGCTGATGCCCAGGAACTTGCCTGGAGACCACGACTTACTGGAGCCCATTTGTTTTATTGGTCCGATGTTCATGTGCCAAGCTGGTGGCTTAGGCTGGCAATGGAGTAAGACCTTGGCTGCCTTTAGGAAGAGATCTACAGCTTCTTTTCATCCCTGACACTACCTACACGGAGCAGCTGCAGCAGCACAGACTCTTGTAGGGCTCATGTATCTGAGCCCCCTCAAAGCTGCCTTTTCCAGGGATGATGTTTTCTCCTGTGTGAAGCCATGGCCAACAGCACCACAGCAAATCATGCCATGCAAATTCAGGCAAACAGCTTTACTTCAGTAAGAAATTGTATTAGGCAGATACACTGATGGCTTGGGTCTTAGGGGAGAAATTGAGCAAATGTCCAATGCTGACAAGGCAGAGGTATTTCCTAAAGTTGCATTTTTTTATTTCTGTAGCTAATATACGAGGACCTTTTAAAATGCCTTGAGGGGAGGCAGGGGTGGGGGAGAGCCAGGCAAGGGAGAAAAGAAGAGAGGCAATATTATGCCCATGACTTATGACTGAAACCACAGTCAGCTGCTAGGCTCCCTGTGTGGCACTCAGGAATCATGGCTCTCCTATCACTGATTTATCAGACAAAGGCATTCTCTCCATTGCAACACAGAGTCTTTGCAGACCCTGTTGGTGTCCTCAGAAGAAACGATGGCTGAAACCCCCAGCCCTGGAGGACTCTGCAATCCAAGCTGGCAGCCAACCAGCTGCTGTGGGATTTGCCCTTGGGACTGCCTTGCTCTTTGTGTTTTATTTTGAGCTGGGGCCACATTTCACTTTGATTACTCATGTTTCTTTTTTGGTTTTTCTTTTTGGTTTGTTCTTCTTTGTCTTTCTGGATTTTTGTGCCTTGTTCATTAGACCTGTGTGTTGCAGCATGACCTGCAGTTCTGGGGTAGTGGGAAAGGAATGTGTGTGTCCAGTGTATGTGAGGAGACTTAGAGGCACTGTGACTGTTCAGACACTTGTGCAAACCTCCATAGCCTGACTCTTGTATGTGCTGCCAGTCCTGGCCTGTGGGCAGGAGGAAGCCAGCTGGTTTTGGTGTGCACATACAAGCAGCTCTGTCCTCAACCACCTTGATACTTCTAACAGGAAGACTGAAGCATGTCAAGCAAACTCCTCATTCTCTCCAGACTTACTTGCTGAACAGTTTCCTCTGTTCTGGAGGGCTTGTCTGCCAAACAGCAAGTTTGAAAGCAAAAGAAACCTCATCCTGCATTTATTTTATGATCAAATCTGCCTGCCAGAGTTGAGTTTCTACCCTGGCATTTATGTCAGGTCGTGCTGTATTCAGTCATAGCTATGCCAGTATGGAAGGGTATTTTGAGCACCTAGACAGAAAAAAAAAGAACAAACCATAAACACATGTTTTACAGGTGTACTAGAAGGAAACCTTTAAAATTATCCATACAAGCAGTACTTCAGCCTCAGAAGCTGTTCTGGTATAGAGAAGTTCATTAGTCCATTTTGCAGGTTAAGGAAAAACAAGGATGACTTTTCAGCTCACCACCTGCATGGTAATTAGATAAGATAAAATAGACCTTCCTGGATGGACAGAGGCAAGGTGGAGAGAGGAAACAACATTACGGTATGCTTAAAACACAGCATTGTGTGCACAGTGGTACCATGAGGCAGGGCAGGCAGCTGGGGCAGGTACAGCCTCACCTGGGTGGGCACTGTCGGTGAGCCTCAGTCTTGACATCCTGAAGGGCGAGGATCAGCCTTCACTTGGCCGTGTCCCCATTTCCCAGTGTAGGGGCCTCTGGGAAAGCCTGTTGTGGAAAGCCTAAAATTTCACGGAATCACAGAATTGTTAAGGTTGGAAGGGACCCCTGGAGATCACCCAATCCAACCCCCTTGGGCCACCTGGAGCAGGTTACACACCAGTTTCCCCTTCTCCTTTGGGACAGAACTGAAACCAAATGGAAAAGTTACCAAAACACGTTCCCACTCACCTATTTCTGCATAGGGCGAGATACTCACAGAGCAACTCTACAGTGATGCAGTTACTTTATCAAAGCATGGTATCAATGCTGCGGTTCAGCTGCTTATTGCAAGACCTTGCAGCTCTCCCCTCACAGTGCCTGGTGGCCGATCCCTTATTTATTAGAGACCTTGCAGCTCTCCCCTCTGGTGGCCGATCCCTTATTTATCAGGAGACTTTCCAGCGCTCGCCTCAGGGTGGCCGCTCTCCTCCCCCGGCCCGGCGGAGGGCGCGCTGGGGCGGCGGGAGCGGTGGGAGCGGCGGGAGCGATGGGAGCGATGGGAGTGGTGGAAGCGGTGGGAGCGATGGGAGCGATGGGAGCGATGGGAGCGATGGAAGCGCTGGAGCTGGGCCCGCAGTTCGAGGATTCCCTGTTCGCCCCCAGCCGGGAGCGGCGCCCGGGCGGCGGGGACGGCGCTGCGAGCGGCGCC
>JAWWTY010000077.1:139045468-139073327 GCA_035222235.1 Margarornis squamiger | reverse complement strand
GGGTTTGGGGCCGGGGGAGGGGGAGGGGCCGGGGCCGGTGAGGGTTCCGGTGAGGGGCCGGGTGCGGGTTCGGGCCGGGTGCGGGCCGGGTGCGGGTTCGGGCCGGGTACGGGTACGGGCCGGGTACGGGCCGGGTTCGGGCCGGGTGCGGGTGCGGGCCGGGTGCGGGTTCGGGCCGGGTGCGGGCCGGGTGCGGGTTCGGGCCGGGTGCGGGTTCGGGCCGGGTTCGGGCCGGGTGCGGGTTCGGGCCGGGTGCGGGTTCGGGCCGGGTTCGGGCCGGGTGCGGGTACGGGCCGGGTGCGGGTGCGGGGCGGGCGCGGGGCGGCCCTGGCGCGGGCCGTGACGGGCTGTGTGTGCTCTGTGTGCCCGCAGTGGTTCCGCGGCGCGGACGGCGGGGACGGCTGCAAGTTCCGGGCGGACTGGGCGTACGGGCAGCGGGACTGGGAGGTACGGCCGGCTGTGGGGACACTGCCCCGGCGGCGCTGCGGCCTCCCCGGGGGCCGTGCGGGGTGTGCGGGCTGTGCCGCGGCCTGCGCGCTGGGCCCGGCCCGCTCCTGCTCCCGCTGGGCCCGGGGCGGCCAAGGCACGGCAGCGCCGCTGTGTGCTCTGCACCATCCATCCTATCCCATCCGGAGGGGCAGGGAATGCTGCGCTGCCCCATCCATCCTATCCCATCCCGGGGAGGGCAGGGAATGCTGCGCTGCCCCATCCATCCTATCCCATCCCGGGGAGGGCAGGAAATGCGAAGCAGCCCCCATCCATCCCGGTTTGGCACGGGCGGAGAGAGACCGTGTTTGTGGCCGTGGAAGTCGTGGCCCTGCAGGGTTTGGCGTGGGTCTCTCAGGTCCTGGGGATAATGCCGTGTCCCACAGAGGCTGTCAGGTCGCCTTTCTGGGAGCCGTGGTGGCCTCACCACTGCTTGTCCCGGCTCTGGTGCCCGCCCCGGTGGCTGGCAGTGCCTTTGGGAGCAGGGATGCTGCTCCATGCTGTTCCTGCGGGCCGCAGTCCCAGCCCTCCTCACTGGGAACTCCTGAGCCGCACTGCTCACCACCGATCCGCTCCTGCCTTTCGCAGTCCTATTTGCAAGATCCAGTCTTTCGTTCCCGTGTTTCCTTATTGAAATGAGCATTTCCTGCCTGAGTTTCAAGCTGTAATAGCAGCTTGTTGCATGGTTTGCATTACTGGCTGACTTCTGACTCTCCCCCTTTCGCCTTGCCCATTGGATTTGTGGATCTTTTCGTACTTCGGTTGGCACTGACCACACTGACCATAATGTTATTCCAGTACTATTGCAGCCTTGTATATACCTGACAGATGTTTTCCACTCTCAGCTGAGACACCCTGAAGGGATTCATAAAAGTGTGCTGAGAGGAGAGATGCCTCAGGCTGCGGTCGGATGTGGCTGCTGACCCTCAGGAAGAGCAGATTTCTCCTTGTTGTGTGCTGTGGTTCCCACTCAGGAAAGAATGACACCTCTTCAGATCTGCTGAATGGAACAGAGCATTGCTTCCTAACCCTTTTCTATTGCAGTGATCCATGTTAAAAATGTCTCCAGTCTTACTGCTAATCTAGATCTGTGGCAGAACTAGACTGCACATAAAATTACAGATTTGAAAGCACTGACCTTAAAAAGGGAGGTGGAAATATGTAAATGGGGGCAGTAATCTTTTCACTTTTGTGAATACTTTTTTACTTCAGGCTAGGCATTTAATAGGAAATGCCAAGGACAACAGCAATCTAAGCTGTATGCATTTTTAGGATATGGATGACTGTAGAATCTGCTTGGGATTTGTGCTGCCTGCTCCTTGCCAGGTTATATCCCTGTGTCAGGTAACAAGGCAAACAAGGCTGTCTTCAGCCCTCTGATCCATTTTCACCAGTGGCTGCTGT
Organism: Margarornis squamiger; assembly: GCA_035222235.1. Taxonomy (NCBI): domain Eukaryota; kingdom Metazoa; phylum Chordata; class Aves; order Passeriformes; family Furnariidae; genus Margarornis; species Margarornis squamiger. Next base: position 139,071,437 of record JAWWTY010000077.1, on the reverse strand, counting down.
ACACACTGGGCAGGGGGGAGCTCCCTCTTTTGCTTGAGAAGAATGTGAGCTTAACACCAAGGAAGAAAAATATTTCAGCCATTTTGCTAGGAAGTATTTGGGGTACGTCTCCTGGAAGCTCTTAGATTGCAGGGAATAATTAAATATTCATTTTGTGAGATGGGAGAATGAGTGCTGCTCTTTAGTTTTCTCATCTGAGTACTTACACAAAGGGGTAGGAATCAAGATTCCAGACTCAGCTTCACTGAATACTTAATTTAATGTACTTAAATGTTAATTGGAGTCCTGGTGGGTGCCCTGAGCAATAAGTTACAGAAGTATTGCTTGTTCTTGTCTTTTTCCTTAGCCCAGTTAATATTTATTTCATGCACATTAGGGCCACCCTACAGGAACATGGAGATTTGCCTTCCTTGCAGTATTCTCTGACTTAATGATTTTGTGAGGTGAGGTACTTGCAGGTTCAAACCTTCCCATGGAGAATGTCATGGATTTGAAACAAGGTCCTCCAGATTTAGGATGAGTGCTCAGATCACGGTGTTGGTAAGAGGCAGAAAGATGCCTTGCATCGTATATTACCCAGGTCAGGAAATGATCCCTTCTGGATCAAGCCTGGTGGATAGATGTGTGGTGGATCCTGCTGGGGCCTACACATGAGTTAGAATTGAGGATTCTCATCACTACCTAGACTTGGCTATGTAGTACTGGGGCCTTGTCTGGTGCTGGCACACGTGTTAGCTGAGTCTGGAGAAATGAAAATGTGAACTTCAGGACCTGAGTTCCCTTTGTGACTGCAGTTGTAAACAAAACATACTGTCAGGCTTGCTTTTAAATGAAAATCTCTCACTATTTTGTTTGGCTTTTCTTCTCCTTGACACTCCCAGAAAGCCCTGTGTGAGTACTCAAACTGCCTACAACTCTTACCTCCTAGCAACATTGCAATGAGACGGGATGTCCAAGAGGGCCAGGCTCGGTGTTTATCTCGCTTAGGAAGGCACAAGGAGGCCCTGGAAATTGCAGAAAAAATGGTAAATAATGCAGTCTTTCTTTTAGGCTTTGAATGTTAAAACATTGCCAGTAGTTCTTTCATATGGACCATTTTCTGGAAAAATAATTTTCATTTGTATAATCCTTCAGGATGTTCAGTGCTCAGAGTATTTGGTAAACAGAGGGTAACTGTCACTGCAGATATAATCACTCTTTAGAAATCAGAACACCCTGTACCACAATGAGCTCCCTGTGCAGGGAAACTGGTAGTCCTGGAAGGGACTAAATATCATGCTCTGCCAGGCAGAATTAATGCAATGTAATAGGAATTATAAGAAAGGGGATAAATGAGTGCTTAAATCTTTCCACTATAAAAGTGACAGTTCAAAACTCCTTTTATTTCCATATACTTGCTGCCAAACTGCCACCAAGAAGAGTATCTAGCCACAAATTGAGTTTTTCCCATAAAGGAAAAAATCCAGAAGCTCTGAAGTCTGCTAGAATTTTACTGCTGCTGTTTATTTTCTATAAAAGGTATTTATACCACAAAGAAAGGCAGCTGTATAACACACTGAAGGCAAATAAACTAGTGACAGCATTTGGGACCTTCTTGCCTCTCAGACTAGGACAAGGCAGCTTGAGGGAATGCTGTCAGCTTCATAGTGCAAGATCTGTATCCTGTTGTATCATTTAAAATTAGGAGCACCATTTTGTACAGTTTAAAAATTACCCTGTGATACTTTTATGTGTTTATTTAGGGAGACATTTTCTCAGGCTCTGAAGGGTGATTCTGTTCTACTCCTGTTCTTAATCTATTATCTTTTGTTTCTAGAGAAACAGCGCTACTAACACAGATCACTTAACAACAATTCTCAACCTGCAGTTTTCCATTTATCAGTGTGTGGAAAATGTAGAAAAAAAGATCTTGTGCCTGCAGCAACTGATCTGCTTACATCCTTTCAACCCCTGGTTCTGGAAATTTCTTGCTGAAGCTTATATGAGCCTTTTACAGAATTTGTCTCCATTAGTCGTTCCAGGAACAAATCTAAATTGTTCTGAAGAGGTTAGTGTAAGTGACAGTAGTTTAAAAACATCAACTGGAAGAGAGATTAATTTGCAGCCTCACAGATCAGATGGACAGAAGGAAGGCCCTCAGTCCAGCCTTGCTGCAGAAACAAAGGGAGAGAATGCAATGACTTGTAGCAGCAGCCAAGTGGTGAAAGAATTCCTCTGCACTTCGGGAGAACTGGAAAGGACGGAGGAAGGGAAGTGTGCAGACTCTGAGTCCTGGCAGCAGAACATGTCGAAGAAAGCTGGGATAAAGGCATGTGCCTCGTTTATTAGAGCAAGGTAACTATACTTATTCTTAGAACAATGTTAACTTCCCCCAGTCGAGAACAATGTAAAGCATATTTTTCCCAATGTTACTGTTTTCAGTTTACATTTCCAGTTTAAATGTTTGTTTCAGAGTTGGCAACACTAACTTAGAAGAACCCTGCTATAGCTGCAGGTCTAAAAAGCAAAGTCTACTAGCATGGTAGCTATGAAGAGTCCAAATCTGAGTGAAAAGAGCAAACCGGTGTCATGCACAGTTAAGAAGTAAAGCATTTTTTAGTGAGCTTATAACGTGACTCTTTCGAAGTAATGATATACAAAGGGGTGTGTTCTTCAACAAATGCTCCTATTAGACCATGGCTGTTCCCTGGTCTGATATTAAAGATGCAGCAGGAGAAGTGCCCCAAAGAGAAGGCATAGCCAGTCTTCCTTCTGTGAGTGCCACCTGTCTTATTTTCTTGAAGCCTCATGCTTGAGTGAAAATGTATTTTATAATAGTACCCCAATCTGCATAATGGATGAGGTTGAAAAATGAACTCTGTGACAACTGATTGACAGGGCTGCATTAAAATGCTCTTTCCTTTTGTTTCCCCTCTTCCTAAAACTCTTGCACACACCGAAAATCCCTAAAACATAATCTTTCAAAGAGATAATTAGGAACTGGTTTTGTTAAAATAATCTTGGATTTTTTTTCTGCCCCTCTTGCCTCTCAGTTATGTATTAGTCACTGAATGTGTTTAAAGGCATCTTAGGAACTCACACAAATGTTTAGAGAGCACTTTATAACTGCTCTGTTAGGGCAAGCTTTAAGAAATATTAAAAAAAAGAAAAAAATACAATAGCTTTTAACTGTACTCAGACTAAGAGATGGAGACTTCAACTGCTACTTTGAAGAAGTTAATTGATTTAGTACTGATATTGAATATTAAAGCTACATTCATATTAATAATTTGTGTTGCTTGTGTCAGTGTGTATGTTTCGGGATTGAGACAGTTATAAATGGTGGGATTTCCTTGCTTGGCTGCACAGTTTCACAGAGTGTTGCTGTGGTTTGTACTTGAATATACACTTGTCCAGGGCAAGCTTCTCCCCTGCCCAGGGCTTATGCATTATATAGGTTGTCTAATATTTTCAGGTCTGTTGGATTTTAAGTGGGATGTAGATGTTGCACAAATATATGTACAGGATGAATTGCACCTGGGAAAGGGATGTGAGTATTGTTTTCTGTAGGAAATAAGGTTCTCTGTTGAAAGCATCACGAATAGTTAACTCTCCTAGTTTAGAAAAAAATAAAAAATTGGAGAAATTGTTTTGTTTGACTTTCATTGAGATTTCATTCTTTCTTACATTATTTTGATTCAAATTTTAAAACAAAAATGCTTCATAAATTAAAAATATTTTCCATTTTTACTTTGGATTTCCCAGTCAAAACTTTACTGAATTTACAGATGGTTTTTTGGTTCAGACTTGTAAATTTTGATGTTTATAATGCTCTAATGAAAGTTTTCATCTAAGATCTTGAGTCTTCTTCATAAAAATGCACACCATTATTGTAATACCAGCTTCCCTTCGGTAAATGTGATTAAAAAATTGTTGTTGTTCTTTATGCATAAGGCTTGAATTAACCATTGTTTCAGTAACAAAAAATCCCTTGGCTGAATATTGTAGAATCATAGAATACCGGGTTGGAAGGGACCTCAAGGATCATCTAGTTCAACCTTTCTTAGCAAAAACATGATCTAGGCAAGATGGCCCAGCACCCTGTCTAGCTGAATCTTAAAAGGGTCCAGCACTGGGAAATCCACAGTGTTCCCCAGGAGATTATTCCATTGACTGATTGTTCTCATTGTAAAAAAATTTCCTTTCGTGTCTGGTCAGAATCTCTCCAGAATTAATATATACCCATTACCCTTCATCTTTTCCACATGGCTCCTTGTAAAAAGGAAGTCTCCATCTTCTTTGTAGCCACCCTTTAAATACTGAAACATGGTGATAAGGTCTCCCCTAAAATGCCTTTTCTCAAGTCTGAACAAATCCAGTTCTCCAGGCATTCCTCGAATGGCAGGCTTCTCAGTCCTTTGATCATCTTTGTGTCCCTTCTCTGGACCCTAATAGAGTCTCTAAAACTAGTATTTATCCCTATGATAATGCCCGTTGTAAATTTCAGAGAGTCCACAGGAAATTATGGGATATCTCTATCTGTTCCTAGAAGTGTAAAATAAGCACAATACCTGTTAATCCACCTGACAGGTGGATTTGAGACAAACGTATTGATACCTGGATATTTCCTCTGCTGACAGGTTTTACAGTCCTTGTGTGAGGAGAACTCTGAAAACTGCGACTGCTCTCTCTGACTGAGCAGTTGGTGATGGGGCTCTGTGACATGAAGTGTGTTACGAGCGCAGTATTTAACCCTCGCTGAATCATGGTGGTGATTCCTGGGACACTGCTTGAGCATAAAACTGTGGTGAAAGCTTTTAGAAAACATTCCAGGGCTGGCCTGTGTTGGGGGGATGTTTGATATCTATCTAAACCCCCAGATTTCTAGCTTTTCAGGTTACAAAGATAATCACTGCCGTAGGAAAAAAACTTGCTGTCTCTTGTTGGGCCACAGTAAGGACACAGGGGACACCTGGTGACTGCAGTTGTGATCACAGGTCTGAGCCTCACTTTGAGTGGCGTGGCGAATATATGGGAAGAAAAACATTTGTGAAGAGCAATCAGAGATACTTGGCATGTTGTTTTTCAAAAATACATCTCAGTAGGTCTGTCATAACACAGATACACACCATATCCATAGTAGATTGATACAGATGTATTTACTTCTTTGCAGTCAGCAAAAGTCAGGAATAGCTGTTCTAAAGTATTACATTTTGGTTGGTTTTAGGTCTGCTGACTTAGTCTTTTGCCAGCCATGCCAGTTTTTAACTGCCTTTCTTATTCCAGGCTTTTACTTCAGCTTGCCCAGTTGCAACAGTCGTCCTTTGTGCTAGAGAATAACAGAAAAGGTCAGAAAGAAATCGATGACAAAGTGGCACAACTTGGTTTTGATGAAAACTCCTTGCTGTTGATGACCAAGGTAAGGGGATGTTTTATGGTATGCAGGTTCTCAACTCTGTGTAGACTGGTTGTCCTGTGAGCATGACACTCCCCTGAACTAATGCCAGGAGGAAAGGGAGATTAGCTGGGCGGGCTGCTGGCAGTTTGTTCTCTGGATCTGACAGGGGTGCCTGTAGAGCGCTGGCCTGCGTCATGCAGGTGTATCTCTGCTCTGCTGAGATTCTCCTTTCAGGAGTGATCAGGGTTGTTAAGTTTCTCACTGGACTTGTATTTGCAGATGCGTCATTGCTGCGCATTTCCTGGGATGCAAATTTTATCTCAGGAATTTTAGATGCCCTAAACTGAATTAGAAGTATGAAACAGAAGTGGAGATTACTTTGATGGCCAAAGCAATATTAAACACTTACAGGAAATGTATTAAATATTTCCAGAGAAATAGAGATTATTTTACATTTCTTTGTTCTGTTTGATGTACTAGGTTCTACTTTAAAGAAATACAAAGGAAAGAGTAATATTGCAGGATTTTACTCATAGAGATTAAACATTTTTAGTGCTCTTTATAGAGCTTCTGACTTTTATCTTAAGGAACACAAGGAAGACAGCAAGGTTCTAACTTTACTGTCAGAATTTCAGCTTCAAGTTAGTGACAGCCGAGCCACTGCTGGGCTGGCAGTCAGTCTGTGGGATTGCATCCATGAGAGGGCAGTAGCATGCAGGCTATCTCAGGGCTGGGAAAGGCTGAAGAAAGAAACTTGTTTTTGCTGGGACGTGCCCCAGGAGGAGTTCAGTGTTGATGCAAGGTGAGCACTGAAAGCAGTGTTGGCACTGAGATTTCCTCCGCTGTTCAGAGTGAAACCCCCTGTGGAGCATAGCCAGGAGCTGGGAGGGGTTCTGCAGCTGTGAGGCTTGGGCCCTGTGCACTGCAGAATTCCACAGGCAGGCAACTTGACCATGACTTGGGAACTTCTCCAGAGTGGTGTGTGGTTCATGTGACGAGGGCTTTGCTCATAAAGATCTGTTATTAATGCCATGTTTGCTGGGGGGTTTTCTGCAAGTTATTTTCTTGTTTCCCATTTTCTTTCATTTGCAGGTTATGGGACAGGATCTTGTACCAGAAAAACTGAAAGAGGAGTTTCAGGGTGAGGTAAAATGCATAGGCCCTTCAGCATTGTCATCACTGGTAAATGCTTCAGTCGTGGAATTTGAGGTCAAATGGTTTAGTAATCTCCAGGATGAATTATGTCACTTTGGCAGTCAATTCTATTTAGATACATATGTACCACCTTCAGTAACTTAAAGGTTTTGTTGTTGTATTTATTCTTGTATCTCCAAATGGTACATGCAATAAAGTTCCTATTACATTTTTTAAGAGTTCTTATTGTATATCTTTTAAGAATACATATAAATTTCTGCACTTAAACTCTTAACCTTGTATCATTTTCTTTGTTTACTGATTGTTTGTATTTAAAATTATAAGGAATCCAGTATAAAACTGAGCTTTCAACTCAGCTTTCAGAGGTAGCTTTCCATCATAAACTTCACCAATTTTTGCTTGAAGACCTGTGATTTTTTTGAGGCCTGCAATGCAGATAGGATGGAAGGTTTCCTTTATGATGTCCAATTCGGAAGTGTCTTGGTATCAAACTTGATGATGTTGCGTTTAGAGCCATGGAGTTAATAATTTTCTTAAATAATTTTTTTTATATTTCTTGATTGACATATTAGTGATTTTCTGTTCAGAGATGGATAGCTAGAAATCTTAAATATATATTTATGCTGCGAAATTGCCAATAAGAATAATTCCATAAGTTTTAGGAAGAAGATCTAAGTAGTAAATATTTCACTTAGAACTAGGAGATTTTTTTTTTTCTCTTCAAAGCTAAATGCTTTTTGCAGGCATAGACCAAGCTATAGTCTTGTCATCAGTGTGCTTAGATGAGGGAAGAGAAAAACTGTTAAGGTTGTTTATATGTGTACTGAAGAGTGTTTAGTCAGATCATATCCTTTGTAAAAGCGTGCAAGGAAGATCTTTGTGAAAACTGGCAGTGTTGTTTCTGCCTCATACAGTTCCTTCTGTCTTGCATTCGGTTGATAGTGACACCACTTTGCTTTGCTCTCCAAAGCATTGATGCTGCCTGCTTTGTGCTTCTGCAGAAAAGGGCAGAGATTCTCCTGTAGTTTGTTTCACTCAAAATAGTTTACATTTCAGACATACATGGTGTGCTCTTCCCCCATCTTCTCTTAAACTGTGAGGCTTAAAATCGTTGTACCTTTTTGTAAAAGTGTTCTATAATGGATGTAGTTTAAAACTAGGAATCTTGTAGACATATTTTCCTGTCACTTTTATTCACGTTTTCCTGTGTTCTCTTTCTGAAGTACTGAAGAGTGCTGAAACTTTAAATAGCTCACAATTGAATGGTAATTCACCATGTGTGAATTGTATCTTCTACTTTTAGGTGAATTTTAAAGCTTTAAAATACTGGTTAGGGAACCTGTCAATAATCATAGAATGGTTTGGGTTGGAAAGGACATTAAAGGTCATTTAGTTCCAACCCCCTTGCCATAGGCAGGGACACCTTCCACTAGACCAGGTTGCTCAGAGCCCCATCCAGCTTGGCCTTGAACACTTCCAGGGATGGGGCATCCACAGCTTCTCTGGGCAACCTGTGCCAATGCCTCACCACCCTCACAGTAAAGAATTTCTTCTGTATATCTGATCTAAATCTTCCCTGTTTCAGATTGAAACCATTCCCCCTTGTCCTGTCAATACATTCCCTTGTAAAAAGTCCCTCTTCAGCATTCGTAGCCCCCTTTAGGTACTGGAAGTCTCCCTGAAGCTGACTCTTCAGACTGCAGAGCATCAACTCTCAGCTTTTCCTCATAGGGAGAGGTGCTCCATTCCTCTGATCACCTTGGTGGCCACCTCTGGACTTGCTCCAACAGGTCCATGTCCTTCCTGTGCTGAGGGCCCCAGAGCTGGATGCAGCACTGCAGGTGGGGTCTCACCAGAGGAGGGTAGAGGGGCAGAATTCCTTCCCTCCCCCTGCTGGACACGCTGCTTTGAATGCAGCCCAGAACATGGTTTGGGTTTCTGAGCTACAAGCTCGCATTGCTGACTCATGTCCAGCCTCTCATCCCTCAGCACCCCCAAGTCCTTCTCAGCAGGGCTGCTCTCTCTGTTCATTCCCCAGCATGGATTGATACCAGGGGTTGCCCTGACCCAGGTGCATCACCTTGCACTTGGTCCTGTTAAACCTCATGAGATTCCATGGGCCCACTTCTCAAACTTGTCCAGGCCTCTCTGGATGGCATCTCATGCTTCAGGTGTGTCAGCTGCACCACTCAGTTTGGTGTCATCTGCTGACTTGCTGAGGGTGCACTCGATCCCTTCATCTATGTCATTGATGAGGAGATTGAACCCTTGGTGTGGTATAGCCCTGAGTTGACTGAAACCTCTCCAGAAAAATGGAATATCACTTCAGCCATGTCAAATTATCTTTGATAGTTTGGTGAGTTAATGCAATTAAACCACATCCTGGTCAGCTTGTTACGAAAGATGATGACTTGGCGAGTACACTTGGTAAGCATTAGTGCACTCACAATGTATGACAGGGCATTTGGTTTAGTCATGTGTGTGCTTTGCTAGCTGGAAATCTTTGTGTGTGTTTGTGCAGCGCTATAGTTGGGTGGCAGTGATGGCCTCATGAAGGGCTGGGGATGCTTTAAAGACTAAATAGTGGCGTAAGTTTTCAGTAGAGAGTGTCCATAATGTGCTGTAAATTAATTACAATCTTGGCATCAACAGTAGAATCTTACAGCAAAGACAGCAAACGTAGAAAGCTTAATACTAAATATGTCAGCAAAAAAACTAAGCAGAGACATCTCCCAGTTTCTTCTTAGACTGAAGGTCATGAGTAGCCACATAAAAAGACTCTAAATTGTTTTGCCTCAGCTGTGGAGTAGGTTCAGTAGTTAGGACACCAAAACATAGCTTTTATGAAGCCAGGTATGTACAGATATTTAATGGGAACTTGCCAAATAATTTGGCTCCACAAGTAGCATTGGAACTGTTTTAGCAGCAAATTAAATACTTGCCAAATGTTGTCATTTTGTGACAGAGTTGTCCAAAATACACAGCAGCTAGCCAAGGTGATTTGGAAACATTTTGGGTTGTGTGCAGGTTTTTTGACTTGAGATTGTTTCTTAGACTGGGAACCCAATGGTTAACTCCCTGCTGGCTCCAGGAAGTGAAAGGCAAGTAGCATTTCTTAAGAACAGGCAGTATTTTCTCAAACATAACAATAAAGCAAAAATGTTGGTTTTAACTACTGCAAAGAAAACAAGATGAATGTTGTTCTGAATGTGTCACATAGTTCCTGTTCCAAATAACCAGTGTTTATTGCACTGGGGCTATAAAATATTCCTTTGTCCCACTTGTGCCTGGCTATCTCTCATCTCAGCTACTTCAATTCCTCCTTTTTTTGGCCTGCTTCTCACTTTTTTGGCATGCCTCTTCTAACTCCAGTTTTCTGTTTCTGATCATGTCTCACAAGGAGCTTTGAGTTTCCATCTTGCACTGAATGCCTCATTGTTGCTTCTGTGTTCTGCTTAATTTTATATCTGCCTGTAATAGATTTCTTCATGTTTTGGCTCTTATGATATTATTGTTGGTATTTGTACATGCATCAGTACTCCATGCTGAGTTAAATAGCAAATTTTAGTATTGCACATTGCAAGTGAGAATCCTTTAACAGTTACTGAGTTTTGATTTTAGTATTTAAGCACTTGCTTGTGGCACAGGCGCTTTGGGAAGGACCCTCTGACCCTGGTTCTGAAGCTCCTGAAATGATTGCTGTCTACAAACACAATCTTAATTATGTGTCTTGCTATTGAGTATTTGAATGCTGCTGGCTTGGAGGTGAGGGAACATGTTAGTGCTGTAACTAGTGATGTGTACACAGTTATCTTCATCACAGAATCATCAAATGGTTTGGGTTGGAAGGGTCATCTAATTCGAACCCTTCTGCCAGGGGGGTTGGCAGGGAACCTTCCACTAGACCATGGGGCTCAAAGCCCCATCCAGCCTGGCCTTGAACACTGCCATTGATGGCTCATGCACAACTTCTCTGGGCAACCTGTTCCAGTGCCTCGCCACCCTAGTCATGAAAACTTCTTCCTTGTGTCCAATCTAAATCTACTCTCTTTTCAATGTAAAGCCCTTACCTCTTGTGTTGTCACTTGTGTGTCACTGCTTTCAGGTGTCCACCCTGATGTTCTACCCCTCCCTCCTTCCCCAGCACCACAAGAACAGAGAAAATAAGATGGGGAAAAAAGGACCTGTGGTTCGCGATAAAGGCAGTTTAAGAGAGAGAAAGCAAAGCCTTCACAAGGAAACAAAGGAAAACAAAACATTTATTCTCTACTTTCCATCAGCAGTCAATGTCATTGTAAAAATGAGGATGTGAATGGTGTTCAGATTGATAAGAAATCAAGAGTTGAAACATGGGGTCCTGCTTGTGCTCCCAGCTGAGAGCCTGGGCTTGTATGGAGCATGTTGGAGGCCCCTGCTGCCCTCCACAGGTCCTCCCATTCTAAAAAAATAAATATCCCAACAAATCTCTTTCAAGTACAAATTCATTTCTGTAGGTAATCTGGAAGTTGCTATAGGCTGCATTTAAGATTTTTAGCCCCACCCCTACCCCATTTAGATCATCTTCCTTCAAAATGGGACTAAATAGGACAAAACAGGAGGACAGCAGGGGACTCCAGTGGGCCCCAGCAAAGCCCTGATGAGGTCCTGGGACACTCTGGAGGGTAATTTGTGGCCTTTGCAGGGAGTGTGCCCAGAGATGGACACAGCACTCCAGGTGGGGTCTCACCAGAGCAGAGCAGAGCGGCAGAATCACCTCCCTTGCCCTGCTGGCCACGCTGCTTTGAGTGCAGCCCAGGACACAGCTGGCTTTTTGGGCTGTGAGTGCACACTGACAGCTCATGTCTAATCCATCACCCACCAGTATCCCCAAGCTCTTCTCCTCTGGGCTGCTCTCAATCCATTCATCCTCCACTCTGTACAGGTACTGCAGATTGCCCCGGCCCAGGTGCAGGAACTTGTACTTGGCCTTGCTGAACTTCCTGGGGTTCTCATGGCCCTCCAGCCTGTCCAGTTCCCTCTGGACAAAATCCCATCCCTCCAGTGAATCACCGGCACCACTCAGCTTGGAGTCATCCACAAAGGTGCAGAGGGTGCGCTGTGGCAGCAGTGTTTATCTGAGCCCATCCCTTGCCGCAGATGGACGCACGTGGTAGGTCAGCATCCTGCCATGGCCTTCCTGACAGTTTCTGCAGCTGCCTGTAATCATGCTGCCCTTCGTCACTAAGTGACCATGCTTGTGGGGGCCTGTTGTGCATCAGTCATTGTTGAAACTGTAAACTTTGACTGTTTTCTAAAAACTCTTTTCCAAAACTGAAATTTCATTCATTTGATGTTTTGGTTCAGATATTGTCTGAACCAACACAAGCTGTTTCCCTGATCCCACCAAAATTAACTCTCCCAGTGGACCTTCTGGATTATTAGCTTGACCCTTATCTACTTTTCGTTAGCCGCGTTCTCCAGAACTTCTGTAGGAGAGCTATCTTGCCCCAGAGAGTTGAGAAGAGCTCCTTCATGGATTTCACAGGTCATGGCCTGAGGAAATCAAGGTTTCAGAGGTAGCAGTCTACAGACTTCTTCCCACACCCCTCTCTGTACCACCCCCAGCCGGGCAACAACAGGATCAGTGAACTGAACCACATTTAGAAGAAAAATCTTAATTATGCTGGTGAGACACCTTAATTCTATTCCTGTTGATTTCACCTAGGCTCTGACTGTATGGGAATCATTCAGCTTTTGGAAGGGAAGACAGTAAGGTGCACAAGTCAAGAGAATAAGGAGAAACAAAATGATTCTCAGAAGGCTTTTAGTGAAAGTCTTCTCTTTTATTTGAATGGTTGCTATATTCAGATAATTAAGTATTGTCATAGTAACGAAGATCAAATTTCCCTTATTCCCAAGGAATCAAAAAAGTGTTGCTATGTACAGAATTTACAATTATATGCAATAGTTTATTATTATTATTATAGACTCCAAAATTTGATATCACCAGTTAAAATGTCCATACTGAAGCTAGAGCAGGATGTGTCCATCCTGCACCTTTCATAATGTTCTTTAAACTTTACTGGTATGCTTCCAAAATGATTGCTCTTCCAAGGATGAGTAACTTTCCTGAGATCTTGCTGCTGCATACACTTTTCATCATCCACAGCTTACATAATTAAATTGTATTCCATTCTGGGCAGGTGAGAAGTCAAGGAAAACAGGCCAGATGTGCAAGCGTGTTTAGGTTTCTGTTTTCTGTTGGAGTCAGATTAAAGATGATACAAAGAAGTTGTGAAAAAATAATCTACTGATAACAGATATTAGGCATCTTGGTAACTCTGGTTGGAAATCCTTTTCAAAAATTTACTTACAGAAGCTTCCATTGTTTTCATGGATTATTTGGCAGAAAGTCTTTCAGTTTTTCAAGCTGATGAACCTCTGTAATCCTTTGTAACTGTAGTCCATGGGCACCACAAACACCCAGTTTCTCTTTAAAAATTAGAAACCTTGAAGAACTCAGAAATAAAGCATCATTATCTCTAACTTCGTGATCAATCAAATGACCATGGAGAGAACTTCTAAGATCCATGTGCTCTGAAATGAATTACAACTCAGTCCTGGGGTGTTACTAGTAGGACTTTGCTTCTTTAACTCAGCTTCATTTTCCAGTCTGAATCTACACAGCAGTTCCACAAAAAGTGGAAAGTTGGCCTGAGCTGGAAGGATTAGAGGTTTGTAACCAAGTGTGCTGGAACACACCTGTGTTGCTAACAAGTGGAAGTGAGCATGTGGCGGATGCAGGGTGTCTTGTAAGTGGAACTGTCGGTCTTGGTCCATGTCATGGGTAGCAGGCCCCTTCCTGGAATCCTTGGGAACAGACAGACATCCTTGCTGTGCAGCTCACACAGAGAGAGCTCTGACAGTGCTGTGCCAGGACCTCCCTGCAGTCCAAATGGAGTCCTCCTAAATCAAGATTAAGGTGTGATGACAGCAGGAAGGCAGCCTGCTGCTGCTGGCAACACCTCTGTTTGGCACAGAAATTGCAGCCTTTGGTCTCCTTATGCAAGTGCATAAAATGCATAGTAATAACCTGTGCCTTACCCCCTTTCTGTTGCCCGGACATAAGAACAGTTACAGTACTCCTGCTACACAAATACGCTGCCACAGGCAGGTGATGGGCAGCAGCAGTGTTGCACTTGAGCAGCATTATTTGGATGTGTTCCTGGGATCATGATGCACCTGAGGTTCACACATTAGCAGGCTTGGCTTTTTAATTAGGGAAATGAAGCATCCATAAGCAACAAAACAAGAGGCTTGAAATCATCCTCATTTTGTATTATACAGAATTTTTATATTCATCAGTACACAAGCGATTGCTAAACAGGTCCTCACTATGTTTACTTGCATTTCCAAACAAGGTGGTTATTATGCAAACAGGTTAGCTTTGTTGAGGCATCTCCAGGGTGAGTTTAACCCTGTCCTGTTTGGTTCCTCTTGCCTAAGTCTTATAGGTCTGTAAATGTTCATGTTGTTGTACGGAACTGTGGCATTTTCGGCCATGTAGTGCGGCTGATAGTAGTTAGCCTGGATGGCCTTCTGTGGAGGGGGTGGTGTGAATGAGACGTAGCTGTGGAAGGAATTAACTCGATGGAGAGGTGACTGGGGGCTGAAGTTGCTGTTGAATACGAGAGTTCGTGGGGTTTGCTTGCTCTGGTGGGTGCTGCCAGCTGAGAGGCTGCTGAAGGGATCAGAAAGAGTGTTGGCACTTCCCTCGTCGCTGTAGGGGAGGCTGAGCTGGGGGGTCCAGCTCCTGCTGAACAGGAAGGGCATGGAGCGTGGGGGGGACTTCGGGCCCCTCACGGGCTTGGACAGCGCATAGAGGTGCCGGAACTCCTCATCAAACAGCTCCACGACTTGACCTGTGAACTTGGAGAGGAGGTTGCGGTGAACCTGCCCACATAACCACGTGAAGCTGGAAGAAGAGACAAGGTAAGGGTTAGTGATAATGCTGGCCATGAGGAACTGCAGATCCCCGCCGGGGTGATGTGAAAGGCAAATGTGTTTTACTGCTGAAGCTTCTTGTCTAAACACAGGATGAAGATGGTGCCGCAGTTGAATTTCAGGTCAGTTCACATCAGTGCTCTTTGACTTGGATCAATCTTTGTTATTGCAGCTGCCTCTAAAGCCTTCAAGAAACCTTGTAAAGTTATGCAACCTCCTAAAGGGAGTGGTGATCCAGATCCACTGTAGGACTAAATGTCAGATACAATACCCGAGGTTTGGGTGCCTGTTCTATGACAAGGGGGTTAGACCCCTCTTTTGAGTACCTCTCTTCCACACACGATACTTAAATTCAGGTCTTATCAGGTCTTATCTGCACAAACATAAGTTGTACCTTGTACCGTGCAGAATGCTGTGCCAATTGGTAACTCTCACACACTCAAAACTGACATCAAAAAGACTAGTGAAAAATAACCAACCTTTGTTTTCATTTTGCCATAGTATTTCTGCACTGGTCAAAAGAAACACATAAAAACCCAGCCACCCTGTCACGTCTCACACCCACAAAACAAACCACCACACTGAACAAATGCTTATTTTCTTCACTACATAGAAAATTAAATTATAAATATTTCCTACAGCCTTTCCAAAAATGAATATACTACTTTGCTATAAAGTAAGGATGAAACACCACAATAGCTTTCATTCTGGTAGTCCAGAGACACACCTTAGGATAACCCGTAGCTTTTAAATTATTTTTCTTTTATGTGCTTCCCTAATGCACTCAGCAAACATAAATTTGTGCTTTTACAAAACCACAAGCCATCTTGATTGTGCTGTGCAGGCTGCCATGTCTGAGCAGCAGCAGCACCAATAAAATGAGCATAGTTGAGAGAATAAAATGCAATTACTCCCTGAGGTGACCAGGGCTTGAGTTGTGCAGCAGAGGATACAGAGCAGCATTGGGTTTGAACCTGAGGTTATTCTGTGTTGGCAAAACTCTACCGTGGTTATTCCTGCATGACTTTATTAGCTACACTGGTTTTGCACAAGGATTGCTGAGAGCCAGATTTAGCTGGAGGTGTGTGCATTCAAAATCTTGTTCTTGTCATGTTTTGACAAAACTCCTGTGAATCTCAGCAGGACTGACAGCCTGAGCTGATGCTAAGGGAGTAAGACAGACAACTTATATCTGCCTGTCCAGAGCATTCCTAAAGAGGGTTGGGTTTGGGGCATACAGTGGTTTTATACTGCTGCTTCAGGAGCAAGGAGAGCAGTGAAGAAATCAGTAGTTCATTGCCACCAGGCAGCCCTACAATATATACTGTATGTTTTAGGATTGGACATCAAAACACACAGTAAGTTATTGGAATACAGGTACTTCTCATCCACTTTGTTCAAATCATTCTAAATATGGACAAAACCTTGGGAGCCAAGGTAAAGAGCACTGCAAGCTAACTCCCTGCTGCGAGTGTAACATCTGCTGTGCCAGCTCAACATTGCCTTTATTCACTAAGCAGTGCTCTGTAAACCTTTGCATGTCCTTCATCTAACTGTTAAGGAGACAGTAAATCAGTAATAAATACAAAAACACACAGAGTCTAGGATACCTACACGGAAGGTTACAAACTCATGAAAGGGCTGAGGTGTAAGGTGGCAGGTTTACGTGCTAGAGATACATCTAGTTTATAAAAGAAAATTTAGACATAAATAAACATCGATTACATTTGTAAATGGCTTTTAAAAACCAAACAAAATCAGAGGGAAAAACTGTTCTGCCCAATTTTGATAATTTACTCTCACGTGTAACTTCTTGGAGTACATGACAGACAGGTACTAGTTTGTGGCTCACTGATTTTATATGTAACCCTTGCAAACAGAAAGTTGGATCCAAAGATCCTCCAAGAACTGATGGCAAATGGGTCAGCTGTAAAGTTACAAGGTGAGACCTGTGTGATTTTAGACAAAGGTTTGTGGTCACAGCAATGTACATTCTGTATACTTTGCAGAAGAACAAAGCAGAATTTGACATAAACACTTAACAGGTTTTCATTGACTTAATTCGAAGAGGAAATTAGTTGTCTAGGTTTTAGGCCCTCTTTTGCCCCTTAGTTCACAATTCCAAGTGCTCCTTTGGGAAAGGCTCAGAGAAGTCTTTGCCACTATCTGCCCAGAAGGATCATTTTTCTACCAGGCCTCTTTGAGTGAGGCCCATCAGGAAGAAGAGAAAGCACAAAGAAGTAATGCCTAGCTTGGGACCAATGCTGTATCACAAATTCGGTCTTTAATAGATACTTCTCAGCCATCTTGCCAGACTTTGTCCCAGAATCTATGTCCTGTTCCAGATCCTCTCATATATGATTGTCTGAATCAAAACCCACCTCTCCTGTTCAGTATTGGACTAATTTTATAATGAGTGTCCCCTCTGCATTGCTGCTGTTCACTAGGGATGCTCTCACCCCCATGTTTGCAGCACTGCAGCAACATGCGGCACTTCATGGAATCTGAAATGGAAGGACTGGGGCTTTCAGCTGAGCTCAGGTTTGAATTAACCTACAGGTTAGTGTTGCCTGCTGGTGGGATAACCTGGGTGTGAGAAACCTGCCCCACCTGAACCAAAGCTCTCGGCAAAGCACACCTGTGTTAGTTGTTAGATATTGTCTCTGAAGAGGCAGCCAGGGAGATACTCAGCTGCCCCTGGGGATCAAGTTCTATGCTTTCTGCTGTTTTCATTTTGCCTTCTTTAGAAGCACTGAGTTCGTGCACTATCTAATTTCAAATTAATTTAAAAAAACAGAATAACAGTTATCACAGGATGAGGTAGAGTAACACAAAGACAGCAAAAAGAAATACTGCATCCTAACCCCACACCATATACACTGGCAATAAAAATTGCGAGTAAAACTATAACTTAAAAACGCTTACTCATCCCTGCACTTGTGCTGACGTGTGGAAGAGCCTTCAGAAGTTCCTCTGCTCTGGTCTGCCCTGTGCAGCAGGACCACACTTATTCACACTGACCCAAGCAATGTTTTTTAACGTGGTTTTAAAAACCACACCAGAGCTGCAGATGCCACAGACTCAGTGGTGGTTCTTTTGCCTCTAACTAGTTGCCAGCTTCAGTCCTCTTTGTTGTCTATTAAGCAAATGCATTTTGTACCCAAATACTTTGGGAAACTGTGAGCCAGGGTCCCTTTTAGAGCAGTATGTCCTGAAGGGCTGTTTTATTTCCTCAGCCTGTTCCCCCATCATTACAATGTCATGCAGTGCACAGCACAGCACTTAAATGAAATTTGCTTGTTGTATTTTAAGATCTTTTGTATTAGTTTTAAGATCTCTTCCAATATGACTTTGAACAAATGCATTGGAGAAGAGTTTGAGTTCTGTTTTACTCAACATCATTTTTGTTTGTACCTGAAGAGGTTGGTGGGTAAGACTCAGGCAGAACAGAAATCTTTCAGATCAATAAAGTGAGAGCCAGCAAGAAATGCCATCTACTGATAGCCAGCTATAATCCAGGTGAATCGGCAAACTGGTGCTGAGCGTGCTGAAGTTAAATAGTGTATAGATTTGTTCCTCACCACCTTCTTTTTTGCTGCTGGATAGGGGATTATGTACTTTGACAAGGCTCTTAAGGTTAGTAGATATTGCAGCTGCAGTAGACAAAGACAGAAGTGGCTGCACCGGACTTTGAGGTTGGTGTTTTTTTTTAGGATTGAAAGAGAAGCCAAAAGGAAGCTTCTTGGCTAAAGAAAACAGAACTTGTTCTGTCCTTCTTCCACACATCCTTCACTTCTACTCTATACAAATCTGCTGTTGCATTTCTACACATCTTTGGTGAGGGATTAAAAAACACCCAAAGGAACAAGAAAACCAAAGAGTGGTCAATAAAAAAGCCCTGAGTGCCCACTCGTTTTTGTCTGGCAGTTCGTTTGAAAACAGAATGAAAAGTGGATGCCTGTCCCTGTGGACATCTGAGCTCCTGCAGCCCATCCTCACATATTCAGTTACCTTTGTTACTGTAGTTAGGTAATCTCCTTGTGGTACAGTCTTATCAGAGCAGAGGCATTTAAGCTTCCAAATCGTAAACTGGGATTAAGAAAAACAATCACATCCTTTTAATTAAATAATCACCTCTTGTATTTTTTATCTGGATTTCTAGGATACACCTAGTCATTTGTGAAGCTTATCTATGTAGCCATGATGGTTAGGAACTTCATTTATTTGAGGGATCTCCTGAAATTCCCTGACTGGAGGATCTTGGATCTTGAATCTTAATTAAAAACCCAGTTGTTGAGATGCTGTATCCTCTACCTGAAATAATTATAGCAGCACAAAAAAAAAAAAAAAGGTATAGCAGTCATGTAGATCTATACTGCCTATCTATTAATGAAACACAAGCAAAAACAGTGTCTCTGAAGAATTTCTGGTTTAGCTTTAATCACAAAACTTGTCATATGGAGAATAAATCCTCAGATAAGCTGAGTGACATATTCTACATTAAGGAATCCCAAGGCAGATGGAAATGTATCCTAAGAACCCAAACAATGAGGAAAGCATAATATTAAGCTGTACACATCTCTAGTTCTGCTCCAGGGCTGAACCAGCAAAGTTGTTTATGTTAGTTTCTGAACATTTAAATTAAAAACCATGCTCCATAAAGAACTAATACCCACTTTAAAGCAATTTAAATGGATTTTTGAAAAATGGCACATATTTGAAAACATGAGTGTTTTTTCGTTACGCAAAAACTTCTTACCCATGCAAGAATTTCCATGGCACTTTTTTGTGAAGTAACATAAAAAACCATAAAGAGTACCTAGACATGAACTGCAGTGGTTTATCTCACCTGTAAGATCCAGAGAGAACATATCTCCAGTCAGAGATAAGAAATTTTTCTTTTATTTGTCCTGAAAATTTCCTGCCTGATTTGGCACAGTAAACCTCTCCAGTAACACTGCGGACTGAAATATTCTGTAAATAAAAATAAAACAGAGTGAATTCCATCCTTTCTTAAATCAAAAATGAGAAGTGAAGGGCCCTTTCTCCCCACTGCCTTTAGTTCTTCACTTCCCTAATGTCGCATTTCTTCATGGACTCTCCGATGTGGTGTTGGAAGGTTTGTGTCTAGAGGAAACCCAGCCAAGGTCTCTCAGTTGCCACAGCCCTCACTTGTTTCACTTGGGGTATAAATCTGCATGGAAGCTCATCCAGATGGAGCTGTGCTGGGTGACTGACACCACCCCAACCAAAATGGGTACAGGACATGTCTGTAGCTGAGAGCAGCCTGTTGCCTCTACTGACATGGCAGCCCCAATTTGCTCTAGCTGTGAGCTCTCTTGTTTCATCTTGGCCGTAGCAAAATACAGTAGGGAAAAACCTCTGCTCCTCCAACCCATCTGGGCCTGCACGGACATATGTACTGCTCTGCTGGAGCAGCCCAGACAATTGCTGTCCTTCAGGATCAGATGCGAATACACGTGTCAGTTTGGCCCATGTGATGCTCTGCACTGTCCTTGTACCTGAGCAAATGCATTTCAGACTCACCAGGCACCTGGGCCTGACTCTGCTGCCACAGAAACACTCTGCAGAATCAAGGCCTTAGTGAAGGAGTGGCACCAAGGGTTTACTCTCACGCTGTGGAACCCCGTGTACTGTAGCTGCACACTCACAATAAACAGCACAGGCTTGGTCTTCCTTAGGGGTGGGAGTTTACAGACATCTGAACACTGTTACAAACATGCTTTATTAACTTCAATTTCTTTATATATTTGGGGTGGAATTCAGCTGTTGGAAAACAGGTGTCTGGTGCATGTGAGATGCCCTCAGGCCTCCTGTGTGCCCCACAGCTGCCATTCCAGAGGTCTGTTGCCTCGGTAGTATCACCCATCCCCATGGAGATGCCACAGATGCTGTACAGCAGCTCAAGCAACAGCTGAAATGATCCTGAGGAGGGTTTTTTTTTAAAGCCAGTTCCCTCTGAGAGAGATGAAGGTGGATTAGGTTAACAGCCAGATAAATTTGAGGTGTTATCTTTAAAACAGAGTTTTAACACATTTTATCAGACACCACACAGTGCAACTAAGGTATCGCCATGCAAAAGTTTTGTGTACCTTCTCCCCATGGCTGCCAGACCACGGCTGCTGCAGAGCTATTAAACAGAAGTTGTTGTAATGCTTATGTTAGACAGCTCTACTCAGAGACTTAAGCTTTGTTTTAAGACTTCAGGGCCCTGATTAGTTTCATCTAGGGACCTAATGGAAATGCCTTACCTTCCTATAATATCCATGGGAAAATGTAGGCATCTTCAGAGAGGAATTAGGTGCGCTAATTCTACCTCAGGTGATCTCTTGCTCCCTTTTAATTAGAAGGTGGATGGACCCTAGCATAACCATGCTTCTAGCTCAGTGCCTGAAGTTAGGCAGATGAATCTGAGCCTAAGAGCTTCACAGTACCTTGAAGAGATCCTCAGCAATTTGCAATTTGTCGCACATCTCCGAGAAGAGATTTATACTACCATGATCGAGCAACAGGTAGACAAACACCATGCGCTTGTTAGCTGCCTCCAGGAGGTCACAAAGGATCTCGGTGTCTGTGAACACATCCATCACGATAGCTAGCACCTTGGGAAAAAAAATGCAGAGGCATTAGCAGAGTCAATTTACATAACTTTCATGTTGCTCATGAGGCCACTGACATGTAGTTTATTTGTTTAAAAACAAATTCCAGTAAACACAATTATTCAGAGATATACATGGATATTTGCTCTGGTTTTCTCTCTAAGTGCCTGACTCAGTAAATCGATGAGACACCTTGCTTCATTGTTTTATTGCTCATATAAAACAACATAACATGCAACATATAACCCAAGATGACGCATGAATTTGTAGGTGAGATTTCAGCACTAGGAAATATATTGAAATGCCAATTGGAGAATAATAAAGACATAGCTAAGACACCATAGCCCTTGCCAAACAACTGACAAGTTGTCCTAAGACACAGGTATTCAGCAAGAATCACTGAACAATGCTTTCTCTGTTATGACTTACACCTGGAACGGTCCTGGCTTTAGATCCTCACTCTGTTGGTGGTGGTGTGGTGATAGACTCCCACAGCTCCATCTGTTGCTTTTTTAAAATACTCATTTATAAACTAACTGTTTCAATTTAACCATACACTCATGTTTCCCAAATCACAAATGGCAGAACAGTGTGTAAAAGTCTCAGGACTGGGCATAAAAGCCCCAGCAGCTATTTAAAAGCACAGCCTACAGCCAGTGTGGATTGAGGGAACTGTAAATGTGACATAAAACAAGTTCCATACTCCAGTCCTCACGCTAAATGTTGAGCACAGCCTCATGAAGGTGCTGGTCTTGATTGACATCTGCTATTGTCCATGGAAAGGGTCACTCCCCAGGGCAGTTCAGCCCAGCTAATACCTAATATCTCCAGAAGGTGCCTGTTTCTCCACTGACTGGAGAGGGAAGTCTTGATAACTGCGCTCACACGATACCATCTTCAATCAAAACAAACTTCACAGTATCTCTGTAGATCTGTCTTACTAATTACTCCCAACTTGCACTGAGTCTTACTCCAAAGCCCATGCCCACACCTAACAACAAGCTTATTCTCTTTGCCACCATGAGGAAATCCTACAAGACTAAGCACATCCTGTGCAGCCAGCATCCTCTTCAGGCAAGCCAAACTACTTGTGGAGCAGTGAGGATCCCACACCTTTCTCCTGCTGCCAAGGCAGGTGCTTCAGAACGGGCCTTGCCACTGTGAGGTAAGTGGCACAATTATGTCCAATATCTCACATCCACACCTACTGTTACTGCCCCATGTTTTTTCAAAGGGCACAATGCTGATCCAGCCTCACTGTAGCTCCAGACTACTCTTCTTAGTACTGCTTTTTCAGCAGCTGTTCCAAATTTATATTTCTGCGCCTGACTTCTTTCTCTTACTTGCAGTACTTCTTGCTTCTTTAGCCTAAATTTCATTTTATGATTTCCACCAATTCTACTAATGTGTTGAGATTATAGTACCACTTGCCAATCCTTTGCAGTTTGATATCATTCACAAGCACAGTCTTTATTCTGTTATTTAAGTTGTTAATGCATATATTAAGTGCTAGGCTATCCAGGATGGACCCTTACCAGATGCTAATTAATAAATGTTGCCATTGGAAAACTGCACTCAAAAAGCAGTTGAGAAATTTATACTGTTGGTAAGTGTTGCTTCAGCACCCTCTTGTAATGTAAATTAGATGATTAAGAAGGCCATGTGAACCATGGATTTATTTTACATGAACCATGGATTTATTTTACGTTTCCCACTTTTTCCCCTAGAAGTTTTCTCCTCTTGGGACAGAAAATTTGTCTGGGTTATTATTTTACCTGATGTTTATTTTATTACTCCAGAGACATTTCTTCTGTTTCTGCATATTTCTGATGCTGTCAACTTAAAATGACTGATCTATAATTCCCCTGATGTGGTAAGCACTTGTAGGCTTTGACAGAGCAGTTGCCAAAGGGGGATCCTTCTCCCCTGCCATTACACTCCGAGTTATCAGGCCCAGCACTTGCCCTTGCAGGGGAATAACAAAGCAGATGAATCCTGTGGCTCCAGTGGGCTCTGCAGCCTGTGCTGGGCAGCAGCACTACAGCCTCCCTTGATTCCTGACCATTTCCTCGTGAAACTGCTGGTGCTGTCTCGAATGTGTACAAGAGGGAAACTCCTGGATGATGATAAACACAGCCCTGAAATATCAGATTTTTTTCCCAGGAAAACGAGAGCTGCCAGAACACATATGACAGAGGTTTTTTGTCCCTCTCCAGTTGCTGAGCTTCTGGTTTCCCAGAGTGCGGGCAGCCTGGCTTGCAGCTGGCACCTCTCTGCAGCCCCTGTCACCTGTGTGTAGTCAGGAGCATCATCTACACCTTTCCCACATACCAAATTATGCTGAAGAGTCTCCAGATGGAGCCCACATGACATCTTTAGTGATACTGGCAACTTATTAGGGATGAAAGGTCTCTTTTATGAATAACTTCCTTCCTCTGGGGATGGCTGCTGGCATACCAGACACACCTGCCTTTCTCCAGCCTCTCTTTCACCCACATCTCCCACGAATCCCCTTGAACAATTCCTAATGGCTGAGAGGTCACTTAGGCTTAATTCTCACTAATGGTGCAGTGGTCTGAACCAAGCAAACCATCCTGCCAGGGATGCACGAGAAGGGGCAGAGCCCAGCTGCCCTTTCTACACCACATTTGATCTGCTGGGTTAATGGGAGGTTAGAAGAAGAGGGAACGCTTTCTTTTAAGTCACCAACATAAAAAGGTGTTTGTATGAGTACCAAAAAAAAAAAAGGCAGCAAAGCTATAGGGCAACACACAAGACTGGCTTGGATCAAGCACCACGTTCACTTGATCTTTTTAAGAGCAAGAAGACAACCGAGTGCAGAGGGAACAGCAATTCTCTCCCCATACCTGAGTGGTTTTGTTGATGTACCGGCGTATGATGTCTCTAATGTTGCTGTTCTTCTCTGTTTGGAAATACACAGTGGCGGTGGATTTTTCCTTCAAATAGGGCTTCTCTGCTGTAATCCATGTGTGCAGCAGAGCTGGCTCACTGGTGTCAGAAATGGTGGGGAAGTAGGTCCCTGAAGGGAGTGACCCGGCATCGTTCTGCTTTGGCGCAGCCGCCCCGTCGGCACCTGGGGACTCCTGAGCATAAAAGGACTCCCTGGCATTATCCTTGATGTACTGAGCTTCCACGGAGGAGAGGAAATCCACCTCGCCCTCCTTGCTTAAAGTTTCGAGGTAAGAGTCTGTCCCACCATCCAGGAAGGCGTCAGTGGCCAACCTTATGCTTTCGTTGTGGCTGAAATCCACTTTGGTCAGCTTCGGGGACTGGCTCTTGATATCCTCCAGCCTTTTCCTTATCTTGCCCATGTGTCTGGAGTGGTTCATGGCTCTTTGTCGCAGCAGCCGATCTGCCGGGCAGGCACCATGCATATGTGTGGGACAGGCAGTGTAATCATCCTTGTTTGAGGACTGCATTCTGGCATGAAATCGCCTTGGCTGAACGAATTAGCTGTGAATAAAAATAAAGAGATCTTATTACCGCAGGCAAATTCACACTCCCTGAATTCGTCTGTACAATTATCTTCAAAACAAACCTGAAGCTTGCTTCTCAGGTGGTGGTGCACTCCACCAACAATCTGTTTCCAGATGGGACAGAAGTGCAAAGCTGATTAGATTGCTTATCTGAGAGGCACCCACCTCAGCTCCAGGGCATACGAAGGATTCGAGTCCAATTTACCACGGCCGTCCAATTCGATTGTATTTCCCTTCCTGTCGCATCCTGTGAAATATGAGTGAGGAAAGCACTCAAGCAAAAGCAGGTAGGCTCCCCAGCATCATTGCACAATCTTCAAAACAGCTTGAGGCTTCTCTGTCTTCCCATAGTATTCGTCAGGGAGAACAAACAGCTCTGGCGCTGAACTGGAACAGGGACAGCAGCCATGTCCGTGGCTTCAGACCAGCAGCAGGGTCATGGGCTCTGGGCTGCACCTACATGCTGCCAGGCAGGCTGAAAAATAGGTGAGAACTTCGTCACTGTGCCCCGTCCCTAGTATGTTGCTATTACCATGCACTCATCTGTTTCTTTAAAGCTTTGTGACTATGCCATCCTATTAAACGAAAAATACCCCTTCCCAAACATCCTGAGTATTAGGTGGAGGGAGGGTTGTGAGCTGGCCTCAAAGCATCAGAAATACACTCATCACTTGATTGTGCACATTTAGGGCCGTTCGGTTGGTTTCTTTTTTTTTTTTTCTTTTTTTTTTTTTTTCCCAAGGCCGTGCAGCTTCTGGAGTCACGTTGTCCCCGTGGCAGGTCACTGCTGTGTCATTAGCAGGGCAGGGCCTCGGGGGAGCCGGGCTGGCTGGTCTGACCCGGAGAGGCGCGGTGGGAAGGCACCTGCCCCAGGTGTCCGCACATACCTGTGTGCGTGCCTGGGCGCAGAGGCACGTGTGACACACTTCCCTCGTGCTCCCTGTCCTCGCATCCATGTGCCACAGCTCCGCAGGGGCGTGCGCAGGACCGTGGGGATGTGCCAGGCAGGGGATGGCATGGGGTGAGGGCTCAGGGATGGGGTGAGGGCTCCGGGATGGGGTGAGGGCTCCGGGATGGGGTGAGGGCTCTGGGATGGAATAAGGTCTGCTGGGATGGGGTGAGGGCTCTGGGGTGAGGGCTCCAGGATGGGGTGAGGGCTCAGGGATGGGGTGAGGGCTCAGGGATGGGAAAAAGGCTCTGGGATGGGGTGAGGGCTTCGGGATGGATGAGGGCTCTGGGATGAGGGCTCTGGGCTGGGATGGGGCTCTGGGATGGGGGCTCAGGGCTGGGTTGAGGGCTGTAGGATGGGATGAGGGCTCTGGGATGAGGGCTCGGGG
>JAWWTY010000077.1:138966969-139045368 GCA_035222235.1 Margarornis squamiger | reverse complement strand
TGAGGGCTGTAGGATGGGATGAGGGGCTCTGGGATGAGGGCTGTAGGATGGGATGAGGGCTGTAGGATGGGATGAGGGGCTCTGGGATGAGGGCTGTAGGATGGGATGAGGGCTGTAGGATGGGATGAGGTCTCTCTGCTGGGGGCACGTCCGAGCGGGCAGAGCCTCAGGGGCTCGGTGTGCTCAGGGGTGCACGGGGGTGACACGGGTCCAGCTTGCCAGCGCAGCTTCCCAGTTCTGCATCCGTGTCTGTGTCACATGCCTTATGGGGTTCCAAAAAAACCCCTAAAAGATGAGACAAAGCAATGTACACGAAAGGAGAAAAGGGCCCGCCGCGGCTCGGACTGCCCCCCCCTCAGAGCGGGAAGGGCAGGACACACCGCCGAGGGGTCCTGAGGCCGGGCTGGTAAAACCTGCCCCGCCGGGAGCCCAATTACCGCCGGCATCGCTAATTACCGCCGGCATCGCCAATTACCGCCTGCCTGCGCTGCGCAATTACGCCCCGAACGATGCCACCTAATTACCCCGACCCGCGGGACTGTGCCCTGCCAGCGCCCGGCGGGGCCGGGGCCGGCACTGCCCGCATCGGACGGGGCCACTCACTGCCACCCCATTGTCCCTCACTGCCACCCCCGTGTCCCCTCACTGTCCCCACGTATCCCTTCACTGTCCCCCCGCGGGCCGGCAGGGCCGAGGGCCGGCCCGGAGCGCCTCTGTGCAGCCGCCTCGTTAGCGCAGTAGGTAGCGCGTCAGTCTCATAATCTGAAGGTCGTGAGTTCGATCCTCACACGGGGCAAAGGCGGGCAGCTCTTTTGCTCGGCCTGCCGGGCTTGGGGAGCTGCGCTCCCAGCCCTGTTTCTCCTGCGGGCGGGGCTGTGGGAGCGGCGTCCCCGACCCTCCTGCCTTTTGTCGGGGGATTTCCTGCCCTCGAGCTGCCTGCGAGCCGGGGCCGGGGTTTGGGCATGGGGCAGCGGGTCCTGCGGGGGCTCTGGGCACACCCAGGGTCCGGCTGGCCGCGGGAGCGGCTGGGGGGGCCGCCCGGCCTTTATTTTTTTACTTTAAATATAGAAATAATCGTATGTAAACTCCAAGACAATAATCAGAAAAAGGCAATTGCTCTCATGTACTTCCTTTGCCTCCCGGATGATCCTCGCTCGCCTTGTTGCATTTTTCTCCCTTTGAAAAGGAACGATGCGTCTTCACTGCGATGAGATTCCGTGGATCCTGGTTGCTGCTAACATGACTGTCTCCAGTTCCAGATGCAGAGGATACGAAGGAGAGGATAACCAAGTACTTCTGCACGTTTAGGTCTTCATGTAATTTAAGGAGAAGCAGGGAGACTGTTCCCAGCCCCAGGTGACAGGGATCTGCTGGTTACAGGTATCATCCCAGGTCTGCTCTCTGCTTCAGCCCCCAGGGGACACCACGAGCAGTCCTGCTCTGATACTGCTGCCCCAAAGAGCATCAGCAAACCCCAGGGGAAGCAGAACAAATTAAGATCCCAGTCCTCATATTTTTACAGGTCCAGGTCTACCCCTGTACCAGCGTCATGTGTAGCAATTATGAATGATTCACTTTATTTTACTTTGCCTCATTCTTTTTTTATCGTAACACCACATAATGTATTCTACTCTTGGGTCAAAACCATTAGCCATCAGTACCTCTGGCAGTATGAAAAGCAGTGTATTTATTTAGATCCTCTCTCCCCTTATTTCTTGTGAAATGAACTGGCTGGTATGTACAATAACCATATGTACCTTCAGCAGCACGGGTTTCACACCCTCTCTGAGCCTTGGCTCTCACTGGAAATGATTTTTTTTCTCTAATTACAAATTCCCTTGATGCAACTTGTAGAATCCCCTTACACAAAACCAACATTTTAACAGTGGTTTGTTTCTTCAAATCATGACAGACACCTGAACAAATATTGCACAGGGCAATAACTTAATGGTAAAAACTGAATTTATTTCTTATTTAAGTAAAAAATAACAAGAAGGTTACAAACAAGATACATATTTTCTATCCAACATTTTACGTTTATATAAAAATATCTCCAAAGGCCATTACAATAAACAGTCTACGACCCATCCTGAACCACACTATATATATTTAGCTTTTCACTGATTAATAATTTGAAAGTAGTGCTGAGGTCCAGAGCAAACCCTCTCACGGTGTCCATGCTGTAGCTGGGAAACGAGCTGGAGGGTGCCTGGCTTTAGCCTGTGAGGTGAGCCTTTGTCGGAGCCGCCGGACTTCTGCCATCAGCTCCCGCTCCTGGCGTGCCAGTTCTCGTCTGCTGTCTGAAGACACTGAAGTGCAAGAAACTCAGACTTAATATTGCAACTAATGGTTTTCCATATACACTACAAATACCTATTGGAAAACAGGCATCTCTAGCACAGAAATGCTGTTTTTCAGTACCCACTGTATGTGAGACTGCCGTCAGACCTGCAAGAGCAAGTTCTTTGAAAGCAGCAGCTGTTTTGCTACCCAAAGGTCAGATGCAAATGGGTGGCTATGGCAGGTCCATAGATACGTGTCCCCAGTGCCTGCAGAGTTTAGAACATACGGTGCATAGGATTTTAAATTGTGCTTCCACTGCCACAGTGACTAGGACAGCCCAGAGGAAACAATTAGACAAATTCTTGATTATAACCCCCAGTAAGACTTTGATGAAAGACAGCTCTACATCTTCTCAACATTTCCAAATCATACATAAATATGAAGATAGGAAAACCATAGGTAAAATGATCAGGTCAGAATGCGATTAAAATAGGCTGAGGTTCACTAGGACTACTCTCATAACCTGACACACCTCAGGGCACTTCCTATGTGTGCTGGTAGCAAAGACTTTTTTTCAGATGTGAAATAGAACACAACAATAAAGTGGTTTACTATCCACTGAACACCTACACAACTAATAATGACTCAATCACTCAACAAGGTGTTCCAGTAATGCTTCTGAAACTAAATGTGAAAGAAAGGGGAGTTCTAATTTAGAAACTTACTGTGTGGTGATGGCACTAATGCAGATAAATCATTTAGACAGATGTTTCCAGACCTTGGCACCTGCTGGACTTTTACCTCTCTCTCTGTATGTCCGACCTTTAAATCACACACTCTCTCTGTGGAATGGAGATAAGGACTCTGTGAATTAAAAGTGTTTATGTTTCTTGTGAATTTTTCTAGCTTGAGGTGAAGCAGTTTTTCTTCAGGAAGCAAACCTAGAACAATCACTCACTCCAGCTAATGGCAAGTACAATTTGCTCAGAATTAGAAGTCAATGTTTCTGCTCTACAGGTCAAGGCTGTGTATCACTGCGCTTCAGTTTAAGAAATTACAGCTCTGTAATTTCATTAATTTCTTGAAATTCCCCTTAAGAAATTACAGCTCTCTAAGAAATTACATGTGCTGTTTCTTCCTATATAATTAATCTTCTCATAAATAGGCCACTAAGATCATACAGAATATGACCACTCATACTTGCAGTTTTAAGGAAACACCCCTTTTAATAACGTGCAGTTGCAAATTACTCCATACCAAAAACATTAGGTAAATAGGGCAGAGGCTGAAAATGTTTGCCCAAAGCAATACTAATCACCTAACCTTAATACTAATCACTAATTTTGTGTAAGCCTTGAAGACATGGTGGGATAGGAGAAATATCTGCAAAAACACACAAATGCAGCATTTGAGAAGGATGTACTGGCCAATTCTGAAAGCACATAAATGTGGGTTTTTTTTCTGTGAACAAACACTTGAAGAAGTAATTTCTTGGTATGTCATCACAGGACAACATTGCTTGACAGAGGATTTCTAATGGATTGGCTTAAGCTGAGCTAAACCTGTGCCCGTACCAAAAATGCCATTTATATTGCTGCATCTGATAGATACCAAACTGAGAGTTCTTTTGAAGTCTAGCCTGATACATTGGTTTCATGAAAGAATACTGGCAAAAAATACTTATGGAAATGAGTTATGCTTAAGTTTATCCCCAATACACTTCGTTTGTGTTCAGGTGTTGAATGCTTCACACCAACGTCCACACAACTGCATTATCTATATGCTCACCAAAATAGCCATCTTCCCTTTGCAGCTTTTCAGACAATTCTAATGCATCATTAATTCTGTCATCTAAGAACTGCTTCCTGTGCTCATCTGCAGCAGCAGCAGCCTTCCGCTCTTCCTCCAGTTGAGCTTCTTTCTGTATAATGTCTTCCCACTGTGCAAGAGAGACATTAAATGTCTTCAACAGATGTGTTGCAACGAAAAAGCAACAAGTAAAACCATCTGGATTATTACACATTACACTTCGACCTTAAATCAAAATATATGTTATTAAGCTGTGTGAATGTTTTATTTTGAAAAATGTCTCAATCAAACACCTAGAGACTGGCCAAAGTCTTGGGTCGGAGAACAAAATGAGAGGAACTTACAGAAATAGGAATATGCTTTCCTAGGTCTAAAACACACACCAATTTTCTCTAGTTCTTCCAGAAACTTCCAGTCAAAACAGGAAAGGAGATTCCTTACAAAATATATATTTAATACCTTTCAGCTTTATGCCCAACATGTTATGGGCAAAAGACAGTTACCCAGTGTGCCAGACCCACTTAAAAAAAGAAATAATCCAAATACCTTTTTTTCTTCTGTCTCCCTCATGGCCTTCAGCAGTTCAGCTTCTTTCACCCTGTTGTCATGCAGGAGCTTGACTATCTCTCTGTAGTGCTGCTCACGGTCCCGGTCGTCGTGCCTCAGCCTCCGCAGCACTTGCAACCTCCAGTCGGTGTCAACGCGCTTCTGCTCGGCTTTGGCTACGCTTTCTCCAGCCACCTAATGAAACACCTTTCTTACCAGCAACCCATTTAGTCTGACCCAACTGCACAGCACTACCTACAGACCAGGCAAAAACTGAGGTGTTCTCCAGTATCACTGTAAGATGCCCCTGCTGGGAGGCTGCTCCTGCAGTGCCACTCAGTTACAGGTGCACCTGACAAAAGATTGGGTACCTGAATGCCAATGCTTTCACCCACGAATGCTGTTTACAAAAACTCAGGCCCATATGTTTATTTCTAGACAAAATACAAATGCCGATGCCAGCATATGGAGAGTGGGATAGCTGCAATTATTTTTCCAACTGTGCAGTTGCAAGTTCTGAGGCTGAGAATCTGAACAATTTCTAATGTCAAGCTGCACACGTTGATTACTGTGATCCAGAAGGCAGCTTCTACAGCTGAATTTCCTGCCAAGTACTACCAACTGAAAGCTTGTTTGAGGTTTAGTTTTGTTACATTATAGTTGCAAACAAAACATGTTCCTTAACAGGAGGATGACGACTTATTTTGAAAAGCACTTTTGAATCTTACATGCCTTCTAAGTTTTGGGAAGTTAAAAAAGGTTGATAATCCTGGCAGATCCAGAGCAATTCAGTATTATATAGAAGTTTGGACACTTTAGTCAAGTTTTGAAAACTTCAAAACTTTAAACATAGCATCTTATAATATAGGTATCTAGAAATTAGATTTCTTTAGAAAATATTTCCATATTAACTTGAACTAGTTAATTGCAATCAAGATACTATTAACTAGTACTACTTGTACTATATAACATACTGGCTCCCCCAAACACATGTTAAGATTCAATCATCTTACTGTCTGAGCTTTCTGATTTTCTTCTCTATCTATTTCCATCCATCTCTGAACACGATGATCTTCCAGATCCACCTTTCTTTGATGGGCATCCATCTTTTCTTTCATTTCCTTTGTAACTGCCTCTTGATCTTTGATTAGATGCTGCCAAGCACACAAACAAAAATTATTGTTGCCAAGCTACTACCCCAGACTTGTAATTCTGTCTCTTTAACATTTATTAAAATTTCATTAAACTAGTATTTGAGTATATCCACACATCTCATCCCACTACATATCATAACTGTCCAAGAAAATGATAGTCCCTGCTGTTTTATTAACTTGGAATTATACTAAGACTGAGTCATGATAGTGGTCTCTCAGGTTGATACTGATGTAATTCCATTCTCTGGATTACAGCGGAGCATTCCACTGTGGAATTCCAACTTAAATGAATTAGATTCACCATGAAAATATTCTGTACTTTTATAGCAAATTTTAGCCAAAACCTCAAAATGTTTCACAAATACAAATTGTGTTTCATGGTACTGGGACTTATAATAAACACATCTGCAGCTTGAATGCAGAGATAATTTGCCAAAGTAGTACAAATCAGCAGCAGATCTAGAAACAGCATTTTAACTCTCACCACCTTTCTTCACATTCCCAGGGCACATCTACACAACTTTCTGGAGAAGACATGACCCCTTGCCAGGCCTGTGGGAATCTACTGAGCAACTGAGGCAAAGTTGACATACACAACCTAAGCTGAAATAAGCCACTCACTCATGGCAGAGAAGCAGTTCAGGCCATGGCAGGGAAAACCTGCCTGCACAGACTCTTGGGGGAAGACATATATCCTCAGTTAGTTAAATAATTGCTACCTTTCTAGCCTAGAGGATGATCATTTTAGAATTAGTTTCCTTAAAGAGCTGACTTTACATGCACTGGAATACAAATGAGCTTAGCCTGGTTTGTGTTATGTAGCCACAATACAACAGCTGTGCATTTAATAAATAAATGCTAACAGAAATTTACTCCAGTTATGTTCAGCAAGGGTTAGAAAAAGTACAATGCCAAAAGCTTTAAAAAGCCAAATACAAGCAGATCATGTTTCAAAATAAGGTTTAGATAGGTGGGTGTCCACTTCTGCTTCATTCCACTGGATGTACACACACGCAAGATACACATGAAGCTATGATTTCTAAACACTATTTCTAACCAAAACAAACATTTCTAAAGCCTTCCACTGGCATCCTTACTTTTCAGTAATTTATAATAATTATTTATAATAATTAAACCATATTTCATTTTAAACAGTATTACTGATTAAAGCCCTTTAATATTGATTAGCAATATCTCTGAATGATAAGTCAGTCATTTCAGAAAGGAACTGCACATTTCCAACAAACCATCCATTCCTTTTTGCTTAATGATGTTGTTGGCAACTAGGCAGTTTTTCATCAACTACATCAATCTGCTATACTGTTCTCTCCAGAAAATGTAGATATATCTGGATACCACAGATGAAAAGGTGGGAGTTTCTGGGACGAGGAACACATTGTTATAGACTTTTTCTTATTTACATGTTCCTTGTTTCCCTCAAGCAGTGGAGCACACAGCTAAACCCTGCAGCAACCAAATGATACCTCTGCACAGGGTAAGAATAAAAAGGGGAAGATACGAGTATTTTCACCCCAAAAAAAGATAATAGTGAGTTCTGCTAATGCTTTTATCAACAAAGGGTTTATTCTAAAAAAAGATATTAAAGAGGGAAAGGCCAAAAAAAAGGCCCCCTTTTTCCTGACTAAGTCTGGTTGAATGAACAGAATTGAGTCCAAGAACTTCAAAGGAAGAACCATTAAATATAAACATCCGTATAGCTCCCTAACAATTACCTGCTCAAAAAGCAGTCTTTGCGATTCAAGTTCCATCCTCTGTACTTCTACATCTTGAACAGCAGCAGCTGTTTCCTGCTCTCTCATGGATGCCTTGAGGAGAAGAGAAAAACATGAAAATAGAATGAAGAAATTCTTCTCCCTCAAAAAAACATCAAGAGTAATATGTAAACCCCCAAGCTGCAGCCTACTCCTATGTTCTAGTTAACCTTCTGTCATACCATGAACAACAGAAAACATTGCATATCAAAAGCACAGAGAAGAGGCATAGGAACAGTTTTGCATCCAGCCAAGCATGTTAGGGAAATGTCAGGCTTGAACTACTGCTAATAACCTGACAGAAGCAGCTGTGAATTGAATAAGGAGTCTCTGAACCCAGAACGCTGTGGAGGACAGCAGACAGATGGGGAAGTGGCCACTTGGCACCTGGCAGAACCTGTGCTGAGCTGGAACTTGCAGCGCTCTGACTGGAAACAACCGTGCACTGTGCACTGTGCTCTGCAAAGTGTGGTGCTGAGACACCAGGAACAGCCCTGCAAAGGCTCAATTCATACCCAGGAGGTTCAAAGGCTTCCATTCTCAGCATCTGCATGCCATGGTCCCCGAGCCAGTAACACAGAAACAGAGCCAGGCCTGGCCAGAGGCCACTGCAGAGCCTCTCAATCAATGGCAGAGTCAATTTGCAATCTGGACATACAGCCCACAGACAGCTGAGAATTCACTAGTCCTCTGAGGAGCTCATATATTTTTCAACACAGCCAATAATCAGATGAATCTGACTTTTTTCAGGAATTTTGCCAGTTAAAGCAAGCCAGTAGAACATCCTAAGTGCCAAATAAAACTGTTAAGTTACGCATTTACCACTTAAAGCAGTCCATCTCATGCTAAATACACCTCTGGGCTCACCCATCATAGTCTATCAACTAAAGTGTTAGTTATGTATTTTTTCCTTATAGAAAAGAAGTGCTTGAGCAATAATCAACCTTTCTTGCAATTTCGTCATCAAGACGTTTGAGTTCCATTTGAAGCTGATCTTGCTGGTAGCTCAGAAAACGCCTTCTTGAAGCATCTAGAAGTTGTAGTTCCTTTATTTTAAGTTCTCTTTTCATAGCAGCAAGTCTTCAAAGCCAAATCAAACAGAAACAAGGGAACTTGTATACGTAAAAGGTCAGTACCAAAGAGCACAAACTTGCAGTGCAGTTAGCCATTAGTTAGTACAAACTCATCTCTAACTTACATAGCTTACGACAGTTGCTTTCATTCATGTAATTTTTCCAGTTTTCATTTATGAGACAAAACCAAATTCACAGACACACAAACATCCTCTAATGGCAATGTCCCCAGTTAAGCTTTCAAGTCCTGTGACCTATTTCTGTTCCACTTTAATAAGCACTAGTTTAGTATTGCAACAATCCCAAACTGGAAACTATTCCTTAGAATAACTACCAGTGTCCTGGTACGTACCTCTCGCTGCACAAAACCACTCCTAAGTTTATTTGGTAAATATCAAACTCTTTCAAGGAACAAAATCACAAACTCAAGAATTAGTTTGCAAATAAAGGCTTGTTGCCCTCTTTTAAAAAACCTCTGTAACTTACAGAGGTTTAAGAGACAGACTCAAAAATGTGGTGGGGTTAAGGACATGGTTTAAGTGGTGGACTTGGCAGTGCTGGGTTAATGGTGGGACTCAGTGATCTTAACCTAAATGATTCTACGATTACTTTTAGTTAAGCTAAGAAACTATGGAGATGTTGAAATTCTCTTAAACCCTCACAACTGCAAAATGTACAAACTAACAGTTCAGATTCATTACTGTCACAGTTCTTTGCTGTGAGATATATATATCATCAACTGATACACAGTCTTTTGTCTAGATTCACTAGAAATACAAGACTATGTACAGTCACTGATACTATAAGCAACTCTCATATTTGCAGTGTGAGTTTGCCCACAGTGCAAGTCTGAAGTCTCAGTGTGCAAACACACAGCAACTGACTGCTTAAGAGCCCTCCCAATCCGAAGAGACCAGAAAAAAGGCTGGGAGCTGAGATAAAAATATGAAGTGACTTGACTTCTAATCTGCTGTATTCCCTCAGGAAAGGCAGTAATACAACCCAGATCGCTTAATTCTCACACCAAAATATGAACCACCAGACCACAGTTATCCTACATTACAATTTATACAAATTAGTGGTTATTTCTCTTTTACTCATGGTTAAAAATGTAATAGCAGGATGCAGTAGCCAGACCCCTAATGCTTCTTATATTACAATACCTCTGCCTCTGTTCTGCCAACCTCTCCTCTTCTTCCAGCAGCATTTTCCGCCTCTGTTCTTCAGCTTCTCGAAGTAATTTCTGCTTTCGATACCAAGCTTCATCTTCTACTTTCTGTTCCTGTGCTTTGGCTTCTGATTCATGTGCTAATTGTCTAAATGTAAGGAGGTCACATGTTAATAACTCAAGCCAAGTATCAAGAAATTACTTGATTATGTAGAAATTGATGACTGTAGTAACAAAGATCTGCCGAAATGAGATGACATGAAGGACATATGGCATCCCCTTTGTACTGATAAAGTACATGAGGAAGAGTTACAGTGCTCACTGTTAGAGACAAACAGGGCATGACAGATGAATGCAGATATTTTCTTCCTCACATTCTTAACAAAAACTAGTTCCTAAAGGTGCCTTGGCATCATGGTACTCACTGATTTCAACAGCAATCTAAGAACTCCTGGCCCTACAGAAGCTGGATCCCACAAGGTCAACAAAGGTTTAGGCTCTGACTATGAACTTCCAAGTTTGGTCACTCCTGGCCCAGTATTTTTTGCAAATTAGCAAACTTTTTTAAGATACAACTGATGATTTAATTTAAGAATGTGTCAAACCAAGTAACTCTGAACCTTTACCAACTATTTAGTCATCTTGCTGAATTTTCTTGTCTCTCTTCTCAAGCATACACATTACAAAAGAAAAAGGCAATTGTGTCCACCTGTCCCTCCCAGTGTGAGGCTGTAGCCAACTTTCCCATTAATACCTCTCTCGTAAGTATTCAATTTCATCCTGTCTGATTCTGTCCCGTTCCTGAGCTTGATACTCCACAATGAACTTGGGATATTTATTAAATACAGGGTACTGCCCTTTTGTGAGGGGCATGAAGTCCTCAAGCATACGTTGTGGATGGATATCGAGTGGTGTAGCCTCCATGAGACGATAGGCTTCCTTAATCACAGCAGTAATGTCCAGGTTGTTACGGTGATGAAAGAAATACTGTAAGAGACATGCTTCCATTTACATTCTACAAAAGATTATGCACTTTTATTTATTTTTACATAATTATATATTTAAATACACCTATTTGGGAATAATTAGGTAAATTAGCAAGATCTATATTTAAACAGTTAATTTAAAAAGGGTTTATTTAGTTATCCCTACCAATTCATAAAATATTACCAGCTCTAATGACTTGAACCAAACCTCTTTAAGTTGTGAAAGTACACTCTGGTTCTTT
Source organism: Margarornis squamiger (assembly GCA_035222235.1). Lineage (NCBI taxonomy): Eukaryota > Metazoa > Chordata > Aves > Passeriformes > Furnariidae > Margarornis > Margarornis squamiger. The sequence goes on along the minus strand of JAWWTY010000077.1, from coordinate 139,034,335 downwards.
TCCTCCTCTTTAAATGGCAGTTGTGTAAGGGATCTGTAAAGCTAGATGCCAATTTAGAGTGTCCAACTGCCCACACAGACACTCTTACCACTGGATGAACCTCCCTTGACTTTTGGTGTTCAACCATGAAGCTTGGAAGTTTCTCTTCTTGCAGGATTATTCTTCCTGTCAAAGATCTTATTCATCATGAAAATCTCTAAATTGGTCATTATTAAACATAGCAATAATGTTATCAGTTTGATGTCAGCCAAACTGACTGCTCATAAGCACATTTTAGAGGTGGAGCCCTTTGTTTGCCTACAGAGATGTTTTCATAAGAAAAAAAACTCCTCCCATGTAAGGCTGAACATGAGGAGACATTTTCATTTAGCTTCAGAGAACATCTAATAATACTGCCTAATTTTGCAAATCTGAAAACAGGATAATGAAACAACATAATAGAATGATTGCGTATTGTCTCCAGAGGCAGAAGTCTGTATTAGATCCCCAAAAAAGAGGCAGAATTATTTTGTGGTTGATGAACTATTTACATTTATAAAATGGCTTTTGGTGGCATTAGAAAGCTTATCAAAGTTTTTAAAGTTCTCCCTGCATGAAACTGCAAGAAATTGCTCAATGTTTTACTGATTTACTGCATATTTGTCTAGTACCAATGACTTTGTTCAGAAACATGTATTTAATATATTAATGTGGAGATGAAACATCTCCTTCTAACATCTCTAACAACAGATATATCTCTTCCACATGACTGACTTAAATATGAAGAAGTTTACCTCAAAATCTGCTGCTTGATTACACTGAAGCAAGGGAGCTCTGGAACATATAATATAGGCAACAACAATCATTAGAAAATATGAAGGATGGTTGGAGAAGATATTGTCAAAGACTTTCAGCCATTCTTCTCTTGTTAGAACCTCAGATAACAGTGTTTCTAGGAGAGGCCAGGCATAAACCTAAATTATTTGGGAAAAACAATAAAATTACATTAGTACAGTTTTACCATCCTTTTTAAAGAAATAATATGATTTTTTCTTGCCTTATGCCAAGAATCTATTGATTTATGAAAGAAAGAAGAAATAAACCAAAACATTTGAAGATAAGTTTCATCACCAACTATAAACATTCAGAGTTAATATGTGATGATTATAAATACGTTTCTTATTTCACTGGATGCCTGAATGTTCTGTTTAGATTTGTGAAGGTAAAATCATCCCTAATGATAAATAGGGATCACGAAATTAATTCATGTCCACTTAAAAAAAAGGTACATTTATAATTTCATGAGTAGATTTTCAAGCAATGTGGACTTGAAAGCAAAATACTTCTAAGAACTATGGTAGCATGTATATGAGATTTACGATCATGGACAAGGAAACACAGCAGGAAAGCAATGATATATTCTTTACACTCCCATATAATTCACTGTTATTTAAAGAAAACTTCCCCAAAAGAGAACTACATCAAAATAAAAAACTAGTGTACTGTTATTCACTGCAGTACATTGTTGTATACAAAAGTTGGCTAGACTATTACCTGCGAAGTCACATTGTATTTTATTAAATGCTGGAGTAGTTCTTTGTCATGATGTTCCAAAACATTTTCCATCATACTAAGGACGTTAACTGGAGGATTCGGAAAATACTCAAACCAGTGTTGACAAAAATTAACTGAAAGAGAATAAAAAGCTCAACACAATCCACTGTAATCCAGAGTGACAGACTCATGACAACCCTAAAGCTGGTTCTAAAGGCGATGACTTTAAGATGTACTTTCAGGCAACAAAGCCTGTTTAAGATATTCCTTTCTCTTCTCTTTTCTAGTATTTATTCCTAAACCATTCCCACAGTACACTGCTCCTCCAGCTACACTGGCATGAGTTTTTGTGTCAGCACACAGTGAACCAGTCTGAAGAGTAACACTCAAATATAAAATGAAAAAAAAGTCTGTGTGCTGCAGGTCTAAGGCATTGGAGGCAGATGGGAATACTTAAACCAGTATTTCTGTCTCATGAAACTACTTCCTGGATGAAGTAATTTTTAATGTACTCAGAATAATTTCTGCCAACTTGGATACTTGTTCACTAACAGCATGTGTTTGCAAAGCGGGTATGGATACTTGGCAGCACATATCTTCTGTAGACTTAGCAGCAGTTGCAAGAACTAATTTAAGTGTAAAGCACTTTAATTTAGCATGTTTCTTCAGAAGACAGCTACCGCCAGTGTTCAGACAAAGGTGTAGTTTTCAGTTACCACACGCTTAGGACAACTAAACACAGTAAAACCTTGAAAGAGATCACTCCCTTTTGACTGGGAGCAGGTGAGGGGGTGGGTGGGTGTGACTACTTTTCCCACATCTGAGAGACTTAACTATTATGATATAATTATGCTAGATACATTTGGGTTTGCTGATCAGACTTTACAAATACTATTAAAACTGCTAACTTTTTGCTAGATGCTTTTAAGTATAGAGTTGCTACATATTAATTCCTGGTAACACCTTTAGAAGAGAGCCTGGTGACCTCTTAGGAAATACCTCATTCATTTCAGCAGGAAATGCTCTTTTGCATCAGAAAGCTTAAACATGTTGCAGCATATTTGAATTTTTAAAATCATTGCTTACCTACTACTGTTGCAACAACTTCAAAGCAGATGAGCGGGTTGTTCTGGAATAATTTTACAAATGGGAATGCTAGCAAAGGCATATAAGTTGTCTCAGCAAAGATAGCAGACCAGTGAGCTAGAGCTGACAAGGTCCTGTGCACAAAGGCAAACAAAGGTGTAGAAAACACCAATCCAAAACCAAACAAAAATATAATACGTATTTTAGAACCACAACACAGAAAGATTCTGAACTTCAAGGTAGACATGGGATTGTATGAGTTATCAAAATAAAATTACATAAGGGCACTAGTATTTCATTTTAGAATTTTCCTTACAGCAGATTCCAGCTATTGGATACATTTCACATCACTATATGAAAATAAAAATCTATAGTATTTAAATAAATAGAAATTTATGTTTTACCTCTGTAGAACTCTCAGCAGTTTCCTGCTTTTGATGGGATACTTATTCTGAATATTTATGAATGCACTGTGGGTTCCTTTATCTATTAGGCTACTGAATGCCAAGTGGTTTTCAGGAAGTTGTAATAAGGAACGCCAAACAAACATCCTGCAATTAAAACGCAGCCTTAGTCAAGCAACTTCTCTTTCATAGGCCAGTAAACACAAGCAATTCTATTTTGTGCAAGCATGACCATGCAGACAAAAAGTACCTGTACTTTGCTGGATATTCTCCAAAGCCTTTCAGTAAGGCCCGCAGACGTTTCTTGTTTAATCCACCTGGCAATTCATTCTGCAAAATAGGGGATCAACAATAAATTTGCTCTCTTTTGCACTCTAATCAATGATAGTAGCAAATATTAAAGTTCCTGACGTAATATTTAAAAAATCAAACATCTATTGACATCTGTTACATAGTCTTAGGTATTTCAACAACAAAAAAAAAGATAATTCAAAACACCGTTTATTGTCTCCTGAACTCAAGGAACAGCTGCCACTGATTTCAGTCAGAAGCAGATCAGATCCTAACTGACTAACATATATATTTAAATGATGGATATGGCAAACCATAAAGAATACTGACATAAGGAATTGACAACATGTTACTGGATATATGTATATACACACAGGTATGTGTATATGTGTATATATATATATATAAGAATATATATACATAGGGTATGCAAGATAAAGGCAGAGAAAATGGCACAGTGATAACAGAAGGGAAATAAATTTAACAGTAATTCATCTTCTAAATAATTAATAAAAAATGAAGTTATTCTAGGCAGACAAGAAGTGCCAGTTTGCTAGCAGGGAAACAGATCAGATCTAGCAAATACCCAAATGTGTCACAAGTTGCTTGAACAACCTGAGGTACCCCAAGCTGATTGGAGGCATCTCTGGCTGTGTCGCATACTATAGGAGTATGGGCTAAATAAAGAGAGAAAATGGTCCTAAAATTTCCTTAATCCCCTCTCTGCTCAAATATCCAAGTGCAGCAGTGTCTGAACTTATTCTTTAAATTAAATGGCAATGAAATTCAAATGCTGCAGAGTGGAGGAGAACAAAGTATTTGCAACTTCTTCCTACCTCTTTATTTTCAAGTGATGCGTTTGCTTGCAGCTTTAGTAATCTGGTTTGAATTTTGCTTCCTTTGGATTTCCAAGGCCCCTCTGACCTTCCTGGAGTCACTTTCATTATCAGTTTATTTGTCTCTGATGTGTACTTGGACCCATCTTGTACAACTTTGAACACGGATGGTGGAGGCTAACATTCAGTGCAAACACCTTGGTTAAAATCTTGTAAGACATTACATAACGATATAATTTGTTGTTTATTCTACATGCCACATTTCTGAGTCTGATGGCCATAGGAAGAAGAATAGAAACACATTTCTATTGTTAATATGTATGGATTGTATACTCCTGAAAAAGAATATCAATGAATAGAACTGCTCTAACTATGAGAAGGTTTATGTAGCTTCCAAATCAACTCAATCATGTTATTTCTTTGCTTAGCAAACACTAAAATATAATTGGAATAGTATGGATGTGTATCATGTACTGCTAAGGTTATTTACTTTAGTGTGTTTCTCAATGTCATTAAAATACTTTGCATTTCTATAGCACCAGTTAAAAAGAATACAGAAGACCTTTACAAACTTTAATTAGTCTTCAGTGTCAGGCAGGTATTAATTAATTCAATGCTGGAGATTGGGAAATCAAGTAACAAAGTGGATCTCCCAGTTCATGTCAAACAGTCAGCAAAAGTGCAAATGGAATGCATGTGACATCTTAACACATTCTTCCTCAGCTCCAACTCCATCATTATCCAGAGCTGGTTACTGTTTACTTCAAAGACATGGTGATTAAAGATATGTGGAATTCTGGATTTAGAAACCTGACTCCCATTAATAAATTACTTTAATGAAATAAGAACTGGTATTTAGAGTGGTTCTTATTTAGGAAGGATTAGGGGCATGGTTGTGCTGTAAATGATGGATGCTGGTATCCAATAACACAGTAAGAAGAACAAAATCATAGTAACAAAAACACCATTCATGCATACAGTTTAAGAGAGCATTACTTGCTAAACATTTCCTATAGGAAATGGAGTAGAAGCAGCACAACTGTGCTGTTTCCACCTTCCCCCAAAGATCATTACAAAGCAAATTGATGCATACAAATCGCTGTAGAAAGAAATACCATCTCCCCCTTCTTCCAACATCAGAAACACAGTCATATAGATAACTTAAAAACATCAAATTACCTGACAAGCCTGGAGGAACTATGAAGAAAACTCTACAAACCACTTTTTCTATATTTGTATTGTTAAATATGGCACTCAAACATGTCCACAAACTACTGCTTATACAAAAGATTTGTAGATAAATACCCAGTTTAAGGGGATTTACTGCTGTTTTAATAAATGTAAAACACTCTACCTTATTTCCTTCTTGAGTGAAAGCTTGGACACTGTACAAGTTAAGGCTTCCATTTTCCATTACTGAAGCAATATACTGTCCATTGGGGCTAATCACTGCTGTGCTAATTCCCTCTTCAGGACTCCCAATGTCAAAAAGAAGTTTGCACGTTTCTATATTGATAAACCTCATGATGTTATCTTGACTTAACACTCCAAGGACCTATAAGTTAAAAGGATTCCTCGATTAATATTGTCAATGTAAAACAAAGTGGAATACCCAATTCAGCAATGACATTCCATTAAGCTCAGATTGCAACTGAGCAAAGATTCAGAGCAGTAACTTCCCTTTAGTTTGGTATGGACTCATATCCTCAGTGTTCCCCCGCCAAAAGCCCTCGAAGTGTAGGTGTGGAATCAACCAACCAAATAGTTCTATCTTAAGCATTGTAAAAAAACTGACCTGATTGGAGCCCCCATCAAAACTGTCAGGCAGGAATTCCAGGTGACGGACAGCTCTCACTTTCTCAGGCATCTGGATTATTTTTATCAACCGCTTTGATTCTAAGCACCATAAGTGAAGATGATTTGATTTTCCACCAGCTACAAAGGTCCGGCCATCTCTGGATCACAGATGAGGTAAAGCTTCCATCAGCATACTATAATTTAAGTTAGTATTAGCTAAAGAGAGAGATGGTATGTTTTGCTCTAAGCCCTCAAATCACCTTTGAATCTGCCATTATTCCTGTCTTGCTCTCCCCAAATTAAAAAACAGCACCTAAACAATAGAATTTGCTATGGTAAAGGATAGTTTAAACCTTATTTTAGTGGTCATTAAAAAAATCAAATTTATTTATTTCAACTACTATTGGACTATAGTAAACACTGCTATTGATCTTTGCTGAAAGCATCAACCACAGCAGACTTCAAAAGCTTATATTAAATAGCTCAATAATTCCACAAAATATTACAAATAAAGGAGGACCTGTTTGAAACTACAGTTTTTGTAGTCTGCCTTAGAATGTTTAAAATAGCAATTTACCTGGTAACTGCAAACACCTTATAAAGTAATACAGAACCTTCTACAGGAGTTGGCAACTGGTATTTACAGTGAAGAGTATCAAATTCCCATGCAAAAACAGAATTATCTTTGAAACAGCTGAGAATGGTGTTACTCAATGGAAGAAAAAAAACCTGGAAGAATATGGAAAAGAAAAAAATGGGATGTTGTCAAAGAAGTACACTTTAAATTGAACCAAAGTGCATGGCAAAATAAAACATGGCAGGAAATCATGACGGTGTGGCTATCACTGTAACCGTGCATGGCTTGGATCCCACAGGGAGCCGGTCCCGTCCCCTGGGACAGCCCAGAGAGGAACGGGCCTGCTCTCCCTTGCATTGGTTCAAAACTTGTCATGCCCTTTGCTAAGCCAGTTTAACTCACCAAAATGATGCAAATGTTATCTGTGTTACTTTTATGACTGTTGAAACTGTATTGTGGATGTTTCCAGTGGGTGTCAGAGAGGATGCAATACAAATAGTGGGAACATGAATCCAGGAGCAGGAGGGGATGGGAGATACAAGCCAGAACTGCTCAGTGAACAACTGCTTCCTGCTCCTTCTACAAACTAGCTTCAGCATTCAAATAGCACCAAGAGTTTGCAAATGCGCTCTCTGAAGCATTCATCTCTAGACTTAAACTCCTTAGTTTTACATACAACTATTAAAAGCAAAAAATACTGTAGAACATTTAGCAATGTATTCTCCAACTATGAAATGCAGATTTTACTGTGGCGATGAATAAAGATGAAAAAAAAAAGTCTGCAAATATATATTTCAATTATTCTCAACATATTTATTGCTTGTATGTAATCTGTTTCAAAAAGAAAAAAAATTGGATAATTTACATTTTTGGATGTCATCAAATACATTCTTGCTTAATGATAAGTTATTGGTTTAGGAGTTCTCTTTTGGCAGCAGCTCATACAGCTTCAGCAAATTCCCAGTACCTATAATTTTGAAGGTGAAACTGAAAATGTCTTCTGATATCTGAGGGGACTACCTGAAGTACTCACTAGCTGAGATTAATAGTCAGTGCTACAAAGTTCAGAGTTTTGGCCTGAATGGTCTCTTGCGGCCTTGAAAATCTGTAAATCTGGGTAAGTGGGATGGGATTCATCTTGGTGACTGAAAGTCGGATGTTCAGGCCAAATTAGTCACTTGACAGTGAGCAAAAGTTACCTGTAGGGAAAAAGTTGCCTCACCTACCAGAGTCACTTATATTCAGAGAGACTGAGCTGTCTGTCATTCTTCAGGCACCCTGAGGAAGACTCACCAATGAATTGAGAGCAGATGCCTATCATGCAGATGGATGAAGTTTAAATTTTGGCAAAATGGGAGTACTGAACAGTTCCTAATTTTCTGCTTTGCCATAGAAAAATACCACAAGATGGTCATAAGCAGCTGCTGAATAAGCAGTGACACTTTGGAAATGGTCGCTAAAGAGGTGTTATTTTCTTTCTCCTTTGTTTCACCTGTTGTCTGTACACTGTGGAGCTCAGTCTCTTTTTAAATTAGTTTTGCCCCATACCAACTTAACAGAAGGAGTATGTTGGAGTGCAGTGTTGGGCTTAAGAGGCACCAAAAAGCACACGAGATTGGTGACTCTACTCCACTGGCTCAGACAGTAAGAAAGAATCCAACTTTAAACACTGAGTGTCAGGGCTGCAGTCTAACAATAAATCCGATCTTCAATAAAGCACTTACTTATCTGCATGTCTTAAGTTGTGGCAAGGGAATAAGTATCACTATATTAAAGACAGGGAAATGAAATCCAGATCATTTGCCTAATGCCCTATCAGAAATGGAAGCACCAAAATAAAAAGAAAGAGCAGGCTCTTGATTTCCAAACATGATTTATTAATTCCACCATAATCACTACTCTTTGGTTTTAAAGGTTCTTTCCATACTGTAACATCCTGACCCTAGTAAATTCCAAGAGCCGTTTGTCAATAAGGAATCCCTACACATAGCCTACACGAAGAAAGATACTGAGCAGTAGAAAAATTTTGACCTCTACAGAAATGCAACCATCTTTGAAGGGAAGATATTGTTTTAGCAACCTACACTACACAACAGTTTAATAAAACAAACAAAGATGTATGGATCATCTTTTACACTAATTGCTAGGTGACTATTTTAAGAATTTCTGCCTGACCTAGAATAGAGTGAAGGCACTCAAATGAATAGCCTTGTTCTCTGCAAAATCAGCATGGCTTTTTAGTGACCAGCCTGACGAGAACTTTGGTTTGAAGTGGTGTTTGTCAGCGTATTCACTGCAGGGCAGCACGTGTGCAAGCCATGCTCAGCCTCTGTGTCAGGACTTTCTGTAGTACTCATGCCACACTGCGACATTTGGTGGCGCAGGCAGACCTGTTTAAAGCAATGTAACCCTAAGAAAGACCTATTTAAACCACTCCCTGACATAAACATGTCATCCTTCTCATCCCATGCTGTTCCAGTATTTGTGTCTGTATAGCAAACAGAAGCAAAGAAACCACTAGGCTGAAAAGCAGCAATTTCTTTCTGCTGAATTCCTTTTCAGCCTCGTATGTTCCCACATTCAGTGCTTAGTGTGCACAGACAGAAGAGCAGCTTTGGAATAAGGAGCTGAATAGGGCAGGTGGTGGTGACTCTTGGAAGTCACTATGATGACATCAAAACAATTTTTAACAACACCCTTAAATCCCACTATCGTTCAGGCTGGAATCAATCTATGGAGGTCCTCTGAGCCCACCACAGGTCAAAGCAAGGTCAATCTAAAAAATGGCTCCAACTTACAGGTTAAGTTGGGTTAGTCAAGGTCATATCCAAGCAAGTTTTGAGTATCTCTAAAGACAGAGGTTCCTTAAAAGTTCCCAGCAGATCTCTGCAACTACTGAGTCATGATTTCAGTGGTCTCGGTGATGCATTAGGATGACAGTTAAGATGATATGCCCAAAAAAGATACAAAAGATTCAGCTGTATTTTAAAGAATATTTACAAATAATGTGATTTCAAATGTGGTGTTACACCTACTGAGGTGTGCTTGTTCACCCTTTAGCAATTGCTCTTTACTCACCTTCTGTATACCCACAGACTGACGAACATTCAGCTTTCTTATCCTTTGAAAGGTGTCCAAATCCCACAGTTGTGCTGTATCAGTGGAAGTAGTTATGGCATACCTGCCTGAGCCATGCACAGAGATGGAAGACACCGATGAATCATGTCCTCTCATCCAACTAACTAACTCCTTGGTTTCTGCAGAAGTTGTTAGAAAAATGGAAAGTTGTTAAATGGAGTTGTTAAAAAATGGAAAGGATATGAAAGTCATTCAAAGTGAAACAACTACTACCTTAGTTGTATTGTCAACACTATGCTGTGAAACAGACTTTTAAACATTACTAGTATATAACCATTTATTCTCACAGCCCAGTAAACAAGAAATAAAGGTAACAGTCTTCACAGAGCTATTATACCTTAGAGAGGTATAACCTTCTCCTCGTCTCCAACTAGCAGATTTTACAAGTTATGCTCAATTCTACACAGAAAGCCAACTTGCACAGACTTGTTTAATTTAGTCTAAAAATCAATGTTCAAAAGTCATGAACAATGTGATCAGGTAAGTTCAGCATGCCTCACAGAATATCAATGTGAACAGCCACAGTAATCTCTAGAAGTTGAGACTGGATGTTCTAGGTAGAATTCTCCACTTGTTTTTACTTGTGGACAGAATGTGTGAATGATTACACAGCTATTTACAGGTGCAAGGAAGAAAGGTTTAATGACAACAAGCTATGACCATAGAAAGGTACAGTCAGAAAGCAACTCCTCATTAACTCTTTTAGAATCCAAAACATTTTTATGCTGTGCATTGCATACTAAAGAAATGGCTCCTCTGACTACATTGTCTCCCACTTGTGACTGCATGACCACTAATCTTCCCTCAGCAACCAAACTGCACTTGTGGCAATTACAGTTTACATTGGGTGGTTTGCCTGACAGCCCATGGGGTCGTTCCAGCTGACCTACTGCTGTGGCATCAAACATGGGAAATGGCTATAAAGACTAACACTCCAACTTTCTGCTGTGCTTACAGACCACTGAGGGCTGAAAGCTATCATCTCCTGAGGGGTGACATGGGATTAGAGTATGGCTTCTAAAGAAGGGGATGGAGGCCACCAGCTAATTACTATCTAATACTTCTCTAAGGATAGTTCACCCAATACTGATTTACATGAATACCATATTTTATATTTTAAAACATTCTTCAGTGTTACTAGATATCTGTAAACAGCAGCCTATAAACATGCAGTATTTTCTGGAAAAATTAAGATTTCTCTAAGGGCATCCAAACATCTAAGTTTGGTCTTGCTGTAGTTGAAAGAAAGAAGAAAACCACAAAGGATTTCAGACGTTAATCCTGGCTGCCTCTCTTGAGGAACATGGTGTTACATTTAACTTCTAACCTAGACAGACAGCTGGCCTGTGAAGTTAATTTTTAATATTGCTTTTGAACAAGGATAGAGAACTACTTGAATACTCAAAAGTATTCACAGTTCTTTTAGTGTATACTGTCACTTTGTTCAAATATTTTACTGTAAATATAGTTAAGAACTGGTTCAGTTGCAAACTAACATACTGTCAACTGATTTTGGTTTTAATAGAGCACTTCATTCTAAGCAAACATATACAGAACTGCTTAAAAACATACGTAACTGTGATCTGTGCTGGACTTCAGTTAAACAGATGCCTGGGTGACTCAGTGGGAACAAGGAATTTTGGCAAAGCAAAGGGTTATTTAGGTTAATTTACCCACAGGACTAGAACCCACAAGGGCACAAACTTTTTTTTGGACAGATGGCACAAAATACACAGTATGATTTCCATGAAAAAACTGTCCAAAAATCCAACAATACTAAAATTATATAGCTTTTCATGCCAACCCAGATAGCATTTAAGCCTTGAAATTTCTCCTTACCTGTATCAAAGCACTTAACAGAATAATCTGCCAAAGCCACTAGGAACTCTGTCTTTCTGCGAAGATTAAATGCCAAAGCAGTGCAAGCCTGCATCGTTCGCTGAACAAGGTTGAATCTATTTAGAAATACACATTCTCATTGTGTTGGGAAACTTTGGTTCATAGTGAAGTAATACTTCAAGTGAAATAATAAATTAATCAGTTTCAATATATTTCACAGAGAAAAATCAACTCAAAAGAAGTGAATAATATCTAATTACAATAAATCTAAAAATCAGTGCTAATATGTCAAAACTCAGTAGTGAAAAGTTGAAAAGACTGGTTGATGTATTTATGCAAATAAAAACACTAGTTTATTGCAATTCATGGCTCATTAATTGATCTGTACTGGCCAGAGAATAACTTTCTGGAGTAATACTTAAGCTCTATGAAATTGCTGTTCAGTTTAGAGTTAGAAACCTCTGATCTTTTTGAGCAGCTAAACTAATGAGATAATATTTAAGGAGGCTACATGAGGAACTGGCTTGTAGTTCCAGATCTGAGCAAACTACCATCTATTTCTACGTTCATGGGAAACCGAGGGTTAAAACACGACCAGTGGGATTCTGTCCAGGCAAGTTCCACACCCCTGCATGTTATGGATGTCTCAGACAGTTAAAATGTCCAGATAGAAATATTCTTACCTGTTTCCATTCAAGTCAAAAACATATATATTCCCTTGGCGGTCTCCTGCGAGGAGAGAATCTCCAGAACTGTCAAAAGCCACATTCAGAAAACGTATTGTCTTTGAATGGTACCCTTGGACACTATGAATTATGTTCACTATAAGTCTGTGAAGACAGCAAGCAGAACAACCATGCTCAGAATAATTTTATTATTATGTATTTCTTGAAGACCTAGGATTAAAGTGTTTCTAGCTTAGTGTTTTACAATTCTGGTCTTTCATAGTTCTGTGAAAAATGTTCAAGAAAACAACGTATTTTTAATACAAAAAATACACTACAAAGGAAGTGATTCACTGTGTTGGAAGGTAGGTAGGAGGCATGTAAAACAGATGGGGGAAATCCATCATTCATGATCTTTTAATGTGGCTCCTGATCACATGATTTTCATTATTAATGAATAACACTAACATATACACTGATGTATCATATACCAATGAATCTGAAAGCCCAGTTTAGCAAGGAGCCTGACTGCAAAGAAACATGCTAGAAAACTGAGAAGCTGTGCATTACTGTAAGAAACCACTCTGATTAGATGTGGGGGTACACCCGTTCACTTCTTTCCATCGTTTTCAAAAGCACTGGGTTTGTTCAGCTTGGAAAAGAGAAGGGTCTGGAGTGACCTAATTGTGGCCTTCCACTACATGAAGGGAACCTACAAGAATCATGGAGAGGAACTTTTTACACGAGCATGTAGTGACAGGACAAGGGTAAATGGCTTCAAAGTGAAAGAGAACAGGTTTAAATTACAAATTAGGAAGAAATTCTTCGCTGTGAGGGTGGTGAGACAGTAGAACAGGTTGCACAGAGAAGCTGTGGCTGCCCCATCCCTGGCAGTGTTCAAGACCAAGCTGGATGAAGCTCTGAGCAACCTGGTCTGAGGGAAAGTGTCCCTACCCATGGCAAGGGGATTGGAATGAGATGATCTTTAAGGTCCCTTCCAACTCAGACCATTTTATAATTCCATAAAGAAAGACATATTTGTCATTATTTATCTGAGATATTATAGAACAAAACTTTCTGTTTTTTCATTTCTATCCTTGCACTGTGCTGTCTCCTTAAAATGGAGCCAGATGCAGAAATGAAGACCATGTGCAGAATAAGTTGCAAGAGAAAGGTTTTTCCAGGAAGCAGGACATTAAGATTTGGGAGATCTGCTACTCCTGGATTTATTGTCTAACACTAAGGAAACCATTTATTTTCTATCATCACTTGAATGTAAATTCAGAGTCAAACTCAACATCTAAAACTGTGCAGGATATTGGTAGGCTGGTTAAGGACAGCAGATCCCAGGCAGAATGCCGTGACTGTGGTTGTGTAAGATGCTGATAGCTCTCTGAGACACAGAATATGTCATCCAACATGCACATGCAGCTGTGGAGATGTTACAAAGCCTGAGTGAACACCAGAAGAGCCATACACGGTACAGACTAGAGACAACGCTAATTGCACCTGTTAAGCCCATTCTTTTCTGAAATTTAAAAGGAAGGGCCATAAATGAAACTAGAAAGATGAGGTATTTTAAATTATAATTAAAATCTAGTGATGTGGGTTTTTTTCATGATATTAAAGACCCTAACAAGTGAAGTATGACTTCTGCTTCTAAAACCACTCTGAAACCTGTGTACTCGTCAGCGCAGTTACAGCATCTCCCATGACCTTCTTTACGCTGCTCTCTGCCTTTCAGAAGTTCCTCTGCCACTAAACTGACCCAGAGCAGAGTTAGGCATTCACAGGGTTGCATCCAGAGTCCCCAGGGCAAAGGCACCCAAAGCACCACCCGTGCTGCTGCCCTTCAGCTTGGGCCAGGTGGCGTTCTCACGGGATAACCACACTGCGATTAAGTTTCGGGAATTCCCCATGACATTTTACTCGCTAAACCGAAGCACTACACTGGGGTAAGTGCCCGGCCAGGCTGCGAGCACCCCTGGGGGTTCACAGCCTCCCCAGCTCTGCCTCCAGGAGGGAACCTCATTAACCCCAGTATCTCTAGGGCGGTGCCAAGAGGGTGCCAGGCTCTTTTCGGTGCTGCCCCGTGACTCGACGAGGAGCAGTGGCCACAAACTGAACCACGGGGCGCTTCACCTCAGCGTGAGGAGGAGCCTCTTTGCACCGAGGGTGGCAGAGCTGTGGGACAGCAGCGCAGGAGGGCGCGGAGCCTCCGGCTCTGGAGACACTCCAGAGACACCAGGCCGCGTTCCTGTGTCACCCGCGCTGGGAGACGCTGCCCGGGTCTCCAGAGGTCCCTCCCAACCCCCACGACTCTGTGATTCAAGGGGAGCGCGCTCCGCTAATGGCCTTCCCCCTGGCTGCAGTGGCGCAGGGGCCGTGCCCAGCCCCGCCGTGCCCGCCCTCGCTGGCCTCGTTACCCTCGCGGTGGCGCCGCGGCCCTGCGGGCCCACACGGCCCCGCTCCGCCGCCCGCCCAGGTCGCACCGCTCCATGCCCGCCCGGCGCCGCACGGCCCGCTCCCGCGCGGCCCCGCCCACCGACCGCGCCGCGGGGGGGGCCTCGCGCGTGGTACAGCCCGCTCGCGCTGCTCCGGCTGGGCGCGGCGGAACGGGGGCGCGAGATCCCCCCCCGCAGCTGTGGGCCCGCCGGGGGAATGGACGCGCCCGCCCGGGGGCTGCCGGGAGTTGTAGTTCCCGTGGCGCGGGGGGCGGTTTGGGGCGGTGGGTACAGCGGAGCGGGGACGCCGCACCCCCGCCCTACACGGGGTCCCTCAGGGCGCGGCTTTCCGGGCCAGAGCGGCACCGCCTGCCGGTTCCCCCCGTCCGCTCCCCGCTCCACCCCCGGGGCGGCACTGCCGGCGGCCGGGGCGGGGCCGGAAGCGGCGGCGCCGGCTCGGCCGAATTCCGTGGCGCCACGTCTGGCTTGGGGCTCCCTCGGTGCCCGGGTGGCGGCGGCGGGAGCGCAGCCGGACCCTCGTCTCGCCTCTCCCTCAGCGGCCGGTTCGTGGGCGAGGCCTCGGCGGCGGCCGGGCACGGCGGCGGCGACATGTCGGACCTGGGGGACTGGTTCCGGAGCATCCCGCTGATCACCCGTTACTGGTTCGCCGGCTCCATCGCAGTGCCGCTCGTGGGCAAGCTGGGCCTCGTCAGCCCCGTCAACCTCTTCCTCTGGCCCGACGCCTTCATCCACCGCTTCCAGGTACGGGCCGCACTACCGCTCCCGGCGTGCCCCGCGGCGCCCGCGCCCTGGGGCAGCGCGGCCCGGCGCGCGCGCGGCCTCCTGGGAGTTGTAGTGCGGGGCCGCGGGCTCTGCGGCCTCGCAGGGGGAGCCGCGCCCCGGGGCAGCGCCCGGCGGTCACCGGGGGCCACCTGGGCCCCTCCGGCGGAGCCGAACCCGCCCTCCCGCTTAACAGGGCCGGCGGGATGGGCCCGCTGTCAGCCGGTGCTGTGGCCGCAGGCCGCGGGCCCGCCTGACAGAGGGGCAGAAGGAAGGCTGTGGTCTCTGCCAGCCCAGCAGTTCCTCTGGTGTCTCCTTCTGGTGTGTTTTCCCCTGATGTTTTTCTCGGTGGGAGTTGTTCTGGCCGGAGCCGGCTGTGGTGCCAAGGTGCTCTATTAGCCATAAAACCCGAGGCTGTGGCTTCGGGCGGCGTGCCCGGCTGCGTGTGATGGTGTGGGTGTGACTTGGGGAGCAGCGGTGACATCCCGGTGTGCAGACATCCCCAACCGCGGGTGGCTCGGGAGACCTTGGGGCAGAGCCACAGCAGAGACACGGAGCTCCCGGAGCGGGTCGAGCAGAGGGCAACAAAGGTGATTAAGGGACTGGAGCATCCCTCTTGAAAGGAAAGGATGAAGAAGCTGGGCCTGATGGGGAGCTCATCAGTGTGTGTAAATATCTAAAGGGAGTGTGTCAGAGCATGGAGCCAGGCACTCCTCGGTGGTGCCAAGCAGTAGGACAAGGGGCAATGGGCAGAAATTGATGCACGGAAGGTTCCAGCTGAACATGAGGAAGAAAAGAAGAACAACTTTACTGTGCGAGGGACTGCACACTGGAACAGATTGTCCAGAGGGGTTGTGGAGTTTCCCTCACTGGAGATACTCAAGAACCATCTGGATGCCGTCCTGTGCAATGTGCTCTGGGATGACCCTGCTTGAGGAGGGACCAGATAACCTGGTGTCTTCCCATCCAACCTGACCCATTGTGTCAGTCTGCATCTGTTGCACCTTCTGGTGGGCGTGGAATTTGAAAAAGCTTCTGTTTGGGATTGTCAACATTTGTGACAACATACCAACATTTGTGTAGGTATGGGTCACATAAACTAACAACTAAAGCCCTGAGGTGTCAGACGTATAGTGCATTAGCAATATCAGAAATGTTCACAAACTGGACAAAGTATTTTTCCTTGCATTGTGATGTTACAAGTTCACTGTTCTGCGGTGCAGATGTGTAGTGGGAAGGACTCATTGGATGAACAGAGATGAAGGAAGAGGAAACATCTTGACCTTTACATTTCTATTATACTTGCTCATTATATCTTCAGTGTAAAAGGCTAAGTGTGAAAAAAAGTTAAAAAGATGATTCTATCTGTAGCTTGATCCGTGTATTGTCCCCGGAATTTAGTAGCTTAAACAACTGTCTTCTAATTCTGTTATTTCTCCTGGAACTGTGATGTTCAGGATCCTAATACGCTATCTGGAAGTGTTGCTGCTTAAAGAGCTCAGCTATGAATGCTCAGACATTTTCTGTCTCTGCTACGTGCTGCTATGCAGTTGGCTGTGCCTAATGTTGATTGCTGGGAGACTCTAAAGCAGGTCCAGAATGCTCAGAGCAGCATGTTCTGTCTGGAATGGTTCACTAAAGACTGTTGTATGAATTCCTTGGCCTCTGTTCAACAGGGAAGAATGGGGTTTGTGTGGATGCGTTTAAAACAGTGTAGCATCCTTGCAAGTGTATCCCTTTTGCACTGCAGTAAAAACTCAGTACTGCAAAGATCTGATGGAAGCGATCTGGGAAGTTGTGTATGATTTCTGTTGTAATCTTAATAGCTTTGTTTATCAGGTTAAACAAAACCCCACACCTGTAGAAGCTGCTGAAGCAGCAGGAATTGACACTTTGACTATTTTTAATCTCTTCCTTGATCTTCCAAATAACTGATAATGAATGAAAACAAAAAGCCTGTGCATATGAGTCCATTCTGTAGCATATAAATATATCTTTCTCTTTTGATCTGGACAGATCTGGCGGCCGATAACGGCAACTTTCTTCTTCCCAGTGGGACCTGGAACGGGATTTCTCTACTTGGTGAATTTGTATTTCTTGTATCAATATTCATCACGATTAGAAACAGGTATGTTATCCATTAATTTATATGCACGTGGTGAACTCTAGCTGGAGCTGATAGAGATGGCTCATCTCTGTGCCAGTTTATGTTGGTCAGTGTGAAACTGCTCTGAAAACTGATTTTCTGGCGCCTTCCCTTTGGCCATTTAGGGCCTGAACTTGATTACTTGTTTCAGGAGGAGGGCCTGGTGCTTTCAGTTCTTGGATTTCAGGGAATGAGACAGACTAAAAGATGCCATTACCTCTCTTTTCTTGTTTGTGGTGTCCTTTAACACAGGAGGATGATAGAGTGTGTGTAATAATGAAAATATCCATCTGGAGGAAATAACAAGGTCAGGTTTTCCTCTTTTTAAAAAGGATACTTTCTTGTGTTATTGTCTCACTTGTGTTGAATTGAGAGATACGTTGTATGGATAAAGTGTACTGTTCTTCCAAACAGATATATGGAAAAGTTAGGGGACTAGTAGGATTTTCAGTTAAGGGGAAAAATTGAGTGGAAGAAAGGAGATCAGATAATGGATTGTTTCTCTCAAAAAAGGGATTGTTGTTACAAGGTAGCTTCAAAACTGGTTTCATTTTGCACTGCACAGTTTATTAAAGCTAGACAAAACTTGTTTCAGTTGAAATAAGTAATTAAAGTATTTTCAAAGCCAAGCTCTTCCTGAAATTCTTTGTGAACAAGAATTTCAGTATAGTTCTAATGGAATCTATCTTAGAGCTGATGGTGTGAGAGGGCATGCATTGCAAGGTGATGTTTGGGAAGTCCCACGGTAGAGATCGCTGGTAGACCTACCATCCAGAGAGTGTTGTGGAATCCCACTTAAGTCTTAAAAAGAGTAGCACAGAAAGGGAGGAGTGGTGCCAGATTGTATTTTATTGTTTTCTTAGTGAAAATAAGTAGTAGTTTAATAACTAGAAATGGTTCCTCCTTCTCTTCAGGCCTTTCTGTAGTAGACTATGAACATGTGGGAGTGCTGGCAGTTCTGACAATCTACTGGGCAAAGCCAGGTGTAGTTAGAACTCCTGGTTAATATATGCAAATTAAGATATCACTGCTTGGACATAGACAATTGAAGCATTTTGTAAATATATTCTGTGGCACAAGTCTCATGAAATGAAGTAAATTCTTTCAGCAGTAAATTCCTGCTGTGCAACACATCTGGATTTTGAAACTGGGAAGTCAGCTGTGTTGTTGTTTGAACCAAAGCATTTCTTTTATATTACAGTCATTTTTCTGGTTATAAATTGAGTTGTTGTTTACGTTGGCCCTTATTTCTGTGAAAAAGGCTTGAATCCTTCTGCAAGTGGGAGTATATAAGTTGCTGATAATGTTTACAGGTGGAAATCAGTGTTGGTCTGTGCCTCCTCCTTTTGTCTGTGAAACTGAGGAAGTGAAACTTCTATTTTCAGCATTGCATGTGGGCTTTGAGCATACATTGGTGCTTCATGCCAGCTTCAAATTTAGCTGTCAAAAATATCCATATGGTTTTGTACTGTGCTTGTGCTTTCCTAACAAGCTGACCTGTAGCTTCCTGAGAAAGGGGAGATTGATGTGTTTTTGTTTTGTTTGGGTTGGAGAAGAACATAACAGATATCAACAGAGAAAGCAGAATATGAAGAGTTCACTTCCCAACAGTTTGAATAATGAGATTATGAGTCTGCAGCTCTTCCCAGATGACTGGATTATACCCTGGGCCTTACGGAAAG
Organism: Margarornis squamiger; assembly: GCA_035222235.1. Classification (NCBI taxonomy): domain Eukaryota; kingdom Metazoa; phylum Chordata; class Aves; order Passeriformes; family Furnariidae; genus Margarornis; species Margarornis squamiger. The sequence goes on along the minus strand of JAWWTY010000077.1, from coordinate 139,015,117 downwards.
ACCCAGTAGGATGGAGCTCAACCCATACCAGTGCTGAGCTTTCTGGCAGTCTGTAGTCCAATTTTCTTGTATGCTCATTGCAAAGTCAACTTAAATAGTTTCTCTAATATCCTTGCTAGCAGTCTCCTCTATAATGAGAAGTGAAAAAATTTAAGAGACTAACAATAACTTTGATTTCTTCCTATTCCTAAGCTAGTGTTTCTACAACCTTAGTCAGCTTCTCTTGTTTCTGTTTGTTGTGTGACAACAGTAAGGAGTAAACTTCAGTTTATGTACTTCTTTAACTTCAAAACTTTCCAATATATTTTTTGAAGTATTTTTTTTCCTGTCATGTAATTTCCATGGCTGGACTTAAAAAGCAATTTTAAAATTGCTATTTTAGTGATTTTTGTTTACATAGGCTATCCTAAAAGGCTAATGCTTAAAAATAGATTTTCTTCCTTTAAATTTTTTTGGGACATGTAAAATACTTGTAGGAAGGCAAATAGTGCTAACATTAAGCAGTGGCCTTCTTTGCTAGGCCTTTTGTGTTTAATTATGAGCATGTAATTCAGCTTGCCTGTGGTGTGCAGTTTGTCACTGTGTGGCCTGGGTCTTTTTCAACAATATTCTCAGGCTTTCCTGGGGCTGTTTGAAAGTTGATGGGAGTTTTGCACAGATGTTGAGCTCCGTGTCAGCCTTTTGCCACACTTTGCAAGAGTGAGAGCCTTGCTTTTTCATGTTTGTGAGGAGTTGTTATGGGGGTTGTTTTTTAGCCCTTGTCTCTGCCAGGTCACAAACTCAACTGGGCATCTAAAGATAATTTTGTTTAGTGTGACCTGCAGGGAATGTTGCTTTTTTGTTTGTTTGGTTTTGGGATTTGGTTTTGCTTTGTTTTGTTTTTCTTTTTGTTTCCACTCTCCTCAAAAAATTGACACATTTGAAGTGGGAAATCAGCTTAGAAGAAGGAACAGAATGTGCTGCAAATGTGTATCTTCCTTGACATGTATGTTAATTTTTTCTGAAGTGCGAAAACTCATATCTCTTGAGTCTGACTAGATGATGCAAGGAGTATGCAATTTGCCTAAGTAAGGGCTGTTTTTCACATGACTCAGTCATTGTACTTAATGTCTTTGCTCTTGCTCTGCACGTGTGTTTTCTTATTCTGTGCTTCTGACTGGCAGTTTCATATGAAGGATGAGATCTAACTCCATTTTGAAGTCTTATGTAGTTAAAACTACTTATCTGCAGTGTCAGTATGTTCTTTTTAAGTATAGACACTGCTTATGCACTTAATGGAGTAGGCTGAATGGCTTCTTTTTCAGTCCATAGGTTGTTCTATCTAAGGCTTTTTAAAATCTAAAAAAAAAAATCATAAGCCACAGACTGCGTGTAAAGCAGCTGTGATTAGTTGAGATGTTCTTAGACTCTGAAAAGTGAAAAAAAAAGGTTGTCTTAATTTCTTGTCAAAATTTCAATACCTTCCCTAATAATTATTTTTATTTGCAGGGGCTTTTGATGGAAGGCCAGCAGATTACATGTTCATGCTCCTGTTTAACTGGATCTGCATTGTTGTATCCTTCTGCTCATCATCAAACTTTTGTTTTTTCTGTTTCTGCCTGAAGTTTGTTCAAAGACTGGGTTTTATCAAGGAACACTTTTAAAATGTAGCAAATGTTCACAGGTGAGTTTGTAAGTGTGTCTTCCTGGAAAGGTAGCGAGAGTGGCTTGCAGGGCAAACACTAATACATGTGCTGATACAGGTAGGTAATCTGGGGACTAGAGTTCTGCTTACATGAAGCTCAGCTCATGCTATGTGTTGCTTGTTCTTCTGTGATGTTCATTGAGGTGCTTTTGTGGGTTGCTGTGTGAGCTAAGAGTGAATTTAATGTGTTTAAGCTGCCGTGTGGAAATAGGACTGATCACTGCCATTCCCTGAAATTCAGGTACCTCATGGAGAGATCCTTTACGTGCTGGGTACAAATCCTCTGAGTCTGAGAAAGCAGTGTTACAATATGTGCACTGAGCCAGCTTCCTGAAAAATAATGGACTTGTTGGTTTGAGAATGCTGGGAAACACTTTTTCCGTGAGCTGTGCTCTTCTACCTGAATTTTCTTTTATATCTTGAATACAAAACTGGGAGGAGCTGTTGATAAACCATGTAGTTGTGCTACCACTCAGGTAGCTTTAGAGGCTGGAGAAATGGGCTGGTCAGGAATGAAGCTCTGCAAAGGGAAGTGCAGAGTCCTGCTCTGGGCAAGGAGCCGCCTCAGGCACCAGGACAGAATGGGGATTGACAGTCTACAAAGTATCTTCCAGAAAAGGCCCTGGTTGTCCTGCTGAGCACTTGAGTTGACCATGAGCTAGGAATGTGCCATTATGGCAGAGGTGTCCACCAGGCTCCTGGGCTGTGTTAGGCAGAGCATTGCCCGCAGGGTGAGGCAGGTGATTGCTCCTCTCTGCTCAGTCTTTGAGAGACATGTCAAGGGCTGCATGCAGCGTCAGGTTCCCAAGTTACGAGAGAGACATGGACATAATGGAGTTAGTCCAGTGAAAGGTCATGAAGATGATTAAAGGATTGGAGTATCTGTCACATGAGGAGAAGCTGGGAGAGGTGGGGTTGTGCAGCCTGGGGTGTCTTACAGAATCATACAGTAGTTTGGATTGGAAGGAATCTTGAAAGGTCATCCAACCTCCCTGCGATAAACAGGGACTTCTTCAACTAGATCAGATTGCTCAGAGCCCTGTAACCTGACATTGAATGTTTCCAGGGACAGAGCATCCTCAGCCTCTCTGGGCAACCTGCGCCAGTATTTCACCACCCTCGTTGTAAAGCTTTCTTCTGTGTATCTAGTCTAAATCAACCTTCTTTTAGTTTAAACCATTACCCCTTCTCCTGTTGCAACAGGTCTTACTAAAAACTGGCCCCAACTCTCTCAGCCTTTCCCTATAAGAGAGGTGTTCCATCCCTCTGACAATTTTTGTGGGCCTCCTCTGGACTCACTCCAACAGGTCCATGTCTTTTCTGTGCTGAGGACTCTGGAGCTGGACACCAATTCCACAAAATGAAGCACAGAAAATCCTATTTAAATGTAAGGAAGACCCCTCTTACTGTAAGGGCAGTCAAACACTGACATGGTTGTGGAACCTCCATCCTTAGAGATGCTCCCATTCTGTCTGTGGTATTGCTACCTCCTTGTAGCAATTTGTGGTGGCACAGCACGTGGGAAAAAGAGAGATGTGACATCAGTGTGAACCAGATACAGCCAGGAGAGTTAGTGTGTAGAAGTGCCTTATCAATAGATTTTCTCTAGCTGGATTCCACTCTGTGGAGGGAATTGCTGTTCCTGCTAGTCCTGTTGAGCCACAGCAGTAACAATGTGCTCTTAGTTATGTTGTTACAAAGACGATGGTTTTATTTACGATTGCAGGTTGTTGGCTTTGAGCTATTAGGTGAATCTAATTGTGACTTGATTTTCAAACTGGTCATTTAAAAGCTTCCGGTTGCTTGTTCCCTATATGATGTAAGGAGCAACCTGGATCCATGGTCTGTAAAAATGCTGGGTGTCATTTGTATGTATTCATGAACTGCTAAAAACATTCTGGTCCTAGCAAAATCCTTCAGTGATTGTTTTTACTCAGCAGTTACTACAACAGATCCTTTGGGCTCCAACGTGGAGTATTAAAAGCCTGCATTGATGTACTTCAAGAAATTACTTCTTTTCTGTGACTCATTGGCAATGTATTGGATTTTTTCCATTATCTGGTATTTCTTCAGCTGGAAGCCCAAAATTTCAGTGTTAAACTAATGAAAGAATACAGTGTTAAACTTTTAATGTGCTTTTATACAAGCAAGGACTGATTGAGTTCGTAGTTAGCTAGTTTCCATCAGGGAAGAAAGGCCAGTTCATCCATCAGCCCTTGGGGTAATGACTTGAGGTGGGAGCTTGACAGGCTACCAAAAAGCAGTTACTGAAACGAAATGTGTAAGTATCTAGATCATTTGAGGTTTTTTATTTTTTCCAGTGTTTAACTTAAAACAGTGTTCCTGTGTAGAATTAATTTTAAACATTAAAGGACTTTGCATGTTTGTTCAGTGTGTCTGCAGCTTCTTTTTATTGTTGTAGTCTGTCAGGTTTTGCTGCATTTTCCTTAATGGTGCAATGACAGATAACTGGCTTGGCAATGGACATGCAGGTAAGTGCAGTACACTTTTTGAAATAATAATTTTATGAAACTTTATGACTACTTAATGACTTTATAGAAACATTATTGACTTAACTGCAGAACACTGTTAAGTTAGGCTGCTTCAGTTTATATCAAAATGGACTGCTGTGTGCTTATTGTTAATTTTTTAGTTCAGGTTAGCCTCAGCTGATGTCATAAGCCTGGATCTGACTGCCACATCTAACCCAGTTAGGGAATCAAAGAATGAAAATTGGCTCTGTGCAGTCAGGAAGTGTTCAGCCTTTTAGTAAAATGGATACAAAATGCCACCTGTGCACTGTTTCCTTTAATGAAAGTTGATCTGCATTCTTTTTTATTCAAAAACGATTCTTGGGTTCATTCATCTTCTCAAATTTAGTGTGCCTTTTACTTACCAACAGAAGCTCTTTTTGTGAAAAATGCAGCTTCAGATTAGAACTGTGAAGTGCAAAATTCTCAAAGGAATGATTAAGATAGTGGTCTAAAGAACTAGACTTAGTTCTTATCTCCCCAAACATTAAGGGGGAAAATTGGGAAGTGTTTCTTGGACACAACAGCGTATCAGTATCTTCAGCCTGCCTCTGCTGTTCTCATCTTCATCTGTCCCCATCACCTAAAGCCTGCACCAGTATCTGCAGTATTCTGTGCAAAATTATTTTAGCATTTATTAGATGACTCATCAGGCTCCCCCAGCAGACAAAACCAGCGATCGTGCACCTGTAGTCAGGGTTGAGTTCTGTTAAAGGCTATCCATAACTTTGCACTTAAACTTTTCTTTGCTGTGGGGAAAACATCACATAGTTTTACAAAAGCATGCTGGAGGCACCCATACATTGTATGGATTTCAGACTGATTGTATTGATTTGTACCTTTTAAAGAAGGTACTTAAAATGTTTGGGTTTTTTAATCTGCATACAAACTATTGCTTAAAAGAGAATCAATTGTTTGATGTGCAAATATGTTTGGTTTTTTAAAAAGAGGGATTTTTTGCTTGTGTTGAGTGGCCTTGCTTGAAATTGAGAAGATAGAGTAGGCAATTAGTTATTGCATTGTTTTCCCAGTAAAATAAAAAGGGTTTTAATAAAGACCCTAAGGTGCTTGTGTGGTGAGTCAGACTGCTGATGGTGAACAGTGGGGCTTGTGGAAGGCTGGGCTGGTTGGGGGTGTGCCAGCATTAATGTGGAACCTGTTGGATAGCAGCATGCTTCAGTGGGTGAGTTTTAACCTCTTCCAAACACACTGCCTGGTTCATCACATTCAACCAGTTCATGGAAATGTTGCTGGTGCAGTCTGCCTTCAGTTCAGAAATCAGCAGACAGCTGAAATAGTGCTTTGTATTTGTTTCACTAGAGATAGTGCAATCAGCTAATACGCAGTCATAGTAAAGAAGTGTTTGAAACAATTTCATCTCCTGGCGTGGAGCATGGGTTAACTGCGAGCACTGTCAAGGCAGCTTTATGAAGGCTGGCTGAAGTGCCCTGAAATTGTGACTTACTGGTGCCCCTTCCCTCTGGGGTGCTCTGAGGAGAATGGGGACAGTTCAGTGGGGTAACTATTTGGGTTAGTGCCGTGGAAATGATTGTGGCACAGGTCCATGGCTGGCTCTGCTGTAGTTGTCCTACCAGGGAGCTGGGAGCAAAGGAGTTCTCCACAGCTGCTCTTTCACTTGGTACAAGTTGGAGCCCTTTGCTTTGCATAGCCTACCCGATTAGATTCTCCTCCTCAGCTTTCTCAATGGCTTTTTTACAGATCCATGACATATGGTGGCAAATATTCTGCGGCAGTCTGTAAAGACTTTACTGATGTACCATACTTACAAGCCACTTTTGAAGCTTATAGCTCCTGCTGCCTGTTTAAATTTCTTGAGTTTATGTGAAAGTAATGCTAACTGTTTGCCTTTTTAATTCTTTTTAACATTGCAGTTGCTGATGATTCCACTCATCATGTCAGTACTTTATGTGTGGGCCCAGCTGAACAGAGACATGATTGTATCATTTTGGTTTGGAACAAGATTTAAGGTATGTCAGGCAGGATATTGGAAAGGTTCCTGCCCATAAGATGCACATGTAGGGGGTAAAGGGCAAAATATAAATATTTTCTCTTATTAAAGATGTCCCACACTTTTACATAGGTATATACTGCTTGAGATGCAGCAAAGACAAATCTCTTCATGATCTTCCATGTGGTGTTGGTCACTGTGGCTTTACTGAAAAGATGTCCTAACAACTGAAATTCATAGTTCTGAAAAGAGGAAAAAAATCCTGATAAACTTTAGCCTGGGTACAAGTTGAATGTAGTGACAAACTCCTGATACTTTAAATTGTTCTTTCCTGTGTGACCTTGTTTGTTTCTGCCAGGTCTTTTAGTGAAAATTCTTTTGGTCATTGTTTCCAGACCTTTTCAAAATTGGAAACTTTAAGACTTTGTTTCAGATGCAAGCCTCCTGTGGAACATGGGGTGCAAAAGGCATGTCTACTTAGAATGTTTAAATGAGTATGTTTTGTCTAAAACTGGTAGTCTTTGCTCAGTTTGGAGTATCCTCCCTTGTTAGGTTGAATCTGCTTAAGTTAATAGGTCAGGATTTGTGATTTATGATTGTGCTTATTAGGGCAGGGAGAAGTTGAGAGCGGGTTTACATCCGTAACTTGTACTTACAACTTCTGTCTTCGCTGTGTTCTTTTTCAGGCCTGTTACCTTCCATGGGTTATTCTGGGGTTCAACTACATCATTGGTGGATCGTATGTATTTACTTCTATGGCCAATTTGAATTTATAGAAGCTTTTACAGCTTTTGATTTGCTGCTGAACTTAGACGTAATATCAAAATAAGCTTAAAACTGTGTAATGTGACTGCTCAGTGTCACATGGTCATCATTTAAGATAAAAACAAAGAGGAGATGTGCACATGAGAACTAGAGAATGTAGGTGAGGGGAAAGTAGTAAGTTTGGTTTATTTTCTAGTAACCCTATGCATTAGGCCTTTTCCACATTAAAAAAGTAACACGCAGTAAATAAAGCTGTCATTCATGTGACCAGCCATCATTACTGGTTTTAGAAACAAAGTTAGTCTGACTCTGATAGTGCTGTTACTTCTTTCCCTCACAGTCTTGTTCAATGTGATTTTTTTTTTATTTTCAGTTTGTGAAACAAGAGAAAATAGCAATAAGCCCACAGAGTGCCAGTTTAGCACTTGATAAAATCATTGGTCTGTCTTGGGTTTCTTTGATTAAACCCCGTGATGCAGAAATCCCCTCTCTCTGTGCACAGTCTGTCTCAGTGGTGCCCTGCATTGGCTGGGGCCTCTTGGTGCCGCTGTAACACAGTTAGTGACAATAAGAAGTTTGAGGTTGAGTTATAAAAGGAGGGATAGTACAGCAAAACCAAATTCCCTGTTCTGGCTGTGCCTCCTACTGACTCATCCATCACTTGTGAAAACTGCTTGCTGTTAGATACCTGCTGTTTCTATGCATGACAGAAGATACTCAAGGGCCTCCAGTCAGCTGTGTTTTTGCAAAATTGGGAACAAAACAGCTCACTACAGCAGGAGACAGGTTGTCCAGTGAAAACAGCAATAACTTCTCTAGCTCTGCAGACTATTATTTTAGGCACTAATAGCTGTACGGTCTAATTCTCTGATGCAAATGAGTATTTAATTGCATTTTCAGTACAGACTGTAGAGAAGGCTTGGAAGGGAGGGTGGAACATACTGTTGATGTATTGGCACAGAAAGTTGACCCTTCTAAAGAATGGGCTGCAAAATGCTGAGGAAAGGGAAATTGTCTATGTCTCACAGCCCTGGCAATGCCAGTGGCAGGTGAATACAAGATGATCACTCTTATTTTCAGAGAAGACAACGTGTGAAACAATTCTTTTGCTTTACAGGGTCATCAATGAGCTGATAGGAAATCTGGTCGGACACCTGTATTTCTTCTTAATGTTTAAATATCCAATGGATTTGGGAGGAAGGAATTTTCTGTCCACACCTCAGTTCCTGTAAGCTGACCTTATACTTTATCTCACTGTTTGTTTGCTCCAGTTTTTTGTATGGTTCATCAGACATATATTTGCTGGGATTGTAAAGGGTAAAATACTTTGCTATATCAACTTGCTTCAGACTATCATATTGACTGAGCTGGTGAGTCATCAAAAATATAGAGTTTCTTGTAAATGGCCCATGTGAGAGTTCTCTGTTATCCCTCTGGATGGCTTATGTCCTTTGCCCACTCTTAAGAGTGAAAGTCACAGTTCTGCTGGTGAATTGAGCTGCAGTAAAGAGAACTTTGTAACAATTATCAGGTGGTATATAAAGAAAGTTTTATCCCGTAAATGATCTTTTTTCTGTATTCCCATGTACCATTACAGTAGCTACCAGTTCAGCAATGTCTAACAATAATAGTCAGTTGTAGACTTGTTCAGGACTGTAATATGATCACCTTGACTGAGACTTCAAGTCTTGGTGTCTGAAGTACTTTTTCTTGTGATATATTCATTTTTTGGGCATTGAAATACTACAATCAGAAGCCGAAGTTTGTAGCTTCAGTTGCCCTTGTCGCATCCTTTTAGGCTGTAAATATTCCTTCTCTATCAAACTTTAGTTAGCAGCTCAGCATAGGCTCATAGCATAAGCTGTTGAATTACAGTTATACTTCCTGTACGGGTTTTAATGAGTAGGAAAGCTTTATATTCTAATTCTGTGTTTGCAAGCCCATCTAGTAAACCTAATTTTCCATAAGGATTAGAAGACAGGATGGTTTTTAAAAATGTCTTTCAATGCGGTAGCAGCTCTGAAACTGCCATCAGTCTTATTGGTTATGTGCAATTCTCTTTATTCCATACATATCCCAGAAATGGAAGTTCTCCAGTATTCCCATTTCTCAGTGTTCTAAGGTCTTCGATTTGGAAAGAATAGTCTGAAGTTCTACTGTGAAAACCCAGTTCTATTGCAAAGTCTGTCAGCTAAAAGGAAGTGCATGGAAAAGTTGTCTGGCATTTACTCCGTGTGTGCAGCTGTTTCTGTAACTCCTTCTCTTCTGGTTTGTCCTAGTTATCGCTGGCTGCCAAATAGGAGAGGAGGAGTGTCGGGGTTTGGTGTCCCTCCTGCTAGCATGAGAAGAGCTGCAGAAGATCAGCAGGGTGGTGGAAGACACAACTGGGGCCAAGGTTTCCGACTAGGTGACCAGTGAAGAATGCCTGCCCTTGGAAAACATCAACTCTTCAGTTTTAACTGGATGTGGAACCGACCCTTCCTGGTGCAGAGCATGCTTAAAGAACTGAGCTCTCTGTAGTACTCTTGAATTTAACTGATTAGAAAGAATGTTTCTGGTTCAAGAGAAAATTAAAAACTCCAGAAGGAAAAAAAATGTAGATCTTGCTCCAGGTTAGCCAGTAGTGTCCAAGTTGATTCTGCCATTAAAAATAAGCCTTCTTTATACAGTATTGTCTGTCTGTCACAACAGGATCCATTGACTGTCCTGTTCCATGATATGATGGAATGAGCTGATGTTGTTCTGTCTCACCTCACAGCTTTGTTGACCATGGTAAAGTAAGAATCCAGTGTGAGGCAGATGGCTCAAACAACCCCCAGCGTTTAGGAAGCTGACTTTTTCCATAGCTGTGCTTAAGTTCCAGGTTCTTTGGAAACCTGATTTTAGTGATATCTCTGCTGCATTCATAAAGCAAATTGCAAATGTTTCATTTCCGTTATTAAGCTGTGTTTTGAGGAGAGTTTTTTTCTTGCTGTGCAGCATTTGTCCAACCTGGTACGTCATAGGTAGGGCAAGCCCAAGAATTAGAGAGCTTTTGTTTGAAATGGCAATAACAGATATTCACACAATTGAAGTCTCTGAGCTATTCATGGCACGTTACAAGGCTTGTTCTGTTAAAACAAATTGTCTGGCTTTTTTTTTTTTCCCCTGAGATCTGTGAATTCTTGTCTTCAAGGTTTCTATTTTGATTGCCAAATTGGGTAGCATAAATACTGCTTAAACTAGAAAATGTAACATATCATTGTGGTTAATGCGAAGGGTACTGACTGCAGCATTGCTCAACTTTCTCTTAAAAGCTTTAACACATCAAAGAATCAAAGCTGGAAATAATTTTTTGCAGGGTCAAGATACAATAGAACAGATTGCTTTACTGCAGAAGTCCTTCATCGTTAAATAAGAAATTATGTACACTGTTTATTAGTAGCTGTACTTTTTTTTTTGTAAAAAAATACAACATGGAAAAGGGAATGATTCTGTACAGTAGTTTTCCTTGCACTGGGTTTCTGTGGGCAGAGCACGTGGCTAAGATCCAGGAATCTAATGCCAGCTTGTTACTGACTCGCTGCATGGACTTGAGCAAACTTATTGCTTATCTCAGCTTTCCCAGCTGTAAGGAGGACTTGTGCATGTCTCACAGCATTCTTAAAGACGGCTGTCCCTGACCTCCTTAGGAGGGAGCTGCTAGTGAGCCAGGTAAGGCTTAGGTTCACATAAATCCAACACTTCAGATAGGAACACAATTACTCAAACCTTAACCAAGACTTCTAAGTCGGAATGTAGTTGCTCACTTCTATAGTTGGAGGAAGGAGAGCATTGTCACTAGGATGAGTTTCGAGTCTGACTGAATTGCCTTTTAGCACTTGTCTGTCATTTTACTGGGTAGGTAGGGCACAGAAAGCTGTTCTGCCTCAACTTAGGTATCTCAGGTATCTGTAAGTAGATGAAGTAAATCTAGGCTGAAACATTTTTTTTTATTGGTTTGTTTCTTCACTAAACCTGGGTTCTGAAGGTGTAAAAACTTGTAAATACTACGTGATGGGAAGCCGAGTGGAAAATAGGCAGTTGGACTGGAAGTTTTGAGCTGGCTTGCTTGAAACAAATGCATGTTCCATCTTTTCACTGCAACACAATTATGTTCATTTGGCTTGTGGAAAAATGTAGAAAACTGGTAGTTATCTTATTGTATGCTTAAGTTTTACAGGAACTTGCAGTTCAGCAATCACCTGCCATTTTTGTCTATTCAGTGATGAGTTTTAAAAACACTCTTGTGTCTCTCTTTGTATAAAATGGTAGGTAGGAAAGAGGAGTGTACTGTTGTAAATACCAATTTATCACTGACCAACAGCTGTTAGTTGATGTGAACTTGAAGAGTCTGAGAACCATCGTTTTGATAGGAGTCATGATAAAGTTGGTCTTTTTAGTCATAGTAATATCACTATGTCCAAAGCATTTGTCTTCATTTTGAGTCAGGACCCAACTGTTAAGTGAAGATGCAATAGTTTGTGGCCCAGCTAAAACCCTGGCATACTCAAATTGCAGAATATCTTTGTACAGAAGGCCTAAAGGAAGGCTTGATTGAGTGAAAACATGGCAGAAGTCGTTGTCCTGGCCCACTGCACTGTGCTGGGTATTGCTTTCTGGTTCATCCTCCTTCTCTAAATTCAGTGGAAAAAGTTAGCAAGGAATATAGACTTCTCATAAACCTTGATTATCTTCTGAGCTGCTTCAGGTCAATTTACTTTGCTTATGGAAAATTCACTTCAGAATTCCATATTACAAGCTATGTTACTTTCTCACTTTGACACTTGACCTAAAGCACAGTTCGTCCTCCCACATACATTGACAATGGCAGTCTCTTGTTAAATGAGTACCTCCTTTCTTATTTTGTACAGATAATTTCCCTTTTTGTAATCAATTTTTGTTGGCAAAGTTTTAAATTAAAATTTTAATCTCTGTTACTGTCTCTGTTTTGCTAAATCATATTTCAGCTTAAGACAAACCTTGTGATCTGCACATCTCTGGGGTTTGTCTGACAGCTGCACTGTGACACCATCTCCTCCTGTTGATAAAAGTACTCAAGAAAATGACCTGCTTTTGGGTGGGAGTCTTGTCTTCTCTGATCAGCTGCAAAATTGTAAAGGCATTATTTTGCCTCTTGTTTATACCATGAGTTTGACAGTCTGTGTCCTTCCTGGGCTATTACCATTTCACAGCTGTGTTTTTTTCTGTGCTTGATTATTAATTCTTTGTCCTCTGGGAGAAAGCATCTTTCTACTCATCCTCAAACTTTGCGGGATTGATACAGATCACTTACTTTTCCAGGGGTAAGCTTGGAATTCTGCATACCCTCTCAGTCCTGACAGATGTGCAAAACTGCCAGAATTCCTTTTGAGGCTCTTACCTTGACTGATTTGGAGACAGACACATTGGGCATCCTGTGAATGACTCTTCTGGTCCTCATCATTCATCTGACTGCACTTTTCCTGTTTGTTACTGTAGTGGCATCAAAGAAAATCATGGATTTGATTGCATAAAGCACTGTGTGAATCTCTCTCTTCCAGTTCAGCTTCTTGAACTGGAAAGTCTTGATCCAGACTAAATACACCAGATAGAACAGCATGGCAAGTGTGTGCCTTTTGATTTTGCTCCAGCTGCATAAAGAGTCACAGAAGAGCCAAGAATATGAAATCGAATGCTTCATCTTTCATTCTTATTGCTTTGTCTTGGCGACAGCTCCTCTCAACACAGCTCGGTGATGTGGTGTTGCCAGTGACTTAATGAGACACTCGATCTGTTGCCATCTAATGGTCACACTAGAAAAACTGAGAGTTTAATTCTCAGAGTAACATATTGCTTGCAATACAACATAAGATTCTGTGTTTATATATCCCTGTGTACCTTGTCAGGGAGGAAGACTGCTTTGCCCTGATGGTTAAGATGCTAAGCTGGAAAGACAGCACTAATTTACAGTCTGACGCTTTTGATATAACAAGTCACCTAATGACTTTGTAATCCTGTTCTGCATCCATAAAACTAAGGTTATTCATATTCTCCCTCGTTCTGTGCTAGGCTTAGGATGATGGATCAATTTGTACTTGCTGTAGTATGGCAGAGCACTAATTTTGGTGAAGATGTTCTCAGCATTGTCATCGCCTGCACTAGTAAATGGTGTTTCTTGTTTTATGCATCCCTAGATTCTTATTTTGCCATGAATGATAGTAACAGTGTGAGTTGAAGTTCAGAATTGAGTCTGTTGTCATGATTTGATTAATTAAATTTTGTAATATGTGCATGTGAAGCAGAAGTACTTATATCTAAAAGGTGATGATGTGATGATGAAAATACTTCAGCTACTTGTATGTTTCAAGCACGCTGTTTAAGTGATGAAAGGAGTTCTGTTTGCAGCAGTGGCTCACCCTTTATCATCTGGAATGTGATCTAGGAGTGATTACACTGCTTGAGAGCTAAAGGGCATAAAAGGAGCTGTAACTATGGGATGCTGGCAAGGCCTCTGCAGAATCTTCTTGATATTGGGGGGCAAAAAGTGATGATGAAATCTTAATTCTGGTGCTTCATTTTTCTATTTTGCCCTTCCTCCAAAGGACAAAACATTTGCAAAATGCCATTAGAATCAAGTCAGCTTTTAAGGCCAGGTTTCTCTGGACTACTAAACCAGCCATAAGTCTTTGTGATGAAGATCGTGGCCATTGGAGGCAGCATTTAAAATCAAAACCATCAGACGCAGTCTTCTTGCATCTGAATGTTTACATGCATTTCTTAAGGGGGTGTGTGAACTTCTGGACTGGCCATGGATTAAAGGACAGTGGGTGGATCCCTCCATTAATGGTTTGATTGACTTGTCATTGTCCCTGGAGGCATGAGGATGCTGCCTGTGCCAACCTTTGGGCTTGCCAAGCTGCTTGGTAAATTTCTTCAGATATTCACAGAATATTCTGAGTTGGAAGGGACCCACAAAGGTCATCAAGTCCAACTATTAAATGAATGGCCCATATGGGGATTGAACCCACAACCTTGGCATTATGAGCACCAACTTCTAAGCAACTGAGCCAACCTATTCCTCCTTCACACTACAGAGTTCAGGTCACCTTGATGTAGGTAGGTAGGTAGGTAGGTAGGTAGTTAAATGGAGGAAGTGTCTTTGTAGTAATGTTCCTTTTGCTTTCAAGTTAGTGTGTTGGTTAGCCCTAATTAATCCTTAGGTTAATTAGTAGTTTAACAGACCCCTCAGCCTGCTTTAAAATCAGAGCTCCCTCACCCTCCTCCAACTGGAAAGGCTTTTTGTAGCATTTGTCTTTAAGACCTGCTTGCCTGGCACTGCTCAGTGTTGGTGCTATAAAACCTCCATCAGGCCGTGGGATACAGAGTTCACTCACAGGCACAAGAGGATAGATGAAGGGGGCTGTCATCCCATTGCCCATCCCTTCCTGTGCTGTGCTGGGGTGCATCTCCTCTTGGATTAGGTGGGGATTAGGCTGGAGGGGCTGCTGCCACCCTTTGCAGTCTGTGCAGTGCCTCTCCTGCATAAAAGCCATTCCTGTACAATGGAGAGGGTCTCAGATCAGTGCAATCAAAACTCTTTTGGTTGCCTGGTACTTGGGCAAAGGTGTGTGCTCATAGCCTTAAGCTGTGGGGAACAAATATTGTGTTGGAGGAATGCAACACAGGTTACATCATTACTACTTTTTTTTTTTTTTTTTTTTTTAAAGAAAATAGTTTGTGTGTGATGTTGGTGGATGTATGAGGTAGAGAAGCCTAAGCTACTAGTTTTTGGATGAAAAAATACTTTAAATCAGTCAAGATGGGATCTAAAGTTGCTGAGAAGTTTTTTAACTGGACTTGAGAATGGGTAGAGAAAACTTTAATCAGGAATTGTATTCGCTGATCAAATAATGTTTTCCAAAGTGCTTTTTTTCTGCAGTATGGGTTCAGAAAATGACAGTCTCCACTCAGACTGCAAAGCAAAGCAATGCCTGTCTCTGTCCTCACCTACTGAATACTTAACCCTACAGCAGGTGGAGTGGCAAAGGGAGACACTTTAGTATGTGCATCTATAGCTGGACTCAGGGATAAGCCTTTGGCCTGAAGGAAGCCTTGATCATGTGCCTGTAACACCAGTTTAACTGTCTTTTTAATCTGTTGTTTGTTGAGTCTGAACTGCCTGTGCTTATTGCTGTTAAGAATTTAAGCAATTGCAAAAAGAAAATGGCATGTGTGTGCCTTGGGCATTGGCCTTGTTTGTTTTAGGAGCTTTAAGCTAAGGAGTTAACTGTAACTGATGTTAATGTTTTGGTATTTTTATTCCAGAGCTTTTACATAGAGAGTAATTTTCTTAAAAGCTGATTCAAAGCTTAGGTGCTAGAGGGTTTGGGGTTTTTAATGTGTAAGAAGGAGGAAAGTTAGTGTTGTCCTGTTTTCTATTCTGTCTCACCCTTCTTCCCCAAGGTATGTAATTTAAGATCAAAATCCAATTAATCTTGAAAAAATGCAGCAATAATTCTGGACCAGCATCAAGAAGCTTGAAGACCCCAAAGCTTTAGGCAATTGACAGCAAAAAGAGCTTTTATTGTTTTTTCAGCCCTTGTGTTGTGTAAATTCAGAAATCAAATTAAATCTTGTAGGGATTGACATCCTTGGAAGATCCTGGTCAGGATCTACAAGCAAGTGTGCAAAAATTTTTCAAGAGTTTGAACTTCTGCTGAAATTAGAAGTGCTCTGGGTCATCCAGCACAACAATATTTACTTTTTTTCTACTCTACAGTTCAATCTTAGCAATATTCAAATTGAAGTACAGCCTTACTTGTTCACAGGCATGGATGTTCCTCTCTAGCTGTGCCAACATCTGGTTTGGCTTTAGCAGTACAAGTAGCACATAGCCAGGGGCAGGGGCTCCCCAGGGAGACCAGCACTCATCAACACACTGAAAAAAACTCTGTGGGAACCGAGTTAAGAGGAAAGTGTGAGGTGTGACCTGACTGTGAGCTTGCTTTATTTGACTTTCCATAGTCAGTTGTGTTGAACTGGTGGGGCTGCACAACCCAGGAGGGAGTAGGACAGACGTGGATGAAGAAGTGGCCATATTATTTTGAGGAGGCCCTGGTTTGGCTTTTCCTGGGTACAGCCCTTCCCAAGGTGTTTCAGGGAAGCCTTGAGATGTAAACTGTTGTCCCTGAAGTCTGGAGAGGGGGAAATAGCTCCTACTCTGAAAATAAAGAGGCAAAACCTCGGTGTGTGTGGAGGGAAGATTCTTAGTTGGAGCTCAGATGTGTGTGCTTGCAGCATGTGCAGGTTTCACTCCACTGATAGTATCAGAAAGAAATTGTGTGTGTGTGGAGGGGTCTGCAACATGGGAATAATTCATTTGGGTTATACTGATGAGGCTGAAATGCTTCAGGTTTTTATTTCTAAAATGACTTTTCACTTAGCTTAGGAGATGGGTTTTTTGCTTGCTTTTAGACCTCAAATAAAATCTTAAATCAGAGCCTGATTTTGATTAGGCCAAAACATTTCTGCAGCCTTTGTTTCCAGAAGTGTTGTGGTGGTGGTAACTTCTCACTGCAATAAAATAAAAAAAAATAATTTTGTGACTCTTGTCTGAGGTGGGATTTGCATGTTGGAAAAAGGCCTAACTTGGATCATTGTCAACAGGTTTCTATCTCTTTTGCTCTCTGAGTAGTGAGATGGAGAGGTTTAAGAACCTGTAGCTTCTGAGCAGAGTTGCTGCATTGACAGCGAAATCTTCCCAGCATGCTTACTACTCTCATTGGGGTAGTTACAATCCCATTTTTAGTTTTCCTTTATATTTTAGTTAGAGTAATACTATTTCATTTAAATCTACCTTCCTTCTTTTTCATCTGAAGCTACACTCAAAGTGTTAGGGCCAAATTTAGTGCTTCACAATAGCACAGGAGGAAGAAGAGGGATATTCTCAGCTCCACTGCATTGTATCTGCACCCGTTGCCCACATTCTGCAGAGGCAGGAAAGACAGGAATCATCAGATACCACTGCAGAATGTAAATCCTCATGAGTTTAGAAAGCCTGAGCAGGCTGTAACAGGGACTCTTCATCCATTGCCTGCTGTGACAGCCATCGTATATAAAGAACTCCAAACGCAAAGAGAAGTTGAGTCTTGATACTTAAAATCATGTGCCCAGTAGCAATATTTGTTTAGAGCAATTTAAAATCTTTTCTTGCCTCCTCTGCTGGCTGTCAGGCAGACAGTAAATTACCAATCACTCTTTTTTTTATTTATTTTTTTTTATGTCCCCTGCAGGTAATAACCAGTTTAATACCTCTTTCCTTGCTTACATCCATCTCTGTTTTCCAGATGTCACCTACTCATTCTCTCAGATGATCTGATAAATGGAACTAGTTAAGAGTTCTGGTCCTTAAACGCTACACCTGCTTTTGGAGTTGCTACTTCAGAAGAAGGGTTTTTGTGCTTTCTGTCTTACCCATTCTTTTTCTAGCTGTTTTAAAGGAGTGTCTAATGAATTCCCCAAGCCTTATTATTTCTGTTCCCCACCTCATGGAGATGTGTGTGGACTGTTTTGGGAGCAGAGGGGAGCGTGAAGGGCCACAGCAATGGCATGTCACTGCAGACATGCCACTGTTCCCAAACAGAAGGGAGGCTGTGGTTAACCAAGTGGTGAGCTCTGTTTGCTTCTCACCTGGACTGTCCAACACTTGGAGGCCTCACCAGGCTGTGGAGTTCTTGGATGGACCATTGTCTTCACAAGAGCTGGATTTGTGAGATTGACAGAGCCACCTGTTAAGGAATTGCTTTTCTCATCTCTAACAATGCATTTCCTCCTGCTTTTGCACTCATCATTCTGTCCTTTTTAAATAGTGAATTCCTCTGTGTAATGTATTTTTTAAGAAAAGAAGAAAAAGCAAGAGCAATTGATACAAGCTGATGCCATTTAACCTTCCTGGACAGGGTGATAGTAGCACTGAAGGAAAAAGATCCTCTGTTGGAGGTGTAGGTGTGCTGATATTTGAAGGTCTAGTAATTCTCTAAGAACTGTATCAGTATAATTTCTTGAAAGCAGACAGCTAACAACAGGCTATAGGGCTATATTATCTGGTTGAGTAGCTAAGTGGGTAGGGGGATGTTTCATCTGGATACAGTCCCTGTGCTGGAGGATCTCAGTTATTTCTGTAACTGCCATTGGAGCACAGCTCACCAGGACCAAATATTTACTGTATAATTTAATACAAACAATACAATACAAACAACATAAGCTAATGTGTCTGCTCACCTATAGAAGGGCTTTGTCCTCTAAATCTGCTCCTGCCAGTTCCTCACAGTTGTCCTAGAGCTTTCTGTGTCCCATTGTGCATCTTGAAAGAGATCGATAACTTCCTAGGCTGGCTCTAGTGCATTGCTTTGCTCCACAGAGCTGCCCTCTGAAGCCTAAAGGAAATCCTGCTGAGTAAGAAGAGGTTTTGTTAATGTGTAATCGAGTTGTGATAAGACCAGCTAATAAAGATAAGGTTCTCAACAAGTGGCATGGGACAATGAGCAGGGAAATGGAGTATGGAAAACTCTGTGATTGACCATGACCCCTGGCTGCATTGTTCAAAAGGAAAAACGTGCTGAAGAGGATGCATAGGCATGCTACTGACGTGGAGGGAAAGCAGGAGCAATCTAGGGAAAAGAGTAGCAAGTAGAAAAACAACTGTACTTCTGCGACCATGAAGGCAGCACCCTGACTCTGGGGAAGGTTGTTTAAGAGCTGTTTACTCTTGATGCCTCCATAGCTGAAAGGCCAGAGGGAATTCAATCCCACTCTCTGGGTTAATATGTTAATGCCTGGAGATGGGCTTGTTCCTGCTCACTCTGTGAGGACTTCAGTGGAACACGAGGGGCTCGGCAGCAGAGAAGTTCAGGAGGAGCACCCTGCCCTGGAAGTGCTGCTTTGTTGGCAGGGGCTGGGACAGCGGGGCAGGGCTGGGCTGTGCATCCTCTCCTGCCAGGGCAAGGGGCAGGACAGCACGTGGCATCTCTCTCGTATTTGGTGATCTTTAACTCAGTACTGGTGCCACTGCCAAAATCACTCATGCTGGACATGTACCCCACTGTATTGTTGTGTTTTTTTGGTTTTTTTTGACCTAAGGTGTAAATTAATCTCTGGACCGAATCACTCGCTATCTAACCTCCAAAGCTTTAATCTTTTTCCCTTTCCAAGGAGTGTCTTAAAATTGAAAGCTTTGTTAAGTAAATGCCAAAAGGTAAGCTTACTCTTGGATGTTCCTTGCTGGATGGGGAGCAAATGTAAGGCAAATATTGCCCAAATTAGGGCAGTTCTGTGGACTTGCATTTATTTCTGAGTATGCCACTGTGTGTCAGGCTTCAGCTTTGCTACGTTTGCCGGAAAACCAGCCACTAACTGGCACTGCAACCCCTGTAAAGAGCTGGGGAACAGGGGTGGGAAGGGAGTTGGAAGAAAGAAATGTATTGATGCCCTGGATCTGCAGGCATTCTCTTTCTGAATATCAGCTACCACAGAGCATGTGGGCATAACTACTTTTTTCCCCACCTCTGTACATCTGTCTTGCAACCCAAATGGTGGTGGTTTTAAGAAGCTGGTAGCCTGGGTAATATTCAAAGGCTTGATCTAGCGTAAGCATCAATTAAGAAATTGCTATCTGCACATGATAATTTAGGAAGAACATAATTCAGAAGAATTGCTGATCCTTCTTATCTGTCATGTTGTTTCTTGGCTTGCTTATCTGTTAGTGAGTATGGTTCAGGAGTACCAAATTAAAATCAGTTATGCCAGGCATGGAAATAGGGCAGTCCTACCTGGTATCAAGGAATAGATGATAAAAGCTTGATAAGCTCTGAGTAGCTTTTATACTTAGTCTTCGGCTTGCTTTTTTTTTTTTTTTTTTTTTAACTGATGCTGTGAAGATGAAGATGAATTAAGAATTTAGTGTGAAGGATGCGGAGGAGAAATTGGTTTTGGCTCTACAATCAGAGAAGTGGGATGAGGTTCACTGAGAATTGCTGGAAGCATTGTTAACAACAGGCCAACAGGAGCTGTTCATGTAAAAACCACCCCATGCCTGTGTCTTTTGGTTCTTTTGCAACTCTTGAGGTAAATAAACAGCTTTTGCCAAAAAGATGGGATCAGGAAGAGCACTATGACTCTGGCAGGCTGAAGCTGTAGGTGGCCAGAAACAGTGGCTCTGGGAGAGGAGGAAACTGCTTTTTTTTCAGAAGTGGTGTCAACACTGGAGTCCAAATTTAAACACTGTGTGATTTTGCCTGTTGAAGGTCAGTGCAGCAGCACCTGCAAGTACCCTGAACTGGTGGGTTGTGCTTTACTGAGCAAAACCATTTTTCTCCTGCCAAGGGCCACCTGGAAGTTATTTGTGAGTAGAGGAGTAAAGCTTCAGCAACCTCTATGACTGCAGTTCCCAAGTCACTTGGACAAAAAAAATATCTCCTCCTAAATGAACAAGAGGGGTGGGAGGTGTAAGAGACTCAAGAAAATAATTCAACCCCCTGAAAGACCAAACTCATCATTAATAAGCCCATTCTGTGGCTGAACTTGCTGCTGCCTAGCTGAAGGACAAAGAACGGAGGACATCCTTCAGTGCCACCTCCCCACCGCCTGCTCCCCCCGAGAGAGGAGTACTTCATCTTTGTTTAGATGCTGAAATGCCTTTGAAAGCAAAATCCCCTAAGAGGAGGTGATTTGGAGATAAATTTGAATTTGGCAAAACCTTGTCTGTGCTTTTGGGCTGTAATGTGCCACGGTGGCAGTAGCTGGCACCCTGGCACACTGACAATACAATGACACCTTGGCTCTGTGTGGACACCACCAGTGCTCAGTCCAGTGTCCTTCCCTCAGATGGCAGAAAATTGGTGTCTGTGAGTCTGAAAAGACTCAGGTTCAAGTGTAGGCCAAGTATGAAGAAAACAAAACAAAAATTCAACAGCCCCCTGTGATTTGGACAGGCAAAACTCCTGAGCCGGAGGACAAAACTGCGCTCTTTGGATAAGCGCTTATCGTTCTTGAAGCTGGCACAGCAGAGCAGAGCAGTGCATGCTTCAAAAAGCAAAGTAATTAATTCTCCTTGCTCTCAGCCATAGCAGTCTCCATTGTGCAATGCTGCACCGCAACCAGGCATGGAGAAACTTTCTTTCCAATCAAAAGAAGTATTCTTTTTTTTGCTCTGATACAGCAGGGTTGGTCTTCCTTTTAATATTGCTGAAGACAATGTCTGCCTTTTCATGACCTTCAGCATGTGGCTTTGTGTTAAAATTTGCATCCCCTCCCCACATTCAAATGCTGGCATTAAAAAGAAAAAAATTAAAAAGATTAAAATTCCTTTTGTTTAAATCCCTAATAAGGGAGCCTTTGAGCATGCCAACCTTCAGATGCAGGGATAGGTCTTGGCTTGTGCTCCTGGCTCTCAGCTCTTCACCTGGGCTGTGTTGGGTCAAACCCATGGACCCCCTTGCCCCAACACTGGTGCTCTTTGCCTGCTGTTTGCTCAGTTGTGGTTGAAGTCTGCTGGTAGCTGAATCTGCTGGAGAAGAGGTTTGGAGCTGTGCTTCTGATTCTGGGGCACTTCTGCTCACCCTCTGTATAATGGGGCAAACAGTACCAAAACCTCTGGCATCCTACTCACAGCTGCTCCAGTTGTGTCCCCTTGATCTTAGCATGTGCAGTGACCATCTTCAAATGTGTCAAAGTAATAATGAATAACTACACTGATCAAAATTAGTGCTGATTTAAATTCCTGCTTGCATAGAGCCTCCCTGACTTCCAGGGCCAGATCCCCTGCTCAGCATCCTTCCCTCACCTGGAGCCAGTTCTGGGGGAGTTCTAGGGGAACACAGACCTTCAGGTGAGGCAGCAGCCAACCCATGGGGCTCAACAATTGAAGATATGGCCAACTAAATGTTCAAAAGTGCCTTGGGAGAACCTGGAGCAGAGCTGTAGACAACAGACCATCAGGGAGCAGCCAAATAAACCTGAGTTTGTGTGGAACCCCAGCTACAATGAATAGGCACTGAAGAAGATCCCTTTACAAAGAGGTTTAACAGTCAGGTGGTAAGACTTGATGCTGCTGTTTAATATGTGTCTTGGGAGCACATCAAAGCAGGAGGGAAAGTCAAGTATTTCCACCTCCCTGAAGAGCTGCATCATCATTCACCAGCACTGGCTGACAGCACCAGTGCTGAGAGGAGAGGGACTGCTGAGGTTATGGGAGGACGAAAAAGCAAAATATGTCAAATTTGAACATTTAGGTACAGATCTGTGTTACATGCCATCGTGTGGCAAAATGCCTTTTGGTATTATTAATGACTTCATGTGAGTGGTTCAGGGAGGCCAAAGCAGCTGAACAGTTTTGTCTGTTCCTCTCAGTCAGAGGAGATAGCAATGCTCTTAGTACCATGAAGGAGTTAATCACACATGCATGCTAATGTGTTTATAAAGCACCCACAGCATGCTGTGAGCTTCTACTCTTAAGGGAGAAGACATTCCTCCTCTGTGGGAATAAAAGAGCAGCTGCAGCAATGGCCAGAAATCCCAACCAGGCTGGGGGGAGCACCTGGCACCTTCCCCAGGGGCCTCCTATGCTGGTTTTGGCTGGGGAATTTTAATTTTCTTCACAGTAGCTGGTATGGGGATATGTTTTGGATTTGTGTTTTGTTGGGTTGAGGATCCCCTTGCTTATGGCAGGGGAAGTAGATGAACTTTCAAGGTCCCTTCCCATCCAAACTATTCTGTGACTCTATGATATTCCATGTTGTATGGCATCACAATGAGCAATAAAAGCTGGGGAAGAAGAAAGGGGGGGATGTTGGGAGTGATGGCATTTGTCTGCCCAAGTCACTGTTACATGTGATGGAGCTCTGCTTTCCTGAGGACCTTTGAACATTGGCCTGCCCATGGGAAGTGGTTGAATAAATTCCGTGTTTGCTTTGCTTGTGCACACCTCTTTTGCTTTGCCTATTAAACTGTCTTTATCTCAACCCATGGATTTTCTCACTTTTACCCTTCCATCACTCTTCCTCATCCAACTGAAGGGGAGAGAGCAAACAGCTGTGTGGGGTTCAAAACACAACGGCTCCCAAAACAGGTCCCTGGGAAAAGAAGATGTTTAGGGTGAGACAAAGGTGGAGGGAATTAAGACAGTATGGTGAAAGCTTTGCCTGGAGAGTTGTGCTGGAGAAGACAGATGTCCTGGCAGGATTGTGTGGGATGTGGAAAAGCCCCAGCCCCAGTCCCAGCCCGCTTATTTCTGCCTTTGTGCCTTTGCCTCTTGTAGAGAGAAAGGCTTTGAGTTGAAGGCAGAAATGCCAACAGAACAGCAATGATTTGATACAAATATGAAATGAAGCTTCCTTGCTGAGAAATCAAGGCAAGACCAAGATGAACTCCAGCTCTTGCCCTTAGCACACCTACTTCAGAAGTCTTGTGAATAACTACATACATCTCTCAGGTTCTCTGTCCATAAACTTGGGTTAATGCTATTATTCCTTCAGCTGTCTTACAGACGTGTTGCAAAACTAATTTTTTATATTAAAACTGCTGCATACTAAATTTTACATCACATATTGCACTGGGATGATCTAGACTTATAAGAAAGATAAAAAAAAAAGAGGGAGGTGACAGTGGGTTTGTGTACTGAGGAAGTTCCAAAAATGTCCCACTTACTGTGCCTGAGCCAACTTGCTGGATGTGTGAAGTACACTTAAATTATGACAATTTTAATATAATTGGAACTACCATTTTGGAGCACCAGGTTCGATGGAAGAAAGAAAACAATAGAAAAGCCCTGCTTTTTCTTGCTGTGCTCAAGACACGTCTGTGAGATTTGGTCTGACAATTACCCGGTCACCCAGCTCTTACCTCTGTCCTCGCTAGAGCCTGCAGTAATCTGATTGGGATATGGTTCAAGTGCCAAACACCAGAGAAACCCTGCCTTGGTTTTTTTATTCTGCTTTTTCATTCCTTCACTGGGTATCTCACATTCTCTTGCTTTCACTCTCAATACATTCATTTTTCTTGCTATATTAGGAATATTTCCAGTATTATGCTTGTCACAGGCCCCATTCATAACAGCTTTCCATTAGTTACTGATCAAATGAGTACAGATGACTTCCCTCTCATGTCTTTATTCTCAGCAGATGATAATAAAAAGTTCATTTCCATCACTGGTGTGCTCTTTCCTTCCTATCAGGATGCCAAACAGACTTCCTACAATGTTGCCTTATGTGCCTTCAAAATTAATTCCCCCTTCTGGAAGCTAGTAAGATTTCAGGATGTGACTTCTTGCTAACTAACAATATCTGGGGCTATTAGAAGATAAAGTTTCAGTCGTTAAATTTCTGCTAATGGCAAATATAATGCTTAACTATTACTTGTTTGCTGTTTTACTCACCTGTGTATTTCTCTAGATTTTTAAGTTATCATTACAAAATTACTATTATGCTCATAATCACTCACATTTCTTGCATAACCTATCCTTTTCCTTCCAACCTGTGATGGTTCACATGATTCTGATACACCCCTTCTTCTGAGAGTGATCTCTGCAACTGATGCAGGCTACTTGCACCATTCACTGACTGACTTTTAAAGTGATATATTAAATGAAATTCTCAAAGGTCAGAATTGGAAATTTGAGGTTAGAAGTGGTGCTACTGCAGAGATGTGATTGAAAAGTGAAGAGGTAGTTTTTTATTTCTTTTGTTGTTGTTGTTGTTTGGTTGGTTGGGGTGTTTCTCCCCTCCCCCCCCCCCCCTTAAAAAGAATGAGTATTTGAGAAAACTGAATAACTTAGACTGCAGGGATGTCATACATGCTGAAGTTGCTGCACCAAAACCTCCAATGGCTAGGATGAATGGGGCTTTGAACAGTGTGATCTGGAGAAAGATGTCCCTGCCCAAAGCAGTGATGCTGGATGAAATGATCTTTAAAGGTTCCTTCTGACTCAAACCATTCTGTGATGCTCTTCTCTGTTTGAGTGGTCTCTCACTACTGACACTTAATAAGGCTTCTGTCTGACTGTCTGAATTTGTACTTGTGTCATAACATGCTTGGAGTCTCCAGATCTCTAACAGCAGTAAGGAACTTGTCAGCATCTTATGGACTAGGCAGTAATGTGTTTATATAATGAAAATCCATCCTCCTGTCAGCAAAAAGCAGACTAAATTAAGAAAGTAGAGGCCACCTAATTCAAGTCATTCCCAACTTCCCAGTGATAGATTTTTCTACAAGCCACTTTTAAAAAAAGTGTTGCACAAGTGCAAAAATCTGATTTGGTTTTGTGTTGTTTTTTCCTGATTAGAATATTGCAAGACACTTGGGTTAAAACACACAGTGAAAGACACCATTCAAAACCTGAGCACCAGGGACTGCTGGTCCTAGTGGACCCTGCCCAGGAAAGGCAGTCCCAAGCTGTCTCCTTCACAGCCAGGCACAGTGGTGCCAATGCCAGGGTCCTGCACGGGGGATGCAGGGCTGTGCAGGAGGAAACTCTGTGTCAGCAGGCTGTTCTCATCCATGTGCAACAAAACCCCAAGGCCAAGGCTATCCCTAATGGCTGCTGGGTACAAACAATGTGCTGATTGTCTCTTGCTGCTTGGACTCCCCTAGAAATGCAGCCACTGCACCCGTATTAATTAAAAACAAAGCCTGCTTCCCGTGCCCAGTTTCTGAACCCGCTCTGGCAGCCGCACTGAAGCAATCTCTGGGGGGACCTGGGTTGCTTTTAGCTAAGGGAAAAGGAGTGGTGGGCTTGGCATTCCTCAATGAGCACCGGTGTCCAAAGGTTTGGTAGCACACCACAACCTGCCTGCACAAACCTCCTCAGTGCCACTGGTCTGCCCTCGCTGGCAAAGGCTGTGCTAGTCTTTTGCCAGCCTGTTTGTTTGCTGTGGGACAGCTTCAGCTTCATTATGTGTGTGATGACAGACTCCAGGGCCGCTGGTATTGTTTTATCTGAATTGCAGAGATCTTAAAGAGCCCCAGTCCTGGGCCTTAATCCCACCGCATCTGGGATGTTCAAATACAGGAAAACCCAGGTGGGTCTTGTTCTTCCTAAACCTCCTGCTGAGCTCCCCGGGAGCACTGCTAGTTAAGCAAAGTAGGTCAGTGCTCCAAACACAGAGATGTACAACACACATCAGACATGAGAGATGCAAACAGGAATATTAAGCCGCCAAGTGGCTGTTAAAAACTTCACAAGGGCAATTAAAATATTAGCATCCTTTCATGTAAGCAAAGCAAACCAAAGTGGCAATTAGTTTCAGTTACAACTTTGGAGTCCTGGAGGAGCATCTTTTCTTTTTGGTCATCTGATGTTTGCAGGCACTGATCTAACAACTTGTGTGTGGGTACACACATACCTGCACGGGCATCTGCCTCCACCATGCAGATCAACATCTAAGCTGCGTGTGAAGGGACATGTGCATACTCACCCTCTCTCAGTCTTGGTCCACAGAGGAGCTGATGTCACTTCCCTACCTTTTGTTGTTACACAAATGCAGCAAGTCAAGTGCTGCCCCATGCAGTCACTCCTCTTTGGCAATGAAGCAGACAACTTTATTGTAAGAAAAGTCACTGTGAGCTTGCTGCCACCCACTGCAAGCTTCCCTCTATAATGTTGTGCTGATGATTAATAAAAATAACTACATATGGCTGAGTCAGAGGGATGGTTTCATTCATTCACTCAGTTGTGACTGCAACCAAAATAAAAGGTGTTCCCCAAATCCCCATTCCCAAGCACTATCCAAACTCCTCCTGCAGAAAAAGAGATGACTGACACTGGGGGAATGAACATCAGTATTCACTGAGTTTGCTGTAATCCAGTTAGTGTTTGCCAAGCTGAATATTGCAAAACCAGTTAAAACCCTAGACGTGGCTCTAAAGACACCCAGCTCTCATGCACCAAGTTCGGGCTGAGTGTCGATTTTACATGGAATAAAATAAAATGAGATGAGAAAAAGGTTACCAAAATGTTTAGGCTTTGCTTTATTGAGTTACAACTGAGCAACAAGTTAGAAAAGTTGGATTTATTCAAACTCCCTAGCATCCTCTATTTGTGCAGCATACTGAAAGGTGGGCAAGTTTTCCAAACCCAGCTCATCAGAGGAACGCAGCTGACGGCTCCTGCACCCAGGCTCCTGCTCTCCATTTCCTCCTCACACGTGCACGGACAGACACCCCCACACAAATCCAAATTAGCAGTATTTGAAAAAAAGTGCGATCAGGAACCTAGAATTGATCTAAAAATTTAGTGGCAAGGGTTAATAAGAAACTTCTGTTGTGTGCTACAATGTCTAAAGCTGGAGGGCAGACTGCTGGTTATGGTGTCCATCATTGCACCAGCCAAAGAAACACAAACAAGTCTGAGTTATGAAGCATCTTAATTTCCTCACTCCAACCCTTCTGGGGGTTGTACTATGTGTTTAAACAGAAAGTGCTAAAAAACCCAAAAAACCCCCACCAAGCCAAACCAAACAAGGCATTCTAGCCAAAATCTTCAGAGACCAACAGCTGGGACTGGCTGGTGAGAAGTGAAGTACGGGAGCTGGAGAAGACTTGCCTTGTAGGAGCACATAAAAGCAGAGATTTAAATACTTCAACCAGTAGCAGGTGGCCATAAAACAAAAAAGTCAAAACAACAAGAGAAAAAAACCCAAAAAACAAAAAAACAAACCCCACCACTCCAGAACATATTTAACTGGGCTGAAATGTAAACTGGGGTGGGGACCTGGGCTCAGATGCTGATCTGCACCAAGACGACTCCAAAGGATTGCAACTCTGTCTTAAAACACTTTGGGAAAAAAAAAGTCTCCTCTCCCTCCCCCACAAAAGACACTTCCCTCCCCCAAACCAACCCCGAAATTTTGCAATTGCATTATATGCAAGAATAACTTGCACCTATTTAAAAAAATTAACAAAATTTTCATGTTGTACAAATCTGTTCCAGTAGAGGAAGAGGTTGGGCATGAAAGCGGGTCGGGGAGAAACTGAAGAGAAACCTATGTACAAGGACCCTTTTCTCTTTCTTTCTTTTCTTTTGTAATGCAGTAGTAGGACTTTGGCACTATCAGAGATTCCATGATGATGCCTCACGAGAGCATTTCTCGCTGTGCCTCCACAAGCGGTGTTTGAGACTTGGAGTCGCAACATACTATCTCACCCCAGGCAGGAAAATAGAGTTTTCTTCTATTTTCAGACAGCATTTCCCCTTCAATGTCAGGACAGTGCAGCTGAGGAGTACCCCTGCAAAAATTATAAAAGCAGCATATTATTTTTGAAGGCACTGTGAACAACTATGTGAGCTGTTAACTAAAACAGAATCCAGTTTACATCCCTACACACACAGTAACACTGTATTTTGTATTAAATGTACTCTGAAGCCTATCCTTATCACACTGATGTGGTAGGGTGCTGAACTTTTGCTGCATGTAGCACCCAGCTAATAATCCCCTGTTGATTTCTAATAGGGATATAAAGTCCAGTCCAGCCTTGACTTGGGCAGATTCTCACACTGACTCAAAGATGATGCCCACACGTGTTTGGGGCAGCTACTTTGTGACCACAGGACATAGTGCTAAAGCCAGAGGACCTCAAGTCTCTCTCTCAGTAAATCCCTTCATAATACCTTTTGTTTTGCATGATTTTAGAAAACTATACAAACTGCAAAACAATGGAAAAAATTGGAACTGCCTGTACTCTGCAAAGCAGCTCCCTGGCTCTGCTCTGGCTCCTGCACCATAAACTAGAGATTAAAAAATAACCCCTCAAATCCCAAGCTTCAAATAGCCACCACGTATTCCCAGTTCCCAGCACAAAACAAGGGCTCTGTGACAAGGATTACATTCTGCACTTCTTTCATGTTTACACTTCAGAGGGGAAGATGTGCAAACATCCACTCATGCTGGCACTGCACGAGATGGCTTTCTTGCACCATCCTCCTCATCCATCCTACAAGCAGTGCTTCCCAAAACCTGAGTTAACATGTTATTTCACACCTTGTATGGATGTTACTGTTTGGTCTATTATTTCCCACAAAAGCAGCAACCTCTGTCTGGCATCTGCAGCGCAGAAAGCCATGTAGTCACAGCCAGGAAAAGGACTTGGGCTTGCACAAACATCAAGGGAAAGAGTCCTCCCCATCCTTGAGACCTTTCCTCAAAGAGGCCCCTGATCCTTCTGACTCACTGGAAAATTTTAATTGCTGCATTGGGTTTTGCTTCTCCCCCTGAAGTCCTTCACTACATTAGAGCTTGGGTCCCCAATGTGCCTCACTAGTTTCAGGGGAAAAGGCACATTCTCCCTTCATCCTCATTCCCATCAAATGCTTTAGGGTGACCCAAATTCTGCAAAAACCACTGGTCAATCCCACACTGACATACTTCAGGATGGTGCCTTGGAGCACAACACCAGGAACAGGCACTGTAGCTAGCCTTACAGATGAAAACTTAAACCACAAGAAAAGTGAGAACTTGGGCAGAAAGCAAGAAAAAATCCAGTGCTGCTCACTTTTACCAGGTTTAGACACTGAGGAACGTATTGTGCCACCACCAAACACGTGATCTCAGCTGCCAGAGCAGAGCAGAAGGGGCTGGAGATACCAAGAGCACCCGGACTACCTCTAATGCCCAGTATCTGCATACAACATCTGCAAGGGGCAACTGCCTTCAGACTTTTTTCTATTTTCCCCCAGGCACACCTCCATGGAGCAGTGGTCACGGCCATCCAGAGCCAGGGCACATATCTTCTGGGGTGCCCACCTACCTCACTCCCACCATGAGCCATAGACTTCAGTTGCCTACATCTTGCAGGGTTCAGGCTTAAAAGTGGAGGTCACAAAATAACTCTAAGAAAGACAGTTTGCTGCGGAAAGCTGGTGGTGGGGAAAAAAAGCATGATTCTGAGAGAAAAAAACAAAAGTTCTGATCTTGGGAAAACCCCACAGGGAGACAACATCACGAAGAAAGCCAGCAATAGCTGCCAACCACTCTGGCATGCTCTGGTCCCGCTCTCCTGTCTGAGCTGTAGCTTGCTGTATTTAATTTGGGACCAGTTTCTGTTTGTCAATTTTGCACAAATGGGGACAAAAGACCTAGTTTTCACCTATGCTGTGGGAAGGCGGGAATGTCTGTAGAAAGAGATCTAAAGCACTCTCTTGACAGAGCAGTTGGGCCTCCTTACAAGGGGGACACAAGGCTTCAGGTTGCAGCATCTGGAACATTTTCAGTGATGGCTTTAGTGCACCCTACAGCAGCCACTCAACATCTTGAAGGCCCCAGTACTCTATGAGGGCAGGTCTCTCAGCCTCACTGTTCAGAAAACCTGACCTGCTCCATGTAATAACCAATATTGCCAAAACTTCATATACAGACTTAGTAACAGACCCTTTTCTTAGTCCTTGAATAGCATTTCAGACCTTGTTATGGATGCTGCTTTCATGGAGATCAGACACTTGTGAAAATCCCTCCAGCTGTAGCAGCAGCAGAATCTGCTTAATATGGACCAATTTTGAAAATCTCATTTTTTAAGGCATAAGGTTTTTCTAGGTTGTAATGCAAATGCTCTCCAATAGTTCCAGAAACTCCTAAAGCTGCACACTGGAGCAGAGAGTGACTGGGATGGTCTGGAAGAGACGAGGTTTTCCAGAAGCTACACAGAAATTCAGCAAACGTGTATGGAGATTGATCACTGACAAACGTTCATTTTACACTGTGTATATCAGGCTGACAAAATAGCAACACCATGAATATCAAAGGTGCATGTTTCTGTGTGATGCAGGGTTCAGCAGTGAAAGATTCACGCAGTAAGTGTGGCTGTGTGAGAGTCAAGAGAGATCCCTTCAGCTCTTCAGTCCACCTCCTACATGTGGTATCTGAGGAATATGCTGCCAGGAAAAATAAGGCTTTCCTATAAAAACAGGCAGAAACAAGCTCTCCACCAGGTCTTACACAGTCTTTTCTTTTGAGTCATACTCTAGATGTCACTTAATGTAACACCTTGTTAATAGAGTACCAGAGTTTTAGTTGAAAATTTCTAAGATAGGCTGCACAAAGAGTAAAAGCTTATCCTTAAGGGGAAAGGAGACAATAGCCAAGATTTTTCCATGAGCCCCAGCAGTGTGGGATATAAAGCTTCCATATTTTGTGTCACAATGATGGTGACAATGCCTCCACATGGGCACCAGAGAGCAGGCACTTGCGTTTCTGGGCTGAGACTTCCAGGCAGAATAAAGAAAAATTAAAAAGACTTTGGGCATTTCTCAAGTCCCCAAGTCAGCATGCTGAGAAATGGGCAAAGAGCAGGACAAAAAGGCCTTCTGATCATCCTGCATGCTCTCTGCAGCAGAAGTCCTGCTCCACTGCACCTTTTCTCAGTAGGTGTATTTCACATGCAACCACCGGAAAGTTCCTCATCAAAAGGAACACTAAGCGAAAGTTTAACCAAGATCCAAGTTCTTACTAAAATTCCTCTCTGATAACACCTGAGCACCTCCAGAGCCCTGGAGCTTTATGGTCAGCATCTGTACCAGGGCACAGAGGCAGGAGGTTCACTCCAACATACCTGACACTGCTGACAAGCACAAGAGTGCAGGCACCAAACCTCTGCTGCTGGAAGAGGACTGTTGCAGAGCATGGTTTCACAGTACAAGAAGTTTGTAAGAAACAGTGGTTTCAGGTAACTTCCCTGGCTCCTGCCTTCCTCCCCATTCCCTCTCCTAGCCCCCAGTCTGCTCCGTCTCCTCAGAACCAATATTCATAGCTGGAAAGGGGAAATGATCTGGCATAACAAACCTGAAAAAAAAAAAGAATCATCCCACAATGCATTTATTCATCACACATTTGATTTTAAAAGGCAGATCAGATCCTGGCTCTTCCTTCTTATGTGGCTGCACAACAGTGGCACCCCAGTGTGCCTCCAGCTGATGTTCCCAGATCCTTCTTCCTTTAATCTCTGCCTTTGCCACACAGGTAATACAACCTGTTCCTCACATCCCTAATTACCAACTTCTGCAAGGATAATGCAGGACAGTGCCTCACACTGCAGTCTGATGCTCTAAGATTTTTTGTTATATAGATGATATCCTAACATTTCTCAAGATTAGCTGGCACAATTCAGTTCAAAATAATATCACTCCAGGGTTGGCCTTTTTAACTCAGAGAAAATGTCCAGGAGACTTTTGGACAAGTATTGCACATGCAGAAAATGGAGTGGTAGTCAGCAGGGCTTACTACCAAAACATCTGCAACAGGTAGTTCAACCCAAGTACAGCTGATTATAATAACAGAAGTCTTAAGTGCAGGTGTGGAGGTTCTGTCAGTCCCACCTGTCTTTTGTATTTTTTTTTCTTTAAGAAATGCTAAAGTATATTTTGATTTTAGACACCAGAAAACTACTGACTCTTTCTAAAATAGGTGCTCTCTCACTATGGTTGTTAACGCAGGATGATGAGCTTTCTGTAGGGTAAATTCTAGCTTAATTCCAGTTCAGGAGAGACAGATTCAGGTGAGCACAAAACGTTACAGGCTCCAGTGAACTCAATTCAACATGCAAGCCAAGAAACGCTGACGGTGCTTGCTCCAGATTTATACCTGTGCAACTGTGATCAGAAACAGGCTTCAGATCTCCAAATAACACATCCTTTCACATCGTGAAAGACCGTACAAACCCCCCTTAACGCAAGACCCTGCAGCTTGCTTTTAAATTCAGGATCCTGTGAAGAAGAGCTGCTAAAACACCCACACGGCTTAGTCTGGGGCATTTCCTAAGCCTCTAGTGTGAGCAAGCTGAACAAAGGGAGGCTGGAGACAGTTCTCACCTGCAAGAGGAAGAGAGCACATTTGCATGAGCCACTTCAGTCCCCACAACATTTTTCTTTTTTCACTGGCTTTTGCATAAAGAAGCATCTCTGTCCTGGGCCCTTCCCCCAGTGACCTTTTATTTCAAGCAGGGCAGGATGCTGCAAAGGAAGGACCTGAGGCACAAAAACAGGCACAGCCTCTATTCACAGGAGATCAATGATCTCTTAGCAAAGGGGATATTAGCAACTAGTGTTACTTACTATTTCTTTGTGTGGCTCAGCTGGTATGTTTTACATCAAGCCGCAGGGGTTTCACAGGTTGTTTAAAGGCAGAAAGTTTAAGGTTTAATCACTCATTGAAAAAAAAAAAATTAGAAAAATCTCCCTTATCCAGGACTTGACCCACAAGGAGACAAGAAACAAGGCAAATGGCACCAACCCCTCCCCTACCACGCAGTTGGCTTTAATTTACAAGCAGAATGGGTCTCCCTTTTGTTCAGGCATCCAGCAGGCACAAGGATCCAGCAGGAATGGGTTCCAGGGATTTATACTGAAGAGGGGCTACAGGATGCTGGAAGCACACCCAGACAGAGACAGGCTCAGAGAAATGGGGCACCATCAGCATTACCTGTCTATACGTGGGAATTCTCTCCAGATATACTTTCAGAGTCAAAGTCCACCAGCTCTGTCTGGCCTTCAGGTGCCATTTGGCTCCAGCTGTCCGTACAGTCCGACGCAGCATCATCCTCACCCACTGTCACCTCCACCCAGTTCACCTCCGCCGGCTCCTCGTTCTCCTCGCTGCCGTGGCCATCATGGCTGTTGCATTCCAGCCTTTCCGTACCCTCTGCTTGATTCCCCAACAAAGAGTCTTTCAGTGGTTCACAGTCTCTTTTTGCTCTCACCACTGGTTTCCCCCCATTCTCTTCATTCAGTTTTTTATGATCCTGGTAATGCTGCCGAGATATCTCGTTACCATTTTTCGGACTCTCAGTGTGTTTTGAGCCCTTTTTCTGGCTTTGTTTGTTATGACCATCAGCTGCATATTGCTGCTGGTACTGGTCAATCCATTTAAGTGACCCTGTTCTTAGTGAAGACCTGTTTTCCTTGAACCAGCGAACTATTTCAGTTCTTGTGAGCCCAGTTTGAGATGCTAACTGGTCATACTCTTGGGGCGATGGCCACTGGGTCCTTGCAAATGTGCTTTTCAGTAGATGAATCTGCTCTTGTGTTTTCTTAAATGTGGTTGAGGACCCAGATAAAGCACCGGGAAGCTGAGAGCCACTCAGAAGTTCTGCCTGGCCTATTGCACCATTGGGAGCTCCTTGTTCTTTAATTTTTCTGTATGATCCCATGGAGTCCAAGACAGCTTGCTCCATGCTGTCCCTTATCTTTCTCCGTTCAGAGAACCATGAATCTATCTCCCTCCTACTCAGCTTAGTCTCCACTCGAAGCCTGTCCAATTCTCCTTGGGTAGGAAAAGAGCACCTCAGGAAACTCTCCTCAAGGGCCCTAAGCTGATCTTGGGTTTTCTCTTTGAATCTCTGGGGAGTAAAATCTGTGTACGGGTGAAATGACCGGCCATGTCGGCCAGCTGAAGGTGCTACTTGATCTTTCCCTAAAGCATCGCCAGGAATTTGCACAATGCCCCTCTGACTTCTGTACCTGTGGTCACTGAACCACTTCTTGATCTCACTCCTGGAAAGACCTGTTGCCTCTATAAGCCGATAGACTTCTGCATCGTCGGGAAACTGGCTTGCCATGAAACTGGCCTTCAGCTCTGCTATCTGCTCCTTGGTCTTTTTCCGCTCACTAGCTGGTGTCAGTGGCACAGCGGTCAGCTTGGCAGGAATCTCAGGCACCTGAACTACGTGAGGACGCTTGGCCTCTGGGGCACTTGATAAGGTCTGTATTGTCCTCTTTTGCCCCTGGTTTGGGGCAACAGCAAGTGTAATTGGTGAACAGGAAACAGTTGAACCATTTGACACAGGAGTCAAAACCAGACCAGTCTGGCCCAGTATCTGACAAGGCAAAGCTGTCTGGATGATGGGCTGTGGCATTTTTGCAGTTGCCAAAGGAGCTGGCAGGACAGTGATGGTCTGGGGAACTGCCTGAATCGTACCATTGAACATCTTCTTTCTTGCTTCCTCCACTTCTTCAGGAGACCAACTTATACCATGCTTCAAACGTTGCGTAGCAAACCATATTCGGATTTGTTCCTCTGGATGTTTTGATGCTGCTGTCAACCATGACAACTCTGCTTGTGTTGGGTAGGGAAACTTATTGAAGGAGTTGATCATGGTTGCATTAGTGTCCAGTGCAGAGTTGTATTTGGTACTGTTCAGGGGGACTGGGACCTTGGGGACAAGGTTGATATTTGGTGGCAGCTGTATGGAGGGCATAACATGGGCTAACACATCATGGAGAAGGTCTCCATTTATACAAGCAATAGCTTCAGTGGCGTCAGTTATGATACGAGGGAGAGCGCCATCCACATGGTTTTCTGTAGCTCCCTCTTCTGGCTTTTTCGATCCCTTCTTGGTTTCCCCTTTAGGCTTTCCTGGTTTCATCACTGGCACTTTATTAGCACTAATTCCCCCATGAAGTGAATCGTCACACTCTGCATTTTCTAGCCCACTGCTTGCGACAGTGACATCATTAGTGGTGGTCTCAATGGACTGTTCTAAAACAGTCTGATTATTGCGTTTAATTAATTTTAGTTTAAAGTTAGTCTCTCCTGGGTGGTATTTTGTGTTGTGGTCAGATAAAGAATCGTATTTTTTGGTTGTAAAGTTGCATTCAGCACAAACATACAGGGGGTTGAGAATGACATTTGGATGCTGAGTGTCAACATGCTCTGTAAATTCATTTAAGTTTTGTGTTGAGTAAGGGCAGTACTTACACTCATAACCACCCTGGGGTTTCTTAGACTGATTTTCAGCTGGGGGCTTTGCCTCAACCACTTCACAGTCTTTGACTGAGGTTTCTGAAGGCCAGTTTTTTTTGGAGTCCTGCTGTGGTGAGCCAGTCCCTTTCTCTTTAGGAGCCTCTACACCCTCGGTGCCTTCCTGCTCCATGACTTCAGAAGTTCGCACCATACAGGGAGTTGTTGACTTTCTTTTGCTAGCCATGGCAGCCACTGCCAGTGCACTGTTGTTCCAAATGGTGTTTTCTTTTGACAGGATGAGCAACCAACTCAGCAGGTCTTGCAAACAGCTCCAAAATACCTTGATTATTTTATGCTGTTTTGCTTAATAAATTTCTGCCCTGGCTGTGGCCATCAGCTCCACCAGCAGACCTCTCAGCTGCATGACACCTGTGAAAGAAAGCACATGTTGTCAGGCAGTGATTTAACACAGATTTATCAGAAAGCCACAGCTCAAGATATATGCATTTGCAAAGGTATTTTGGATAATGCCAAATTCTTCCTTCTCCCCATCATCGTGCTGAGTCAAAAATCTCCCCACAAAGAATGAAAGCAGTGGGTAATTTGCAAAGAAGTGCACCAGAGATAAAAAATGACTTTGAAACAAGTAAGAGGAACAGACAGGGGATTTTAATTTCCACTAGACTCAATGTGTTTAGCTGGAAAAGAAAGAAGAAACTACTATAAATATTTCATCTTTTTATAGAAGCTGCAGTTTCTATTAATTATTATTTTGAAGCCTGCAGATTTGAAATTGAGTGTGATTTATATTAAACTTAATTACTTCCCACTGTCGCTTACCTTGTAAATATGTCTTACTAAATGACTGTGTTACTGATGATGGGTGACTTCTAAATAAAGTTATAGCGCCTGCCTTGTTTGCAAAAGACAAGACAGAAAGAAGAGTTAATGCAAATCAACACTTCCAAAGGTCTGTGTCTTGAGGAAAAGCGGGCTCAAAGAAACTGCAGTCCATCTGTGGAGGCCTATGAAGTCTTTTCTGGAACTAAAGTTTCCTTAAAACTCCACTTTTCACTTAACATTAACAGAGGTGGCTACCAAAGGTAACAGAAACCCTCAGATACCTTTTAAACAGGGTCCCTTCCTGTGACCCTGCTGATAGTCTCAAGTGCCAATTTGTGCATTTCACTTCCTACAGAATTAAAAGAGAAACAAAACCCCAAACATTTTAAAGCACGATTCATATGTTGAAGCAGTTTTGGAAGTTCCCAAACACAAGAATTCTGTAAAACATGTTTTTAAAGGGATCTGAGGCCAACATCAGTCAAAAAAAGCACAAAGAAAAACTGCACTAGCTGTTTCAGGATCTACCTGCACTTAACAGGAATGGGTGGAGAGAAAGAGAGGAATTTAGTTGTCAAAAGAGTTTCATTAGAAAAAAAAAAAGATAACAAAAAAGGTCAGTTCCCTATTTGACAAGATGCTGTTTTGAGTTTTTCATTGAATCCAATTTGCTATTCTTTCTAACCACATGGTCTCTGGCTTTGTAATACTTCCCAGTCTTAATGGAAAACTCAAGAAGTAGTTAGAATGGTGTGGGAGAGGCCCTGGGGTTTAC
This sequence comes from Margarornis squamiger, assembly GCA_035222235.1. NCBI lineage: Eukaryota > Metazoa > Chordata > Aves > Passeriformes > Furnariidae > Margarornis > Margarornis squamiger. Next base: position 138,977,835 of record JAWWTY010000077.1, on the reverse strand, counting down.
AAACTGGAGGAGAATGGAAAGTGGAGATTTGCAGAGTGAGTAAGGCCTGCACTGATTTCTGTAGAAACATATGAAATGGAAAATCTGAACTAGAGAGCCAGTGAAAGATGTTCCTGCCCATTGCTGGGGGATGGACTGGATGATCTTTAAAGACCCTTTCCAATACAAACCATTCTGAGATTCTATGATCTCATGTCTAACCAAATGCATATTTTGCTCATTGTAAAGCCTGTAAATGATAAACTGCATCCAGAATCCAAGACGTGAAGGTCTAATGGAATAAAATTCCACTGCAGTTACAACTGGACACATCCAACATCAGCAGTTTATAACCACCTGAATTCTATCCCTGAACCTGCTCCTCTTGCTTGAGCCTTGGCATGAGAGTCAGAAACTCACAGTAAAAACAGCCGCTAACTTCTGGGTTCCATCTGCAGCTGAGGAATACTCTGCAGGTCTCTAGAGCACATTTGTGCTGCTCTACCCATCACAGATCACACCACTCCTGTGTATATGGAAACTTAAAATGATATACTGCCAGAGAAAGCAGCTCCAGCTGGGAATAAGAGCAGGGATGGCAGCTTCTAGCTCCATGTACTCAAAACCCAGTATGAAGCAATTCTCCACACACAGAACACTTCATATGTGAATTCTCCATGCAGCACCTTCGCAGACAAGGCTCTTGTGAAACGCAAGCTGTGAAACACCAAACACACCACACAAAGATGCCATGCAGGCACCATTTGTTACAGTGCACATGCCTCAGTATATCTGCACAGAGCTTTGTGTTCACAGCCACTGCCACCCCTGCGCTGCCCAGCCCTGACACAGACCAGGGACGTTCCCACACACTTGCTCCGATCTGGTGAAGTGTGAGAGCACCTGGTTGAGTTTCAAGGATGCATTTAAGTTCTGGGTGCTTCCCTGGGAAATGGGGCATCGTTGCTGAGCTCCATGAAACAGGGATGGGGCTGCCCACAGGCTTATGGCTCTACCTCAGTCAGGATGGCAGTGCCATTTCCCTCTAACCTGGGATCACCAGCATTGTCATCACCATTCCCTGAAGTGTCAGCACCTCTGAGACAAAATTTCCTCTTTTGTTTCCCCTTTTTTCCCTTCTGCTTTTAATAATAAACAAGCAGACTAACAGTGGAAGAAATGATGCCTGGTTTTCTGTAGATTTGTGCTGACTGACTTTTAAACTAGATTACACAGAATATTCTCTATCATTTCCACATACTCCTTCAAAATTCCCTTCTACTTCCCCTCACAATTATTCTCCTGCAGGTATTTTGGCAGTGATTTGTGACCTACTGTGTCCCACTGCAGACAGGATCAGAAGCTAGAGACAAGCACTCAATTGTCCAAACACCCTTCTTCCTGGTCACCTGTGTTTAACTACACTTGCAGAAAATGAATTATCTTTGAAGCTTCTTCCCTTATAGTAAATTTGGGTGAAACAGGGCAAAAGATGAGAGAAGGGGGCAGAGTAGGCTCTGCAAGTCCAGCTGCTGCTGGAAACAGGGTGAAGGTAATAAGGCCACCCCAATTTTCCCTGGAGATCTCACTACATTTGTGACACTGACTTTCTCAGATGAGGGAAGGGAGGCGTAAGGCAGTACCCTGGGCCAGGGTGATGAAGATGAGTATGAAGCCACAGCTCCCAGGATGCTCCTCTGGGGCTTGCTCTCCCTCCCAGGCCACAGCTGCACCTAATGGTCTGCTCCTTTTCTAATGTATGACCTTGTGCAAAATTCATGTGGCAACATCAGCAAAAGGAAGAAATTCAAAAGACATCAAAGACAAAGCAAGGCTTATTTATATTTCACTGAATACCCCTCTCCTCCACAGGAAAAAAGAGCTAAGAACAAAAAGATAAAGGAATAGGATGGAAGAGAAAGAGCGGAGAAAGAAACCTTGATAAATTAAAGGACTGGGCAATCACCAACCACATGAAGCTCAACAAAGGAAAGTGCCAGATTCTGCACCTGGGATGGGGCAACCCTGGATGTTTCTCCAGACTGGGGAATGAGGTGCTGGAAAGCAGTGCTGCAGAAAGGGATCTGGGAGTCCTGGTCAATCGGAAGTTGAATATGAGTCAGCAGTGCCCTGGCAGCCAGGAGGGCCAACCATGTCCTGGAGGGCATCGGGCAAATCATCACCAGCTGGATGAGGGAGGGGATTGTTCCGCTCTGCTCTGCACTGGGGTGGCCTCACCCTGAATATTGTGTGCAGACTGGGGCACCGCAATGTAAGAAAGATAATAAGCCATTAAAGAGTGTCCAAAGGAGGGCAACGAATATGGTGAAGGACCATGAGGGGAAGCCATATGAGGAGGGGCTGAGGGCACTTGGTCTGTTCAGCCTGGAGAAGAGGAGACTGAGGGGAGACCTCACTGTAGTGACAACTTCCTGGTGACGGGAAAAGGAGGGTCAGGCACTGATCTCTTCTCTGTGGTGACCAGTGACAAGACCCGAGAGAATAGCCTGAAGTTGTACCAGGGGAGGTTTAGGCTGAGTGAAGAATCTCTTTCCAATATCCAGAGGGTGGTTGGGCACTGGAACAGGCTCTCCAGGGAAGTGGTGACAGCACCAAGCCTGACAGAGTTCAAGGAGAATGACACTCTCGGGCACATGGTGTAACTTTTGGGGATGGGTACAGAGCCAAGGGTTAGACTCGATGATCCTTGTGGGGCCCTTCCAACCCAGCATATTCTGTGACATTCTGCAATCTAGATTACAACTCTGAATCAGTCAAAGGTTTCTTAAGAGTCAGAATAAATGTTTTGAATTCCCCACTTTCTGACAGCTCAGCAAGCTCTCTGCTGCACTGAGTTGCTGGGCTGATCTCCCAACTCTTATGAGGACAGGAGAACCGGCCCCGAACAAGCATGCCCTAATATAGAGGAAGGGCCAAGGTCCCTCCAAAGCATACATAAGAGGGTGGAAAGATTAAAAATTCTGCTACAATTCTTCTAGAAAATTGTACCAATTGTTGCTTCTCTTCCACCTTCTATCCTGCTGAATGTCTTTCTACAATGTTTAATCGCTGGTTTCTAACCCTACACTGTTGAGTAGTCTTTTCTGCCACAAGAGAATCACTATCCACCATAGAAATCAAGCCTAAGTCAAATGCTTCTCTTTGGAAGAAAAAAAAAAACAAACAACAAAACAAAACCCAAACCCAAATGGCTTTTAGTCCAAGATGTGCAGTTTGGGGTGTTAATTACTGTCCCTTCAACCCACACCCTGAAAGATGGGGAGGAAAAGAGGCCCAACACCTGCATAAGCAGGAGAGTTCATTGGGACCTCCAAGATGTGGCCCCTATGACCTCAGTAGGGATGTCATTTGGGATGACACAGTCAAAGAAGAATGGGACACCCCCTCCATCCCCATGACACATCACTGGAAGTTGCATCACGTATATCTGCAGGGCATGGCACATCCCATCCGAGGACATTAGAGAAAGCATCAGGAGCAAGGAGCAATTCACTGCTTTCAAACATGAGCTGCTTGCCACAACATCGAAGCCCCAGTAGACAGCTTTAAACACATGGTGTTGCTCCTGACAAAGCTGCTAAATGATGCCACTTTGGCTCCTCTGATCCAGGAGAGAAGCAGCTCTCAGGCTGTCACTCCACTGGAGATCAGCAGGCAGACAAACCTGACCCCACAACCTCTGGATTTCACTTGCAGATGGCTGTTCTCCAGCTCACGACAGCTACCAAAATTTGCAGGGAGATGAGAAGTTACCCTACAGCAATGGCTTAGCAACCAGCACATCCTGATGGGAACCTGAGCTACATTTCATCACCTGAACCATGTCCACAGCACACACATCCCTTTGAGGGGCAAAATCCACATCTGATGTTCGATGAACAGGGCTGCACCATGGTCAGGTAAATCTCTATCCCTAAAGCTGACCCTGTTCACTTTTTTTTTTGTTATGGACAGGACCCCAGACAAATTACCTGGTTTTTGGGCTGCAGCCAGCGTGCAGTGCCACAGGCATGGAGTGCAGGGGTGCTGTCAGTAGCTGCCCTGTAGGCAGTCAGTATCCCCTGGGCATGAGTAGGGAAGTTAGTCCTCACTCCTCCAGCTCACCTGCCATCTCTCTTGCTTGTCTTCCAATACTGCAAGGGGTTGAAAAAAAAATAAAACCATCTAATTGTCTGAATTTTCTTTCTAAATGAGCAAATGCACAAAACAGCAAAAGGCAACCAGGTGAAAAATGAAAGTTCTTGGCTCTGAGCAGAATCTGTCACTGTGAAGGAGATCTAAATCAAACCACAGAGAACCCCTGCGCAGGAACAAAAACTTCCCATTTGCTTTGCTTCAGCAAAGCCATCCAGGATGGGAGCATACAGGTCAGAAGCAATACATTCTTTCAAACCTATCTCCCCCAGAGTGTGTCACAGCAGTTATGAGTGAGACCCTAATCTGGCTTTGTTTCATTTCTGAAATTTGTTTTAAAAAATGAAATAATGCAGCCACAGTCCTGTGATTTATCAAACCTCTGCTAAAACACCTCTGGAGCACCCAACAATAGACTGCAGTGGCACCTCCATGGCAACTCTGCACAACTGAGGAAATGCCAGATTTCCTATCTGGTCACCTGGCCCCAGACTGGGGAAACTACAGAGAATCACAGAGGGGAAAGAGATCGTGTTTTTAGGCCTAGTTGGCACTGGAAAACTTTTGCCTCTGTAGTTATGCCACCTTCCAGCAGCAAACTGTACAGTTCAAGCTAAGGGATGGAAAAAAATACATTTAAAAAAGACTCCAACTTTCTCTTGCTGAACACCTAAATCTTTTCACTCTCTCCTATCTTTACCAAGTTTTATAACCCACTTCTCTGAGAACAAAAGGCACATATTTGGATAGAAACAGAACTCCTTTTCTGCAATGCTATTCCCACAGGCTCCTCCAAAGTGGTGGCAGAGCAGGAACTTTCCATGGCAGCTCAGACACAGCTCAGTAACACAAAACATCAGGCAAAACCCTGTGAGCTGTGGTTGGGGAAGTGGCAGGGCAGAGGGAAGACAGACTGAGATGCTACCTGTTTTCCCTCATGGCCCAAAACATGACTGAGTCTGAAAAAGGCTGTCTAAAGACAACCAAATTTGAAGAGATGTCAAATTCAAAAGCTGGGAAATCCTTAACTTTGGCAGAAAGGAAAAAGGGCACCAGAGATATCACTACTTTGTGCTGCATCTTGTTTCCAGCTGAGGGCTGGAATAAAGTACATACAACAGAGGCTGAAACAGGCTGAAAACCCCGAGCTGGTACAAATGGATCTTTGCTTTTCACGGATATACCTTGCTTTTTAAAAACAAACAAACAAACCAGAAAAAAACCCCAAAACAAAACAAAACCCCAAAACACTTTAGGGACATTTGTGTAGTCTGCCGATAAAATCTTTCTTATTTTTCATCTCACTGCACTTGTTTGTTCTGCTCTGTTCTGGCAGAGAGTTACCAGCACCCAGCCTCTTTTGAAAATGAACAGTAGGAAAGCCACTACCACGAGGATATGTGCAAAAAAGCACAGAAATATAGGGGTGTTCACTTGCAAGGGCCAGCTGACATTTCAAGAGGCTGAAAGTATTTAATTGCTTTACTGCTTAGGAGCTCAGTCTCCACAAACAGCACCCTCTCTGCTACACAGGACAAGCAAGTGCAAATTACACCCTTGTAATTTAACACACACCCCCTGTCTGAACATGACATTCAATATCACAAAGACACAAACTCTTCCTTACAGCTTTCCCACGTCCCTTTCCCAGCCTGGGGCCACAGCAGAAGTAACAGAGGAGGTGCTCAGCACAAAGCTCACTGGCAAGGACCTGTTGGGCACAAATCTTTTGGTCCATGGATTCTTTTGCAATACTATCCCACTTTATCACTCAGTAAGTGGGTCTCAGCAAACCTCAACACGGATACCATGCTCTGCCCTCAAACGCCAGCCAGGCCCTGCTGCAAACATCACAGGCTGCTTTTAAAGCAGACACCACCTGCACCACCTTCTTCCTGAGCTGAAGGATTTTCCACCCCTTCAGGACATGCAACCAATCACACCAGGACAGACAATGGGTTTGTTCATTTTTGGTTAGCTTCAATGGTGTCTTCTCCTTCTCATAACCTTCCAAGCTTGCGGGTCCCTCCCTGACTGACCCAGGACTCAAAAGCAGCAGCCCTGTGAGCATCTCTGCTTTTAACCCTTTACTCTAACCTGTGTGGCTGACAAGAAGTCATGCTCATAGAGTTCAGAGCAGAAACTAACTGACATTACTTGACAGCTTCTTAACATCCTATGACCATCTGCTCTTCACCCACAAAGGCTGCAGCAAAGCAAACACATGCAGCAGAGAGCTGAGCTCCACCATCCTGCTCCATATGAGAGACACTGAACTCACATTCACTGATGTTGCAGTAGTATTTTCTCCTACAAATACAAGGATGAGAGGTGAGATACACATTTCATGGTGCAAAAAAGGAACATGCCTAGGGTGATGTTTTTCCTTCCTTACAACTGTTTTCAGCATGCAGCTGCTACAGTAATATCAAAAAGCACATCTGCTAGCACAGCAAAAAACATGCTGTTGCTCTCCACTGTGATAAAACACTTAAAACATTGCTTAATTATATACAGCATAATAAGCGGAAGCAAACCAGGCCAGTAATTCCACCATGATGGATTAGGGCTGTAACAATTTACAAAAGAAAACCACAGAAAGAAAGACAGGTTTTGTGAACTAGGGCAGAGCTTTTAAGGCAGCATTTAAGTCATAGCAGCCTAGAGTCCCAACACTTCTGCAGTTCTTTGTAAGCTGAATAAACCACAATTAATGGGGGAGTGCACAGATCATTACAGCAATAATTTTTGCAGGCATGTGGAAAAAATAAAATTGAAAGTGCTATACATTTTCAATTTGCATATGTTGGTGTAGACATTTCTAATTATAAAAAAAATTCCCACACAGATATTTGTAGCAGGGTGCCATGGCCATGAATTTTTGTCTACAGAGAGGCAGCAATTGATAATTTTTCTTTAAGGACCAGACTCACACCTTTCAAAAGGCCATCAGTAAACCAGTCTCACAGACTCCTGACTCCCCCAGCAACATGTCCTGTGAAACTGCACATCAACACATGAACGGGGGCAGAAGCAAACTCAGCACACATCCCACCTCTGCCACACACCCCTACAGCACAGTCACTGAGAGACTCTTCAGAAACACTTAGAAAAATCATAGGATTTGGTGGAGATGGGCTGAGGGTAGGACAAAACCGGTTTCAAAGAGCACCACCAGTTGTAGAACACCCTGGAGAACTGCATGCCTTAATTAATCACGTGAAAGCTGCTTTTTAACGTTAACAGCTTAGCAGCGATGTGACCACTCTGCAGAGACAAACTTCCTCTGAAAATCACAGGTATTTGGGGAAAAAAACCTCCTTCTGTAGGCTTGACCAGACTAGGTTGTGTGGCAGTACCATGCAATAGGCTTACTTCAAAGTACACTGCTCACAGGCTATTCTTTTGAACTAAAATGTTTTTATTCATATGCTGCAATGTCAAAGATGGGGCAAAATCGTGGCATGAACATGAGAGGCCAAGCCCCTCCCAGAGAAGGGGAAGTTAAACATTGCATGCTGTGAATTTCCTATTATAAGTACCAATCTGCAATCACTGGCTTGTACTTTTTCTGCCCCTATTTTTTAAATGCAGTCAAGTTCAGTTGCTAAAAAACTGGATTAGGCCTGGCTTTATAGCTCTTTTTGCTCTCTGGAAAAGTGATAGAATAATCCCCTCATGATGAAAACCAGCACTTTACAAACTTGTTCATGCCCTTAAAGAATATGTATATTGTAGCAACAGTCAGTTGTTCCACATATGACAGTGGCCTTAATCTCAGGGTAGGCAGGAAATGGTCCTTCTCCAGGAGGGCACATATTGGAGTAGATGGGGCAAACAACAGGCAGGAGGGAGAGAACTGGACTGTCAAAGTGGGGGACAAAACTCACGTTTCTTTGCTTCCCAGCCACTGGTTTCTCCTTCAAAAAAAGGGCTGGCAATCACACCTTGCACACAAAACAGGACACATAGGCAAATGTGACTGGAAAGGGCTGCACCTCCCATTGGTTTGTGAAGTTTATGCAGTCTGGGAAAAGCTTTCTTTGTAGTGCGTGCTTCTGTCAGAGGCCCCTACATTGGTGTCCTGATGAATATGAGGCTTAGCTAGTGCCCCCCGCCCTGAGTCACAGATGCTCAGGGACATAAAAGGACCCAAAATCCTAGTGGCACCTCTGATTGTACAGACCCCAAACCCAGAAGGTGATAGTGGGTGCACTCCTGGGGCCCTGCTCTCTCCTTTAGGAAGGAGAAATACAGACTGACCTCTTCAAAGCAAGAAGATTCATGAACCACCCATGCAAGATACAGTCAGATACATCAGCAAATGTTCTCAACACCCGCAGAGGGACTGAATCTCTCACCAACACCCTCCATCAGCAGGGGCAGCGAGCTTCAAAAGAATAGTCATGTTCCCTGTCAAAATTATCTCCTTTAATCAGTGGTGTGTTTACTCCTAGGGTGGGTACTTCCATGTTCAGAAGAGAGAAATAAAGACCAACAGAGTTCGTAAGAGAGAAATAGAAATGCTATAAAAACATCCATTCTAATTAGTTTAATTACTTGTCTGTGCAACTCATTGAATTCTCATAATTGGACTGGATTAGAGTCACTGGATTTAAGTGATTTTTCAAACTGATGTTTTATCCAGCAGCACATAGTGGGAGGACAAGGGACTCACACACACAAACCAAAAATTATCTATAGACACTATCTTCAGCTATGTGGGTAAAACCTGGATAAATCCATCTTTGATTTTATGCAGGAAAAAAAATAGGTTATTCCAACTGAATGGTCAGGTTCATTTCTTTTCAAATACACTTTTAAAGAGTGGTGGGTTTTTTTCTGGGGAAAGGGGTGTGTGTTAAATTAAGTATTATTTGCTTAGAACAATTTTTAGTAATAATTTCCTATTTATTTAGATCAAACATAACAGCAATGTCTGCTTTCTTTTCTCCTTTGTGCCATCCATTAGTCCATAATATTGCTACCTAGACAGGGTACACTTCCAGTATTACTATATATTTTATTTATTATTACATATTCTCTCTCATCAGATTTATTGTTATCATGAGATTCTATCAGTTAAATTCTTCCAAAACAGAAAGGTGGGCTATGACAGAATCAAGTAATTTGATTTCTTTATTCCACATGCTTAAAAACATAAGCAACAGCACAGAAGTTTTCCTGCTTTAGTACTTCTCACACTGCTTATCTTCCTCATGATATTTTTCTGCAGGAAACAGGGAAAAAATCACTCAAAGGACATGATGGAGGAGAACGAGCAAAGGCTGAGGAAGCTGTGAGACTATTTGGTGACCAATTCAGAACTGTTTAGGTTTGAGGGAAAAAGGTGAAGAAATCTATGTCATCAGGATATCATGTCTTAACAAGACAACCAATACACACAGACTTAAGGGGTGTTTGACCAACTCTGTTTGTCCTATATGGGAAGCAGCCTTTGCATCAGCCTCATTCAACACAACTGCAGCACTGAAGGAGCCTACAGAAGTCCCAAAAGAGAGGAAGGAGCTCAATAATTAACAGAAAACATTAGTAACCTGTGTGTGTCTATAGCTGCACACCTCCCCCTTTGACTCATTCATGATGTGTTAGGAAAACTGCAGATGGTTTGTGATTTATAACGCTGATGAGTCACCGTACCTCTCTCCTTTCCCCCCAAGTGCTTCTGTGTATCTTCACAGTCCCCAAGGAGAAATACAGATGAGAGGATGAAACACTACAAGCAGATTAGCAAAACATCTCCCTCCCACAGGACTGTTTTACCTGTGCCTCCCAAACACTGCTGTTCTTTCCTGCTCCCATTTCCCTACATGCACTCATCTACACACTGTTGAACTCAACAGCAATGGCTTCAAGTCGCCTAGACTGACACTGCTAACACAGTTTGAATCTTTGCACCACTGGGAAAAGCTTCAGGTTTGGGTTATAACTGTAACAACTAAAAATATTCACTTCCTGAATGGAAACTCTTGAGCTACAATGCCAAACACTATCAAAGGATGCCCAAAAAGCTGAGTTTGGGTTACAAAGCAGCGTCTTGCAGCCCACCATACTGAACGCTTGCACAGCAATAAATGGAAACATTTCACCCTGACACTTCCAGAAGCAGGAATTTCAACACACCTCTTTCCAAACAAAACCACCCCTAGAAACTGCCACATGAATTTTCACAGGACCTGAAAGCCCAGTGTCCTCCAAACTCAGCCACAGAACACCAAACAAATCTGATGTCCAAGGCACTTCAGGGCAGCTCCAATTTTAAGCACATGAGGAGTCAGCCATTGGCTTAACTCTCACAGTTCAGTACTCTGATGAACTGAGGAGGCAAGCCTCAGGCATCCCACGTCAAAATGCCATGCTCTGTTTGCCACATGCAAAAAGACCCCATACAAGTACTGCTGCTGGCTCCAGGGAGCACACTGCAGACACCCATGCTGCCTGTGCCCATAGCCAGGTCAGGTCTCCTGCTCACTAGACAAATTCAGATGAGTGACCTTACACTGCTGGCAGATGTTGCACATGCCTTTCCCAACATGGATCTCTAGGAGATGCCTGTGATACAGATGAATGCCTACACTGCCAGGAAAAGACATCTTCTTCCTTGAACCTGACACAATTTCTTCACAACTATAGCCAGACCCCACTCTCCCAACCAAGACAGAGATAAAAAGCAACATGCAGGAAAGATGGCTGCTGCCAGTTCAGAGGAAC
>JAWWTY010000077.1:138745698-138966869 GCA_035222235.1 Margarornis squamiger | reverse complement strand
GTTGTGCTCTACTTCCTTAAAGGAAATACTGTTTCAAAAGTGGCCTTGTATTAAACCATGGAAAACCTCAGTTCCACATCTGGAGGCTTTTCTTCTCTAAAAGCAATTACATGACTTCCACCAACCATGTAAAACGGGTGTCTTTTTAGGGTCTTTCCCCTCACATAGTAGTCCAGCTTAGATACTTAATGACTTGTAATCAGAGGATCCCACTGGCCCAGTACTTGGAAGCTTTACAGCTGTTAAGACACCTATCCTCACAGTAGGCTTGCGAATTAAGGCACTGCTATTATTCCCATTGCTCAGATAGGCAATTAAGGCACGAAGAGAGTGTGGCTGGGGCTTTGTTAAACAGCCACATCAATTTACAGCTTGCAGCCACCAAAAGGGACTGGGTAGCAACTGCAAAAAGCTTGCCTTACCCAAATTCTTCAGCAGGGCTGGAAACTGCAGCAAGTTTTTTTTGTGCTACGGGCTGCTCCAGTCTCCAGTAAACTGAGGTTATCCTCCTGGCTCACAAGTGGAAAATCAGTTAGCAGCCCCTGCAAAAGGAGCTGGTACTCTTAGATTAGGTCTCAGCAAACAAGCACCAAAGTCACAAAACCACCACAACTCTCACCAGGACGCTCATGGGAGGAAGCAAAAGCCTGAAGATCAAAGGTCTGAACTATCTGCTTTCTCTCAGAAATCACTCATCGGGCCAGGTGCATGTACACAGGAAAGAAGTTAGTCTACTTCTGATGTTGCCAAGCCTCCCTCTGTCCTTACACAAGCTAAAAGCCACTTTCCTCTGCAGGTGCTGCAAAGCATATCATGAGCAAAACCACATGGATTCCTTCTGGTCTTCCTTTGCTTGAATCCTACAGCTCAAGAACTCTCCCACTTTTCATTTTTTGGCCAAATTGTGGAAAACCCAAGTATTTTAGAGAGGATTCCAAGGTGATGAAGATCTCATGACAATGTCATCTCATACAAAGTCTGTTGGCACCATCAATATATACTTGTTTTCTTTTCTTTCTGAAGGCTCTGGAAGAGTTGACCCACACTTTTTTCAGTCAAGGGCATATTTTTTCCTCCTTATTGGTAATACAACCTCAGCATTCCTAGCATGCATCACATTATCCCTTGCTTAGTTCAAATTCTGCAAAACTGAACCTCTAAAAGATGTCTAGCTACTTTGCTTTCTGTCATCCTAATCACATGCTGTTGAAGTTCTTTTACTAAATATCCTGTACTTCCCATTCAAATAACTTCTGCACATCATTTTCTTCTTATTGGCTTCAAATTTTAACTCAGCACTTTGTTGTCAAAGTGTATTTAATTATCTCTACTCTTAGTAAGCACCCAGTTCTCATACCCAAACAAAACACTTTGCCTTTAGCATAATCCGATGAACTGTATGACAGGACCTACCACATGTTCCACAGAAGAGGCTGAGAGACAGTAATAGCAAGTCCAGCAAGATCCTTTGAAATATTTGCATGCTTTCCTTTCAGCTGAAGGTTACAAAACAATTTTCTCATCTTATTGGGCATTTAAGGCATCTGATACAAGACCAAAAGACACCAACTGTTGTCTGCCATTGAAAACTAGGAGTCAGCTGAAGCATCGCTGATGTTACAGACGTCTACACCCTATGAAGTGTGAAATTAGAACATACTTGGAGTTGAAATTATTCATTAACTACCACCATTCAAATTTCTTCTGTCACCCAACAAATATGCTCCCAATCAAATATTTATCTTCCTTAGAAAAATCAAAGATTATAGATACAATTTTTAACGGGGAAAAAAAAGGCAGGGGGAGAACTACCAGAATTGGAAAGCCTTTCAAAACTGTGCTTACTCTTGGGGAAAAGCCCTGTGTTGCCACACAGTACGCTGAGGTTTCAGGTGGGGGCATACAGTTTATGTCCCTACAGGCGTGTAGCAGGCAGGCAAACAAACGCCATTTTTCCCCTGGAAATCATGGGACCAAACGAGCTTCCTCTTCCTCCCTGCAGCACCCAGAGCTGCTGCAGTTTTTCACAGGGCAGAGCCACTGCCCTCTGTGCACAGTAACAGCTCTACTGCTGGGAGAATTTGGCACGGCCACAAAGGACCTTTGTTCGTGCCAGAAGTTGGGCACACAATGCAATCCTTCCCCCTTGTCACACAGAGTTGGGTTTCCCTAGCTGGGTTAGAAACACCCCTGAGAACTACAACCCACAAACCCAAACACTGTCCCCCTCCTCCCAACAGGAGATCCTTCTTACCCTATCAAGTACTGCAGGACAGCGAAGTCACTGCCTGGGGAAGAATTCCAGTGAACTCTAACCAGACTTGCAGCAAGGATGGGTCTGAGGGAGTGCCAAAACTCTGCTCTCAAATCTCTCTGTACAACTTTTGCTACCTGGATACTTCAAGACCATCTGAATATAAGGCTCTTCAATTTCCAGGTATATTCTTGTCCTCAAGATGGCAGAAACTTGGCAGACAGATCTAACATGCAATTCCTTTGTGCAACATTTCCCTATTTTAGTTTAATCTGCCAGCCTGTGTATATATTTTTTTTTTTTCTCCAACGCAGCAGCTCTGAGGCACCACTCCAAATCCAGCTTGTCCCACCTTTCCCTCAACTGGCCCTTGCAATGAGGGTGCCTAGGCCAGGACAGGAGCTGCCAGCACCCCCAGGAGCTCTGGGAAAGGACGCCAACATGGGGTGCAGGGGTTAGAGGGTGAGCACACCCTGACACAACGCTGTTGGGAAAGAGTGGGATTTAGCAGGATGGGAACATCCCTGCATTTTCATTTCACTCAGGAAATACAAAGAGGAGATGATTACTGGCTCACTCACAAACTATTTAATATCCCAGTTCAAAAGAAGCAGTGATTCTTCTGGAAATATGCAGTGGAAGAGAGTGAAAAGTATCTCTGTAAGTAAATGAAGTTTCATAAGATCTGATATATATTAAAAAATAAGAATTGGCACACTTGTAAATACAATCAGATCAGCACAATCCATGCCTTTGCAGACTTTTGCCACAGTGCATCCCATAAAGGAGGACACGCTTTGTTTCTTCCACTTCTAATTTTAAACATCAAGGGATGCAGAACAAACCAGTTCCTACTTCCATTACTGAGTTTTAACTGGACCATCCAAAGCTTGGATGCTTTGGCATCTGCCTAGAATGACACTCACTCCCAAACTACAAAAGGGATCATGTTTCACCCAGGGAGATTACTACTGTGCTGAAGAATAAAACACCAGGGAAAACAACAACAAAAGAATTGGCAAAACCTCACATTAGTTTCTTACCAGTGGAAGGGTTTGCCATCAAAACACCTTAAAGCATGACAAAGTACGCTTGGCAGTTGCCTCCTCCCATCTCCTCCCACACGTTTTAATCCCTCTGTACTCACTATTCCCAGCTCTGGCTCAGAGCTGGAGTCATCTCAGGCATCGGCCTCTTTGTCTCCCTGGTGCCTGGATTCCCCCTAGGGCTACTTCATAGCTCCTCCAGATGAAGAAACTGTAACAATGATGCTTGAGCAACACTTGAGAAATGCATAAAAGGAGAACTGCTCCTTAAACCAGTTTCTCACTGAAGGGTATTTGAATATTTTTTAAAGACTCGGTTTCTTCTCCGTTTCCAGGAGGCTAAGACCACGTCTGCAACAGTGTGCCCAGGGCTTATTCCTGCTCCCATCCACTCCAAAAAACCCTCATCATTCCTACTCTCTCCTCTGTGCTGCAACAGGCTCCAAAATCCAGTGTGACACTAATATTCAGTATTTGTTTGCCAAAACACATGTGCATTCCTTCCAAGCGAAGGGAAAAAAATTCCTTAATTATATCATTTCAAGAGACACTGATTTTGTGACCACCTTGTGTTAATTTAGATGGTCACCCAGTTTTATAACATTTGTGAAAATTCTTCTCCTGAAAAGAAACAACCATCAAACACCCCACTATGAACTCGGTGCGACGTGGCAGCTCTTTCCGTGGCAACCCGTGAGCACCAAGCGTGCTTTTCTCCAGACTTTGCTGCACAGCAAAGGAGTGCAGGGAAAGAGCCTGCTGAAAATCCCTGGCTGTCACCCTAAGCCTGCCAATCCTGTCATGCCAGGGAACCAAATGCACAGGGGAAAGGCAGCACTTCCACAGCCTCACTGCTGAGACGTGTCTTCGCTCCAACTGTTAACCAGCTGCTCGGTCGTTTTCAGGTTGGTTGGTTTGTTTACTTTGTTAAGCACAGTCAATGTATTTTGTTTCCTAAACAGCATGAAAATTGACCTTTGTAGTCCCAAAATCGTTCTCCACACCAGAAGGGAGTGTGAATTAAGGCAACTGGGCCATACTCCCAGAAGGTCCCCCTGTGCAACAGCAGGATGCTCACTGGGGGTACCTCGTTTTGGAGGAGACAGATCTGCACTGCTGTCACTCCCACAGTGGCAGGACAACCCCACTGGGCTCACCACTGCCACAGGCAACCTGCTCAGTGTGGAAGGCAGGCAGGGTGCTTGTGAGCTCCCCTGCTGCCTCCAATAGCCATGGCTGGATGTTGCATTTGATGTTCCGCTAGGACCAACCAGCTGCTGCAGCAGCATCAAGTAAATGTGGGGAGGCTCTCTGATGAATACTTTAGCAATTCAGCATCCCCAGACACACTGGAGCTAAGGCCTCTTCTGTGGCTAGTCTTCAACCTAGCCGTGTAGCCAAACCCTTTGTGTAAATACTGGGAATCCAAAACTGACACATAAGCCAGCTCCCAAGGAATTTCTCCCCCTCCCATCTCTTCTCAGAAACATTCCTTCCCTGTCTTATCACCTGCAAGGCTGCCTTAAGCACTATGATGAACCAGACTGGAGCAGTCCAAGGTTATTTCTCCTGAAGCTTTATGTGAAAGTTTAATTGCACAACAGTTTCTGAAGATTAGAAAAAAACCAACACATTCCACAACAAGAGCTGATATTACTATTTGAAGTCACCTGACCTCAAAATCCAAATAAGAAGCAGGGAAGGGGAGAGACAATAGTCCCATCCGTAAGGCTGGAGATGGCAGAGACCTGAAACTAGGTCTCAGAGGGGCATTCATCAGCTATCATCTCTCATATCCAGCCTATGTTTCAGACTTTATTCCCAACAAAAGCATTGACAAAACACACACTTATGTGGAGAGCTTCAGCTCCAGCAGACCAGCTGCCTTCTGACGGGGAAACACTTGCTCATGAACCTTTCCTAAAGGAACTGCTGTCTCAAGACCTTTGTGATATTCAGGGAACTAGGTCAAAACTTACTGCATGCTCCTCACCTGAAAGAGGAACACACAAAAGAAAAAAAAACCAAACCAACTATTGATTTACCTTTGTCTCTTCCCCCCCCCCCCCCCAAGCCCCTCTTCTCTTCAGGATTTCTTTGTTTTGTGGAGGTGATCTGCTTTTCCTCCAACACTTTTTGTCTTCACCCTCACCAAAAGGTTCATGGGGTGAAGGAAGCTTAGGCAGAAGAAATCAGACAAACTACTCGTGTAGCTCCTGACTTGCATGGTCTCTAGAAACACTCCTGAGAGGCAATTCCTGTGAAGAAGGGCTGCTTGTGGCTTGGAGAAGAACTGGGGCCCAGATGACCCAATGCATTCAGTTCCACAGGTACGTCCTGTGGCCTCACATAAGTAAATTAAATAGGGTAAAAATCAGAGGAGAGGGAACAAATTAGAAATCCTTAAAATCCCATCCTGCTCATGCAGGCCATGGGCCTCTGCTTTCCTTTTGAAAAAAAAAAATCACTTCTAAAGCAAAGTTATCCCATGTGTCCTACTGCAAGAGGAGGAAGGAGAGCCAGGGAGCGTGAAAAGGCTGCAGAGCCTGTAATGGAAAATCCTCATTCAGTCACTGAGCAGTCCTCTTGTAAGACTTATTAAAATAAAATGAAGCGAATATGATGAAACACAGCCCACTTGCACACAACGCTGCTGAGAAATTGGATCCGGCTGCTGAAATCGGCTCCCAAAACCCTCCTCTCCAAACACTGGCAGTTCACATCAGTCAACTGCACCCAAACCATCCCCAGGCAAGAAGGGACAGGAGAAACTAGACAGGACGAGTCAGCCCGTGTTTGATTCATTTTCGGAGCAGGGCCGGTGTGTAAATCTCCACTGGTCTCTTTTGTCACTTGCCAAGGTTCAAATGTGGCATCTCTAGCTGTTTCCTGATAACGAAAGGTGACACTAACTAGGACTTCAAGGACGATGTCCACTGGACTTGGCCTTAGTTGTTGCATGAGCAAGTGAAAAAGGAGTCTTAGTATTAGGTCTAGGAAAGCAAATTAAGAAAACAAAACTCTGTTTTCTTCTGATAATTTGCTTTTAATTCTGTATCTTTTTCTTTCAAAACTGAACTGACACAAGAATAGACAGATTTTACTCCTTTTGTAGAATAAATCGGCCTGACTGCTGAGGTCAGCATTTTCAGACCAGCACATGAAAGCAGATGTGTCTGAGGAAATTCAGTGCTGGCTGATTCATCCTTTAGAAAGGATGAAGAACAGCCATCCTGGCATGTCAAATTTGTTCCTTTGAAGGCGCAATGATTCAGTGTTGGTATCAAGATGGCAGAAACTAGAGAAGAGGGGAAAAAAAAAAAAGAAAAAAAGGAAAAAAGGAAAAAAAAAAAAGAAGCCCTGTCCAGACTGCCCTGAAATATCTTTTCAGGCTTCAAATGCTCAACAGGATAGCCCTGTGGTCCATCCAGCTTGCAGTGAACCAATGTGAGGTGAAAGGCTTCTTGGCATGGTGGCTCAGCACCGCTGCTCTCCCTGTCCTGTGTCCCCAGCCCAAGACATGCAGAGACAGACCAGGACAGCAAAGGGGGAAATCCACAAATTATTTGATAGACTGAAAGTGTTCCTGCATGGGATTCACACCTCATGTTTCAGAGGAACCAAAGCACAGCCTGAATCTCGTGAAAACAAAACTGCACAGCAAAACCCCACCAAAACCATATTATGACAGGAAGAGTCAGGGGAAAAAAGTGCAACTGGATTTCATTCAGACCTGGAGAAATCAAGAGGGTGTTAGTGGAAAAAAAGAAAAGTCTGTTTTCCTTGGACAACCCCATTTCAAGACGTAGGTGCATATACACACAATGTATATCTATCTATACAAAAACAGCACATGCCATCACTATTCACTTAGGGTGTAAACAGCATCAGGAAAGAAACGCCTTTCAACCTGGCCCTCTGTGCTTCCAGTCCCAAGTGACTCATAAGAAGGGCTGTCTGAAGATGCTCAGTAGGAGGTCATTCTTTCCCAGCAGGTAGGAGAGCTATAAATCAATTTCTTTAAAAGAGAAGGGGGAAAAAAAAGAAAAAAAAAAAAAGGGGAAAAGATCCACCAAAAAAGCCCTGAGGCTTGCTAGGAAGAAGTAAAATTGGGGGGAAAAAAGAGGTAAGATGAAAAGCACCTGTAATCTCTTTCATGCAGCACTGAACTTCTTCTGAAGAGAAAGCACAGAAATGATAAGAAAAGGAAAGAAAGGGAAAGAAGAAAGCAACCCACTGACATCAGCTACAGATATATTTTTTTAATGGGCATTAGGTCAGCGGGGCATTTTCCATCTGCCCTGCTTAAACCAGAACTCTGATGATGTTACATGTGTGATTTTAATACAGCATTTATCCTGGTGGGACTGTAAATTTATTTTGCGTTTGTGTGCATGCACATAGATGATTGCACCTGGTCTTCCTGATGTGGAAAGGGAGATTTGTAGTCAGATGATGAAAACAGCAGGTGTTGGGTTGCACCTCAACTGGTTTGGGGCTTGCTGAGAAGAGAAAGATAAAGGAATAGGCAACAGTAAAGGACTACAAGGGCTTTGAGAAGAAGGAGAGAATTAGGAAGAAACGGCTTTGCCCTTTCTGAGTCTCCTGAAGTCCTCCTTAATTTAGCTCAAATGGCCAAAAGGCCAGCCTTGCTGCTGCTGAACCCCATCCAGCAGGGGCAGCTTGCTGCTACCAGCAGAGCCCTCATCAGGAGGTCCAGGCTTTTTACTTCCATTCCAAATGCACAAGAACTGCAGTGTCCCTCACTCCTGCCCAATTTTTAGCCCAACCTACAGGCACGCCCTTCTCAACTCAGAACACTGGTCAAGGCAGCAATAATAAAACATGTTTTTTCCTATATTTTTGCTAGTGATTTGATGATTCACATAGATGAAGACACCTCAGTCTTCCTTGTTCAAAAAGACTACATAAAAAGGAAAGATCAAAAATCTACAGTCTGCTTTTCTTTCAAATTCCAGAGTGCTTTTCCAACCTGATTCAATACAGACTGTGCAAACAGACTGGAGACTGCAAGAGTTCCTAGTGAATTAACTGCCTAACACAGTAGAAGTCAAAGATGATTAACTAGAAGCCGAAGCCAATGTTTAAAACATGAATTAAGGACAGACAAAGCAGGTTTGGAACCTATCTCAGAAAACCCTACCCAGCAACCTCAGCAATCTCTTAAGTTTAATTACCGCAGTTTTGGGATAGGTTACCATAATTAGACTATATTAGACATTCTCTAAAGGTGTAAAAGACCCTTGGAGAACATCACCATCACTGCCAGCACAGAAACCCTACGCACTTAACTGTATGCAATAGACTTAACTACACACAATGCCTCTTAGTTGAATACATCCTAAATAAAACCAAAACAAGTCCAGAGACTCATTTTCTCTCCATTACATGACACAGACCAGTGGTTCTACCCCAAATGGTCACTGTTTCAGGAAGAACAACTGGCAGACCTGAAGAATAAAGCAGAAGACACCCACATCTCCGTGGAGAACCTGCAGCAACACGACTGTGTGCTACAAGTGGATGGTGCATGGATTCACTTCACCCTTGGGCATTGCAAGCTAAGGAACTTGAGACCCAAAAAGAAGATTAACCTCCAGAAGCTGCTGCAAGAACAAACAAGGGGTTAACAGTTTCCAGTTTTACTTTGTAAGGGGCAAGATAGGAATAGGGATGCATTTTTGAATTTAATTTTATAATCCCTGAGGATTATATTCCAGGAAATTACTCTGTTAAGTGAATACCGTTATTGTATGACGTTTTGGTCCCATTATCTCAGACTCCTTTTGGCATGTATGTCAGATGTGATTCACCGTATGTTTAATGACATTCAGCCCTGGTTCAAATATATCTTACTAAAGCAACAAGAAAACCTTTATTTTCTTATGGTTCAAGTTACAAACTAACTCAGAAATGCCTCAGTCACACAGTACTCATCCAATTTTAATATCTCCCATGTAGACTGCTGAAACTTTAGAAAACAAAAGAAAACCTCCCAAGACAGATAGGACTGCGTTTTATAAATTTGAGAAGAACAAGATACACTTTAACTGCTTGCACTAAAAACATCCCAATCCCAACACCTTCTCCAGCACACGAGTTATTCACATGAAGCGGTTTCTCTCTATGATTCCTAGGCAGGATTTCTATGGCAAGAAGGTTTCCCCGAGCAACAGTTTTTCCCCAATCCCAATGACAGTGCTACAAACCAAACAAGCTCCACTCCTCAGAGAGTTTATACACTATGTCCCTGCTCACATGAGAGTGAGGAGGATTATTAGTTGTAAATTGCTTTGAAGATAAAAAGAAAAAAAGTTGCTAAATATTGCTCTCTTCACGAGTCAATACACTTCAAAACTGCCTAATAACACTATGAGAAAAAAAAGCAATTTTGTGCAACAAGCTAGATGCTCAACAATTGGTGGTTCAGGAACAACAAGTAACACCAAGCATTACTGTCTCTCACAATAGCCCCTTGCAGGCAAATCTGTCTTAAGGTCAAACCAAAGGCATTCCACCTCATGCAGATAGATATGTTTTGTTCAAACCCTCCAGGCAAAGAGCTGAGTCTGCTTTGACCCTGCAGAGGGCAAAGAGCAAGTGGTATCCACCAGAATGACGTCAAGCTTTGCAAAGTGGGGACCACCCTCCTGGATTAGCTCTGAAACACAGCTCACCTCAGGTTAACCACTGCTGTGCTGAAGGTGCACAGAACAATCTGGCACCAGCCTCTGACAAAGGGAAGGGGATAGGGAGCAGCAGCAGAGCAGAATGCCCATCACCTCCAGCAACCCACATGGAGAAGGATGCACAGACTTGCAGCGTGCATGGATCCAGCCATGCTATCAGCCATCATTTTGGCCAAATTAAAAAAAAAAAAATCCACCAAATGGACTCAAAGGAATGCAAAGCCCTCCCACCCTCAGCTTCAAATTACTTGGAATAAAATCCAGCCTTTGTAAAGCAGAGAGAGTCTAATTTTCAAATGTGTTAGTACTCAAGTCTCTAACCAATGTAATGGGATTCCCAAGAGGTCACTACCCTGAAAAAAAATGGAAGTTCTATGCATTTCATACAGGTGTCTGACACAGAACTGACACTTAAACCCTGCTATAATCTTATCTGGTTCTGTGCTACCATCCCAGTTGAGGCTCTCATCAGCAAAGAGCCAGGGAAAGCCCCAGGATACACATGGAGATCTTTACACAATGCCCAGGCCAGCCTTGCTGAAGCAAATAGGACAGCCGGTTCTTTCACTCAAGGAGATCAGGTGGTATCTCAAAAGGAAAGTGCAGATAATTACATGAACTCTTTGAACATCTGTTTCCTGCAAGGTGACCCCAGGGACTGTCCAGCCTTTTAGAGCTCTTATGGCTGAGTGTCTGAGGAAGAGCAGAAGGCACAGAGCAGTGTCAGACAGTGCCAGCAAGCTTAATCCTGTTAGAGTCTCCTGAAAAGCAGAGTAGATTGACAGCAACCAATGAGGCAGCACAAAAAGAGGGTAGTTTCTCTCCCAAAACAGACCTGGTGCTGCCCAGTTGTGGTGATGACAAAACCTGAGCAGAGTGTTACACTCAACGTGCCCCAGGGACCTCCACCTGAGCAGACACTACACCAGGACCACACAAGGCCACTAACATGCACTGCAGGGGGCAAGAAGTGGTGCATTTATTGCAAAATTCTGGCATTTGAAAGCAACACAAAAGCATCATGTACTAAGAGAGATGTTAAACAGCCAGCAGGCAGTTTGTACAGCATCACCTCGGTGCTCAGGGTGTTGAGAAGGGGTCTTGTAAAGGGACTCTGCAGTTTTTCAGCAGCTGTCATGCTATTTATCTGTACCACTGCTCAGTTTACAGATGTATTTCAGGCAGATGTGGAAGAGGCCACAACAACAGAGCCCAGCACTCTGTCCCCCTGACATATCCCAGAGCACAGTAAATAGATGGAGGTTTTTAGGGACAGTAGCCACCATTTCAACACATATCTCTGACTGGCCTCAGAGACCTGATGGGCACAGCCACATATTTGCTGCCAGACAAGCGACGTGTTGCAGAAGTCAGGTGTCAGAAGCATGGACTGTGATTTGCAGGGGTAAATCATGAGCTGGATCTACTCATAGCAAATATTTAAAAAAAAAAAAAGCCAAGTGGGCAAAGGAAAAAAAGCAAAAGGAAAGGAAAGGAAGGGCTTTCGGACCTTATCTTACAAAAAGGGGCAGAATTTCTGCAGGAACAGATCCAAACTTACTGCTCTAACAGACAGCACTATACATTATGCTATTGCTCCAGAAGTTTCTTTCCTTTTGATAACATGCACCAAAATGACATGTTCATAAAGAAGCAACACCTATCAAGGGTCTGCTCCCTTCTACCCTGCAGACCCATAAGGACTGCTCCTCACCTACTCAGGAGTGCTTTTCCCAAGTGCCTTGGGAGTATTTTTAGAGCTCTGATCCTGCCTCACTGAAGTCCTCTGAAATTCTGCTACTGACTCCAGCAGAAGCAGCAAGATCAAAGAAGAAAGCTGCTCCTTTTCTGCTCTCCTCCAGTATCAGAGGGATGACCTGTCCATGGCCACTCAGTGTATTTTTTCACTTAAGCGAAAGCCAGAAGAGTTGTTGAGGAATACATTTAGTGCTGGTACCTCTCCAGGTGCAGCCACAGTGCAAGCTGGAGCTTGTGCTCTGGG
Organism: Margarornis squamiger; assembly: GCA_035222235.1. Taxonomy (NCBI): domain Eukaryota; kingdom Metazoa; phylum Chordata; class Aves; order Passeriformes; family Furnariidae; genus Margarornis; species Margarornis squamiger. The sequence continues at coordinate 138,954,857 of JAWWTY010000077.1, read as the reverse complement.
TGGCAGGAGCTCAGTGGCCATGAACTGGTGCCTACCCTTTGCATAACAAAGGGCAGAGAGGACCTTCATGGAAGCCAGGTGGCCAGACACTCAGAGACACAGCTGGAGCCAAAGACAACTGGAAGAGCCCAGACTTTCATGTATATAGACTGATCCTTTGTTCAGGGTCCCTTTTTGGGAGGCACCCAACTCAAGCTGTTATTTTGCTATTGCACCATAATTAAATCACTTTAAGGATCCAGATATCTGATACTTTTCTACGGGAAACCTGGGGTCCAGCTGGTAAAGAAACCTTGCCTGACTGTGTGAGCGTAGGGAGGCAAGTGGAGTCGGCTCACTGGAGCCAACCACTTTGAAGGGACTTCGGTCCCAGCTCAGCTGGTGCAGGTGTGACTGCCAGGGTGACTCCTCGATGGTCAGACAGGAAAATTTCCCCTAAGAGGAGGTCAAAATCACACCAAAATGGGAATCCACTGAATGCTTTGCAACAGAGTTAAAAAAGATGGAGTTCCTCTTTGCCTGCATTTGCACTAGATATAATTAGATATATAAATCATATAAAACACATTTTAATCAATATTAATAACAAATAAAGACAATAAAAGCAAGACTATTCGCTGTCCTACTGGAGCTTTAGTCTCCTCCTGTAGCAGATCCTGAGCACTGCACTTGCTCCTCACCATTCCAACACATACTCAGCAGCATCTGAAAAGCAGCTGCCCTGAGCACTGTGGGGTTTGATTCATCTGTAGCAAACCTCGCTGGATTTCAGAGTGCAGCACACACAGTTACAGTCTGGTTTGAGGCACGCAAGCAGAAGACCATACTTGGAGAACTGCAGACAGGAAACATGTCAGATTGTTTATACCTGAGTCATGACTAATGTTGACAATGAAAACTGAGTCAACTCAAAGACCACTACTGTGCTCAGTGCCTGTGTGATGCTCTAGCCTAGCATCACTAACAGCAAAATAGGGATTAAGCACAAATTACCCATGCAAGTAACACAGTTGTATTGTGTGAAACTGTTGGTGATGCAAAGCATGACATATTCACCCCCATTGCATTTACTGGGTTATGAGACTGAAGAATATTCTCCAATACACAAGCAGACTCAAAGGCCCAAGTGCTCCACTTTCAAGATATCAACTTCCTGATTTCCAACAGACTATGAGAGAGCAGCCACTGAGAAACCAACACTACCAAAAACTACTGATGGCAGCAAAAGATAAAGGAATGGTCTGGAATAGGTGGAGACAGGAAGCTCCAGGAAAGTTTACTGCAATTTTTGTCACTTCCAATCTCTCTCCTTTCAATTCACCTGAGTCTATTCCACCCCGTGATGTTCTTGCTTATCAGGGAGACATGAAAGTAGCAACGTATCTTTTAAATCAGCTAGGACCAATGAAGAAGAAAAGCTGAAAAGCTAAAAACCAGGCTTTGCTAGTTTAAGTATAGGGAGTGTTTAGGCAAGGGGAGGAGACCTCCTGCTTGGTAATATGGGATTTGGGGAAGATTACTGACTTGCAATGCAAGATATATGTAGGGAACCCAAAATACCATAAAAAAAAGGCCCTTGGGCTTCATTGTAGGGAGTCTTTGTTAGTGCAGTATCTCTGAGCACTGCCAGCTTGCATCTACCTATCCTCAGGGGTGGGGAAGTCAGATCTGCTAGAGTGCGTGTCATGTCTCCCCAGACAACAAGCCAGCCCCAAATTACTGTACATTGAAGATCTATATAGCCCATTTCAGCAATATGGGGAGGCTGAATAGTTGAGGCCAAGCTGAGGACCTGGCAGGTAAACTCTTTCACATCAATCTGTGTTGCCAGTGGAGCATTTATTTCCCATTGTAAATCACAGTTCAGCTTTTCCAGTACAACTCCAGTGCACATCTACTCAAACAAAAATATGGGCTCCCATCCTCTACCTTTTCCCCCCACCCCAACAAACCCAATTTCCCTCCTCAGGAACAGCTTTCCAGAGCAGATCTGACTACCCAGACCTGCCGCCCATCACAGCACTCAGGAGCAATTTGCATCAGGGATTCCTCCAAATGGCTCACCACGGACTCTTGGCACAGCCATCCCTCCCCAGCAGCCCACTGCTTGCCTCTGCACCACCTCTGCTCAGGGGCAGCACAGCTCCTGACCTTCCCTGCTCTCCCATCTGCTATACTGTCAGTATTTTGGCTATCAGCCACATCTCTCTCACCCATAACCTAGGGGTATTTCTCTTAGATTCCAGCATGTAGCCCAGGCAGCTATTCTGCAGCACTTTCCTCTGCACACTTTACAAATTTTGGGCATGTAATGAAAATTCCAGGTAGAAGTGTTATTTCTCTGCCTTCTCACTACAGTTCCCATTTCAGCTACTTAACCCTCTGCCATTTTATATTCAAAAGCATTGCTGCTCAGTCCCCTGCGCTTGCCAGTCATGTCACCAAACCCTTCCCACCTCCTCCCAGGGAACGGCTCCACAAGCTCCCTTGGTCAGGGTGTTTGGCTCAAACCACTCAGCCCCCTTACCACTCTGGGACAGCCTGATTGCATTTGCTGACATAGTGGCACTCACCTCCTCCATTCCCCTGGCAACACCAGCTTTGTTCATCTGCTTCTCAGCTTCCCCCACAACAGTCACTGCCTGTCCCTTCATGCTGCCCCTCCAGCATGGCAGGACCTCCTGCCATCCAGCTACTGCCTTGCAAGCCTCAAAGAGGCCCATGTTTGCTATAAACCCAAATATTTTTGCAGTATGCTTCAGGTCCTTGCCAGCAGAAAATAGAAAGGATCCCTTCCCTCGCAGCAGGAACTAGGACCTGACACAGGTGGCCACAAGCATGTGCTTCTCTGTGGCTGTCACTACCCACCCAGAGACACCCCACTGCCATCACAGCTCCCACCACATCCTGGGATCACCTTTAGACTCCTTGAGGTTCCCATCAGCTAGCAGAGGGGTTTAAATAGAGATAAAAAACTTAGCAATAAGTATGGGATGCAACTCACAAGGATGCTTTCAGGAACTGCCTAACAAAACCATACTTTTTGCTATATTACCACAGTAATAATATTATCACTCTAATTTTGGACACAGCAACACAACTTCAGTACAAATACAAAGGAAAACCTTAGTTCTCTTCCTGGCTTGCTAGAAGGATTTAGGCAAATCTTTTGTACCTTAGTTTACATGCCTGAGGACAGGGTTTGCATCTCCTTCTGAGCTGTTTAATCCTGGATGCCCAACTGTGAGCAATGCGTGGCAGAGATAGCTGTGCTGCTTTGGACAGGGGATCCGACACTGTGACCAGAGCAGTGTAACGAGCAAGAACATTCTCCAGTCTGGGACACCATTATAGACCACCTATAGAAATGTTATAGAAGATCTTTGGCTCAGGGTGGCAGTTCTCTTGTCTAATCTTTCCCCCTCTGAGTTTATGGCTCAGAGTTACATGGGGAGAGACAAACACTTCTGAGTGTTACACCTGTGACCTGCTTCAAACATCTGTCCTAAAGCAGGGCAAAACATGTCTGTAAACGGTGCAGTCTTTCAACTGATGCTGGAAGTGGTCAGACAGCTACTACAGAGTAACTGCTTAGCTTATAGGCAGCTGGGGTGAAACACATCCTAATCCATCTCTTCAGGTTTTCTTTCACTCATTTATAAGAGTGGATAACAGCACCATCCCAGCCTCCATGAGGGTGAGAGGCTAGGCTCACCAATCTCAAGGACCTGGAGAGACACCAGAGCGATAATGTGATGGAGCTACATACAGTCTCAGACTATTCTGCATAAGTCAAAACCCTCAACAGCCTTTCCCTCCCCTAGGGAGGGAGGAAATAAAGGTGCTACCTTCCAAATGAGCTTTCAGTACAATATCAAGGAATGTGATGTGAATAGAGACAAAGTGTTCAATGCTCAAGTTAATCACAGGAAGTAAGGGCTGGAGGGGAATCCCATGAGAGCGACACATTTATTTCATTATTATATCACAGATGACATTAAGCATCCACTTAGTCCCTCAAGGCAGAATTCTTGCATAAAAAGCATTCCCATTTACCAAGCATGATAGAACCTGCAACTGTTCTATAAATAAAGGGTATTTACAAAGAGAGCTGTTAAATATTTATTTTTCTCTGGAGACTGAGTTCTCTGTTCATTTGTCTCCATTGCAGAATCATTTGGTATCAGGGAGCAGAGGAGCTCACCTAAAAAAAGACTAGGAATTCATCCAGAGCCTGATCTGGACACAGCACCAGCCTCCTCCACAAGCTGGCAAGGGAAAAGCATCCAACCTGACACAGAGGGAACATGAAGCAAACAAAATGGGAATGATCTCATTCAGGAGGCAAAGGTAGAAGAAGAAACACCAGTGACAAAGCAGCGATTAATAAACACTATCATACCACTTCATCCTCACAGAGCTGCCTTGACACTGTACATTTGAAAGAAGTGACAACCTTTAATTGTGAAGAGTAACGGCAGATTTGCATTATATTTGTTTTGTGTCTTGGGAACAAGAATATGTTTCTCACAACTAATAAATTACTGATTTTTATGTTTTTTTAATTTTTTGAAGCTGACAGATCGGAGTGGGGGGACATATGACAGGGACCCAACCAAAAAAACGTGACTCTGAAAATGCACTTCACTGCTAACCCTTTGTAGTAGTAATTGTAATAGTTCTTACTCCAGCCTGCCAAAAGCTGAGTTTTAATTAAATATTAAAAAGCTATTTGTTAAAATAACGTTGCCATAGCAACTACAGAAAGCTAAAATACCCTGGCGCTTCTGACTCACAGCATATTAATCAACCACCAGCTATTATATAATGAGCACCCCCCTGCAAGTGCCGGCAGGAGCCACGGCATCGAATGCTGGAATCCAGAGCCCCCGAGCCGGTCAGCACTCACTGCCAGACTCTGCTCTCTGCATGCTTGCTGCCTGCTCCCAGCTCAGGCAGGGCTGGGGAGTTATCTGGGCTCGGCCCATCAATCACATGCCCAAATATTTTGGGGAAGCCATGCTGGAGCACTCAGAGTCAGAACATCCCCGCAGGGGCACAAAGGGGGATGGCACTGGGCAAGGGGAAGTTTTGGTGAGGAGCTCGTGGATGGCAGCTCCCCACACGCCTGCAGCAGCAAGGAACTTAAGTGGCTCCAGTGCTTGTCTTGCAAATACAGCACTTGTACCAGATCTATTTCTGTGATTTTATTTAAATTATTGGAATTATTTCTTGCAGCAAGCGCCTTCCTATCATCAGGCCAACTGTGTAAAAGTCTGAAGGAGTGGAGATTAAACCTTGCAAGGGCAAACAAGCTCTGCTGCTCACCCAGAATAGCTTATTTTACAGATTTAAAAATCCAGAACAAAAAAAAAAACCCACAAAACCATTCCCCCATTGCATCTAAACCCTCCAGAAGATGAAAAAACCCTTCTACACTCTCTCCATGCACCACAAGAATGGCAACCTCAGTCATCCAGCAGTCAAAGCTGACTGACCGGTGGCTGCTCCTGGCACTCACTGCCAATCCTCAGAAGGCTTTGCCCTGGGGACACAGCTTGTGGTAAAAGGCAGTGGACTGTCTCCCCTTGCCTTTCCATGCTGGAGTATCACCACGTGGTCTGCATTGATGGGAATAGCTGCAAGAGGGAGTTGAGTAGTTGAGGTCCAGAGCAATGCTGGCTTAGGGGAAAAGTACTGGGAGGGAGAAGTGCAGCTGTGTTGCTCAGATGGAATTGGGAACCACCTTCCTCCCTCTAAATGACTCAATTTTTTGCTTTTAAGTCCCCTTCCTCTTTTCTTCCAATGGAAAATAAATACCTAACCATGTAGTTATTAACCAAAAGGAATGTGATTTATATTACAGCATTTGTATGCCAGCTTCACTTTCCTGCTGCTTTGTTTGGGTATCACAGGCTGTGACTATGACAACCACAAGCAGTTATTGGACTGATGTCATTTGTGACATCATACTTAATGGAAAAGAAAAGGAAGAAGAGACAGTATCAAAACCAAGAAGAATGGAACAAAACCTGCTTTCACCTCTTCAAGCACCATCAGCTCCTGCCTGCGGCGCAAGGTCCCCAAGGACCACCACACTGGGGCTGCAGCAGAGCCAGGTGGCAGCAACCTCATCCTTACCAAAGCCCAAGCAGCACTCAGCTCTTGGGAAAACCTGCCTTCTTTCCTTTGCTCAGCTGCGATACGAACTGCAAATTTGCAGTTACATGGAAGAAATCGTCTCATCTGGGAACTGCAATGGATGTTTTTGGCTAAGCTTCATTTCTCCTGACTAAGTTTCTCCTACTCTCCAATCAACTTCTCCTCCACATCTCTATTCTTCAGTTATAATAGTATTTTCCCCCTCTTTTTAAAAATAAAACACAGTCTGTCCAACATTTCCAGACAGTCAGCTGATTGAGCACGGGGAGAATGTGCATGGATTTTGTGGAGAGTATGCTGTTTGGAAGGGTGGCTTTTCTTGTGACAAGTGCAAGTGATGGTTTCAGCCTTTGAGGGTTGCCACAGTTGGTGTCCAATCTCTTGCCCATGTAAAAGCAAGGAGGCAGTGCCACTGCTGCATTTTGCAAAGCTGTTCCTGTGTGTAGCACCGGCACTCCTAGGATACACTGCTGTCATTTTCTTCGCAGAAAATGTTTGCAAATTCACTGCTCAAGCTCCAAGTAATAAAAATAACCCCAAATCCATCTAAATCTTATCTGATAGAGAAGAATTCACTGCAACAAGCGTCTCCTTTAAAATTATACATCCAGAAGCCTTAACATAAATGAATTAGTTTTTCCAAGTTACTTTTCCCAAAATTTTTCCAGTACATGAAGAATGCCCCTCTGTCCTCCCTGATCTTCTGTGAGACCTGCTGTGCCTTTGCAGTCCAACGCTGCACCCTGTCCTGAGCGTTCCCTGATCTGCAGCCACCTCATCAACTTGTCCTCACACACAAAGACCTGGGGTCAGAGAGACACCACACCACCATGCTACAGGTGAGGATGCTTCTCCTCGAGCACATACAGCCTGAAGGAAACCTTCCCCTGCCCTGTCCTCCACCAACAGATGGCTCTGCCTTGGACTACTCTGAGGACAAAACTCCATCAGGGGAATCCTCCCCACAAAAAAAGTGGGCATTGCTCTTAAACAGCAGAACAGAGATGCTGCCTTGCAAAGGGAAGGTGAATTAAAGCCTAACACATGAAGCAACCACCACTCATGGTTTGCTCATCAGTGTCCCAAAACCACTAGAAGTCGCAGGAGCTTCCCAAACCAACACCCTCTCTGACTGCTTATAACAGAGTGTCAGCTCTTGGTCCAGGTTCCCTCTGCCTGGGTGTGAGTCAGGGCCACCCAAAGCCACTGCTGCATCCCACACTGCCATCCCTCCCAGGGACAGTACCTCTGGGATGGCAGCTGCTGGCAAGCTTCACCTCTGGGTGCCAGCAGGCAAACAGAAAACGGGAAGTGGCAAAGAAACCTCCTTTCCCTTCTCTCAATCAAATCGCTCACTGAACACCTGATCCTGAAACATTTAGCAGGGCAATACTACAAGGGAACACAGAGCAGATGTACGGAAACTGAATTCTTCCAGCTCTGGTTTCTCCTCGAACTTCTAAGCAAGACATAGTTTCTCAGTGAGCACTGCCCTGCTCCAGCCATCTCATGCTTCCCAGTTCCTCACTCAGGCTTCTGTTGTGCAGCCAGAGCAGGAGGAAACAGGTAAATGAAACTTAAAAGTCTCTTTCATTCCTGAGCTGCAACTACATCTTGTTGCAGTAATTTCAGAGCCATCTGAGACCATACACCAGTTACCCGGGCAGCTTTCAAGCAGGTTGCTCTTGTTTTCTGTCTCATCCTCTTAACACAGCTATGATATATCAGAGGCACCTGAGCTACATACCTCCCTCAGCACTGGTGCTTTGCTTTGACTTAACAACACAGACAACATCTACCTGGGATGAGCAGTCCTCCTTTGAAGGGCAGGAGCAGTTCCCCATGTTTATTTTCCCTTTGTGGAAGCAGCCATTGTGGGGGTGCATTAGGATATAGATTCATCAGGACCACAGAAATGCTTCCCAAATTTCAACACCGCCTACCTAACAGAACACCAAGCAAATTTTGTTTTTGAGATGAGCAAAGAGCACTTCTAGTGTGTAGATGTAGTTTGAGAGACACCATTTGTACACATGGCATCTTTCTGCTGATTTTTCTTCACTTAAATCAGTATCTACTCTTCCATCACTCTGCAGCCAAGACAGCTGTAAAAAACAGAGGCCAGAGCCCACCCTGTGCAATGCTTTGTGAGTGACTGGCAAAAAATAAACCCCACAGCTCAATTAGCAGGTCTTGTGTGACAGTCACTAAGGAGTTAGGAGAAAACATTTGTGATTCAAAGGTAGAATATGAACCACAGAACTTACTGAGGGACAATCAATGCAAAACACTGTCATCATTTCACACCTGTTCCTCCCAATGACTGCACTCCTTGCCAGTATCCTTCACAAAAGGTTGAAAGTAGGATTTTTTGTTTTTTGGGTTTTTTTGCTTACCAGTTTCTGAAAGCTTAAGTGTTTATTAAGAAATTTTTACCATATCTTTACCAAACATGGATGGACTCAGTTTCCCTCCTACTAATAAAACACAGCTCTTTCTTTCTTCAGGCTGACTTAAATTTGGGGTTTTATTCTGCTCTAGCCCAAATAGATTTTGTTGTTGTAACAGAAAACAGGCTGTAAACCACCAAAATAAAAACGGAAACAAAACTCTGCTGATTTCCAAGTAACCACAAATTTCCATCACCATAAAACAGTAAAATGGGATGGGAATTGAGCTGATTTTAAAAACCTCAAAAAACCCCCCTTATTCAATCCCTCTGCTAAGAAAATTTACTTACAGAAAATAATTTACTTACAGAAAGCAATGAAGCTCAGAAAACTGGCATCCAAACCCTCAGTCCAAACTTCAGCCCTAGTTATCCAGCTCCAGACCAGAGAAGCTGCCCCAGGAGTCTACACTGTACCAGGCACACAGTCAGGAACTCCAGCCACAGCTTCCTGGGGTGGGTCTAATGCAGCCCTGACTGGTCCACCTGGAGAGCTGCAAACGAGCCACAGCTGATGGCAAATCACAGCCCAGACCCTTTAGCAATGCATAGAAGGTCATAGTGCAGCTGCTCCTTACATATACACTTTTGGTTTTGTTTTTCGTTTTTATATATATATATGTAAAAGCTCCTGGACAAGCTGTTTTGGAGCAGGGGTGCAGGTGTCTCCTGTGGTATAAAAGTTCCTTTGAAACTATTTTATCACATCAGGAAAGAGCCAAATATTGGACAGTTTTCAGTTTTGATGACAGGGCTGCGGTGTTGTGCACACACACTAAAACAGCCTCTCAGCCAATCTGTGCTCTTCTTCCCTTTCAAAAGACACAAGCTCTCTTCCCAAGGAACGCCTTGCCTTAATTCTTCATCAAGATTCTGTCTTTCCATGGCTGGTAAAGCTTGGAAACAACAAACAAGCTTCAGATGGTGCTAATGGTCCATTCTGCTGACCATATTCTCAGTTAAATGCATTCATGTGGTTCATATCTGCAGTGAGATAATTATTCAGCCAATGTGGTAATACAACTCTGACTTTATTTTGTGGGTTGCAAAGAGGTGCCAAAGGCACTCAACTGGTTCCAAAAGACTGGATTTGCCTGCTGTAAACATTTCTTGAAGTCTCTTTAAGAGAAAAAAAATTAAAATATTCTCCTTCTGTTTGGGCAAGCTTGGATTTCCCGTGTAAAGGAAAACAGAAATAAAAAGCTACTCACAGCAATGGATTTCTTACATCCTGGGAATCTTAGTGCTTAATACTTCTCTCAAGGCAAGCAGTACTTCTGATACCTACAAAAGAGGGAAAAGCCATGTAAGTCAAGGCGAAAAGTAAAAGAGGAGAAAATAGCAGCCATCCCTTCCACTGCATAACTTGCAATTTAGTTTTTTCACCAGCACCCGGGAATGTTGACTGACAGGAATTCCAGCAATTCCCTTTTCCACTGACCACCACTGACAAGCAGAATTTGAAAGATTTGGTCCTCCAGCCCTTTTACAGTAACTTGACAAACCTTGGGGGCCTCTTGGGGGAAAAGAAACCATCCACATTTCTAAGGCCAAGCAGACAGTGGAGAGCACTCACACATCGATGTTCTAAGATAACGCTGCTGTGGTTTGCACTGGAAATACCCACAAAACATCTGCTGCAGCTGACACATACCAGAACAAACTCTTTGGCTATTGGGAACTTAACAAAATGCCATCAAAACTGTCCTTCTCCTTAAAGGGACTCACCTGCTGTGCCCCAAAGCCAAAGTTCGTTTTCCTAATTTTTGCTTTTTTCCCCCCACTAAAAAAAATAGGAAAGGATGGTTTAGCTTTAGCAGCTGCAAGAGCAGAACTGATAGGAAAAAAAAATCCCCTTTGGCAGTGGCTGTACACACACCTGAAAAACACTGTGCCTGCAGGTCTGGAAGAACAGGTAAAGAGATAACAAAACAGTCATGGGACTGCTCTGAGTAAAAGAAATACAAGCAGCAAACCATCCTGCCAGCCCCCCAAGAAAAGAGGCAGAAGCTTATTGATTGCTTCAGCACTGTGAGCACAACTTGCATTTTCAGTTCAAGCTGAAGTATTTGAGTTTGAAACTCCAGACTTGTTATCTGGCCAGAGGAAGGTCAGCTGACAAACCCCAAAGAAATCACTTGGAGTCTTTGGCTCCTTCCCAGCAGGTTAGGTTGGTATTTTTTTGGCTCTTTTCAAAGGAAGATATGACTTGATTTTCTGAAAGAGCATATTGGCTACTGGAGGAGCTGGGAATCCAGAAGCTATTACACAACCATAACCATTTTTTAAGAGCTTAGGCTAGAAAAAGCTGCATGTTTATTCATAGATAAAGGGGAAGCTGCTTCCCGCTTTCCCCTCTCTCAGAGTAAGGAAAAAAATGCTAGTTTCACTGAATTGTAAAAGAGAAATAAACACAAGGGATAGCTGCAGATTTTGTGCTATTTACACCTCCACAACTTTTGGACTCAGCAGGCAACCTTCTGCTGCCCTTCCTCCCTCTTTTGGGTGAAATTCTCCATTCTCACATGGTAGGTTGCAAGCCTAGCATGAATCTGTTTCTGTATTTAATGGGTTTAGTCCAGTTATAACAAAACTGCTATTTGAAATTCTGCTTTTTCAGTTGCGTGTCCAACACACAAAAGTGATCCTACAGCTTACCAACAGAATTAAAGCCACCCCTATGAATAAAATGCTTTTAAAGAAAAACAAAATCACTACAGTGCAACACAGGTTCCTGTCCTTCCCCTGATGTGAAACCTCTCTTCAGAAAGTTAATTAAAATGAATATATATGTATGGAGCTGTTGCTTCTTAGGACTGTATAATGAGCCTCCCAATTTTTGGTGCTTTTCCTAAAGACCCAGCTGCTGAAGCTTCTGCAAAGATCTCCACTTTTGGAAACATTCAGCAGGAAGAAATCTCCAGGGTTATTAAATCCAATCCCTTGCTGTTGTACTCATACAGCACGATCCTCTTCAGAAAGTATGAAAAAAGTTTCTGCCCCTCGTGGCTATGAGAATATGATTTGGGTTTAATATAACAGCTCAGAAACAAGTTGGTAATATATGTGTATACATATATATACATACATATTTCAGATCCTTCAAATTATTTCATGGTTCTGCGAGATCTGCTACTGCTTTTGAATGCCTGGAGTTAAGCAACAGTGCAAAGACAGTCAGAAACGTTTCACATAGAAATGTCAAGTTTTTTCAACAGTTAGGTTGAAACTAATGAAAGTTCTTGCCTAAGTTTGTTTGTCTTGAGCGTCCCTGCATGGGCAGCTCTTGAGCAGCCTCCTGTTGGGGGCATGCTTATTCCAAGCCAGCACAAGGCAGGAGAAGCAGCTCTCCTTAACATGAGAGCATCACAATGCTGAGATCAGATGAATTCAGACCAGACCTTCCCACTGCACAGGGCATTCACGCAGGCATCATGATCTCACCTACATGAGCTGTGCCACACAAACACCTCACAGTAATGGACAAGAGCTGGGGAGATCTCTATCTGTTGGCTCCCATGTGGTGTCACAGTGAGTACATGTACAAAACACGTAATGGTGGTTTGTGAGTTACCACACACCTCCTGGTCCACAGGAGTTGCCTGTTTGTGTGTTTATGTTGCCCACAGCATGCAGTGAATAACTCCAGCTACCCTAGCCATCCTTCATTCTCTGCACACTGAGCAGGATACTCAGCCACCAGCTGCTTCATTATTCTAGATGCTTTCCAAAAAAAGTAACATCTCATGGCAAAACAAAACAAAATAAACAAAAAGGCTTTTAAAATACTTGATAAACACCAGCACTCTGCATGGTTTCTGCAACCCAAACACTACAGCACTAACCACCTGAAAATGGGATTAATTTGCTTTGTTCACCATGAAATTTCTCACAAAAAGTGAGACTGTTGAGATATCTTTAGTGAACTAAAATATAAATCTTGAGCTGCTGTTACAGCAAGAAAGAGAAATAATGGTACATTTTAGATGCTTGACAGAAAAGTTCCTTTGAGACTCTCTCAACCTACAGAATTGATCAATTTTGCAAAAGAACATTTTACAGAGAGAAATGGAGTTGGGAGCCCTGAAAGCACTTGCTTTCCCCAGCTGTGCTTGAGACGAAGGAAAATAAACCCCACACTCCTCCTGATCTCTTTCCCTGAAAGATGCCAGCTCAGTGGTTTAAACCTTGGGGTGAGCTGAAAGCATCACCATGGAGCAGCAGGTCATGCCAATCCTCCATGGCCCCACCAGGCTTTGGTGCTTTCCCCCAGTGCTGCTGCTGACGCATCACCATGGCCCTACTGCCCCAATGCCCAAAATTTGTGGTACAGGCAATAGGTCAGGACAAACTTCCTTCATCAGCCTAATGGTTGATGCTTTCCTCTGCTGCTGGCTCAGCAAGGCAGGAATACGGCAAGGCCAGGGTGCAGAGTGAGGCACTGGCAGCCACCACCTCCCAGCGTTTATATCATACCAGCCATTTACTAACTTTTCAGTGTAGCTTATATCTATATTTCCCTAAAAACTACTATGATCAAAATTACCACCTTAGTGATCTGAATTGCTTCTAACAGTAGACTAGAAATGCCTTCTATCGAATTAAATATGCACAGCTGTGTTGGAAATGGGGGGTTTGCAGCCTCTCGATTGCAGACTGTTATTACAGCATGATTAGCAGATACAAATGTTCCTGAAAGTCGTCTGTCTCCACAACACTGAAAATCCCAGTTATCCCAATGGGTCCCAAGAGCCCCAACAGCTCCCGGCTGCTGGTCCAGTCCTCATTAAACATTCATCAAACTTGGCAGACTGCAGAACAGTGGAGTATCGTGCTCATGAGCATCCTTACCTTCAACACCTCTTCACAAAGCTAATAGAATTAACCCATCCTTGCCCCCATCCCTAAGACAGACACTTAAAATACAATTGAAAGTTTCCATCAAACACCTAAGTATGCAGTGAAAAAGCCACTAAAAGACCCCAAAGTGTTCCAATGTTTCTGCATAAGTGCACACACACCGTGCAGGTGGTGATGCTGAGAGGCCATGGGATATCCCTCCCACCTCTCCATACCCAGTGATCTTACCCCTATGCCACTTGGCATTCAGCTGCCTTTCTCCAGCCTTTTGAATGAAGCTGAAACAGAGAGGAGTTACCTCACAGCAGCTGCTGCTGGCAGTCCCTGAGCTCCCCAGGAAAACCACTGGCACTGACCTGGAAAACACAGAGTAGGAGGCTCCTGCCAAGGGCCATCTTCTCCACCTCAGCAGTGTGACAACCACTTACTTGCAAAAGATCTTGATCCATTCTGCACTATTTGCAATATCTGTGAGTAGAAGCTGTCCCAGAGAGTCATTCAAAGCACATGCAAGCACACCATGCTGCATCTCTCCAGCTTTCGCTTCTTCCAGGTAAACTTCCACAAACTACAGGAATGGGCCAAACCCCTCTTTGCAAGGCCTTCTTAATATTATATTACCAGCATCTTTTGGAAACATTCAGAAGCATAAAAATAAGCAAAGAGCAAGTAACAGCAAAATTAGAGTAAATAAGAGCAAAAAAAACAGTAGTAAAAAAATAAAAATTAAAGGAAAAAACTTCATAGGTTTAGGCACATCTTCACTGTGCAGCACTGTAACAAGAACTAACAAGAACTATTCCCCCTCTCTTAGAGCTTTAGAAGATGTCAGAAAATGTGCTCTCTGTCAGGAAGAAACTGATCTCGCATCCGTCCAGGGATGAGCAGGAGGATGATACTCCAGGGCAGTGGACGGCTGGGCCAGGAAGCCTGGGCAGCCATGGAGGCCACCTTTGCCCGACTGTCACCCTCAGGGGACTGCTCCGACCTCTTGGCTGCAAGGTGAGAACAGGAGCTCGAGAGGGTCCTGGCCTGGCTTCCCTGGCACTGGACAGACAGATGGACAGTGATTCTGCCACTTCTCATCTCAGTGTTCTCTTAAAAAATATGTAAATGAACAGCATTAACTTCATGGCCCAGCATGGGGGGATGATCCCCTGCGTCTTCACTGAGGTTCTACAGTCCTTCTGCACCTCACTTTCCATCATTAAGTCTAGTTCATCGGGAACCAGAGCACTGAACCAGAATGAAAGAGAATGGGAAAGCATTGCTCAAAGCAGATTATATTTACTTTTCAACACATCCCCCAGTTGCAGATGTCAGCACAGGGAAAGGTATATTACTTTTTTTCCTATCTCCTTAACTGCTCCTAGCTTCCTTCAACAAATCAAAGTGTTTTCTTGAAGGGTGAGAAATCTCAGTCTCGTATACTATTTTAAATTGGCAGCAAGGGGTTTAGAAAAAAGCGAAGAATATTTGATCATGTAAGAAAATTCAACCAGAGAGAGACAGTGATGTCCTGTAGGGTTCTGGCCAACAGAAAGTTCATTATTAATTTATTTGGCTTTTAGTAAGGTTAAACTATTTCACATTATTCCTCTTAAACCTTGCATTTCAGACTGTCACCCTCTGGTAAGTAACCTACTTGCCCATAGTAATAAATGTGTTGGAAAACAGTTATCAGGCCCTCCTATGCCAGAGTCATGATTGATAACCATTTTCCAACACAGCGATTGCTGCACTGTTGTTGGACACTTTTGCTGCCCAACATACATAGAGCAATAACTTTTATTTTATTTTTAAACAACCAAGCTATGGACTGTTAACCTGCTAATTAATTTTCAACACCACGGGATGTCCTCTACAAGAGTCATAGAATCATTTAGGTTGGAAAAAACCTTTTAGATTGAGTCCAACCCTTAACTCAGCATTGCCAAGTTCACCACTAAACCACGTTCCTAAATGCCTCATCTATACATCTTTTAAATATTTACAGGGATGGTGACTCCAGCACTAGCCTGGGCAGCCTGTTCCAGTGCCTGACCACCACTTCTGTGAAAAACTTCTTCCTAGTATTCAGTCTAAACCTTCCCTGGTGCAGCTTGAGGCTATTTCCTCTCATTCTGTTACTTGTTACCTGGGAGAAGAGACTGATGCCCACCTGGCTACAACCATATTTCAGGGAGTTGTAGAGAGTGATAAGGTTCTCCCCCAAGCCTCCTTTTCTCCAGGCTAAACAAAGTGACCTCAGCTGCTTCTCACAGGACTTGTGTTCCAGACCCTTCACCAGCTTCTTTACCCTTCCCTGGACATCTCCAGCACCTCAATGTCCTTCTTGTAGCAAGGGGCCCCAAACTAAACCCAGGATTAGAAGTGCGGCCTCACCAGTGCTGAGTACGTGGGACAATCACTGCCCTGGTCCTGCTGGTCACGCTATTTCTAATACAAGCCAGGATGCCATTGGCCTTCTTGTCCACCTGGGCTGGCTCATGTTCAGTTGCTGTCATGCAGCACCCCCAGGTCCTTTCCCACTGGACAGCTTTCCAGCCACTCTGCCCCAAGCCTGTAGTGTTGCAGTCCCTGTGTCATCCACATGTCATACAAGCTTGCTGGAGAGACAAGGTGTAAGGTCTGTACTGAGGACACAGCTGAGAAACCACATGCTCCTTACTCCATCTACCAAATACCCAAGCCCGTAACAACAGCAGTGCTGTAGCCAGAAAGACCAAAAGAGAGAACTGAACACAATACAAAAATATGCTGCTCCATATCAGTACCCATGGTCTAAATGCATGTGCCAATTTGGAAAGGACAGAGGTCATCATCTGAGACTGCCTGTAAGAGCAGGCAGGTAGGAAAAGTGTGAGCAGCAGCCCATCAGCACAACTTCACATATGGACAACACTGGACTGCAGCGAGAAACATCACCAGCTATTTTCACAGCTTAGATCCACTGTCAGAGTGACACAATTCAAGGCCTCCCAGTATGACTGTTAGGTTTGGCCTGGTCTCTCCAGTTTCAGCCTGATTTCCTCACTGCATGACACAGCCCAACAGCAATCACTCTCTTCTCCTGCTCTTAATTCATTCCCTCTTTTGTTTCCCTCAACCCTCAAGCTGAAAAGAAACAAACAAACAAACAAACAACTTAAAAAGGAAAAAAGCAAAACTGATCAAGACCAAACAGTGACTACATTTTTGTGCCTTAAAAATAAATACAAGAGGAAGGGGTTTCCCTTTTCCAGCTGTTTAGACTATTCCTACTTTTGTCTGTAAACACCAACATGTTTGCAAATTCCTGCCAAACACAGCAGCCATCAGTACAAAAGGGGTACAAGAAATGAAATGAGCACAGGGTGTAAACACAAAGCAAGAAATCACTTTGCTCCTCTCAAATAACTGTATGCTTCATTGGCTCAAGAAGACCAGCACTATTACATGTTATTGAGTATCTTATTTTCAGTAAAAGCATCTCTGTGCCTTATCTGGAAAGTTCAGTGAGATGTACCTGGGTCAGCAGCCCCATATATTTGGGCCCGGTGATCTATTTTCAGCCACAAGTAATCACAGAGCCCCAAACAGGCCATAGGAAAGGCTGTCCGGAGTCCCTTATAAGTTACTATACATTCCTGCTCAGTGCTGAGCTTCAGCTGCTCTTGTCACTGCAAACTCCTGGAGCTCCAGTTTGACAGGATTATCTCCCAAGGCACGTTCCTGCTTGCTCCACTTCTCCTGGCTGCACAGCCCCAGTGCTGTCTCTTCAGTCCCGCCATGCTCCAGCAAATGAAGCCAAAAGGGGAAAGTCTGCAGACATCGAGCACTTAAAACAGGGTTTAATCCCATGGACTGGGAAGGCTTGTGGAAATTCCCACAAAGCAGTTGCTTTTGTGGTCTTTTCTCCCTATCCTGGGAATAGGCAGCACAGCCTGGGCACTGCATCTGCTTATTCTATTCAGAATCAGTAACTCTGGGCCCATCCTCCCCCTCCAGCTAGACTTCAAGGCCAGGAACACAAAGGGATGGAATGAAACTTTCCTACAGCCTGCCAGTCTTGCGGTCCCACAAATCTGTCCTACTGATGTATGTCTTCACTGCACAGATGCCTGCACTGAACACTGACTTGTTATGTGTCCTGATCCACAGCCCTAAACAGCCTGGGATGTTTCTGGAAGCCAAAGCAACACAGGTTCAGACACTGAATGTGTGATTCCTGCAGATTTAAGTTCTCTATTGGAATCCAATTAAGATTTTGACCCTCCTTAGTTTGAGAAGTGGGCCCATGGGAATCTCATGAGATTCAACAAGACCAAGTGCAAGGTGCTGCACCTGGGTTGGGGCAACCCCCAGTCCAGGCTGGGGGATGAACAGATGGGGAGCAGCCCTGCTAAGAAGGACTTGGGGTGCTGGGGGATGAGAGACTGGACATGAGCTGGCAAGGTGCACTCACAGCCTAGAAACCAAACATATTCTGGGCTGCATCACCAGCAGTGTGTCCAGCAGGGTGAGGGTGGTGATTCTGCCCCTCTTCTCCACTCATGAAATCCCACCTGGAGTGCTACATCCAGCTCTGGGATCCCCAGCATAGGAAGGACATCGACGAGTTGGAGCAAGTCCAGAGGAGGCAACAAAGATGATCAGAAGGATGGAGCACCTTTCCCATAAAGAATGGATAAGAGAATTGGGATTGTTCAGCCTGGAAAAGAGAAAGCTTCAGGGTGGCCTAATTGCAGCCTTCCAGTCCTTGAAGGGAATTTACAGGGAAGATGGGGAAAGACCATTTAGAGTGACAGGACAAGGGGGAATGGCTTCAAACTGAAAGCAATTAGGTTTAGATTAGATATATGGAAGAAATTCTCTACTGTGAGGGTGCTGAGGCACTGGATCAGGTTGCCCAGAGAACCTGTGGGTACCCCATCCTTGAACTGTTCAAGGTCGGGTTGGATGGGCCTCTGAACTACCTGGTCTAGTGGGAGATGTCCCTGCCCATTGCAGGGGGGTTGGAACTGGATAATATTTAAGGTCCCTTCCAACCAAAATTGTTCTGTGATTCTACTGGAAAACACCTGGAGCAGCAGATACTTTTTACAGCTTTCTACCTGATTCAGGATCTAGGACATAATTACATTTCTGAGAGAGAACCCTGCTACTACTTGGATACACCTTTGCCACTCACTCCAGTAGGAGCAGGTTTGAACTAAGGAAGATAACATGCAATTCACATCCTACTGTGAAGAGCTGTTCAGGAGATATGCACTTTCACCTTTTAAAAATCAGACAAAATCAGATATCACACAAAATTTATCTTATCTTTCCACATAACCAGCAACATAACAACAAATTTCTTCTGTCTTATAGTATATTTAGTGAAGGGGAAAAAAAACGCAGAGTGCACACCCCTTTCTCCAGTGCTCCTTGTTATTCTCCCAGAACAATTCTTCAAAGCTGCTGAGATCACTGTATGTTACCTCCTTTTTGAAGGATCAGATACAGTGCATCAAAAAGCATGCAGGAAAAGTTCTAGGGCATGAAACCAATTTTTGCACACTTTTATCTGGGTCAGCTTTTCTATTGATTCTGCAAATACCATGTCATTTTTTTAAAGTTAAGGTTTTTTTAGTTTAAAAAGAAGAAAAAGAGAACATCAGAACTTAAGTCAAACATCCATCTGAGCCAAGGATTAGTTTTGTTGGGTGACTCCAAATCAAAATGGTAGATTTTTATGTTTTTTTTTTTGTTTTTGTTTTTTTTTTTTTTTTTATAATGAAGTCCAACTAACAGTGAAAGAGCATCTGGATTGATTTCTAAATTCAGTAAATACCCTCTTCCCACACTGTTTCTGTTTTCATTAATACTATTTAACTTCTTTGCTGTTTGGTGTACAAAACTTAGTGAGACAAACACATTAAAACCACTCAGACATGTTTTACCAATAATTTATCCCTTCCTTTCTCTGCCCCTCTGCCAAGTTTTCCTCCATGGTTATGAACCATTTGGCACAGCCTCCAGCTTTGCTTTATGCTGTTTCATCAACCTGATGTGTGTCTTGAGGTGCTCTGAAATAGAAATAGTAAGAACTGGCTTTGGGTGACAAAAGACAGCATCCTGTTTTAGGAGGAAATTACTTGTTGCAGGCACCTTAAGGTTTTGTATCAATTTCATCTGTACACATGTGGGAAATGGAGAAAGGACACTTCTAGGAGGATGCCTCCCAACAGGTGACAGATTGTAGGGGAAGCAACTCAGAAAATTTGCTTGCAACTTCAGATGACAGCAGAAAAAAATAAAGTAGTTGGGAATTCTAACTGAGTTTTGGTGAAAATAAAGAGCTAATGAATGGCTCTCAAGTGCTTTTCCAGAATAGAATGCTTTTAGTTTGGAGAGATGCTCTTTGCATATTTTGGTGGTGGTGTGATGCTGGGAACAACAATGTCCAAGAGCCTGATTATCAAGTGTACTTCTGCTGGAAGTCTGGCGCCTGCTTTGACAAGCCCTTGTTTCATAGGGATCTGGGCACACAGTGAGCAAAGCACACGCACTTCCAAGTCAGAGCTCAAGAAGGGTCTGAATAAGCTCAGCATTTCTTTCCTGGCTCTGGGACACCTATCTGGCATGCTCAACATCCAGAGGACTGTCTGGACAGATCCATCAACCTTTTTATATTCCCTTTCCCCAGTGTAAAGAGCTGGAATGGAAAGGTAAGTGGTGGTTTCCATCACAGACACCGTGTGATACAAAAAAGTCCCCAGCCTAACAGATTTCTGATAGGCAAATGACTAAACTCCAACATTTTCTTGCCACAGTTTTACCCAGTTAAGCCTTGTCTTCATCAGGGACGCCATGCCAGTCCTGCACTAGGCTCCGGGATGCTGCCCCCAGCACTGTCCATCTATAACCACAGCGCTGCAGCCAAATGAGTTGCCCTCTCTGCAGCAGGTCTGGAGGTCCCCTTGCCCAAGGACAGCCCTCCTTCCAGAATCCCACCCTGCTGTATTCCATCCATGGCTGAACTTCAGTTATCAACATACTTCTAATTGCAAGGAATACTGCCCTGTTACACTCTGACTTCTCTCTTCTCCCATGCATTAAGTGGTTGCTTGGAGCTTTGCAACCTTTCAAGGAAAATGCCTTGAAAAATACAGACTGGGAAGGCTCATGTTAAATCGGGAAATGAGCACGTCTTGCTGGCTACCCCGAGAAACTAGGACAGGCTTCTCTCGACCAAATCTCCAGGTATCTCTGAGGCTGTAACAGTCGGCACAATTCTTAAAATACACACAGGCTGATTAAAAGCTGGCTTACAGCACTCACTAGACTTACAGCATTAGCACTGACTTTTAAAATCAAATAGACATGATGATTTTTGAAAGAAACCTTCTCCAAATACAGGGCTGCTCTCTGGACCCCCTCCCTGGCTTGTTCTCCCACCTAGAACACACCAAGAGATCCCCTTGGGAAAGCCAGAGGTACCAAACTGGGCACCAACAGAGGTACCGACACCCTGAATGTTGATCCAAATTAAAACCAGCAGCTGTTTCGGTGTTGAAGTGGGATACTTTCTGGGGCTCCTGCCCACCAGCCACCATGGTGCTTCCTCCCTTGCTGGGACATGCAGCACAGATGTCTGAGAGAAAAGTGGAGGGCTAAGCCAGGACAGCTGGCCAGTGGAGGAGGCAACTACAGAGAAGATTGTAACACAAATATCCCACCCAAACAGGACACTTTCCCTTGGGGAATGTTTTTTTTCCTGTGTGCCACATCCAAGGCCCTCTCCTTCATCCACTCACTTTACCCTGAAGTACCTTCCCCTCCTCCCCCTCACATCAGGGGCAACAAGGACTGCTTCCCTTCAGTTGCCTTCCCACCTTCCTCTCAAGTATCAGAGCACCCCCAAGCCATAATGAATTTAATACAGAAAGTGTATTCATCCTCTTATTATGGATAAGGCAAAGCAAGACTAATAGTTTGGATTTATTTACATTATATCAGTTTAAATTAAAGTTGTGGCTTTGCAAGACTGCAAACCTGGCTTTGCTACGCCTGTTACTCAACTGAGACCACCACACTCCAGCAAGGCAAAGCGCTGCCTGGCTACAAACCTACCAGATCCCAGCTGCTGGCAGAGGCTGCCCCTGGCAGTGAATGGCCCCAGCCATCGTCGGTGCCTGCCATTCCTGTACCAGGCCAAGGGTCCGTGGGAGCAGGGTGGGCTCCAGCTTTCATCGACACCATCACCCTGCACTGCCACTCACCCCATACGCTCAAACGTGCATTCCGGCCTGCTTACTAACACCTCCTGATTTAAATATTTGGGACACTGCCACAAATGTAGATGTTTTCGCGCCTGCGCTCTTTCAGGTGGGCTTCAATAAACAGGTTTTGGCCACCCGTCCCACAGCAGGTTGTAATATGGGGGACAGTTCATCATCTTCAACAGAGCTACCAGGCAAACAGGTTAATGTATGAATGTTAATGTATGAAGGTTTATGTACAAATATGCTGAAACTGAATGGACTTTCTGAAACTAGATTCAGAGATGACTACAGGCAAATATAGTCAGATGTCACTGGAGAAAGTGACTGGTAATGCTCAAATTTATACAGAATCATAGAATAGTTTGGGTTGGAAGAGACCTTTAATTATGCATTAATTCTTATTAAAACAGACCTTAGATCCAGTCCTCTACATACTCATGACCCTCAGTGAAGGAAACAGCTCTGAATTATCTCCTATAATGGAAGTTAAGGGAAATAACTTTAAACAAAGCTCATCAACCTTCCAATCCCAGGCAGTGTAGTTAAGGCTGTCTTTACCCTGTCCTTCCCGTATCCAGTCTGTGAAATCAGTCATAACTCTGCCACTTGATTTCTTTCCTTTGCAACAGTGTGACAACTTCTGAAAATCTGGGAAGCAGCACAGCAACATCAACCAGAACATCCTCCACTGTCCAAAGGCAAACTGCACAGTTTGGATTTAATTTGTACTTATATGGTTGTGTTTTCCAGATGAAATGTGTAGCAAAAAACATATCCAGAGTCTTCACTGCCTCTATCCAAACTCAGCCATACACTCTCACATGTCCCACCGAAACAATCAGGACCCCACTTGAGCCCCAAAATCCCTCAGAGCACTCTGCCCTACTAGGAGTTCTGTAATATTCTGTTCAAAGATGAGCAGCGCTCAGAAATTTCTCTTGATGGAAGCTGTATTTAAAAAGTTTTTCTACTGTCCTCAGTGGGGTTTCACATTTTCGATGCGTGACAAAGCAGGTATTGTGTGCAAGGAACTATAAATCCAGACTGCACAGAACTACCCTAAAGCTAAAGCTTTAGGATTGAATAGGACCGAATTTGACCCCTTAAATCAAGTTGCTCAGATCTCCTCTGCTGCTAAAATAAAGGCAGAATTTTGTCCTGAAAGCTTAACATCGATCCTCAGCAGTTTGCAACAGTTTAACTAGAAACCTGTCAGGTTTCTAGTCTGCACCTCCAACAGTCTTGTCAAGTCATACAATCAGCAAGAAGCAGCCAAGGCAGGGTTTTATTGTCAGGTAATGTAAACAAATAGCAGGCAGTGCTGTTCAGCTATCTCAGGTTGGTGCATATAATTTTAATTAAAGCATTTATGTAAATAGAGATGCAAATTAGGTTCAGTATAGCATCTGGCAAATTACTATCAAAGACCTGAGGCTACTGGCAAATTATCAGCATGAGCTTTCATGATGTGAAGGCACCAAATCCAGTCTTGGTCCAGACACTGTATATTTTATTTGGCTTAAACTGGCAGTAAACCACCATAATGGTACATACGAAAGAAGCTAAATAGTCTTTCTATTGAAAAAGAACACTTAGGATGTAAACCAACATCATTAAAATTAATCCTTTAGACAGTCTATGTCTAGCGAGGAAAAAAAACCCTTTTGCATTTCTGCAACACCTATCAAAGGAACTCAAAGTGCCTCTGAAATGTTAATTAATCTATACTCTCCCCAAGGGATATCTATTTTAAAGATCGTTATATGGAGCCTGCATTCATTTCTCATTCCATTTCTCATCCAAAGGCTCACAGGAGGGAAAGACACAGACACCAAATCTGGACCTAGCAGAACCGAGTCTCTGCTCCTCCACATTCTCATCACAAGACCTCCCTCCACAAACATCACAAGAACTCACTCACACCAAAGAGGTGTGAACCTCTTTGGCCTAGATATCACTGCCTCAAACTAGTGTTAACTTCAAAACCTTGTTAAACCTGCAAAGGCGATTACATGGCAAGAAAAATAAGGGAAAACAAATCACAAGCTGGGGGGGAAACCCTTAACATTTGAAAACTGGAGGAATCTTAGATCATGCTGAAAGGACCTTATCTTTGCAAAATGAAAAGGTATGACCAAGATAACGTTCACAGCAATATCAGCATCAGCTTCTGCTGACTATTCCTTCCCTCCAGGTGCAATTCCATCTTTAGGGCCTTGCAAGTGGAGAGCAACATTCCATCTTTTAGAACCCTCCAGTAAGACCAATGCTTGGAAAGAGACAATAGCTCCTAAGGTTTAAGAGCAGACTTAATCTGATCAATATCAATGATGCTTAAGCATATGCTTAACACTTTCCCTGCAATACCCTTGCAAATTTCCCAGGATATGAAATTCCCACTGGCACTGAATGAAGTGAAATCCAATTTATTCAGAATGGGAGCAAGAAGTTGTTTGGAAACAATTATTATCGTTACCGGTGCAGAGGAACATGAGAAGGAATCCCAGTAAGGTTTGGAGTCACACAGGCACATTCATTGCGTGACAAAATGTGACACATACATGACATATCATTACTATGACAACATTGTTTGGAAGACATGTGCTACTAGCATTTTGTAAGCATATGGTCACATACTGGCCCCTTCCTGTGCTCAAAATTAAAAACAAGACAGAGGGACAGGAGCTAAAGGCATGAAGCCACAGACTGGCCTGTTTGCATTCCTTTACCCTGATATCAGTTATAATGACTGCATAGTCATTTAAATACTTTGCTTATTGACTTGTTTATTTGTCTTTAGCATTCTGCTTCCAAAACAATCAAAACCAAAATCCAAGTAACAGGTAAAAATAGCAAGTGCTGGTTTTGAACACTGGGACACCAGTGTGAATTCCTACAATAACTGTGATTTCGTGGCTGCAGGGAGAGTGTGGAATAGGGGGAATGAGAAACAGAAATGATACTGAGGTTGCATCTCCTGTTATCTGCCAGAACAGGCTAAATGTGAGAGCTTCATGCCCTTGGAAGTCATTCCAAGGCTGCATTCCTACTGGCATGTATATGTATATACATACATACATATATATATATATGAAACTTGCTGCAGAACAGTAACACTTCAAGCTCAGCTTCTTTATAGCATGTCTGCATCTTAAATGGGGATCCTGCTCTAGCACATAAATTTCTAGGTCCCCTTTGCAGAAAGAAAAAATGTCAGGTTTCCCTGGAAGGAGGGGAGTGGTAAAGACTGCTACAAAGGATGAGACACTTCCCATTTTTATTTTGGGAGAAAACCAAGCCAAAATCACAGACTTCCCATGTATCAGTTTCAAGTCAAACTCTCATTCCTAATGGAGGCCATGTTGGGGATCTTCATGATTTCTTGTTGAAAATCACATCACAACAGACTTTTATTCTATCTGAGACTTAACTGGGTAATTCCAACAGATCAAATTATTGCACTAGCTTTGCCAAAGGCAGTAAGTGATTTTCAACATACAAGCAAATAGATAAATAGGAGCTTGCAGGTCTGACAGGGCCTTTGCCATCTGTGGAACTCAACTGGCACATACTTAGGGACTTGTTTGGAATTCATTGGTCCTATATTGTATTGAGAAGCTGAGCCATTCAAGAAGCAACTCGTAACGCAGGGACATGGGTGCACCAGAAGAAAAGGAGAGGGCAAGAGGGTACAGTTCCAGCCAGGCTATGGGAGAGGAGGTTTTAATTTCCCGTCTGACCTCATGTAAACCATTTTTATTCCTCAGAGCTTCTTCACTTAATTCTTGTAACTAAACTTTTCTGTATCACAAATATTGGGATGGAAAATACCCAAGAGGATACACTGTGCTTGTATTTGAAGAAAGATGGGATTAAATTACACCAAAAAACCACTCTCTTCTCTGGTTCTCCAATGAGGCTGGGGATAACCTTGAGGTGTTTTCCTCGAGCAAAGACATGTGTAACTCTAAAAAGGCTAGGGAGGAAGAGAAGAGTAGTATTTCATCAAAGGACCTGTAGTAGCAGTGTAACAACATAATCTCTTGAAGGGAGCCAAGGATTAAAAGTCAGTGTGGAAAGACTGAGTAGGTAGTAAAAATCCAACAGTTATCCGTCTTTCAAGATTCCAAGGGTGAAGCTGTGGTAGGAAGAGGGAAGGGGGTTGTTCTGCCCAAGAGATAAAGTTGTGCCTTGATTCCTCTGTCTGCATATTTTTCCACTTTTTATTTTTGGATCTTGCAACATTATCCAGCATTGGATGGCACATAGCTAGAATAACAGCCACGATGCCCTGCTCTGGAGCACAGTGGGAACACCAGAACTAACTGGCAAAGGAGGATGATGAAGTGGACCTGCAACATTAAAATGCACCTTTCACCTCTGTTTTACTCAGGAGGATTTGAAAACACACCTTTAAAATTTTACAGGAACCAAGACCCCAGAAGCACTCCAGCAGCAGATGAACACCCACATAACCTCAGCAAAATGCTACATGGCAGACAGGGCTGTCATGGCAGAGCCCTGGTCTACGAGAGCCCAGCACGAGTGCCTCACAGGCCAGAGAAGGGGTGGCTTCCCCAGTGCACCCACGCTGTGCCTCGGGGCTGTGCCAGCACAGCCACGTCACTCAGGGATTGCACCTTTCCATGTGTTTGGCCACTACAGCTTTGCTGGCAGAAGTCTGTAGTGTAGGCACAGCTTAACCCCAAGCTATTTTCAGCAGAAGGTGGGATGCGAGCTAACTTCCCAGCACACAGTACAGCCTGTGTTGTAATGTAAAATCCAGTCTTTGTGCCTTTCCAGAGTTACTCAGTCCACTGGAGGCAGGGACCATCAGATGCTGTCAAGTTAGAGCCAAGAAAACTGATGCCATGAAATAAAATGTTTTATGAAAACCCTGACAGTTAGTTTTCATTGATACACAGCCTCTAGATGAGCACTGTATTGGGCTCTGTCATGTCATGTTAGTACAGAAGGACCCACCTACATGAGCAGGGCAGTCAAAAGGCCAGCTTGTACTCCTTAAGCCAAGGCAAACACAATGCATATACAGCACCAGTGGCAAAAAATGAGAAACAAATGCACCTCAAAGGACAATT
This sequence comes from Margarornis squamiger, assembly GCA_035222235.1. Lineage (NCBI taxonomy): Eukaryota > Metazoa > Chordata > Aves > Passeriformes > Furnariidae > Margarornis > Margarornis squamiger. The sequence goes on along the minus strand of JAWWTY010000077.1, from coordinate 138,928,035 downwards.
AAACTTTTCTGAAAAGACCAGGTTTAGCAGGTCTCCCAGGACAGCTTCATCTCAAACTCAACCAGGAGCCATTTTATTTGGCTGGCTGATCTGTTCCCCCATTTCTGCCCATGAGCCAGTTTTGGCCTTTTTTCCTCTTAATTTTAGGCTTGGATAACATTTTCCTGAATCAGAACTTACCATGAACCAAAGTGGCTGCTGGCTGAAGCACCCACCAATCTAAATGCACATGAAAATTTAAGCTGAACACTTCTAACCCTGTGTATGGCCCCTGAGGACACAGGCAAACATAGATATAGCTAATGAACAGCTCGTTTCTTTCAAAAATGCTGGAGACCCAAAAGGAACCACTAGTATCCCATGGATCACCTAGATATCAAGACTAGATATCATTTTAAGGGCTAGTCTTTACAAATCACTATTCATGAATGTGGACAATCATGTTTATCTTGACAAGACATGACTAAAATGCCAGAAAAGAAAAATGAATAATGAGATGAAGCATCCTCTAAATCACAGTCCAGTTCTCAGTCTGAGAGTGTTGAAATCAGGAATCTGCACAAGACTGCAGACAGACATGTTTCTTCCTTGGTAATGTAACTCACAGCTGAGCATCATGCAGACGACACATCTGGAATTTCTCTCCTGCCAGCCAGATTTAGTTCACATTATGATGCTAAGAACTGAAAGCTGATGTTTTGACAGAGAACCCCTCCTTTTTCCAGTTACTTCATGGGATACAGTAAGTTTCTACTTACTAAAAGTGTTAATTATTGCTTTGTTTTCTCATATAATTGATACTTGATCATTGATGCCTCTGGCATAGGGAAGACATAGCCCCCAACATTTTGAATTACACTGATCTTCCCTCTGCTTAGGAACAGAGATTTTACATCTCTCACTTGTGATTCAACCTCAAACTTGGAGAGGAGAAACAGGGTCTGTTTTGGGCAGCAGACTTTTCTTAACCACCAAAGCAGAAGTGAGGAAAGGGATCCCAAAATTTAGACTGAGCTTTGTGCTGTTGCTGAAATGAGGGCCAGACCTTCCACAAAAAAGAAAGCAGCTCTACAGATGGAGAGGTAACAGCACCATTGGTAACTAAAAAATACCAGTGATCTGCTCTGCAGCCTCCACTGCATCTGTCTCTGGAAGAGCTGCACCAGTCAACACACAAGGACTCAATTCTTGCATTTATTCATTTCCCAGCTTTTGGAGGAATTACTTCAATAATGACTGGCAAGTGTCGCTCAAGATTTGGATGGTATTCTTGTAGCAGCAGAGTCCCAGAAGTCTTCTCCATAGACTTATTGTAGTTTTGGGGGCAAAACCAGATGGCATTCAGTATGCTGCTGGAATATTCCTGGAGATCAGCATGACAATGGAGTCCCACCAATGTCTGCTGCATTCATACTGGGCACAACATGACCATGTTCTATCACTAAGTTGTGGCTACCACATTCATCTTGTCACAGCAGTGTGAAATCAAGCTGTTAAGATAAACCCTGCTACAGTGAAGGGCTTTGAAATTCTACCCTGGATCTACTGTAACTTAGCTCCAGCAACTAAAAGGAATGACTCCAGGAAAGAAACCAAGCATTCCCCTTGCAATCTGATATAACGCAGGATAAAATATTCACACTCTGTAAGAAACAATGAGAAAGTTGTACCAGGGAATGTTTCTGATGTGGATTTATTTTGCCACCTGGCTCAACTTGGGCACTGCATGCAAGCTCAGAAGGTCAAACAGGCTGGTTGTTCCTGACACACCCTACATCTGCCAAACACAGAGGAGGTTTTTTACTCTGAAGGCCACCTGCATATGGAAAGGATGTTCAACATTGTACAGATCAGTCCTCACTCCTGGAGTCATACCTGTTTTCTTCAAAGCATATATCCCTATTTTACAAAAAAATGCCTCCCACATGCATTTGCACTAGTGCTCACTCCACAGATGGCTGTGTGAAAGAAATACAGATTTTAATCCGCCTGGGTCACCACCAGCAGAGTTGCAGTTGGGATTTAGTGGACAGACTCTTTACTGCCAGTAGCTATAAGAGATGAGAAGTACACAATTTTAGCTCCAAAATCTGGATGGAGGGGAAAAATGGCTTCCCTGCTGCTTCTCTGTACCAGAGGGAGCTAAAACAACTGGCACCTTTCCAGGGAAAGCACTGCTTAATGCTGCTCTTTGCAATCATGTAGGAGCTCTATTTGGAATGGGATGGGAATGACTTGTAGCAAAAGCTTCAGATGAGGCTTAGCGAGTGTCCCCTCTTTCACACTAACCAGACCTCAAAAGTAGCATTACAGTGCTGTGTAAAACATTTCCATCCTCTGCTGGGTTTCTATTGCTTGGCTCCAGTCAAATTGTTCAACTTTTGTACCTCAGTTTCCCCATTTCTTAGACAAGAGTAATAAAACCTCTCCTGGAGATATCAATTGCTCCTCAGTGCTTGTAGAGAGAATGCAAAGGAAGGCACTACAGGAACTACAGATCACCAGTAAAGCATCCAAGATTCTGCCACCAATGCTTTAGCAAACCACCAGCCCACTCGACCCCTAGAGCCAGATGTGCAGCGCTAGCTTGCAAAGCCAAAAAACAGACAGAAGCTGCCAGCTTCTTCATATTCATGAGCTCTTTAATAATGCTCAACAAAACTTGGAGGCATGTTCTCTGCTGTTGCTCTTGCCCTTTTGCACAGCGAGCAAGTCATAAATATTTCAGGGGAAGAGTCCAGAAAATTTGCAAGATTGGTCCTAGCCTTTTACAGCATTAATGAGCAGGCCATTAATAGTTAATGAAGCAGCTGCTGGCGATCTCAGTGGTAAAGGCAAGATGAGAACAGTAGTGTTTGCCCATTCACTACAATGTGATAATGCACAGGTATGGCTTGATCCTTCCATCAAATTCTCCCCATTGCGGCAAGATCCAGGAGCTGATCACAGGACCTCCAGCAGAACCATAAGCAACCCCCCCTGCCCTGCTGCTGGCATCCAGCAGAGATGGAGACTGCTACAAATGGTCTGAACTGACCGTTCTGATGCTCTGGGCACATCTGTGGGAGTGAGGCCTCAGTGCTGCATTGTTCTTAAACACAAGTGCAATGTTCCAAACACTTACCCAGGTAGGACCATGCAATGCCTATGTGCAGCTGTGTGTGCACACCCTGTGGTCATACATATGTAACAATGCCAAGAGTGGGGATTTGGGTCTTTGAAAGGTCTCAACTGCTTGTTCAAAGCTGCACCTTGAAAGCCAAATTCACAATACAATTAGGCGGCCAAATTCAAAGAACAGTTTTTGTGATTTCAGCCTCATATGCAGAGAGGACTCTGGTGAAAAAGTATTTTTGCTGTACTTACTCTTTCATACCCCTGAACTGACATCGCCAGTAACTTTCCACTGGTCTAATGAAAACAGACAGGGTGTAGAGGAGAGACCCTTATCATTGGTCCTGTGGAGAGTGGTTAGTCTGACCCCTCTTTCCAGTGCACGCAGGAATTCAATCTCACAAGTCAAATGCACTAAAAGCTGTTTGCGTCGGTCCTGCTGGCCCCAGGAATAATCAATCTCCTGGATTTCAACTCACATCACATCTGGCTTGTCACAGATTAAGCTTTTTCTATGGTTTTCTGATAAGAGTCTGCACAAAAAGTGAGGACAGGTAACAGAGAGTCTCCCTGGAGACCCCCAGGTGGGCAGGGGCAGCACAGGCACATCTTCTCCCACAGCAAACTGAGTGGGGTTTGTATTCAACCTCAGTATCTCCCTTTTATGTAAGTGTCCTCAGCACAGAATGCAAAAGTTCATCTGTTCCAGACGTTCAGAGCTGGTAGTCATGAGCCTTGCATTCAATGGGAAAAGGAAAAGCTTAATTTCAAAGTTACAGTCTTAATTCTACCCTCCTAACCAGAGATGTTTAATAGTGCAGGAGTCAAAGGCAACTGCAGCACTGGGCCCTCTGTTAAATAATTAACTATGATTTATCTAATCTATTTGCAACTTTTCACCAAAGAGACAAAAAGTTTCCTATCAACACCCTACTGTCACCTAAATAGTAGGTTTCCTACAAGCACCTCCTGGGATAATTGTCCTCCAGTTTTTAACAAACCTGGTCCTTGGCTTTGCTCACCTTCCAACAAGACTCTGCCTGTTACTTTCACTAAGACCTATAAAAGAAATTTATTGTGTTAAATTTCAAGTAATTATTTTATTCTGTAATTTGATTAAAAACTATCATTTGCCAAACATGTTTTGGAAAAAAAACTACTCCTCAGACTTAATAATAAAGTACATAATTACCAATGAATGTATAGTGCTTCTTTTTAAAACCCACGGCATGTAATGCTCCTTCATGCTTTAAGTAGGAAGCATCTTAAAGTTGTTATAAACCTTGATTTAAAGACCTAAATACCTTGAACTATTTAAATCACATTAAGGATGGAATTTAACATATTAAGAACACCGCCAAATCCAGATGTGCATTGAGCTGTTCCTCACTTTCATACCATTTATTTTACATAATTTAAGAGTGGCTATTTTAAAACCATGGGCAAGTTAAAAAAAAAAAAGTTTAATGACCAAGAAATCCTACCCAATCTCAAGTGTTTCTTAATCAAAGTCCAATTAGATGCCTGTTTCATTTAAAAAAGAAAAAAAGAAATGTTACTTTTACCTTTTCCTCTAGCTACAATGTAAAACTGTCAGTGCTAAGCGTGTGTTAAATTTCCTGTTTCCAACCCTTTGAGTACTTATTTTTTATTGATTTTTCAATGTAGCAAAGGGACAAGGGCCATTCATGCACTAGCCAAAAATTAGTCAAGCTGCAACCCCAAACAAGCCAAGTGGCCAGAGCAAAACGTGAAGAGTGTTTTAAAATAAGTGTCTGTAGGTTGTGAAAGACCAATAAAAAAGGGTAGCAAATCACAGTCTTTCTGAGCTGCTGTGCAGACCAGAAACCACAAATTTGAGCAGAAGAAGGGTCTGTCAGTCAACCTGTGCCAGAAGCTCTGCATGGGAACTCCTGGAAAGATGCTACAGCAGTGCCTTGTTGCACAGACGAAACACTGACCTTGCAACATGCAGCACCCTGAGAGTCAGTAAAAGGGTCAGGACACAAGTGCCAAGGAACAAATAGACCCCCTACATACACAGGGATGAACAAACTACAGGCAGATTAAAAAATGAAATAAAATAACTAAAGCATGTTAGATGAAAACGCAAGCCAGTCTAAGTGGTCCTACTGCTTGTACCAGTGAGAGGCAAATGGAAAAGATGCCTCAAGACCAAGACAACTAACTGAAAAAGAGGATCAAATTAAAACCTTGGCTGCAGAAATCAATATAGAGAGGAGACTCAGGTACAAATTCAGCTTTCCTGTGCAAATACACCATGTCCAAAATGCAACAAACTACATCTCATACCGCTATACACAAAACATCTAGAAGTTCAAAGCATGGCAGAGCCCAGGTGGTAATCACCAGCCCCTTTTGCTGTCTCCTACCTTCTGTAAGTAAAGCAGCCTGCAAACAGTCACAAATCCTTTGCTATACAGTACTGCATACTGTTTACATCACCATCAATTTCGGGATGCAGGAACATTTGTGTTAAATCCCCAATATCTCCTTGCAAAGTATCTCACACACTCTTCATGGAGTGCTTCACATTCAGTTTCAAAGCAGATCCCTCATTCCATCAAACATCACAACAGTGCTTTCTCTGCAGATGGAAAGGTGCCTTGCTTGTCCTGTGAGAGCTCTTCCACAGCAGGCTCCCTGTTGGGATGCAGACAGAGCCCTCCAAAGGGATAGCAGGGTGGGAACAGGCAGGTAGAGGAAGAGGGGAAGGATGAGGATACTACAAAGAAATTAAAAATGAAAAACATGCACTCAACAATGTATTTCCTTCTAAACTGGGAACAGACAGGGATTTGTGGCCTTTTTTTTTTTTTTCTTTTAAAAGAGCCCTATATTTATGCCTCCTAGAAGTTTTGTGGGAGAGGTGCAGAGGGCTCAGCAGGGAACTGAGCAAAGGGTGTCAGGTGCCCAGTCACCACATGCACCCTAGGGCTGTAGAACCCAAGGCTGAAAGCACTCACCCTTTGTGGTGAGAACAAGACCATCCACTGCTCGCCAAGAAGCAAGAAGAGAGCAAGCAAAAAGGAGTACAGTTTTCATGAGATTAAATCCAAGTCAGTGCTCTGATTTGCTGCTGGAGATGAGGTGGGCTGGAGCTAAAATCATCCCTATGTACAAGCTCTTTTCAGCATAAATAATATATTGTGACACTCCTCTCCTGGCTTGGACATGCACCCAGTGTTCGCACGCTCGTCTGGACCATCACACAGAGAGTAAACATGTAAAAATAAGATAAAACATGAAAGTAAGGCACTTACAGATAAGGCTAGGATCCAGGATAACAGGACAGGCAAACAGAATTTAAGACACTACAAGCATATTTAGGGTTGAAAGCAAATTCCTTCACAGAGAACATTTTTTTTCCTGTATCTGGTTAACTGTGGATTTTGAAACTTGTGTTCACCTTGAGCAGTATTTCCCAAACACCTCATCCCTTTCACAGTACCGCCGGGCACACAGACGAGATGCCGGCAGATATGTAGGGAAGGGGCATCCTGTGAAAACTGTTTTAGCAACAGTAAAATTGTGGGGATGCTCCAACTCTAAAGGAAGAGAAGATGCCAATTTAAAAGCAGTTAAGAAAACAGTTCCCTCCAAACACATCATCCTTCCTTGTCACTCCATTTGTTTTAAAACACATGTGGAGCCGATTCCCCTCTTATGCTGAAGAATCCCAGACACGCAGAGGGAAGTAAAGGCTTCCTAAGGCAGCACTTTCCTCTTGCATTTATTCATCACCATTTGTACCTGGGACATTCCAACCCACAGCAGTTGGGAAAAATCCTGCTGTTCCTCAGTGGACACCAGCCCCTGCACTCAACAGCCTCCACTCAGTGTGTCAGGAACTCTGCCGCATTTGCCGACTCCCCCATGCAGCAACCCCAGGTACTTTCCCTGGTTTGAAAACGCCCTGAGGCTTTTTCAGCATCGCATCACTGCTGGCTTCTCAAAGAAAACTAAACTTAGCCCTCAAAATGGTAACACAGCGGAGTTGGTGCCTTCCCAGCAGGATGGTCATACCTGAGCACAGGTTCGGAGGACATGTGCCTTACGTCAAAGCTCTGGTTAAAAGGGCTTCTGTCTCCCAAAAGAGACTGTCTGTCTGCCAAGTCCTGAGAGATGATGAAGAGACCCCAAAAATCTGCAACCACAAGGTCATGACTCCTCCTGGTACCAAGTACTACATGACAATAATGAAAAGCAGCATCATAACTGTGACAGGCTGCAAGAGATGACATGGGGATGCCAGATGGTAAATAAATGAGTGATAAAGGACTACAACTACCTGTGGCTGAGCAAAAGGAGGGTGTCGGTGTAGTGGTCCCATGGGTGGGAACAGTGACAGTCAGGTGGACTTCCAGCCAGGCAGCCAAGTGCTCTCCCCAGGAGGGAGCTGAGCACTCAACTTCCACACCTTTCAATCACATGGAAATAAATAGGTCTGACCCAATGCCACTCTTATCAGAAGACCAGGAAGGGGAATCTCTTTGGAAAAATGCAGAAAAAAACAGCTTCAGGGAAAACCGTGATTCTCTGGGATAACCCTATCTTTCACAATTTTCAAGGAAACTGTACCGAAGCCCAGAAAACAACAAGCACCAAAGCCTGTAACAGCAGTGTGCTCCCAGCATATCATTTAAATAAATCAGTTTCTGGAGAGACAAAAGACAAGGAAAAACTCCCTGTGGTGCCTGACAGTTTGTGCTCAAGAGGATGCTGAAAAAAACCCTCCACAACAAAACATATTTGCTTTGGAGGTGGGTGGCAGGAAGAGGGGCAGGCAAGGCATATCCTCAAAAACACTTCAGGCCAGAACCACCAGGACTTTCCTTCATTTTGTGTGAAAGTGAATCAGCAGTGCTCCGCCTGCCCGGCAGCAAAGCTCGGAGATGCTGGCGCTGTCTGCTTCATACTGGATTCCACTGGCATGAGAGGAGGCAAAACCTCCCAGCATCACTTCCCAGGCCTCCATCCCAGCACCCTTTGAAATCCTACAAAACTTAACTACCTCCAACTGGTATCCTCCTGGATTTTCTTCTTGAAAATAAGATTTTAAAAAAAAGAACAGGTATTTTTCCACTTCTGCTATCTAAGTGAAGTGTATCATTAAGTAACTGAAACTAATCAGCATGAAATTAGGTTGAGAAAGAAAAAAAAAAAAGTCCAAAACTAAGAATGTGAAAAAGGAACGCATACACTGGAAGCAAGGGAAGGGGCATAGAGTTCTTGAGAAATACTGGTATTTTATTAAGCCCCTCTGAGGCTGCCTTCAGCGGCAGCTCAAGACCTGCTTTTTTTTGGGTGTTATTAAACAAAACCCCAAACCACAAATAACAAGATTCTGTTTAAAAAGAAAGGACTGACATTGTTCCCTATACAGTTTTGCTCGCAGGATGTCTCCACTCATCACACTGGACAAGAGGTTAAATAACACTGAACTTGAGGCTTCCTTAGTTATGGTCATTGACTCAAAAAAAGTGAGAAAATCCTTTTCCATTTGTTTGTTTATTGTTTTTTGTTTGTTTGTTTGTTTTAAGCTCCAGCAAGTGAAATATGTAGTTTTAACATTTCTTAGAAAACTGTGGGAACAAGACAATTAACTACAAAAGAGAAGCCAAAATCAACAGGTAATTTGAGGCTGTGAGTTTTAAAAAAAATATTTAAGATGGGAAATAAGGTCAGGACAGGAAGAATGGAAAAAAAAAAGGAAGGAAACCCCAAGATTTCAGGCCTCTGATGGGGCATGAAAACCAGTGCAAGAAGTTTCCATCCCACCCCTCCCAGTGCTCACATGAAATTAATCATTCCCTTCATTGGTGCCAGCTGGGACCACACTGTCAATCACAGCATGGAAATGCTGCACGTTAAAAAATAATTCTAGGGATATATATCTCTAAAGAAAGAAGGGAGAGAAGCAGAAGGCTGTTTCTGTGCAAACCCAAAGCTAAGGGTTTGCTCAGTGGACTAAGACAAGACAAATACCTTTGCTTTTCTTCTTGCAACATTTTTCCAGGAGAGAAGATGAATTTCAGGTTGTGGAAGAGTTTTTCAGTTCAAGTGAACTGAACTACACTGGGGTCAGGTAATATCAATCTGGAGAAAACTCCCTGATGTGCACAGAGCCACTTGTGTTTGGGCCAGGATGCACCTGCTCATGTGACCCAGAGGCTCCACTGCCTGCACCTCCAGAGAGGTCTGGGCTTAACTTGGGCTTAACTCCAGCAGTAACAAGGGTTTCCCAGAGAGGAGGGCTGATGTGCAGACAACAAGAGCCAAACACAGATGATAACAGGCACATCTCATGTCAGGTCTGTACCAGTAAGGTTTACCAGTTGTATCAGCCCAGGGCAGGACGTGTCACTGACACAGCTGTGCTGGCAAACCCACAAGCAGAAAAGCAAAGGGGAATTTTTGCCAGTGTCGCTTATTGCAACAGGGTTGGGAGGGCAAACCCACAATCATCACATTCATCCATGGAGAAAGTTCTTGATGTGGTCGTAGGATGCTGGCCCGACCAAAATGCTTGTGCGTTTCAAGGCTCTGGGTTCCCTGTGCAATGAGATATTAAGTAGTCTGAAATACATGCATGCTTACTTTTTACCAAAGCCTATAGTGTTGAGACAAGGAACAATAGTTTTAAATTGAGTGTAGGTTTCGGTTGGACATAAGGAAGAAATTTTTTACGATGAGGATGGTGAGACAGTGGAACAGCTCATAACTTTGCTCAGCAAAGTTATGGATGCTTCAACCCTGCAAGAGTTCAAGGTCAGGCTGGACAGAGCAACCTGGTCTAGTGCAAGATGTCTCTGTTCATCACAGGCAATGCTGGATGAGATGATCTTTAAAGGTCCCTTTCAACCCTCAGCCCCAAGGGCTGGGCAGCCAGCAGCTTTCCCCCAGCTGCAAGACAAAGGGCAGTGCAAGACAGAAAAGACTACGTGATTTCAGAGCTTGTGAACCACATAGATGGAAACTGAGCCCAAAGCTGAGCATGGCCCATGGCCTTGTTTAACCTGTAGTCTTTGTGGGTGGAGGTGAGGGGATCTGCAAATTCCTCTCAAAATGTCTGTGAAAGTTAATTTGAGAGGCAAGCAAGTGGTGACCAGGCTTTGCTTAGTCAGATCAGGTCCCTCTGGACAACAATCTGTAGAAGATACAAACTGCAGATGTAGCTGAGGAGGGTTGTTGTCAAAGTGCCTCACCCTTGCCCTGCTTTCACCACTCAGCATGTACCTGCACACCTGGACAATTCACAAAAGGTTGTCAAAACTCGCTGAAATCTCACACCCTTCTGCTCCTGATGTGTGATTTCTAACCATGCAGGTTTTACAGATCACCTTCTTCCCCATTTGCTTCCGGACCCCTCCTCCCCTCTCTGTTGGCCCTCCAGGTGGCAGATGCTCCCCTCTGTCAAGCACTGACAGAGCCTCCCCACCACCAGTCCCACTCGGGGCACTGCCCCACTGCAGGTCAGCTTGGGCATTTGCAGTCTTATCCGTGAATTCAAGGGGATCTTGCACCATAATCCATCTCCTCAGTTATCAGAATAAATCCCCCAAGGAGAACTTTTTTAAAGTCCCCTCCTGGTTACCAACACCTAAACCTCTTCTGCTTGCCTGTGTTATTCTCTCTCTGCTCGCTAACGAAAAACAGCCATCTGAGCCTTCTTCGGTGCTAAATACACAAAATCACACCTCTCTCTCAGTGTCACTGGATCTCCTGGTTTCACCAGCAGACTCACAATACTGGTCATTCTACATAAACTCAGCTCATGGAAAATTCAGTTTTCACTTTAGAAACCAGTTTAGGGTCTCAGGGTTCTGAGAAAACCATGCCAAGTGCATCATCTTATATCCAAACTCACAACATTTCCTGCCACAATCTCAAGTGCGTATTTTTTAAAACAAAGCAATCAACCAAACAACCCTTCTGATTTGCAAAGGCATAGCAGTTTCAGGGAGGGAGGGCTGGCTTGGTGATTTCTGAACTGCCTCTGTAAGACAAGGATGGAATTGAACTCTCTTCTCTTCATCTTCCAAGGGCCAAATTCATTCTACTTCTACTTTGCTACACTTTTGCAAACCAAATTCTCAAATACTACTACTGTGTATGAAAAGTATTTGGAACATTCTGGAAATTAACAACTCTTGACTTTCAGAAAAAAAAAACCCAAACAAATTTACTGCTACCCTGGGACTGAACTGTACCACGACATCCAGTAAACTTCAGATCTATTTGTGAAGGATTGATAAAATAAACTAACCACAAATATTAGTTCCAGCTGACTTGACACATGTAAACACACCTTGATAGAAGAGCAGCAATTATTTTAATGGCTTTACTTTAAAGCCTTTACAGATTATTTTAATGCCTATTTTGTTTATTACTTACTTTCAATACAAACAGATGCCATCATGCAGACTGCACTAACTTTTAGGGAAAGAACACACTTGCTGAATTATCCTCACACTTGAAAGAAAGTCAAACTACAATTACACTCCACACAGAATGTAAATGCAGCTTTTCTGAAACCTGACAGCCACACTGAAATCTCAGGGAATTCAGCTGTGACACTGTCTGTTTCTGAAAAAAATCTAATTAAAACACTATTTTGATTTATTTTCAGTATATGTTTTCATTCCTTAAGTGGACACACAAAAAAATAACTTAGCCATGCGTCAAAACATCCCAACCAGAAGAGACTCCACATAACATTTCTAAAGATGATCCAAGTTAGAGCAAAGCAAAAAGGAATAAAACCTGAAGATGTCGCACACGCAAATACAGTGATGTCATGCCTGGCATTAAAATCTTTGTCTTTTACGAGGATGAGCAAAACCTGCTGTGTTCTCATTCCAGCCTGGAGCAGTTTGAAACTGGTTTGAAGATGCAAAAAGAAGCCATTAACTTTGCTATATTTAATGCTGATTTTCTTTTTTTGACTTGTAATAAAAACACAATAGAACTTCCCCTCTGCAACAAGAAAGAACCAAAATGTGACGCTTCCAACTAGGGCTGTTTCATATAATGGATTATTGATTTTACAGAGACACTGTCTAGAAATTGTTGATTGTAGTTAGAGTAAAAAGGAAAAAAGAAGTGGTACTTTGAGAGAAAGTGACTGAAAGGAGTGTGCTACTTTCAAACACTGTCAGCAAGAAATGTCCTTAGTGATGAAACTGACAGAAGAACTTTTAGGGTGGACAGGCAGGAAAAATGTCATTTTACAAAGGTGAGTAACCACAAGGTCTTTGGCCTGATAACTGAGCTATACACACCTATATGTGCTTTCTGCCACTGAGTTCATCACAGATACAAGAAGAAAGGACAAACACGGAAGAGCTCTTGGCCATTTCTTTCTGCAGAAGCCTGAGGGGCTAAATGTATTTGGGTTTGAAGTAAAATAGAGACCAGCAACAACTTTAAAAATGCACAGGCTTCTTAGCATTTATATTCTTCCAAATTGCTGGCCAGTACCTTGCTTTCCGTGACCCGGAGACTGATTTGCAATTCTGTGTTTCAAAGAGCTGTTGAGTCCATATAACATATTGAACCCACATCTACATTAGAAAGGCTTCACTGGGACAGAAATATGTTACACTGATGAAACCCTTTGGTCACAGATGCCTCTTTAACAACAATATTACTCATCTACCGGTGTCATAAAACCACAACAGCACACAGCAGTCTTATTTCACATGCCATTTTCCAGTAAGGCTGCATGCATGAGGCTTCTGCTAGAGACACCAGACTTCCATTAGTCACATATGCACCTGAACGACCACCCCGGTCCCAGCCAGGAGTGACAAACCCCACACAAAGTTTCACCTGCAGTTTTTTTTAAAAAAAGGCAACTCATTGATCAGCCACCTGTAGATTATTTGTAGGTGAGCTAGATGAAAAAGCAGTGAACAACAATGATTTATCATCATTGCTGTAAAATAATTATGTTGAGGCATTTGACATTTCAGTTCTCAGCCCAAATTTAGAAAGACTTATTTTGTTGTCACTGCGATGACTATCCTCCACTGAAGGATGTACTAAAATTCCTTCTTGAACTGAGATTTGACACCTGTGGGACAAAAGAATCAAATAGGAAGGACAAGTTTTGCCTAGCTGACAGCCTTACGCTGTGACCCTGGTATTGCTGTGGGAGACTCTCTGTGATGCCAGAGGTGCAGCTTCTCAAGGCACTGCACACTCTGTCACTCTCGCCCGCTGCTCCCTGCACTGCTGCGGGACCCAGTGGGCAGGAGCTGCTGATGCCCAGCAATCCTGATCACTGTATCACCTCCTCACCCAGCAACAGTCCTCCTCTTCCCTCCCGTTCCTACGCCTTTGGATGTTTTCCGCACTTCTGTTTTCCACCCAAAACTTTTGCTGAGTTACCCTGCACGGCAGGACCCTCGCAAGTTCAGGGGGTTTCAAAGGAGCACCTGCCCTGAGACAGAATGGGTTGTCGCCATCGGAGAGGTGCCTGGGCAGCCCAAGGAAATCAGAGCCGTGCCCCGCCCCCTTGGCCGTCTCCTTCTGGAGGGATTCTCAGGCTCTAAGCGAACAAAAGTGCTCAAGAAAGAGCAGGGCATAGGGATACCCCAAAGTCAGACAGGTACATCCCTGTATCATTTCCAACTTCTATTCCTAGCAAAGACGGGGAAAAAAGAATCTATCTTTTCCTGTCGCTTTCATATCAGAGGGAAACACAGAAGGGGGGGGAGAAAGGAGACGGCTCTGTGATGGTTTTGGAAAACGGCTAAAACAAACGGGAAAGTCATCCCTCATTAGGGAAAAAAAAAAAAAAAAGTGGACGCAGCGTGCCAAAGCCCGAGTTTCCCAAAACTCCCCATTCCGGGGAAGATAAAATGCCAGGGGAAGGTAGAGCCTTTCTCCGAGGGTGGAGGAGGGATGGATGGAGCGGGGCGCCCGGCTGTGCCCCGCCGCGGGCGGACCCGGCTCGGTGCCGCCGCTCCGCTCCCCGCAGCTCCCGGCGGCGAGCCCCGAGCCGCGGCCACGGCGTCACGGGCGGGAGGGGGGCTGGCAGCGACGGCGAGGTGGGGGCAGGGGAAAAAGAAAATAATCAAAAATTAAACCAGAAGAACCCGCTGCCAAGTGCGGCCGCGGGCGCGGAGCCACGCGCGGCGCCGGCCCCTCCTGCGCCCCGGGGCGGCTCTGCCCCCCCGGCCCGGGAGCCCGCGGAGCCTCGTCAGGGACCGCGCTGACAAAATCGCCCTGCTCGCCTCTACGTAACGCCCTGTCGAAAGCGGACGCCATATTTTGTGTTGCTGATGTCGACATAGACAAACGTAGACATGTTTCCCCCCCCACTCCTCCTCCTCCTCCCGCTTTTCCCCCCTTCACCCAAACTTGCGATCGGGAGGCGGCGGGGAGCGGGAGAAGGGAGAGAGGAGGGAGGCTGCATGGCCAAAAATTAAAAATACAGCTTAAAAAAATAAAATAAAATTAAAGAGCCCACCCCGAACAACCCTCCCGGCTCCCACCTCCGGCGGTCTCCCCCGTCCCCCGCTTCCCCCCCACCTCCCGGCCCCCGCCGAAGTCCCGGGAACCGGACGGTTTCCTGCGGGAGGAAAAGTTGGGTGCGAGCGGCCGGGGCGGGAGCGCCGGCGAGCGCAGGGAGGGGGCGGCCGGGGGAGCGCGGCGCTCCGGGGGAGGGGGCCCCGCCGGGGAAGTTTCCTACCTGCGCCCAGGGGCGGCGGCACCGAGTGTCCCGGGCGGAGCGGGCACCGCGGCTCCGCTCCCGCCGCTCCGCTCCGCGCCGCTCCGAGCGCCGCCCGCGGCCGCGGGACCCCGCGCCCCCCGCCCCCGCCGCGCCGGCCCGCGGCAAACAGCGCGCACCGGCCCGGCCCCGCGCGGAGGGGAGGAAAAAAAAGGGGGAGAAAAAAAAAAAAAAGGGAGAAAAAAAAAAGGGAAAAAAAAAAAAAGAGCCCTCGATCGGCGGGGATCTACGCCAAACCCCACATGATCTCTGACGTCAGCCTGCGTATTTGCATACGATACCACCGCCGGCGCGGCCGCCGGGGTCCCTCGGCGCCGCGCAAAGTTGCGCGCGGGGCCGCGTCCCCCCCATCGCCCGCCCGGCCCCGGCCGCGCCTCCCCCGCCGCGCTCAGCCCCTCCACTTCTCCTCGCACCCCCCGACCCCTGCCCCGAGCGCTGCCCGCGGGGGCTCCAGGGCGCTCCGCTGCCCCTGCGGTGACACCGCCGGCCCGTGCCCGGCCCGGCCCGCGGCATCGCCGGGCGCTCCGCCGGTCCCCGCCGCGCTCCCCATCCCGCTCCGCGGGCACAGCCACACGGACTCTCCCGATCATCCGGGTGGAGCTCGGGCTCGCGGCGGGGGCGCTCCCCCCCTCCCCTTCCCTTCCCTGCCCCGGGCGGTGCGAGCGGTAGCGGTGTCGGGGGGATATGGACCCTTGGTAGAGGGGCTGGGAGTGAGGACCCCGGTCCAGTGTCGCGTGGGCTGGACCTTCCTGTGTGGGGATGGCAGCGGCTGGACCTCCGTTCTAGGACGTAGGCACGGGACCACCGTCTCAGCGTCGCATCCCTGCTATAGAGACGGCGGGAGCTGGACCCCTGCTACAGGGACGGCGGTGGGATCCTGAGGGGCTGGATGAGGCTGTTGCCGTGAGGCTGCCCCTTCGAAACGGGGCAGATTACCTGGGGAGGTGGGAGGCACTTCTTCATCCTCGGCTTGTGGTAGAGGTTTTCCAAGCCACCCTCTTTGGGGTGGGCTTCAGGCGGTGGTTGTTTATTGCTTTGCAGAAGGTGGTGTGTATTTCCAAGGGATGCTCCTGCAATCTCCGCTCCTCTGCTGCATCGCAGGAATCCTTTCCCCAATTTAGAACTGTCGTTGAACTCTTTGCCTTTCTTCCAAAGAGATGTAGACAGATAGGACCCAGGCTATTTTCTGTTTACTTCAATGAATTAATTAAAAGAAATAATTTACCGATTGTATCTTGCTACTAGATAGCAGATCTTCCAACAAGTCCAGGCTAATAGGACTTAAGAGTAGCATAATCTCATGTAACTTCAGGGGTGTGCGGTATCTTTGATTAGATCGCATTAGATTAATCTTTTAATTGTGTACTTAAAGCTCCACAGGCTTTAAATCTCTGCTTGCTTCGGCTCTCGCCCTACCCCGTGTCATCAGCGGGGTGGCCAGGCTGCAGCCCTTAACTCATCTAAGAAACTTCGCCGGGCAACATTTTGTTTCCCTTCCCCGCGTAGGACTGGGGACTGGCTCGTGTTTGAGTGTCAGAAGAGGAGCTCTAAGTTACTGTAACTGAATAATCGCGGAAGAACGTAAATATGTCAAAGCAGTGTCAAGAGACTTCTTTGCAGGGATACCCTTATCTGAGTAGGCGTGTTTTTGACTGCCTGACAGAGTACAGTCTCTCTCTGTAAGTATTTGATAACAGGATGGATTCCTTCCTCGCTGCCACCAGCCCCGAGATGCCTCCTAACTTTTCCTGTTCTTTTCAGATCGAAGCTGTCAGGCAGGGACAAGCATTGGCATGGGCATCCTCTCTGCACTTGTTCGGGCACGGAAGGTGCCCATTGGAGCTTGCTGATGCTCACCAAACTCCGGTTTTCCTCCCTAGAATTGGGTGGTTTTTTTGTTGTTATTGTGGGGTTTAGTTGTTTTTGTTCGTTCGTTTGTTTGTTTTGTGGGGTGGTTTTGCTTGTTTGTTTTTTCCCCCCCCTAAATTCCTTTTTAAAATAAATACTACAGAATGCATATTGTTTAACTCTTCAGTAGCTGCCCAGCCCTGGAAACGTTTCTGAATTTTGAATGCTCGAGGGGAAAAAAAAGTGCTATTTTACAGCACAAAGATATTTTCCCACAGGATACGCTTTTTCCGCTACTGTCTTAAATTCCTTCTCCGTGATTTGGAAAAAAGAAAAGCCTAAGTTTTAATAAGACTATTATACTTTTGAGTACAAAATATTCTTGAAAGGGCAGATCAATGGAAAAGCAGGTGAAAAATAATCGGCTTGCTCTTGTCCTAATTGACGCTTACTTTAAGGCCTGTTAAGCTTTTTTTGCATTTCCAAATGCAGAAAGGTCTTTGACTGATTAGGTGATATGGTGGCTAATGCTGCCTTTCAAGTGCAGAAAAGGGCTATCAGTGGGAGCCGGGTGTGGGGTTTCAGACCCTAAGCCCGAGTTGTAACAAAGACAGTTCTAACCTGAGACCAAAGAGATCCCTGCACCAAGTAGAGCCAGCAATGAGAGTCAGCTGGCTTCCTCAAAACTGTGGGTGATGTCACACAAATTAGGAGCTGGAAGGTCATTAAAAATGAGGCATAATTCACGGTATTTAAGATGAGGAGGATGTGGGTTTAACATTGGAGCAGTTGGTTTAAAATTGGAGCAGTTGTTATTACCATCCTAAATGAATAAAGGAAAACTTTTTGAGTGCCTGTGTATTCAATATTACTGCTAGACAAGCTGCTCACACTGTGTAATCCAACTCTAAGGATACCTGCTTGTGTGTGACTTGACAGTTTCCCACATCAAAGTGCAAAATATAGTGCATAGAGATTGTTTTGTGAGTGTTTTTCGACTTGGTCATCAAATTCCTCCTCTGTATTTTGAGCAGTGGAACAAACAGGATGTGTGGCATCTCACTCAGGTGCAGTCTTTTAGGAAACTTATAATTAGTCGGTTAGATCTGATTCCATCAAATTTAATTGAAGTTAAGTGAAACAATCAATAGTTTACTAAGAGATGGGGAAACTGTATTTAAGATTAGAATTTATAATTACAAAAGCCTTGATTCCTTGAGAAATCGTGCAAAAAAACCTTATCAGTGATGAATGCAATCTGAAAACTCTTGCTAATTCTCGGCATGTAATTCATTTATAAAAACCTAACATTAACATGACTCAGGGTAACACAACAAAATTGCAATTGCTTTTACAGAATATGCAAATGGAAATTTACAATTTTAAATTTCTCCTGCATAAGGCGTCTCTTTTTAATTAATAACAGAATGGAAGCCACACTGATTGCAAAGCACAGTGAACATGCATGCACAATTTCCCAGGAAAGTGAGGGCAGAACACTTTCTTGCTTTAAATCTAGTGCCCTCTCTGTTCCCTCTGTGCACTGCCTCTGGATTTAAAGTGACATCTGCTCATAAAGCCCTCAGATGAAGTTGCAAGCTTGTCTGTGAAATAATACCTTGGTCAGAGATAATGAACTGAGTACTGATATATATATATATATATATTTACAATGAGATGTATGTCTGACATATGTATTGTCACATAAATTTCAGTCTTTTTCAGCTTAATCGTTTGTTTCTGACTGTTTAATCCTGTGAAATTGCAAGCTGAGTCAACGTTACAGATCTAATTCCCTGTCTTGGAGGTGCAGCTCTGGATTTCACCCTGAAGAGACTGCATAAATATCCTCAAAGGGAAGGTACATCCTTTAAAAACCACAACAGAGGCATGCAAATAGAAGTACTGTCGAGTGTGTGGCTACATGTTGCTCACGCTGGCCCAACCCTGTGATATCAAGTGGAGCTTTGCCTACAAGACATAGTAGCAAATGGGGAGGCTCTGAGATTTGGGATGGATATGTTTGCTTCTCTCAGGGGAGGTGAACCAGCCCTAGGCTGGTAAGCCAAGCTACTGCTTTAGCTTTAGAGCTGGTTTTGGGAAGAACCAAGCTCAACTTCCATTGCTAATTTTACACCTTGCTCCTAACTCCTCTTTCACCCTGTTCTTCTAACCTTACCTGGGTTTAGTGACTCACTGGCTCTCATTTAGTGTTTTTAATGCCAGCTCAATAGTGGAATCAGACTTTCTATACAATCAAAGGTAGAAATTAAGGTAAAAACAAATTAAAAAGAAGACAGCAGACAAACACCGCTGCCTTTTTTCCCTTTTTTGCGGACACCTTGATCTCTGTGCTGATGGCAGAAAGCAGTGCTTGACTGATGCTGTTCACATCTGTGACTGAGAAACAAAGCTCTTTAGCCTTGTGTGTTTGCCACTCATTGCCCAACCTGGTTTTTTTGTGTTTTTTTTTTCACCCCAGCAAAACAGCTTCCCAAAAAAAGCTTTCTCCTTTGTTAAAATGCTTTGTCTCTTCTATCAGTGTTCTCAATTGCTGGGGTGTGCAAATATAAGCTGAAGTAATAAGCACTGATCAGATGTGCTGTCTGCAAAATGAGATGTTAATATAAATGCACAGAAAAGGAAAACAATATCAAAGTCTGATCCAATTATAAGGGCTGGTCTTATGATTTGTAGTGCCCTTAAGTCAGGGGAAACTGTCAGAGGCAAGATGCCTCCCCTCCAGGATGCAGGTCTGATGGGGAAGATTAGTTGCTAAGCCTGGATTGAGAGAATCCCCTGAACACAACCCCCCTAAGCATTTGCACTCATCGCCTGAGCTTAAGATGGGTCCTGGCAAGAGGCACGCAGGCATCTGTCTTTTTCTGTTTCAAAAACTCCAGGAGAGCTGATCACTTATCACGGGAACCATCTGGCTTATTCTTAGAGAGATCAACAGTTAGTCACTGAACGAACAAGGAACAAGCTGCATTAAAGTCTGCTCTCCTCATTAAATATGAGGACTCAGCCCAAGGTCCCTGAAACACCACGTGCATTGCTTGCTGCAGGCGGAAGGGAGAGACATTTAATTCTGCCTTGAGGTTGCTGAGCTGCTGTGATGTGGAAGAGAGCTGCTATGGTGAGCCAGGGAACACGGGCATCTCTGCAATGAGCTGTGGTGGCCATGGGATGGGGACCTGAGGCTTTGCTTCCTCAAGGTCACCTCTGCCAGGAATGGAAAAGCCTGAGGAAGGAGCAGGGCTGCACTATGGCTATCTGGGAAGCTTGACAGCATCTGCTCTGCCTTCATTGTTTACTGGTGGTCTCAGTTCCCAAGTGCGAGGGCAATAGGTGGGAATGTGTTATCAGTCGGCAAGAGAGATGCTAAGGATGCAGGACAAGGCCAGTGTAGACTACTGTGGGGTCAGTGTTGCTGGGCTGTGAGAATTAGGGGGCCAAGGTGTTTTACTCTTCCCTTTGAGGGGTAACACTCCACCTTGCCCTTGAATGGATGCAAACACATCTGTGTGACTCTGTGCTCCTTGTGCTGTATAAAGAAGGGCTATAGACGTAACTGAGCCAACGCCTTGATAAAAACTTGTGAAGTCAGGCCACTATGCCTTCCCTTCTGTCCGGCAGTTTGTGTTTTAATAAAGCCTGCGGCAGCCTCCGCCTGCCCTCTGCCATTCCCACCAGGTCCCTGCGAAGGGAGCTCGCCCGGCGCCGGCGCGCTTTGAAATGCACCGATGCTCAGGGGGGCTTTGCTCTCCCACTGCGGCCCGGGACCTCCTGCAGCCGGGCAGGCTCCACGCTTTTTTGGACCCATCAGCGACCCCAAGAGCTGATGAATTCAGTGAACTTGGAGCAGCAGCTTGGCCATCCCTGTGGATGGCCTGCAGATCCCACATGAATTCTGTAACCTTTACTGAGAGTGGCAGTTTGGGGATTTTTTCTTTTCTTTTCAATTTTTTTTTTCTATTGCTCTTGCTAATTACTAAAGCAATTTTTAAAATTTAAATGAGGGCTTCCTCCCTCACAGCCCATCTGCTGTGAAATCACAGCGCACATCCTTTGTGACAGTTCAAGCATCGCCATGGCAACGTGCTGTGATGTGATCAGCCCTGAGTTATGACCTCACTGTGGGACCGGGCAGGCCAGGTTGCTTTGGCAGAAGGAATAAAAAACAAGCTCTGCATTAACAAAAGTAGGATCTATACTACAAGCTAATGGGATTTGTCCTGTCCTAAAAGCCAGGCTAAATCCCTCTCTGGGGCTTTTTCCAGGACTTCAGTGCTAAGGCTGAGGCAGGGGCATCCACTTGAGAAATCATGTATTTTTTTCATAGAGAAAGTTGCTTTCTTTGAGAAATCTTTTCCACCAGTTTATGGCACTATTTCAATAAAAATCCTTGGAATTTTTGAGACTCTGTTCAAGAGTTTTTCTTCCTGTGTATCCATAGTTTGAAAGTGCTGGAGACTGAACTCTCTTTTTCCTGTTTGGAGGCAGGTGCTGCATGGCCGGTGGCAATGCATATTTCACCTATGCTTCCCTGTGGCTTTGCCTCGACCCCATCCAGAACATAACAGGGCTGGGGTGAGTGGTTTGACTTTCTGAGGCATTCAGCTCTCACCTCCCTGCTGAGCCTGGCGTGAAGGGTGCCAAGGTTGCAAGCCTTCGTGGACAATTGGAGTGGATTAGTGACCAAAGACTTCCCAGCAGGTGTCATATCCAGTGTTACCCAATATTCCATTAACCGAAGACCTGGTTCAGAGACCCTGGTTCAAAGTAGGGGGGATTTTTTTGTGTGTGTGTGTGATTCCTGCTGATTTTGGATCAGAATTTAACCGTCAAACTGAAGATATTTGCACATGTAACTAAATCACTGAGACAGCTTGTATATTTATCTGTACTGTAATATGTGTTCAGAATGTGTCTTTATCTGTGCCTTGGAGTAGAATATAGCATCTTTAGACTGGTGGTGAAAACAGAATTGATAGGGATATTTGGCAATGCTAGAGATACTGGTGGTACAACTTACCACCTCTCTGGAGACGTGAAATTAACAGGCAGCCTGGTTTGTCTATTTTATTTGTTGCTGAATAACTAGGGTGCTGTTTATGAGGATTTAAATAGTACATGGCTATTAAATGGTATGTATTAACAAAGCTGAGAGGTGTTTTGGGAAGGGGAGGAGGAAACCTGGGAAAAATGATGCTGTTCCCAGTGGCACACTGCACAGAGAAGTATTAGATTTTCAAGTATTAAGACTTTGTGGCCAGTTCTATAGAATGGTACAGTCTAGGGGACCACAGTGCGTCTGCTGTGCCAAGGTCTTTGTGGCGATAAAAGAGCACACAGCTCTTAGTTGCTACAGGTTTCCCTGTCCCTTATGGCAGAGCTGATGCATGAAGCTTACAGTCCTCACATGTCTACTGCTGCTCTGTAGGGGAGGAATCAATACAGATTGATACAGAATCAATATAGCACCAGTATATTACTGATCAGGCCATTTAATTTTGCACTGATGACTCTCTGCTTTACCTGTTGAGTCAGAATGCTTGGCAAATGTTTGCTGTAGCTTTGTCTCTAAGCCCTTTTGGAGAGACAGCCTCGAAGACCTTCATAATTTTTAGGAGAGAGGAGGGGGAAGGAATCAAGTATAATGATTTTCTTCCTCCAAAACTGCCTTTAAAAATACTCCATGGCTTAGCCTCTTTATGCCATTTTACAGCCTCCAGCAAGTTTTTACAGCTGAGCTACTTTCCAGCCCCAGAAAATGCAGTGCAGCCCCTGAACTACTGAAGTGCAAATGGCTTGACCGTAATCTAGGAAGATTCAAGAGAAACAGGTCAAATGTTACACTAAACAGTTATGGCAACATATTTTACCAGCAGGAGGACAGAAGCATGTTTACCCTGGGCAGGTTTAATGTGAGAAGGAAAAAATCTCTTTTCTGAAGGTGAATGTAATCAGTTTACTGGTCTTTGGCTGTGCAAGCTCAAAAATAACAGTCCTTCTGTAGCTCTGCCTATATCAGGGTCTCAAGGTGCTTAGAATATTAACTTAATAAGCTTCACAGCACACTCATATTATCAGCCCCTATGGTTATCCCAATTTACTGGTTTACCTAGGAGAAACTGGAGGCAAGGTCTCCAGCAGCTTTGACTGTGGCCAAGCTATCATAAAAATCAACGTCAGCATGGGGGCTCTTATGACTTTTGCCAAGGGACTCATGGCACAGCCAGATCCCTGGAGTCTAAACCCACTGGCTTGGCTGTGCTGCACATCGTTGACCCCATTGCTGACACCAGGAGGAAGGCTCAGTCGGGTTTACTACATATTGCTGTAAATATTTATAAGACTGACCTGCATCTCAGTAGTGACAGTAGGAATTTTCCTGCTTTCACACAAAAGTACATCTATGCCACTATCAGAAATATAAAAGTGATATCATGGTGCTTACAGAAACAAATTGGAGTCTTTATCCTACCAAAGCTCAGCCAAGAGTTCATATCATCCCCTTAGTAAGATATGTGGCCTTAGGTCCTCAGCACACAAATTTTCCCTGCATGCTGGGGTAGCTCCAGGATTTTGTTTTGCTGCAAGGCCATGCTAGTAATAGCTTCTCTAAGTTTTGGAAAGATGGATTTGCACAGCTAGCTGCTGGATAACATGGTAAATTACAGGTTAGGCTATGCGTATTTGCTGCAACTAAAGGGAATTTTTGTTTTTTTTCTGATCTTGAAAATCCCAGAAAGGCAGTGTTCTCAGTGCAAAATATTTTGTCACAGTAGCCACCTTAAATGTCACCCTAGGTCAGTGACAAATTTATGGTGACATTTTTCAACAGAGATGGTTAAACTCAACTCCTGTGCTCCCTGTAAAATACTGATTTTCCTGCACTTTGAGAGTATCTGGGGTAAAAAAGATACTGTATCTAAAACTTGAATTAAAAAAAAGCATGTGCCTGTTTCTTCAACCTCTGGGTGCATTTACATTACAAGACACAAATTAAATCTAACATCACACTGCCAACAACTATGTTTCATCCAGGACTGACCAGACAGGATGGGAGTTAGTTTTGCAATAGAAGGGTAGCAATCCAGGGGAAGCTTGAAAAGGGCAGGGAAGGGACACACTAAGAGGGTAACTGATAAAGCTATGCATTTTGTTGCCTATGAACTGTAAATTACCATCTGGTTTCCGAATGACTTTTCAGTATTAAAAAATATGAAGACAAGGGAACCATCTTCCACAACATATTGCATTTATTTGCAATGCTTTTTGGAAATCAGCAGTGTGATGCAAAATAAGTGTACATTTTCTATGTGTTTTCATTAGTCTCTAATATTGGTGCAGACCTTTCAGGGAACTACTGTGTGGAGGGGAGGTGGGAGAGGGGTTGATTCCTGCCCAGGTCCTATTCACTGCTTTTACTTATGTCTTAACACATTAATGAAATACATTTTAAAATAATTAGTATGCTAAGACTGGTGTGATGGATACTAAATTTGATGCATGGTGATACAAATGGAGATTAATATTAGTCATATCTGTATGATTTAATGAAGGATATAATGCCACCTGCTGTGTGGTGGAAACAAATTACTGCTTCTTTGGTTGTTTTTTACTAGTTCTGGAAAGAAAATGAATTTGGACTAAACTAATTTCCCTTTAATGTCTTGGACTTGTAATTAAAGATTCACGTGTTGCAATTAAGCATAAATACTGTGTAAAATGACACATAGGAGAGGCCTGTGATGTTAACCCACCGCTTCCCAGAAGGTAGAGCACCCAGCATCTTCTAACTGAGTTGAGTAGTAGTTTCCTTTTCTTCTCTGGGGACCTGGGAGATATCCTCATACACTTCCCTGCTTTCTTACAGGTACAAAAGGGCATCCCTTGGAGGTAATAATGGTCTTTTATTCATAGAACAGTGCTGGATGGAGATATATATTCATACACTTAATGTGGGCAGGGAACTTGACCAGCTCCAATCCAGGGCCATGCTGTGTTGGTACATCTTTGGTGGTCGCTGGACCAGCATCTCTTGAGCTGTGGACTGCATATGAGTCCAAAGGGGGAGCGATGATGCCTTGGAGAACTTTTCTCTGCTAGGTGCAAACCACAAGGGGATCAATAGAAGCCATTAAAACACAAGCAGTGGCTTAGACTTGTTGCCACTGTGGATGTTTCTGAGGACTTGGTGGAGTTTTTGGCTAATGGGTTGCATTGCAGCTCAGGATGCTCAGTCTAGCCAGAGCTCCTGTGCTGGATCATGCTGTGCCTCCTTGCCATATTTAAAGGCTGAATGGCCTAACTGCTGGATGGCATACTGTATATGGCAGACTGGCAAACAGCAGTAACAAAATGATTTTGTCCCCCAACAAAATTAATTGAATGAGATTTAATGTTGCTAAGAGATTTGGACTGCATCCCTTGAACTTTGGGAGATTAGGCTGCCAAGCAGGAGGCACTGCATAGGGGGTGGCACTGTGCCAGTAAACAAAGCTTTATCAGAATGATATGTTAATATTTGTGTGTACTGTAAAACTAAAAAAAAAAAAAAAAGTGGTGGGGGCAGTGTGGTGGACTGCCTCATCTGCTACTCTGGCATAAAAATTCCCATTGAAGCTGATGGTAAAACTTATGCTCCCACAAAAACTGTAAGTGATTTCAAAACAACTTGGTTGCAGTGGAAAACAGATGCCTAATGCAGCAAGACTACCTTCATCTCTGCTCCTGGCAGATCTTGCACAGAGAAATATTTGTCTTATGAGAAGGCCCAGAGGTCCTAGCTGAAATCAGAGTTGATTTCAGTGAAGGGCTTCTTTGGGATGCAGCAATGCTGACTTGCTAGGTTGTGTTTGGATACAAGGTCTCACTGCCTGGGCACCAAGCTGGCCATGCATGGGTTCACCATCATTTGAAAACTCTGTGTGACTGTGTGAATGTGAGACTGCACTTGAGGCAGCAAACCATGATGAAAAACTCAGCTGACTGAAAAAATAAATGAGCTGGTAAGAAATACAGGCAGTGGTGAGACCCTTGGTTTCCTTCATCTGACACCACATGGACAGGGAAAATGCCAAGAGCACAGCAGTGAATCTTGCAGGCTGAGAAGGTACTTCTGAATCTCATATGAACTTTGGACAATTAAAATATAGAAGCTATTGCCAAAGTGGATTTTTGTGAGAGACATTAACTGGGGAAGATGATGGAACAGATGCTGAAGGTAAGAAACACCATGATGTTTAGGAGGGAATTTGACTGAACTAGTGATACATACCCTGGTTAGAAGAAATGTTTTCTGAGTGTGGATGTATGTGAGAGGTTTGA
Source organism: Margarornis squamiger (assembly GCA_035222235.1). Lineage (NCBI taxonomy): Eukaryota > Metazoa > Chordata > Aves > Passeriformes > Furnariidae > Margarornis > Margarornis squamiger. The sequence goes on along the minus strand of JAWWTY010000077.1, from coordinate 138,901,973 downwards.
GGAGGGCCCCTGGCAGTCCTCTTGCCTGGTGCTGACTTGCTCACTGGTAGTAGGTTCTCACCTTGGAGATTTGGGGAAAGTGGATCTGAGTGTGTTGGGTACTGGAAACACATGCAGATGGGCTTAAAGAGTGTCACCACTCCAACTACAGCTCCCCTGAGTCCTACCAGAAACTCTAGTGATGCCTTTATCTGAGGACCACTGCAGTGGGACAGGAGCTAATTCGCAGATAGAATGATGCACTGGCCCTGTGCACTGGCTATACTCTGAACCTACACTCCCAGGAGTCACATGAAAACTGCACCTAGGTCATTTTTGGTATAAAGCATGGGAGTACAATCTGTAGGCTGACACAAGTTATCTTTCGGTCACCAAGGGGATGAAAAAGGCTTGGGAGTTTTGGGTAGCTCAGCCCAGATAGATGTTCAAGTCCAATAAATGTTGTCCACTGTCTCCACAACATGGTTCACATGTGTCTGCCTGGGTTTTAGTAGACGAGTTTTATACCTACAAGATGTTCCCTTTTTGCCAAAGCCCCCCAGCACTGGGGTAAGGTACAAGTGTGACATTTTGTCCTGTTTCTGTATCTGAGCTACAAGCCTGCCCATTCCCTAAGAGACCCAGACTCCAGGAGAAGGGAATGAGGAATTCATCAAATGTTTATTGACCTTGCTGCTGATAACTGGCTGAAGATAAATATTTGTGTATGGCCCCTTATCTGGCTGTGGGAATAAGGTGATAATTCACTCCAAGTGCTTTATCACATCTTCACATCAGAGAAGAACTATACAGGAAGCTTATCTCAAGACTGTCTTGACTTTTGCAGATCTGAATAATTATGTGGATCCAATTAGTTATAAGTTTTGTATTCCTTTAATGAGGCTTTTCCATCTCAATAGTCAGTTGTTTGCACAGAAAAACTCCTCCCACCTCACATTATTTTTTGTTGCCCTGGGCTGCATGTGTCTAATTTTTTCTGTGTCCCAGAAATGGTTTCTCTGGTTATATTTTGGGGGATTCAGCTTGAGTTAAGACCTGCCTTCTTGACTGCTGAGGAAATGTACAGGTTTGCACAGGGCACTCTGTGCTAGCATACAACAGCAGGAACTAGGAAGCCTAAAGCTATACTCAAATTCATCCTGGTGGAAACTTTACTATAGTGAATGAACTGTATCACTGAAGAAAAGCTGGGTTTATCTCCAAACACCACACCTCCCAAATCCATGGGAGTTCAAATGAGCTAATCCTAGCAACTTTAACTGACGTAAGGTGACTTTCACTCCAAAAGATTTTTCTCCTGTCGATTTCCTCCATTCGTGTGTCTTTCCATGCTCAACTGGCAGCATCAGCAGAGAGGGAGGAAAATAATAACAGCAGTCACTGATAGACAAAAAAAAAAAAAAAGAAGTGTGCAATTTTTATTTATTTTTTTTATATCATCCAGATACAGAGCAGAGAAACTTGTGTGCAGAGTTTAATCTTAACATTCCTTTTAATTAACCCTGAAGTCATATTTAAAAAGTGGATATAAATTGATGAAAACAGGCCTTATATTAAAAGTATTGTCTCTGGTTCAAAAAATACCAGCAGAAAGTTCTTTGTTCATGTTTTTATCTCTCTCTGGGTTGCAAGGGTTGATTTGTCTGTTTGAGTATAATGCTCATAGTGAGACCATCACAAGGTCTGGCCCCTTGACACCAAAGCTCTTAATTTCTTTCCCACGTATTCTGCTGGGAAGGGGCTCACTGGCCCCATGGGGAGCTTGTTGCATCACTGACAGCCTCCTTCTCCTGGGGCTTCAGGAGCTGAGGGAATTAGGGGGGAGTGGAGAAGCTAAACCTCCTTCTTCTCTGTCTGGTTTTAATGCCACTTATGAAGAAAGTATCGGAAGTTCTAAGTTTCATGTTTTGATCTCATTTCCCATTCAGCAGCTCTGTACAGATGTGGATTTTCCAAGCCATCTGATCTGTTTGGATAATAAAGGCCCATTAGGTCTTTTGGGGAAAAACTGATATAGTTGCCAACATTTTTGTAGATGTTTTCCAAGCACAATTTTCCAACTGAACCCCTGAGGGTGGGCAGGCTGGGAGCTGCTGGAGGGCTGTGTGCTCATTTTCATCCATTTTTAATGTGCTTAAAAAAAGAAAACAATGCCCTTTCCTAGTGACCATCTTCTCTAAAATGATACTGTTTTGTGGGATTTCATACTGAAGGTTGTCAAATAAAATCTTGATTTATATCTTTTAATCTAGGTTTCTATTTTTCTGCCAAAGCATTGAAAAAGTTGCAATTTCTTCTCATCCATGTAATAATGAGAGATCCTCACATGCTCTGAATCAGGAAAAGTATATTAAAATCCTATACTTATGTGTTTTTTAGAAAACACTTAAAGCTGTCAGCTCTGTTTGAAATCTGGGAGTGGTGGTAAGACTGTAGCACTTCTAGAAATAGTGTCATGGACGCTAATCCATAAACTGCTAACATAACTTTCCTCTCCTGCATTTTATGGACTTCCAGTGAACGAGGCTGGTTACATCCACCACCTTGATGAGCAGTCCTGGAGCACGTTACATTCATCTTATGGAACTTGCACTGGTAAGAGGCTCTGATCTCTTCTCTGGCATGTCTGGATATACTTACAAGGTAGAAAAGAGTGAATGTTGATAATAAATGTACGGATTCTGGGCTCCCTACTGCTGGGATGCTGTTGTATCTGATTTTTGGGAGACCCAGCTTATACCCATGGGAAACACCTGGCACATGCTCTAGAGTGCACTGTGGGGCACCTTGCAGACCTATTGTGTGACGGTCATTTGTTCAAGGAGATATACTCTGATCTTCTTTGCTGCATGCTTCCTTCTCACTCCCTTGTGCTGTTCTGAGTACTTCCACTACTTCTCTGAGAAATATCCTTTCCTTCTGAAATTGATCATTGTCATTTCAAGTTTCTTTTCTTCCTTTATTTTCTGTAGTTCAAAATAAAATGGAGGAGTATAAATTCCTCCCTCATATTTTTTCCCTTCTTTCTTAAAATGCCTTTTGCCTCTGAGTGCAATTGCAGTCTTTATAACTGATCTTCTTGATCTGGAGAACTTGCACTCAAGGCTTTGCATGTGGATCTAGAAATCAGCGAGGTATAGTGAATATAGGACTCAACAATACAGATTTTTCAAAACTAAGACTGAAGACACCATTGCTTTATAAAGCTGTTTGCAGTGAGACCCATCAGAGAGCTCTCATTGACCTCAGATGGCAAACAGAAGCCTCAGCCTTATCTTGGTAGAGCAAATGGCATAAAAGCAAGTGTCTGTTCCCCAAAACCCTGCTTTGTTTTGCTGTTATGTGTGAGCTCCTTCCCAAATCTTTGTTCGCGAAGCCTAGCCATGATGATATGTGACCTGAGGAGCCTCCTGTGCCTACTGAAGAAGGAAGATTTATTTTTTAGAATTCTAATGTCATCAGAAGATTTTCCTCTTAGAACTGAAAAACAGCAAGGAAACTTTAAGCAGTAGGCAAGAGGACTGTTACAGGTGACAAAGCCATAATTTATAGATACTTTAATCAGCATAATAACACTGAGGATCATGACGATCTGGCCCTTTTTTCCTTCCCTCAACTGTTCAGTTAATGGATGGGTTAATTTGTAGCTGCCAAGCTTGTGCTGAATGTACTGAAGGTTTTTGTGATACTGCTCTGTCCATTTGAAGGCAAGCAGTATAGTCTGGGTTTCAAAAAAATGTCAATTAGAAAGCAATTTCCATGCATTCACAGCTTACTCAAAGTGTTATAATTTTGCTAGATGCTTTCTATGCTGCTTGTTCTTTCAAAACTCATTTATTTATTTCTGTTATCTGCTTCATTGTAAACTCCAAGAGAACAGACTGTCTCCTTTATTGTATGCAGGCAAAGTGCCTACTGCAGTCTGGCTTTTTCTTGTGGGGACTCCAAGGTGCTCCTACGATTAATGTGAGGATGGAAAGTTTGAATAACCTCCTTGTGGCTGCTCCAAATAATGAATGTGTGTGAGGAAGTCTCCTAGGATATTTCCTATAATAAAATATTATTTTTCACATTAGCAATTCCAAAATAACTGAACTTTGACTTGGTCTTTTCGGTGCATGTTTCCTAGAGTATGTGCTCACTAAGCTGTTCTGCTGCTGAGAGTGACATTGTGGCCCCTGTGAGCTATACACAGTCTGAGGGAGCAGTGGCCAACCCAGTTGTCTTTTGCTGCTTGATTTTGAGGAGCAAATTTTTTTTCATTTGCACCTCTAAAGTCTTTCAAATCACACTATAGCTTGAGTACATCTCTTCAGAAAGCACTTAAAATAAATGAAGATGTATGTCCCACATAGGTGTTTTTAGTTGGTAAGGAAATATTGCCTTTTAAAGGATAATACTCTTTTTACAGCTATGTCACAGCAGTGGGGTTGTAGGGATGGAGCTGGTGAAGGTTAGTGGTGTTTACCTTCCTTTGAAGCTTAACAGTTAAGATACTGTTGAGACAGGACCTTGGATAACTGGTGTTCAAAAATAATAACCCTACTCCACATGTTTTTGGTAGGTCACTCATCCTCTCTTGCTGTATGTGAATATCTTGTTTGTATAGTGAGGACTTGCAGACAAGAGGGGAAGGAGTGTGTGCCATCCTGGACTGCCACTGCTGCTTCTGAAACTGCTGTGCCACCCTGCTCTGGGGCCAGGAGTTACATAGGTGCTGCCTGTCTGGAGGAGGGAGGGGTTGTGAACATCTGTCATAGGGTTACTAAGGCAGAGCTTGTTAGCTGTTGGACAGAGCTATCTGGGTTATCTGGCAAGGTCTCTGCCAGCTGTCTGCCTGCTTTGTAACTTGTCCTTCCTGCACAGTGAAGTAGCTGATTTCAGCAGGTTTTGATGCTTCGTTAATGAAACAATATCAGGGCAGTTTCACAGTGCAATATGTTGGGCGACTCTTGCAATGATTATTATCTCCAAACTTCTTTCTGAAGGTATTCAGCAAGGGCAGAAGAGCATGTTGGGAGTGCATAAACATTTGAGAGCTGTGGTTGTCAATATGAATTGGTCTTGGCACCCATTTAATGTTCCTAAACTGTGCCTGGATTTCTCTGTAAGACCATGGTAAGGGATCCAGCTAATCTGCAGACCCACATCACTTTTAGCCATTTCCCATTGAAAGGCTGAGATGGGAAAGCCTATGGCAGTGCAAGTAGTGGGTGGGATTGAGTGAAGCCTGCTTGAATGTCCAGTAGTACAGAAAGTTTGAAAAACTTTGGACTAGTCTGTCACTAGAATATGGACTAAACCACCAGATGCGTGGAAAACCAAGTGATATGTAATGAAGACTTCCTTGGCATTTGACTTATCCATCTCAAAGCTGTGGATGATCATGCAAACTGTATGTGCTGCAAAGATGAGAAATATGAGTTACTGGAGAGAGGGAATTGGTGTCCCTGGGGCCTGGCATTGGGGCCCTTCACTCAGATTAGGCCAGATATTTTTTTTATTGGTCTAGAATAAAGTTTATACTATAAAAGCCAACAGATGCTTAACTGTCATGTTATGAACAGTATCACTGTCATTAAGTGCTTCATCTTGTTGGCTTAAACAAGTAGTTTCTTTGAGAGTTCATCACAAAAAAAAGAAAAAAGAGAAAAGAAAAAAGAGAATGCTGTATTTTGGAGATGTCAAAGGGAGAGACTTTACTTTCCTTCCTCCTAATCTTGATTCTGCACCTAAAACTACCCCATTCCCTTGGCAGGACTTTCTGCCTTATATGTGGGGATGATTTGGGCAGCTTTCACTGGCCTTGAGCCCCATGTTCTCTTAGGAGCCTTATGGAGGGCTGTGAATATCTTAGTCTCCCTTTGCAGATGGATGCATCAAGGCAGAAATCTTGCACATGTGCACTGCCATGACTCAAATACTGCATCACTTTGTAGTTTTTAACTTGTGTTTAAGTGACCTACTGTCTTGTGAACTCAGACCTCCCATCTGGGAATTTACAGTGGGCATGGGAGCCCAAGGCTAGGATTTGCAGACATTGCTCAGATGGAGGGGAATACCCAGGTGTCAAGTCATGCTCTTGTGCAAAGCCTTTTTCTTCTTGTGATTCCTAACTGTGAGTGGGAATGGGCTCAGCCCCTTCTCCTGACACACTCAGGGTGCTCCTTGGATGCACAAAGACTCTGGTTCTTGTTCTTCACACCTTATTTCTTCTGCCTCAGTCTCATCCCCAAGGTAGGCACCGATCAGTGGGTCTTCAGGGCAGCCTCAGTGGTCACCTTTGTTTTCCTCTGAAGCTGGATGTCCCCATGCCCTCCATCTGCTTGCACACAGCATTTTGTCTCTTGCCAAAACACACCTTGAAAATACAAAAAAGGGGGGGAAACTTCTGGTCTGAAAGTACCCTATGGACCTACATCCCAATTTTGGGACTATTTAGGGGTTGAGTGTTGCAGTTGAGGCAAAAGACAAGTGAGTGTCAGGAATACCAGAGTGTTAGACACTGCTGTAAGAAGTAGTAGGTTAGAAGGTCTCATTTCTTACAAATCTATACCTCAAATGACTTTCTGAGATGAGGAAAAACCCAGTCAGGCCTAGGGTTTCTTGCAGGAGCAGCCCTCTTGATTTCCCACTCCCCATCTATGTTTTCACCCTTTTTTTTTTTGTGTGTGTGTGTTGCTATTCAGTCAGGGCTGAATCCTCCCAGATGCCCCATGGAATGCTGTCTCAGGTCCAACATTCATGCCTGTTAAAATCAAGGGGCCTCCAGGCAAGCATCTCAGCTTGAGACCCTCAAAGTTATCTAGAGTGTCATTGCCTGAGACGTAGGATGGCTTACTAGTGATGCTGTGCATGAGAAGGAAGGACTTTGGCACACAAGACAGTTAAAACTTTGGATGAGGGTCATTCAAACACTTGAGAAGGATCTTTGCAGATCATGTGGGAACCTGCAACATTGTGGAATGGGCCCTAAACTGTAAATTCCAAATTTCAGCCCAATTTTCAGTTTTTTTCTGGTCCTTCTGAACAGCAGCCTGCTCTCCAGTGTGTCCCTATCCCTGGTTTGGTGACTGCATTCTTGAAGAGAATGCTTCCTGTCCCACCACACAACCCATTAGGAGAGAAAAGAAACAATACTGGTCCCAGCATGGGTCTGAGGGATGTTGCCAGTTCCTGCCTGACAGCTGGACTTAGCACTGTTGGTTGCACCTCTCTCAGCCTGGTGGCACAGCCAATTTTCCACCCACCTTATTGTACTCTTATCCAGCCCACATTCCACCAGTCTGAGGATGAAGACACAATGGGACACTGCATCAAAAGCTAAGGGTGCAACATCCACTGCCCTCTCCTTGTCCAGAGTGCCAATTGCTTCATCACATAAAGCAGATTTTTACTAACTCAGGAATGATTTGGCTTAGGTGTAAGTTCAGTCAACTTTGCATTGCCCTCCCTCCATTCTCCAGGATGTGGTGTTAGTTGGGATCAAATTCTTTCCATCTCCCTGCCTCCCCTGGAGTTGACATACCTCCAACATATGCTCATGCTGCTGTAAAAGCAATTGAACCTGGTACTGAGTGACTGACTCCCAAATATTCCCTCCAATTATCCAAATCACTTGTATTCTGGGAGAAATACAGAGGATGACATTCAAGATGGAATAATCATGTAGTGGAGTCTTGCAGTATTTATGTGAAAGGTTGTTACACCAGATTTCCAAATGTTTGCAAAATCACCTCAAGAATTTGTGTGCAGAGTTTCCATGCCTGTCTCCCACTCTCATAATGGTCACTCATGTTTATGTGCAGACTTCTATGGGTTTTTATTGCTAATGTCCTTCTCATTAATTGCCCACTAGAGTTTTATAGTATATCTTTTTGGCAATAAATCAACTGAGTTTGCCATTACGTTTCCGGATAGAAGATGCTGTTTACATCATCTTGCTGTGTAAATCTTGGACAAAGAGATCTATGTGGGAACATCAGGCTTGGTGCTGTGTCGGAGACCCGTTATTTGCAGGACTTTTAGAGCCAAGAGGACAGAGTTTTCTGCCAGAGTTATGTGTCTTCTCTCAACTGGATGCAACAGCACAACCAAAGCTCAAGGAGAGATGAGAACTTCAGTTTGCCCTAAGGTACCACAAACTGGGAAATGCAGGAGCTCATATCCCATATTTAGCTGAAGAAAGGCAGGAGCACTATGGGCAGTGATGTCCTTGCCCTTGGTGAGGCAGGACCTGCCTTAGCGCAGAGCTCTTCCCATGTACTTGTGAGACCTGATACGGGCGCACTTCATGCAATGTTAGGCAACATGCCACATGAATCACTTTGCAGAGGCTGGAAAAATGTAACAGCATATGGAGCTGAGTTTGAGGAAAGAATTGAAAACAAACCTCATAACTGGAGTGTTTTCCTCCCATTACAGCTGTTCACATGTGCCATTGATGTGTGATATGGGCCTCCCTGCTCACTGGGGAGATACCTGGAAGTTGTCAGTGGAGCACTTGCTCTCCAGAAGCCTTTCACCATCTCTGCTTGCAGCTGCTTTGAATGAGGAGTGAATTCTACACTGACCTGAATAAAACAGTATCTGCTTCCCTTCAGAAGCTTCATGAACTTCTCGGACAACATCTCCACAGCCCCTGAGCTAGATTACATCTAAATCCAGCAGCTGTTAAATAATCTGCACGGAGTGTGTATAAGGAGCTGCAACACACTATAAAAACAGTTTCTAGTGGACGTAGCATAGGCACATACACATTTGGCTAAAACACCATAACAACTCCAGTGTAGCCCAACCTGGCAACACAGCTTGAACCAGGAGATTCAGCTCTTTCCCCAGGAAGCACAAAACTTTGCAAGCAGAGTGGAAACCAAGTGAGTAGCAATGCTTGCTCTAGTTAGGATCCTGTGAGGATACAGGTCAGGGGGAATGTGTTACGTCTGCTGCTACAGACTTCACATGTGACACTAGCTAGCTGGTCTCTTTGGACCTCAGCTCTCCAGTCATAAGAGGAGAGAGGAACAGTGCTCTCTGCCTTAGCCTTTTGCATTTTCACTTTTACAACTGACATGTTAATGTACCCAGGGAGATCCAAGCCTTGTTCTGAGGATAAAAGCTGCAAGTTAAGCCACCTTAGGAAAAAACCCAACCTCAGTAAAGAAAGGCAAACACAAGAGTTAGAATAGAATAAACTCATCTGAAAGCAGGAGCTCCGCAAGGGTTGATCGACTAAAGCCACAGCACTGCCAGCATTAAAGGTATCTCTCTTTAGGTCTGTCAAGCAATTCCTGTTGGGGCATTTCCTTCGATCAATTTGCCACCCAAGCTGTGACCGTGCACATCTGCCTCACTTTTCTCCATCTTGGAGCCTGGCAATCACAGAAGCAATCCTTGTGCTGTAGGAAGAACATGGCTAAACAAAGCGTTTCCTGACTGGTTTTTGTATCCTCTCAGGGCATTGTCATCGCACTGGGCACTGCATCCCTACTAATGAGTGGGGTTGGCGAGGGGGTTAATCATCGTCTCTCAAGGGCTGGTTTGAGGTGTGGGAGTCTTGGGAGTAGCTCACTAATTCCACCATTCCTGACCCAGTGCTCTTGGAACGTCTTTTCTCTGCCTCCTCAGTGTGAAGTTAGTTATACAAGGCCAGCCCAGCACCTCCTCAGGATATGGGCCCCAAAATGCAGTGCTGTGACACATAGTGACATCATTTATTGTTTCTCTGTCAGATGGCACTAGGGGAGACAGTTTCTGGGACTGTCACAGGGCTCAAGGCTGGGGAACGGGGACAGGAGGGGGATTCCCTGTGTGGGCAGTACAAGGGGCAGAGGTGCGTCCCAGGCTCTGCTGTCGCCTGGGGGCCCTCTTGTGGATCAGTTGCCTTGCTCATCCAGGGGCAGGGTTAGCTCCTGTTTGGGACAAGGCTCACTGGCTTTTGAGCTTCAGAGAAGCTTTTTTTGAGAGGCAGGGATTTTTGCTTAGGTTGTTTCCCGGAAAGTGGCATAGCAGCCCCAGTCTTGCTGGGTTCCACACTGACCTTCAGCAGCTGGGCTGGGTCTCAGCTCCTCTGGAAGGATCTGGGGGGATGGATAGTCCCTGCCTTTTGCAGATAGATGGAATTATCAATTCCCTGAAGAGAACCTGTCTACTTGGAGCTGGCCCTTATATAGTCAGCAGAATACTACTGAACAGGTGTATGGCGGATCCCTTGGACAGATTTCTAAAGTGATCAGATGAAGAACAGTTCAAAAACACATTTTTTCTCTCTTCTTCCTATAAAAGGATTTGAAAGTGATGAACAGATCTCAACTTCTCTGTTGGAACTATCTGCCATTAGGTGAACTGAATCCCACCATTGTATCTGAGAGCTTGGTGAGGTCTGAGCAAACTCTACTCCTGGACTCAGTCTGAAGAAGAGTTCTTCGTGCTAGAGGCCCTGCTGCAAAGAATTAGGTGTTAATTTTGTTGACTACTGCTATATCCATGAGTATTCTTACTCGCTATGGGCTCTCAGCCAGCAAAATTTGAGTGTTTGTTTAATGCCTAAATGGGAGTGGGATAGTTATGTACTTAAAGTTATTTAGTAAATGCTCTGATGGAGCGAGGGGTGCACAAGAATTAGCTGTGAAGTTGGTTGCAGTAAATAGAAGCCAAGGTGGAATCTGGCCAGGGATTCTCTCACTCATTTCCTTATCCCAGAGCACTTCACTGAGCTTAATGGGCAAAATATAGCCAAGATTATTTTTTCCATAATCTAAGTTTTCAACCAAGAATGTCTGTACTGCAAACTCTTTTTCCTTTAACGCAGATAGGCTTTGCCTTCTGCCATCTGGGACACGTACAGATCTGGTAACTCTGATCATGGTTGTTATTTTCCTTTGTTTCCCAATATAAATCTCTGATTTTTTTCCTCAATCACCTTCTGTGTATGAAATTTGAATTTGTTCAGGAAGATGTTTCATCTTGGCTTTTTGGAATAGGGCAGCACTGACCCTTCTGGTGTCCAGCTCATTTTCAAACAGTTGGAATGACTCCCACCACTTTTTGCAGGGATGGCTCAATCATCCATGCAGCAACATCCGTGCTGTGAATTACAGCTGGATGCGCTACAGATTCCTGAGGCTGAAGCCATTTTATTTGAGTACCCTGTGTTGCAAATGGTTGTAATTCATCCTCAATAGCTTGTGAAGCAGCTGCTGGAGCTTCATATTTGGACTGTGGTTTGTCACCAGGAGAGGTGGTCCTGCTTCTTCCTCACCTCTCCAGTCCAGATGCCTGCATGTGCCATAGCTGCGGGGTGGGGTGAGGGAAAAAGCCTAAGGACACAGAAAAGCCCTGAGCCACCAGAACTGCGGGAATTGTTTTTCTGATGCATGGACAAACATCTCAGACACAACAAGGGGATCCTGTCTGATGAACAGAGGACTCTGCTTTAGTTCGTGTGAAAGAGAACCTGGCTTTAACAGAGCTGTCTCAGCTCCTCACAGGGCTACATTGGCCTCAGGTGTCAAGGCTCTGCTGGTGTAAAATGAACAGTTATTGCACCAGAGGCCTTCAATCTACAAGTGCAAATGTGACATAAATGGGTCTAATGTGCACAGGGCTTGTAATGGGTGACAGCTTAAGAGCTGTGCTATGAAAATATGGTCCTCTGAGTCCCATTTTCTTTACTTGGTTTTCATTTACTGCTCTCCAGTATTTGTGCATGGCTGATGCTTTCTCTTTCTACACTAGAAAGCAAGGAGGGGCTATCACAGAGCTCCAGTGTGGATTAACAGATGGGCTACATGAATGGCAAGGAGATTCCTAGGTTTCTGCAATGCTACAGAATGAGATGATTTTTATCATCTGACGTCTCAAATCTGTGCACCTACAAAATAACTGGGGCAGACTGAATAGTTTTGAATGGTGCTCTGCATATGCTGTGTGCCCCTTTTTCTACTGACTTTTGAGCACCAATGAAGAGAGCACTGACTCAAAAGGGCCAGATACAAAAGTGTAAGGTTTTCTGAACACTGGAAGCTGTCTTTGCTCTCTGCTCTGCATCTTGCATCAGACACAGGAGATTGTTGTGCTTTAGTATGTATCTGGAGATGTCTCACATGAGAAGGGGAAAAGAGTGAAGTGTATTTCTGTGAGCACTTTACAGGTGTGAATGAGTAAAGAACAGTGTTTAATTTTTCTTGTCTTCATGGCACATACTTAAAATTACTTTTCTCTTTCAAAGACATCATTTCATGCTGTCACTATGTACATTTGCCTAGGAAGGTCAATTTGCTGAAAAGGCTGAAGCTGTGTGATGCCTTCCCACTGATGCCACAGCAGCTGTTTCTCTGATTGCCAGTCCTTCCTTGCCTTTTCTTCCTGAGAAACACAAACACAAATATTACAAGCTCATATTACTTGCAACTGTTGAGACAAATGATTTAAGAGGAGTAGTATTGCTTTTACCTCTGCATATGCTACTCTAGGGAGGCTGTTGATGCAAAGAGACTTGTTATCATTTTTCCCAGTAAAGAGCGAAATCTGGATCTATCCATAGAGTTTTTTCTTTCAGATATCCTTCTACTCCTGCTCTTATCCCCAGGGCCCCAGTCAACCAATAAGCTGAGCAGAGGATCAGGTTGGAAGAATGGCCTTGCTGTGCAGCCATTGAAGCAAGGGATCCCAGGCAAGTTGTTGGCATGAAGTTCCGAAAGGCTGTAGTCCAAGATCCTTCCCAAAGCAGGACAGCTTTAGTCTCGGCCTGCTGTGGTTTTGCCTGTGTGAGTATTGAAAACCTCCAAATACACAGCCTTTCTGGGCAGTATTCTCCCATGTTGTCTACACAGTCCAACCTGATCCTCCCAGGCCTGTCACCCTCATAACTCCCATCAGGTAGCTGCTGACGTCTGTTAGATTGTCCTTTAGACTCCTTTTGATCAAACTGAACAAGCTCATCTCCCTCTGCATCTCCTCCTAGGTCTTGTTCCCTGAGCTCCATGCATCTTCAGTTGGGTGGGGCCAAGACCCAGACCCAGCAATCCAATAGCCAATAGAAGAGGATAATGACTTCCCTTGACTGGGAGCCTTGGTGCTCCAAATACAACTAAAAATTCAACCTGTCCATTTCCCCTGTGAGAATATATTGCTGGCTCATAGTCAGATGGTGTCCACCTTAAAGTTTGAATCCTTTTCAACAGCAACCCATTGCTGCCAACTTGATGATAGAATTGGTCACAACACGGAAATTGACACTTCTAGGTAAACTGTGGCAACCAGTTGTGCATGTGCTTCCGGGACTACAAGGGAGATGCCCATCGGAGGGAGGTTGGGCTGGATAATTTAGTCCTCTGAAAAGTGCCAAACAAATTACCCTTTTTCTATAGGGACATGGCTAAAGGCAGTAAGTTTCTTCATGCTGAGAAACTTTTTGCTACTCCCATTAATTAGTAAAATTTGTGAAGTATAATCTGATATGAAAACTAGAAGCAAAAGTATTGTTTTAGTCCTAATTTTTAGGGAATTGTGTTTGGTTTAATTTGGCATGATAAGTCTGCAAATTCCTGGTTTAAAAATTTAAAAAGAATCCCTCTAGATATATTTTGTTGCTGTTCTGCTCAGTAAAATTAATGTTATTCATTACACTTAAACAATGGTTAACTTGTCACTCTCCTTGGTAATTAGCTCTTGTCCCTTAGAAGTATATAAACACACATCTGCAGTATGCAAAGGCCCATGCCAAACTTACATAGGCAAATAAGAGAAGCATAGTGTGAACTGCTTTTTTAATACCCTTAATAACCAAAATATTTTCCTTCTTAAAGCACCTCCCACTTGCAAAAACATCAAAAGTGGGTCTTGCAATAACCTTTAGGTGCTTACGTTGAATTCCTGTCCTGGAATGTAGAATTTGTTAAAGTGCCTTAAATTCTTTTCTTTACAGATTTGAGTTCAACATTGAAATGCCCATTTTAATGAGCTAGTGATGAGATGTCATTAGTTGTTCCACTGCCAAACTTCCATTCAGTAATTAGCCACCCCACTCGTAACATTTTTACTTGATCCTATCAAGCTTGTATTCACTTTGATTGGATAGAATATTCATTGGCAGAGGCTGTGAGGAGTCATGTAATTCTATTTATGTTCATCCCTTAAACTATTCCTGCAATTTAAGAGATTTAATAATTCCAGCTCTCTTTCACCCATGATTGTAACCTAATTTAGTAAATTCTCATGCTATATTTTATAAAAAAAATAAAGATTTTCACTCCTGAAATGATCTGCTCTATTCTTTTCTGTTAAGAAAGTATTCTGCAGATTGAAACTTATTCACAACGTTTTAATGATTAAGAATATCAAAGTTTAAACCAGCCATGCAAAAATTATAATTTTTTGGTTTATACAGTGAGAATAAAATCTCTGGGGAAACTCCTGTTATATGAGGAATCTTGCTCCCTGGAGTGTTTCTCATCTGATTGGATGAAAATGTATCTGTATCTGAGCTCATCGTCTAGAGCCTCTTAATACTCAGTAAATAGTGATAGAAATGTCTATGATGCAATTCACATCATCACAAAGAATCGGTCTAAAGTGTTTGGTGTGAACTGCTATTTTCTCTCCAGTGACAGCAAAGAGGTATCATTTGTCCACATGTTTGCACCAAGTGCCATTTGAGATGCTGTAGTGCATTTCCCACCACCTGCACGGGGCTGCCAGATATGATATAGGACATAAAGGACACCTGTAACCATACGAAATTGTAGCTGGAGACAGGCGCCTTAGGTGGCAGTAGATGCCTGTGTCAGGTGAGTGAATCAGGACAGCCTGCATTAACATGATCCAAGGTTCTCTAGGATATCAGCTCAGGAGATCAAGCTTGACCTCTGACACTGCTCAGGGAGAAACCGGACATCTCATGGGTGCAGTGTCTTGTCATCCAGCCCTGTGTAGATCTCCTGGATGTCCTAGAGCATATCAAACATTTGTTCAACAAAATCTAGTCCTGGAGCTGACTGCACTACTAGTGCACATGTGGACAGCTAAATTTGTGCCTATGCATCTGAAGCTGAATTCCACTCCAAAAGTTAGGTACTTCTAATTCCCAATCTTTGTCACAGATTGTTATCATTTAGGGTCGAATACAAATTACATCCTCCTAGTGACCTTGCTTCAGAAAGTGTCTGGTTGCTAGTGGAGCTCAGTGCAACATAGCATTGCTGACATATCCATTCCACTGGAGAGGATGCCTGCAGTCATTCTTGGGTGGTGGCTCATCGAAAATCTCTGAATTACCACAGTAGAGACTGTTTGTCTGTTCTAAATTAAATGTCTTATGCTGGAGAACAGAAAACCTCCCTAGGATCTGCTGGAGGCTCTTGAACAAAATGGTATGCATGACTAGTTAGCTTCATACCTGGGACGTGGTCTCAGTGAAGATAGAGGGACTATTTGTAGCCCTCATTGAGCAGGAGCTTTGGACAGATGACACCCAGAGGTTGCTTCTGACCTCAGCTGTGCTGTGGTTCTGGGATCCGATCATTATACAGAACTGGACTCTGCTGGACTGTAGTGGGATCAGTACAGCTGAGGTTTAAAATTGGGTGCCTGCATGAATCATTTCTGATTCAGGATTTATAAAAGCCCAACTGGAACATTAGGCTTCCATGAACTGGTGTAGAAGGAGCAAGGCTGTTCCTGGCTTCCACTTGGGTTCTGTGGTCCTGCAGATTTCACTGAGATTTCCATATCTACAGAGCAGTTAGTAATGCAAATGTGTCTTTGGATCTGGATCTGAGATCAGAAAGGATGACAGCTGGAGCCTACCTATCTCTTGCTAATACTGTTTTTATCCATCACTACTAAATTAGTTTCTACATTAAAGCTGTTTTTACATTTTTTTCTCTCTCAGATTTCAGTGGTTTATTACTAAATCTTGCTCTTTTGGGATAATCCAGTCATTAAAATGAGGTTTAAAACTGAGATTTAGCACAGAGCTTAGTGCAATCTATATCAGACTATTGTGTGATATTTTAAAAGGTTTCTTCTGAAGTACATGGGACTTGCTGTGTTAAAAAAGCCAGGACAGTGAATGTAGAAGCCTAGAAAATGAGGGTGATAATGTGTCTGTCTCAAACACTGATAGCTGGATGGCTGTGGAGCCAGTCAAGGATTGTAGGTAATAATGACCAAGGATTGTTGGTAATAACATACTGTGAGAAAGAACAGCATGTGGCTGGAGAAGGGGGCCATATGGAGGTAGGGAAGCACTTTTCTATGACAAACATTCTTGTTCTGTCTCCTGGAGATAAGCACAACACAATACAGTGAAAGCTCAAGAATGAAGTCAAGAAGGCGGCATGGACTGTAGGAGTGAAACAAGACTACCAAAGACACCAAAGCCTTCTGACCAATTTCCAGAAAGGTCTGAAAGAATGGACAGTAATGATAACTATTTTGCTTTGGATGGGCTCTGGAGCCAGGTGATCTCTTTTTCTCTCTTCTTTTCTCTCTCTCTCTCTCTCTCTCTCTCTCTCTTTCTCTTCATTAATCTCTCTCTCTTCCCTTTCATCATTACATACCCCATTTATATACCCTGTTATCCAAACCCCAGTCATGTGTTTATATAGGAGGTCAGGGGCTAACATATCAATTTCCATGCCAAGTGTGTAATTTACTAATAAAACTTTGTGAGGTTTTGGGGCCTTTTGTCATTCCTTTCAACCATGAACATCTATGAATGTTCAGTGTTCCCCTTAAGAGATGAACATCACAGTGAGACAAGGGATCACTTCTCTGAGCAAGGAGAGCAGAGCTAGGACAATTTTTGACCAGACCACTGAACTCCTTTGCATATCACAATTATAGCTTAATATAAAGATGTGATTTGTATGTGGCTCTGCAGTGTTTGTCACTTTGGCTGGCACACAGCAAACAGAAAAGATGAATGTCATCTGCATTTGATTCATAGCAGTTTGCATGTGGTCTAGCACTGGTCTGGAGCCCTGGAAGTAAGGTGTGGATTAGTGGAGAGACGTCATGGGGTTTCCAGTGAAACAGACAGAGCAGAGGTTGAAGTAATAAAACAAGTTAGTAAATTAACTCTGTCTCTTCAGACAAACATCTACATTACCAGATACCTGTATTAATATGCCAATAAACAATGACTTCTTAAATAAAAGGGAGTGGAAAACAAAACTGTGATTGGAATATTTACACAGTTTCACCTGATAATTTTTTCATGCTTACTTTTATAACATTAACAAAAAAGCCTCCAACCAAAATCCATGTTTAATTGAATCAAGACACATTGCAATTGATGTGGGATGCTGCAAACCTGCAGTAGCAATTGGTTTGAATGAAACACCCCTGTGAGAACAGTGAAACAGCCTGCCTGGGGAGCTTCCTTCATTGGGGAATTTTCACAAATAGATCAGAGAAAGATGAGCTGTGAGGCTTCCTATGCAGGATTGCTTCTACTTGTGTCTCCTGGGTTCCCAAAGCCTCACTGGGAGACTCTGCAGTCTGCAAAAGAGTTTTGAGCTGCAGTATTTCTTTGAATTGGGTATTTGGTGGTGGTGGAACCCCCAGACTGATAACCTTGTAAAGGTCAACACAACTGGTTTCTAAGTCCTATCATAGTCTTAATATTTAATGAATAATAATTAAATCAAACATTAAATTTTCTTTCATTTTACTGCCATTGGACTTGAAGATTTACAGCAGCATGGTTTTTTTTAAATTTTTTTCCCCAATAGTTGCTTATGTAAATACTTCACTATACTCTTCTAGTTCTTCATTCTTACACCATTTTCTCCTTCATGTTATACTTCTGCAATCAGAATTCCACACTGATGATATTGTTTTTGATTATTCAAATTAGGACATCAGCATGCAATATCCAGGGAAGCTGTGAGCAGCAGTACAAATGTGAGCAGAGCCATTGATTTTAGCAGGACTGTTTAACATTAAGCACCTTGGAAGCTGGCAGGAATGTCATGCTGAGCCTGAAAACACTTTGACCTCATGGTCTGAGCTTTGCCTATGTATTCTTTGGCCTCAGGGGACACACTGGTTTCAGGGGACCTGGCTGGGCATGGCAATTACTGTAAGGGTGGCAGCAGTGGGCTCTTGTGAAGAGGAGAAACTGAGGAAGGAGTGCAGTCCTCTTCTCAGACAGAGGTGCTTACTTTTAAGTAACGTACAAAACTCATTATTATCTGAACTTTAAAGACTTGGATGCTTATGGCAAGGGACTGCAACTAGATGATCTTTAAGGTCCCTTCCAACCCATTCTGTGATTCATTCTGATTCATTCTATGACTTTATGATTTGATGACAAGAGGCAATGGCTTCTTCTGCAAGCCATGTACCCTTTACCTGGCATTTCTGCTTTCTCTTTTACCTTGTCACGCTGGAGATGTTTTTCAAGTTGTATCCTTTGCATTTCTGTTTCCTTTGATCTCCGTGTTTACTGCTTAGACATGCATGTTCACAGAAGAATAGCACGTCAACCCCTTTTGGTTTTTTGTACGTATTTTTCTTTTAGGTGATGGCATGTGCCATTTTTTGGCTGGAAGTGGTTATTATTTCAGCTACCCCTTCATATAGAAGAGTCTGTCCTTTTTTCTTACAACTCCTAGAAAATCAGGAAGATGTTACACATACTTTTAGTCTAACACATAATACCAAGGTTAAAAGAATTGATATTGGCTGTTTTATTGAAATATTAAAAAATTACTAAGTTGTTTTTTTTTTTTTTTCTTTTGTAAACTCTTTACTGGATTACAGCTACTATGGTAGTTAATATACCTAGTCCGATGTATAAATTCTAATTCTTATTTAAGTAGTATAATAAAATATAATAATACTGAGAATACCTTGGGATTTGCAACAAAACCTCTCCAACACAGTCAGTTTAAGAAGTGGTCACAACTCCAATATTTATTGTAGGTGTTTATAGCTCTATGTGAATTTCTGTAGAGGGAAGGATGGTTATTCCTGCTTTGCTGATACTACAAAATGTAAATTTTTTTCTGGGTTTTGTAGAGGTTCCACTTCATTTTTTAGATCATTCTTAAGTTGTTCTGGATGACTGAATATTTTGTTTTATTTCATTATTCCTTGGGGCTCTCAGTTTGTCCTGATTGACATTGCTGGAATTTCAAAAGTTCAAATTACAGAGTAGAGAGAAATATGCATAGTGCTGAAGGGATGATGGATTTTGCTCTGACTCATTTAAAACAATTTTCTTTGCCCTAAAATCTTAGATTAAAAGTGGTGATGTAGCAAATTCTCCTCAGGAACTGAAATCACTGAGTTGTCCTGATTTATGCCTGTGAAAAATCTTCCTTGAGCCCTTGCAAAGAGCAAGAGGAAAGCCCCACCACACAGGATCAGTTCAAAAGCAGACTGCAGTAGCAAGGGAGTTTGTCATCATGCAGCTCCAGAGACCTTATGGAAGTCTCCCCAAGTACATGAATTTTAATCTATTAAAATTCTGGGACAGGGAAATTATTCTTGCAATTATCCAGAGAGAAAATCACTGTCCCTCCAGTCTAATCAGAGAAATCTCTGACTGCATAAGGATCCAACAGTCAGTGAGAGCAGTAAGCTTTTGACTGTGTCAGGACTGGTTCTTCCTCTGTTAATACTGATTGTTTGACAGTCATTATCACCTTCCACCAGGACATTTTGCCTCACTTTGTCCTCTTTGGCCCCAGCCTCAGTTCAAAAGTGGCTTTGACCTTCTAGTTCCTTTATTTAGGAAACACAGTGAGCAATAAGCCATCCTATCAATAGAATATGCTATATAACAGGCACTGATTCTGGTTTGCCTTTTGTATATTGTGTGGTTACATTTTCGCTGTCACCTTGTTGGTTACCTGCATTTTATTGTGGATCTAAATCAACTTCTTTAAATGGTTTAGTTTCTTAATTGTGTGCTGTTCAGGTCTTGTCCAGAAATGTGTATGCCATCCAAAATGGACCAGTATGCATCCTACTGACACGTGTGCCCTGCAGTCGTCAGAAGGCAGCTAGAATATGGCTCTTCTCTTCTTGCTTTTTATCAATATATAAATTCACAGTTTTAGATTTGTCTCTACTGTTGCAATGCCAGTGGGTCACTTCAGGCCAGAAAGAGTTTATACTGACATTTTAGTCAATGAAGAAATTCTCATTGACTTTACTTTTGTAGGGTCAGTGTATAAGTGGAGGGTTGCTTTGGCGGATATGCATTCAATTTTTCTGTTCCTAGTGAGATCTTCAACCTTTTCCTTATCAGGACAGCATGACTGATTTTCTTGCTCTTGACTTATCACACAGTGGTTTCTGCCTTTTGCTGCCTCCTGTTTCTGTGAACTGCAGAAAAGGTGTGAGCTGAAGGCTGCTGCTTCTGGTTCCTTCTTTCTGGGCACCATTTTCCTCAGTACAGTGAGAAACTGGAAAAGACCTGTGTGATATGGCAGTTTTCTGCTGCTTGGCAGTTCATCTTCTGCAGGATAAGATTAATGAAAACAAAGAATACTTGAACTGTGTACAGCAATATCTGTGGGCTGTGCCTGTGGAAACAGAACAGCTCAGCTGGGCAGGGCAACATGCAATCTGTTGTTGAATGGCCTGTATTTTGAAGTCTCAAGAAAGTGAAGACCTGTCCCCAGGGGACCCCAGGAGGTTGTACTGTGACATGGAGGTGGGATTTGGAGTCCTGGCTTAGTGCTAGCCTGGATGGTCTAGACCCCTGTATCAATGATAGGCTGCAATATGAGGCTGTTGGGATGGGATCTTGAGGGATGGGATCTCTGTGGGATTCACACCCCGGCTCCATTTCATCCACCAGGGAGCTGAATGATGTCAGACGATTTGTGTGAGTTAAAAAAAGGGGGTCAGTTTACTGCATGGCCAGTGATTAAGTTGTCACATGTCCCTGCAGCAAAACAGCTATTGAATAGATGTAAAGGGATTTTTTTTCACAGGATGTCATTGCATCCATCCACATTGCTTCTTTTTGGTTTTGTTGGAAACTGCATTTTCTCCACCACTGGTCCTACTTCTCCATTTATAATTTTATACTTGACTCAATATATATTGGCCTTTCAGAATGAACACTATCTGTATGTTCCTTATATTTCTTTCAAAATGCTGTTGGATGCCGAGGGAGAGTCACAGTGTGCTTGTGAAGCTCTGGAGGAGGAACAGTCCAGAGCTAAGGAGACAGTTGCCACAGAGGGCCCTGGAAGCCCATGCAGGCATAGAAGCTGTTCCATCTCACTGGAGCTACCAAGGGAGAACTACTGTGCTCCTGCTTCAATGAAAAGCTGGCACACTTTAGTATTTCTATGTACATTGTCACAAGAGGTCTTGTTTGGTCTGTTCTTTTAATTGCTGGAGTGGATAGCACAGAAATAATCTTTCCTCTGGATTAGGAAAGTCCACAGCAGGACAGAAGCCCCTCTTTCCCAGGCAAGGAACCCACCAATGGCCTTTCCTCATTGAGCCACTCTACCAGGGTTGGCAGCCAGCAAACATTTACATATCTGGTTAGCATGAGTCTGCGAAAAGCTCATTTTATTCAGGCTATTGTTTAGTATTGTTAGACCCAGACTTGGCCCCATAGCAACTGCTATCTGCAGCAATGCATTATTGGTCTTCCACACATGCAATTAGAATTTATTATTGTGACTAATTACCTTGCTGACATGTCCATTCATAGAGTCACACATGACAAGGATTTTGAAGGACAGCAACAGGCTAGCTGGAAAGACATGAGAGCTGCATTTGCAGCAGTACAGCTGACATAGCAGTAGTGACACAGCCAAAATTAAATCACTGCCCCAGGAATACTTGGCAGCGCAAGCCCAGACTGGAAGTGCCCAAAAGGCCTGGTGACATCACAGGTACCTTTTTCTTGCCCTATAAAACTCAGAATGATGTGGCAATCTCATGTCATAAAATGTGACATTCTTCAAAGTGTTCTCCTGTGATTCATATGTTTTGTGTGTGGTAACATCGCTCTTAGTGTATTACACACTCATTAATCTCCCGGTGGAGAATTTCCATCTTCTTTGTAATTATTTGGGGGTGGAAAAAAATTCCAGTTACGTCATTGGTAGGACAACTATGAGGGAAGATTGAGACCGCAGTTTTGGCACTGTGTGATCTGAAGTCTGTCAGTGTCAGTGAGTTCATTGATTTATTTGTGCAACAAATTCAGCCTTCTATACTCTATGGTTTTTGAAGTGGTATCACTAATAGTTATACTTCCAGGATTATGTTAAAAGTGACTTTCAGAACATTGTCCTTCTGAGATGGGTCAAAGTTTCATCATGTAAAAGCTCACTGATACTATTTGCAAAAGCTGTTACCCCTCTTCTGCTGTTGAATGTGATCAGTGTTTTCATGCCTAACTCTGTGAAAGCTGGATGTTACTTTCTGACACACTGGTTGGCCTGGGAGTCTTCTAATGGAGCAAGCAACAGAAAAGACCTGCCATTTGGATCCACATGCTCTAGTGTGGTGCTCAGCCTGATCTCAGTGACCACAACACTATTTCCTCTGCGTTACACAAGTGAAGCTCAGTAATTTTGATATGATTTTGATTATTTGAAAATCCTTTCCTAGCATTTATAAGCACATTTGATACCAAATAGTATGGGTGGAGACTGGTTTTTATTTCAAGGAAACTCTGATTTTCCTTTCTCAACTGGAAAGAAAAAACTACCCTTTCCAAGTGAAATACCAGGGAAGCAGATAAATGAACCAAAATGTTTGGTCTGAATTTAAATCTGTTGTAACTTTTGTAACTGAATTTTGTTTCAAAAGCCCATTTCAGGAGAAAGAAAATAAAAACTGCCATTACAAAAGGACCAAATAGCATACACAAACTCCACAATCTGTTGTACAATTTCTTTCTAGGGTAAATACTAATAGAATAAAGAGATTTTTGAAAATGCATAAATTATGACAAACCCAGATATTTTTTTGACCCCCAAAATACTTTAATGAGATATTAGTAACCAGCTGCTACTCTAAGTGTACCCTTGGGCTGAATATCCAGGCAGATCTTCTGGAATGAGCTGCCAATTGCACCTGGAGAGCCTAATCTTGAAGTCAAAGCAAGAAAACAGTACCAGAGTTACACCAGAGTGGGATACTTTGGAAAAACCCTGCTGTTTTAAGGGGGTGTCCAGCTGCTGTGAAGGCTGAATCTTCCTTTTCAATTTTTGTTTTTGGGTTTGTCATCCTTTGGTTCCCTCTTGTAACTTCCTGAACCAACTTCTATGGCTGCAGTGGGGTAGAGGTTCTATAGCAACTTCATTTATACTGGAGAGTGAAGATAGAAAATTTAAGTAAGAGAATGAATAATTCAGTTTCTAATTGAGTATGCTGTGTCTATTATTGTGGTGTTGCATGTGATATATGATGTTCTCTGTATAACTTCTTACAGGGATTTTAGTACCAGGTACCTCAAACCACATGTCAGAAGCCACTATGAGCCTCGGAGACAGGAGAATGGGGTTTTCAGTCAGCTGGATGAACACAGTCAGGACTCTGTTAGATATGGTGTTTTGGGTAGGCTGAAGTTGTGAGATGGAAGTGTGCAATGTAACTCCTTCTTGTGAAATAGAGTGAATTTCTCCTGCTTCAAGTATGAACACAGCCTTAGGAGTATGTAAAATTCAAGAGTGTAGGTCCTGAAATCCCATGAGTTTCACATTTTAGTGCCAGACTTTTCCTAATTTTCCTAATGTTTGTGCACATGTGTGTGGTGAACTACAAGTAGAATGACAGCATCAACAGGCATAGATATTAGCTTTGGTGATCCATTTAGGAAATGATTATTTATTTTATAGCACCTGAAAATAAATGAGGTTCTTGAAAGGAAATTGTATGGAAAAGGAGATTACAGTGCAATGAAGGATTTGACAGTTCAGCGAGGAGAGAATGTGGGGAAGAAAATGGGTTATGGAAATTGGAATATGTGGTTACTGAAGCTAGTGTGGGTGGCTAGAAATAATTTTGCATGTGAAGTGTATGTACATCCCTTTTCTGAAAAGCATGTGAAAAGATGAATTTTTTATTTTAAGGATAAAGGCTTCTCTGAAAAATGTTATTTGAATTCTTTAGATGAACAAGAACTCAGAATTATTTACTGAGGAATGGATTTTTGGAAAAAGCCAAAGAAAATGCACTCCTCATGATTGGTCATCTTTGTATGACTCTGGAGCTTTTGTGTCTTGCACTGGCATTTTTCCCTTTCTTTATTGGACAAAAATGTGAGCAGTTCAAGCCAGCTGGAATATTCCTTTAGAAATACTGCTTGAAAAGAAATCATTTCATTGTCAAAATAAAAACTGACAAGGAAAATTGCTGGTTTTATTGAAACTAACAAACAAGCAAACAAACAAACAAAACACTGTAAAGGCCAAATAATTATTTGTTTAATTCTTGATAACTGTAGGCTCAAACATTTTTGTCTGTGAATTGGGTTGAGGGCCAAAGATTTCCCTTATTTTGGTGGATGAAACCCAAATCTTTTTGTTCAAAAACAAAAAGATCTTTCTCTGGATTATTTTTGAGAGTAAAACCACTCGGATTTCCTAGTAATGCAAATTCTTATGCATTCCCTACAGAACCGGGGGACATGGTCATGTAAACAGATAACTTAGCAAAAACTGTGAGTTCAGAGTTTGCCTGACATAAATAATTAATTGCTAATCATATAAATTCCTTTATTGAAAGGTTTGCTTTGGTGCCATAAAGACCATAATACATTGTGTGAAAGCTCTCAGCTGTGTCTTTTTTATTTTCAACATGTTGAGATGGCTTTTGATATTCAGTGGACTGTAGGAAAGGAGAGCTTTATGTGCAGAGGCTCTCCAATATCTCAGGTCCGCCTAAACCAGACAATATTAATTGTATGGGAGGAAATTGAGATTTGCCCATTTAGAGAACATCCATCATTTTCAGAATTAAGCATCCAAGTAGTTCTCACGTGAAAGTTATGGAAGGTAAGGAGACTCAGCATAGTAGTGTGTGATTGCAAGACATGAAAGGTTCTGGGGTTCATTATTTAAGTACAAGAGGTCTATCTGCCTGCCTGGTAAAGAGGAGTCTCCAGCATTCAAAGTGCTGAGACAGCCAGCCCTGCAATCTGCTGGGAGCACAGTACCAGTCCCCCTCCGTCATTCATGAGGAGCTCACATGCCTTGCAATTAACTGGACCAGAGACACGTGACTGGTGGAGCTTATTAATGCCAAGAGCAGGACTTTGTGGTCGTGCGGATGGGGTTAATAGGTCCGGGAAGTGGGTTAGCTGGGCATGCCCCATGAAGAGAAGGGGCTTATGAACCCTGAAGTGCTGCTGTGAGTTTCTCTGTGTGCACTCCAGTGCATCCAGAGGATGAGGCAGGAGTAGACACAGGCACAACAGCACCATATGAAGTAGGAAGGCAGAGCTTGAGGGGCTGAGGCAGGGACAGACAGACTACTTCAGCATGCAGAGATGCACCTAATGTATCATGTGCCAGGTAAGTCTCTGCTCAGGCTGAGGGCTAGGTCCAAGGTTGAGATCACCCCCACACATCTGAGGCAGTACCTGTGACTTAGCTGGCCTAGAAGCATAAAAATTTTACTTCTCTATTATATCTCAGCACACATATAGCTACAAGGTTGCAGCTTCTGTTTCAGATTTTTGCCCCTCACTTGACTGATTAAACAGAAGAGCCATTTAATGCATCTGGCCAGATGGAGATGTGCTGAGTTCCAGCTCTTAGCCTTGTTCCCAGGGCAGCTGTCCTATGTGTGAAGGTGCAAAAGCCACCTTTCCTCTTAGGAGGCTTCCAGCACTTTGGGACTATCCTGTGATTCTCTAGGGGAGCAGAGCAGCCTGTTTGCCCCAGGAGTGGAGGTGGAGAGCAGAGTGCCTTTCCAGGGTCTGCTGTTTTGAGCTCTACTGCTTGACAGTGTGGGCTCTGCATTGTCCCTAATGCCCAATAAAAGATGGTAGTGCACAGTGTCCTTGCTATCACTTGATAAATATTGTTTTGTGGGTAAGTGCAGGGAATCTGCACACTGGCTCCACAGTACAGTGTTCTGTATGTTGCTCTTTGGGAAAGGGCAATGCTAAGATGACACCAAATCCAAAGCTTTCTCATCACTGTTATCCATAATGGAGAGCTTTTTGTTAATTCTTGTTCTGCTGACAGTGTTTTAATATGTGTTATCAAACTCCATTTGCCTGAGTTTGAAAAATGCATATTGGTGCTGGAGGTAATGGGGTATAAATCTTAGACTATGGTGGTCTCTGTATTACAGAGCTGGGGCAGGCTCTACAAAGAACTAATGACTCATTTGCTAGCTTTTTAATATCTATCATAACTAGCTGGATATTGGGGGAAAACCTTTTGAATTCCAGAAAAAAGTATGTTACACTTCATCATATCTAGACATGAAGAATCTTGAACTGTGAAGTGCTGAAAACTCCCACTAACTGCAAAAGGCACTATTGCTCCCCATTTTGGTCCCCGGTTTAACTGAGGTATCTGAAAAAATAAAATAATAACGAACAGCAGTTAATAAAAGTAATAAGAATCACAACTGCTGTCATTCAAGAGCTGTGTGATACTTGAGAGCTACAGCCCCTCAACATCTGCTCATCTGGAGATTCACAGCTCATATCAGGATGAATCCTCCTAGCCCATTGCAATGTGCAAAACACAGATTTCTACAACCACCTGCTGAAAGGACTGGAAATGCGCACCCACAGGGTGCCAGGGAAGGCCTCTCTGGAGGAGCCTGGGAACTCCTTGTCTTCCTGATACTATAATCACCAGGATATTCAATCTGTTAAAAGACATTGATGTATGCAAGGGAATAAATTAAGTATTCCAATTTTTCAGGCATAGACAAGTGACATTATTTCTATTGCTTCAATGTAGCACTAAAACAGGGGCAGGTAAGAAGTCCTGAGTTATTGAATTTTTACACTGTGTTTAATCCTTCATGTGACAAACCTGGCCTTTTTAAATCCAAACAAGAACACATTTTATAAGCAGGTGGCCATGAACCTTATCTCTGTGTTGGAAACAAGCTGTGCCTATTAATCGTGAGTTACAGTCTTATTACTGACTTTGGGCTGATATTACTGGCATTGGACATGATCACAGAGCAATACTGGGTGCCAGGTCCTATTCTGATTTGCTTTCAATGACAGGTATTCCAGCTTCACTGTGTTTAGCTCAGACAGTTTGGGGCAGTTTCCAGTCCTGTAGTCCTATCAACATATTATAATATCACTGTAACAAACAACTTCTCACTGGCACTTAGCAGTGGAGCACATGCCAGAGATTCATGTGAATCATGAGGAAATGGTTCCCACTACTGAGTACATTAAGTTAAAGGAGAAAGCAATTTCCATAGTAACCACATATGGTAGGTCAGATGGTGACTTTCCAGATTTACCACCAGTGGTTTTGATCTTGAATTATTTATACAGTGAATTTAGCTTCTCTGGTCTTCTTGGCATGTTGCCTGTGAATCTCCACATTAACATGTGGGAGAAAAGGGAAGTGTTATATGTAGTGCCAGAAAGGCTTAGACTTGATGCTTTTATTCATAGATGAAAAATTGCTATTCTCGTGGCAAGTATCAATGCAAATAATAGTGGAAACACTTGGGCTCACTACATTTTACAATGGACTCTGCAGTATACACTGATTTGAACATGTTATAGGTTGAGCTGGTAGCAGTTGTATCCCTGTATTGTCAAACAGTTTTCCACTCTGAGGTCTGCTTTTCCTACTTGAGACTCCTTGAAACTTAAAATACTTTGGCTGAAATTCATCAGTCCTCCTGTTCCCTTGGACTGTGATTTTTGGAAGGAAATTTCAGCTAGTTGCAGTCTAAATTTTTTTTTTTTGAGGGTGGAGGGAGGCTAGAGGGAGGGAGAGAGGGAAGTATTGCATGAGTGTTGTTCATGTTAAAATTTTTGTAAAATTGTTTTGCTGAAAAACTTGACTACTTCTTGTCTTGGCAGCAAGTACCCAAAACTGCACATTGAAGTCATCTTAGGATCATGGTTTGTCTTCCTTTGTTCTCAGGAATTATAGTCAAGCTTGGTAAATGTATAATTTTTTTCTGAATTCAATTTTCTGCTGCTTTACCAACCCTCTGAGCTTGTTAAGGCTCTGTGGAGCCTAACCTTTCAGCTTTTACTAATAGCAGATCTGGAGAAAAGAGGGACATGATATTTCATAACCTTGTGGACACCCCTTGTAGAACCTGGTGTAAAATAGTCCTGAAACCCCTATTATTGGTAATTATTTCCAAAACTTGCTCTCAGAGGAATAGATAGCTCTGCATGGAAGAGAAAAACTTCCTGCTAATGTAGTTGAACTCCAGGTCCCAGCCTATCTAAGGCATCTCTACAGCTCCCCACTCTGGTATTTTGGATTTTTTTTCTGGCTGGAAGGTGGTGTTTTGGTTGGTAAGGGTTAGCTGAGAGCAGCTCAGGGTGCTGCTCTCATCAGACCCCTGGGTTGAGAGTTCCTTTGGTAGAATTTGGTACTGTTAAAAATGAATTTCCTTTATACTTTGTCATATCAGACACCACCCCTGGGCCATAAGGGCCAGCTCCAGCTTGCCAGTTGTCTCCTTTGCCCAGAAGGTTTTTGCCAGGGACACTCCCAGCAAGACAGGCTGCTCTCTTGTGCATAGGGAAGAGTGGATAAGTCATCTTCAGAAAGGAGCAGAGGCTGCCAAGCCTTTCTGGATCATTCACCATCATGGGAAAAAGCAGTGCCACCACGGAGATCCCACAGAGGCAGGCAGTGGCAGAGGTTGAGGGATAGACCAGTTTCTACCAGACAGCAAAGACTTGGGCTGGGGAAGTCCTGCCAGGGAAGATACTCTGCAGTGAGAATGCAAAGTTGTCCTGACCAGTGTGAATCTGATGTATGTTAGCTGTGGGCAGGAGGTAAGCAAGACAACAGCCACTGTGAATAGGTGTGCTGGGACCCACTTGTGGGAACTCCCACAAGGGCATACAGCTACCAAGAAATCAGAGACAGATATCATGCAATTGTGCCTCTCTCTTTAACTGAGACTCATAATAGCATTTGAAACCCGTAACCTGTGGTTATCAGCAAGGTCCATATGCTGCCTTCCATGCCTTGCCATGGAGCTGAAGGGATCAGGGCCCCATGTCAAGTTTTCAGTAAGCAGAATTAGCTTAAAACACAAACTGGAGGATCATTAGGGTCTCTTCCAACCCAAACCATTCTATGATATCTGAACAGTGGTGTGCCTTGATTTGAAGAATATAAGAATTGCTCTCCAGAGTCACTGAACTGCTGATGTGAATATGTCACTGAATTCTTTGGTGTTTTAGCTTCTTTCTTCAGTGATGAAGACATAGAAAAGGATTCAGAATGGGTTGAGACTGGATGGCCATACTCCTAATGCAGGTGTCTGGGGTTAGGTGGGACAAATGCAGACTGACAGTTTTTCTTTAGATACCAGTTCTGTTCCAAAATTTCATATGTTGGATTACTCTATGGCTATTTTCTCATACAGTTACCTCTCCTTTTCAGAATCATCTTCACCAAAGACAGGGCCCAGAGGAGTTATTCAGTGGATGAGAGATACAAACCAGAATAATTTGGCTTGGGAGAAACCTCTAGACTTCACCTGGCCCAACCTCCTGTTCCAAGCAGAATTGACTTTGAAGTCAGAGCATGTTGCTCAGGGCCTTGTCCAATCAAGTCTTGAATTTCTTCAATGCTGGAGATTCATCACCCTCTCTGGATCCCTCTCTGGATGCTTTCTCCACCACTGAACTGTGCTCACAGTGAAATATTTTTCCTTATGTCTCTTTAGAATTTCCTTTGTTCTGGCTTGTGTCTGTTGCCTTGTGTCTCTTCACTCTCCACATCTGACAAGAGATAGACCTCACCTTCTGTCCCATTAAATAGTGTAGACAGCAGTAAGGCTTCCCTGAGCTGTTTCCCCTGGCTGAGCAAGGCTATCTCACTCACTTTCTCCCTCCTGTGAGGAGGCTGTAGTCCCCAGCCACCTTGGCGGCCCTTTGTGGGACTTCATCTGGTCTGTCAACATCTGCATTTTGTTTGGAAGCCCAGAGCTAGTCACAGTTTTCTAACTGTGACTACACCAGCACTGCAGAGAAAGGAAGGATCTCTCCCTTAACCTGCAGGCTTCAGTCTTGCAGCAGCTCAGAATGATATTGGGAAGGGTGCACTGCTGACTCGGTTTCACTTGGTGTTCTCCAGGGTCCCGTGTCCTTTTCTGTAAAGGTGCTGCCAAGCCAGCTATCTCCCAGTCTCTGCTGCTGTATGGGGCTGCTCCATCCCAGCACACCCAAATAATGCAAGAGAAGTGAAATAAATACCCTGGTATGTAGGTGACCAGGAGGCCGAGGGGACTAATGTCCCTCAGAGTGTGGGGGACTGCTATTTGGCTTCTACCACCACAGCAGCTTGATCTGTACCAAGTCACAGTATGACCTGGTGTTAAATTGTGAAACAAAGGTGCGGAAACTCCATCGGTTGCAGATTGTGCGGGTCTGTAACGCAGCAGGTCCCACCCGAGTCTTGCAGCCGTCCTCGGGCTTCTTCTTTTCTCCACTAGAGGGACCCAAATGCAAACAAAAGCTCTAGTTTACCAGCTGGGGAACAGTGTGTGTGGGGTCAAGTATATAAGCATTGAATGAAAGGCAGCATTTTCTCCTTGGTATTTGTATTAAGGACTTGATTCACCATTCGTTGTGTTCGAGCTGGAAATACTCAGAGAATTCAAGCTGAGACCTGGGATCCCTATTTCAGAACCGGTTTTCAAGGCTCGAATATTTCAAATATTAATAGCTAAAATAGCTGCAAGCCAAAGAAAAGCCTTGATATTATCTAGTGTGTTCTTTTTTGGGCAGTGCATATTTAGTTTTCCAGGTCCATTTTAATGGTGACCTCTCTGCTGCGGTTCCCTGACACTTCTCTTTTCTGCCAGAGAACGGCAGAACATGGTTTGTTTCAGCTGACTGAGGGGAGGCAGGGGAAAAAAAATCACTGCTCTTCGCAGACTGTTTGCAACCTATTAGAAACAAAAGTTCAGAGGGATGTGAATATGGATCTTTTATCCAGACCTTGAAAAGGCAAATGAAAAAAAAAATGCTGAAGGGAAAAAGACGGTAGCTGATGGTTTTTGGTCTCATAGTGGAAAAGGCATAGGATTAACTCTTCCTCCCCCTGCCCAAACTTATTCACAACAAGATTAACTAACAAAGGCTGCTTTAAGTTCAAAAATACTGCTGATTAGCTTCAAGTCAGCTGAATAAATGTCCTGCCCGGAGAACCACATACTAGGGAAGTATGAACTACATACTAGGGAAGGACGAGACAAAGCCTGTATTAGAAAGCTGAGTTTTGTTTTCCTTTTTTTTTTTTTTTAATTTTTTCCCCTTTTTTCTTTCTTTCCCCGGCCCCTCACTTGGAAATAGAAATCTCTAAACACATTAGTGTGGCTTAACCTTATGCACCCACTAGCTCTACGAAAACCTAGCCCTGAATGTCTTCTAACTACAGAAGTGCTTAATAGAGAAACAAAGTTTTATCGCTGCCTGGGTTACAAAAGAAGTTTGGCTGCAGAAAGCTGTGACCATTTGTCCCGGTCCAGCAGGACTGCTCAGGGTTTTCCCTTAGCATGTGATCCTGGTTGGAAACAGGCATAGTTTCACTGGAGGAGGCTACGAACAAAACACTCTGGCTTTAATGACCAGGCACCTGAGCAAGCAGGATGGGAGGGGAGCAGGCGGCTGGACTTTTAAGCACCGACTGTTTGCACTCTTGTTTTGTTGTGTCAGTCTTGATGCACTTTTCTGAATTGCCAGTCTCATATCTGTCCCTTTCTCACTCTTCTGTCACTGGCAGTTTCCTCCTGCCATCCTCCAGCAAAAGCCTCTCTACACAGCCACTCACGCATCTTCTGCTCACCTCTTATCAAGGTTAAAAGGGCAAGGTGTCAAAGATTGCCAAAAATAGATCCTCTGGGCAATGTTCTCCCTTTCGGCCACGTTATTAAAACCAACCCTCCTTTCTGTCCATCTTGGCAGGTCAGAGAAATGAACTTGGGAACAACAACTGAAGAGAAGGAGGATGATCTGACCAGTGATACAGAATCTGTAAAGGGAGAGAGGGAGGGAAGCTCACGCACATCTGTCCTGTGGTCAGGCATGGATCCACCATGCCCATTTGCACCTGCCATGTCCTCACCCCTGAACAAATCCAGACTGAAAATGCTGGAGCTCTCTGAGGGAAGGACAATGGGCAGTGCTTTCATGCAGTTTCTGCTAACACTCACACCCCATCACTGCATCAGGGAAGGACTAGTGAGGTGGCTGATTTAGTACACTTTGGATTTAGAGGCAGATTCAACCAACAAGACAGGTATTTGGGATTTGCGTGGTTTTTCTAAATTCCTGGAGCAAAGAAATATATAATATTTTTGATGCTGGCAGGATTGCTTTTGCCAAGAGAAAAATGCTGCAAAAATGTGATCACCAGCTGAAGCTGGCAAAAATTCCAACTGGTGATCTGTACCCAAACCCACTCATCTTTTGTTTTCCTGCAGGTCTTCTGCCTTATCACTACCTGTCCCACACACTTCTCTCATAATCTGCTGCTGACAGTTTTCCATTAGGTATAATTTCCTGACCATCTTGTGTATAACTTAGACATGCTGTAAATTGGAAGATTTATATGGAGTTATATGAACTGTGCTCTCGAGACACTTGAAAGAAAAACATTGAAACAAACAGTCTTGGCAGAAAAAGTACAGTTGGAGAGCTGTAAGGTCAATCCCCAAGAAGTAGTTAAAGCTAGTCAGTATGAGTTGGTTAAGATGAAACAGGCCCCTCAACTTTGTCACTGCTTGGGACTGAGCCATCTGTGACTGTAAGTGCAATGATGTGGACTTGGGTGGACGCTTGATAAGGAAACCCCCTGATCTGCATTATACTCCCATTTGAAACTCACCAGTATCTGGAAGCCAGTTGGGCTTGGAGAATCCTGAGCAGCCAGGGCTTTGGAAAAAACTGACAGAACTGAAATACCTTTGAGCAACAAGAAAGAACTCTCCTTTTGAGGCATGCCTACCTTAAAACTGGTTCCTGCCTCTGTTCATTTTTCGTTTGCTTTCTTTTATTGTTTTTATTTCTCAAAGTGTGCTGGTTTGCAGAAGAATTTAAGCTCAGCAGTCACAGATGTACAGACAAACTGATTCCTCACCAGCAAAAACAACTAAGTCATTAATGGTTTTGGGATCTGGGTCATAATCCTAACAACCCGCCGCCTCCCAGATCTGCAGAGCTGCTTGGTATTGGAGTCAGTCTGGTACAGTTTTGTACTGGCACAGTCCTAGCTAGTGTGCTAGGACTGGTCTTTCCTGATCTTACAGCAAAACGCTTTCTTTCCAGTTGGACTATCTCAGCTACTGACCTCAGCTGGTAAGTCCCTGCTACCAGCTTAGCTAGGCTGGGCAGGACAGAGAATGAGGGAACTGGTGATGCTGGGAAATGTCTGTCTCTGTCTGCAGAGTCTCTTTTGATGCTATGCAAAAGAACAGCAGTCTCCAAAAGGGAAGAGGGAGAAAAAATGTCTCCATTTTAAAAGAAGAAGAAATTGTTAAAAATCTCTTCTTCCCAAGAGCTATGGCTGTGCTGAAGCCTTGGTTTCACATAGGTGAACACGTGTTCATGTACATCTATGTGCATCTGTGCCCTTGCTGGGTCAGCATAAACCCAAGTGGGATTGTGGAAAGAGTCTGCACTACTTAATTGATCAGCCATCACCGATCCTTACTAAAACAGCTGACCGACATGCAAGAAAAATAATATGAAGAATGCACTTGGTGTGTCCCATGAGTCAGTTCTTACACATGAAAGAGTAGTTAGAGGCTGATTGAGGCACTGGGTGTACAGGGTGAAACCTGAGATTGTGGCCTCCTGTGCAGGGTAGTGTAATTTGACAAGGCAGGGCTCTCCCTGACTTTACTGGTGCCTGCCCTCCTCCCTGAACATATCTGAGATACTATATCTCTAGCCTTCTGTAGCATCTCAGAAGCAGAGCTGAAAATACTTATCACTAATTCATTCAAAGGTTTCTGCTGCAAACAAAATGTATTGAGATGTTTAAAGATTTGGAAGGCTTGAAGTGAATTATTCCTACTTAGGTCAATGTTTCGAGTTAAATCTTTGGAGTAATTTTCATGGTGAAATAGTCATGCTGCTTTTTCATTTGTGGGCTGCAGTGAGAAGTTTTCCAAGATTTGTAGGATAAGTTACTTTTGTATCAAAACTCTAGATCTTTAGAGGTTTAGTAGAGCAACTTCAACATACCTGTGATTGGTTTGACATTGTCAGCATTTTTGTCATGGTCAGGAGTTCAGCTGCTTTTCAAAAAAATATTTAGACTGCACCAGACATCTTTTTATGGCAGGAAAGATTCAAAACAATCAGACCATGGAAAGAGCAACAACTCAAGACACTGTCATGACAAAGACTTCAATATTAAAATAGCCAATTAGTAACACAAGCTTCATTGTCAAATGGTTTTCTTTCTAAAAGTGTATATCCTATGGCAAACCTCACTGTTTTCACAATGGATGATGTCTCATGGAGGACAGCAAGACCTCTTCTTGGGGGAGGTAGACAAATTCAAAAGAAGCAAGCAAGCAGGAATCACTGTGTTTAGATTTTCTATGTTCATCATCATCATCAAACGAAAGAATTTATATTTATGGTGTTGTTGATTGCCAAGTAGTTATGCTGGCTTTTATTTAATGTGGTTGCTAGTATTTGCTCTTTTTCAAGGGTCAGCAATTGAAAAAGGAATATTTAATTTCTCCATTGTTGAAACCAATTTAGAACTCTTTCTTGATCTCACTGAGAATAGGGTGGGGCCAATATTAATTCCATCTGATAAATATGTAAAAGAGTGTTATGAAAATGTTTTTTGAGCTGGCATTGTTTTGCAGCTCTGACAGAAAATAGTCAATGTTGACTGATGCGCTGAGATCAGGATCATTGTATATGCTGTTCATTGTATTTCTTATTGCCAAATGAAAGCAGAATGGTATTCCTGTTCTTGAGATCCTTTTTACCTACTGCTATTTGTAGACAAGGAAAACTTATTGCAGCTTCTCATAACTGAATGCCAGGAGAGATATCAGAAAATTTCATTTTGTTGCTGTTTTAGATTACAGAATAAAATTAGTTGCATATGTAGTAAGGTTACTGATGCCATGAGAAAATGATTTGTGACTCATGAGAAAACTTCTTAGCCAAAAATATACAAAGAAAATTGGGAAATGATTTTTTCCCCCTATGTGGCAAGACATGTCAGCCATATATATCTCACCACATAATTGGCAGGAAAATAAAGCAATTTTATAGTCTTGTATTGTGCTACAATATGTTGGTTATTGTAAACCTTTGCAATCACTCAATTACAAGGTACCAAAGAGCAATGAGATTCAACAACAATAGTTCAGAACTTTACTCAGCTCATAAGTACCTCCAAAGTTCTGAAAGTATCCCAGTTTTCACATCCACACATCTATTACTTTTCCCCTGACAACGATTAGCTGAAATGCAGTAGTCTCAACTCAAATGTGCTGGTTTAATTCTACGTGTGTAAATCAATTAAGAATTGTACATACACTGCCTATTTGTCCAGAAATTTCTATAGATTATACCATAGTCATTAAATCACTTTAACAGCACTAATCTTCCAACCTAGACATTGCCAGAGGTATTTTTCGTATTTCAGTAGAGTAAGAACGGTCTAATCAACTCTTTGTGAGAGCTGACCTCTTAAACCTGGAGGAAGTACCAGCTCAGTGCTAATGTTGCCAGTCTTTGGATGATGCAGGAATCATTCTGCTTCCTCCAATCTAGGAAGTATGTTTGGGTTGATAAAGTTTTTCCTGGCATTGCAATGTTTTGCTACCTGGAATGATAGCATGTACTTTCGTCAGGAGGATATTCTCATGATTAACCCCACAGAAATGTGACAAACAAGTAAATAAGATCTGTAAGATGCATGTGCCACAGTGAAATCCCAGAACTTAATGAGATTTTAATAATTTAAATGTATAATAAAACTAGTCAGTTTGAGAATGATGGCCAACTGCAGTGACATAGCAGGCTTGAAGTCTTCAAGATCATCTGTTACAAAATCCAAACCATGTTTTCTCTTATTAGGATGGACATACATAATTATTTAAACTCACAATAATAATGCCAGTTCTCAGGGCTGTTCAACAAAGGACTCATAATAAAAGAGAACTAATTCCTCTTGGGATAGGGATAGTTAGCAGAAAAAGACTATACCTTATGGTATATTATTTCTTTCACAGAATCCTTGCTACATGAAGCGTGTAGGTTGAAAAATATTAATTGCGGTTGTGTGGGACTTGATGCTCTTGTTTGTAGGGTCCAAGCCTCATCAGCTGCAAAATCTGGAAAGTGTGGAGGGACCAAGTAAAGGGGTTTCAGACAGACAAAGTGTGGTCTAATGTTTAATGCAGTCAAATGCCACCCTGAAGAGTTGGATTCTTGCCTAACATCCTCACACATGTGACACTGAAATGAGCTTTCTGCAGTGGAGGGAAGTGGCCGTGCTGCTGATGTCAGAGATGGCTGGTTGTTCACCAGGAGGTGGGATCTTGGGGAGCAGATCTTCCTGCTGCTTGAGAAAGCTGAAAACTGTGCTTTCCTTACCCCAGGATGACAGGATGCAGGAGGGAAGAAGGGAGTACTGGGGCCACTTTCTGGTGTTATCCAAGGTGTCAGTGCAGCAAGCCTGCTCAGGGCAGTGCCATGGATCCTGAGAGCATCCATGTTGCTGGCTCTGCATCAGACAAGGACTGAAATATCTGGAGCAGCATTTAGATTGGGCTAATGTTACTTTTAATGTACTTTTAATGTTAATTTTTTTTAGGCACCTTAGCCTATGGACATGCACAGGTAAAGAGGGGGTGACTTCCTGGAAAACTTAGGAACAGCAGCTCAATCCCCACCATGGTGCAACACGACTGAGAATTGAAGTCAGATCCCCAGATTCCCCTTTTCCTGTCCTTGGAAAGTGAATCCTTCATTTTAAATAAGTGTTTTGTGGTCTGTGCCCATGCAGCACCTTGCAACGGACCCAGAAATGCTGGTACTTCACTCCCTCTATTAACTACTGAGAGATGGGCCATCTTTCACCTGAGATAGCAGGACCTGCACATTTGAAGATCCATTGCTGGATACATAAAAAAAGCCCTCTTTGCTCTGATTTCTGCTTCATTTTTCTGAGTAAGTGAAAAATGAATTCCTCAGGATGAATGTTAATTAGGTCAAATAAACGCAAACCAAAAGGGAACCAAAAAAAAAAAAGAAATGTGAGGATCACCTATTAGTGTGTGGTTGAATATTATGTTTTGGAGAACGTTACTCTCTTAAAAGAGGTAATGAAAGACACCAAGACATCATTCATAACTAGAGGAGTCAGCAAGCTCTGATTTATTCAGGAAAATCCATTGGAGTGGTAGGGAGGAGGAAAAAGCAAGACCAGCTTAATCTGCTGCTGAAGCTTTTATGCCTTTGTATCAGCTCCAGGAGTTTTCTGGCTGACACTGGTAAAATTCTTTGGATATCTCCTGATATTTCTTCCATCTCAGCTCAGCATTATGGATGTTGCACCTACTGGTTTTACCAAGTCCTACTTCTTCCTTATCTTCATGCTGTCACTCTTCTGACCTCTGTGACCTACCTCTGTGTTAGACCAGACCTTCTTAAACAGAACAGTGATGTATTGTTTTCTTTTGTTAACACCTTTTGCTGTGACCCTGCTTGTCCAGCTGTGCTCAGTTGTCACCACATTCTGGCTTCCAGGAGACATTCCTTCTCCAAGAGCCAATGATTCAGTATACTTTAAATTAGGCACCCACTGTCTGGTGAACCAAATCACTCAACCAAGTATGGTGTCAGGAGCTGCCTTCATAGCTCATACACAGCTCCCAAGAGGCATCTGATACTTCAGGTCCAGGTCTTCATCTGCACTGTTGGTCCTATATCACATCTGCTAGCAGTTTGCAGATATCTCATGTGTTCCATGGCAACTCCTTAATGGAAAGATCTCTATGTGTAGGCAGCTGAAATGAGGTCTAGGTAGTGGCTGATCTCACATCAATGCAGGAGGGTGCTGGTCTTCAGTTCTGCCACTGCCTTGCCCTTCTTTGCTCAGCCATGGGCCCCATGGAGTCCATTCCCATACCTCTCACCTGTCCAGGCATTCCAGAGCTGTGTTGACCCTGGTTTGCCTCACTGGTCCTGATCCTAGTCCTGATCCCAGACTGTGTCCTGATATTCCAACATGGTGTTGGCCCCATGGAGGTGCCTGTTGCCTGGGGGCCTGTGGCCTGATCCCAACTTTTCCCCACAACTTACCCTGCCCACACAATTAAAGTCATTGCTAACAAGTTCTTCCATGCTCACTGTCTGGTTGGTTTAAGCCAGTGTTGGGGGCCATGTGACAAGGAAAATAAGCTATACTATAAAATGGCCATACCAGAAACATTGGCCTGAAGACAAGTATCACAAGCAGCTTTAATCACATATCACATTCAGTGGGGCAGCACAGCAGCCAAAATGGAGATAAACTGAGCAACGTCAGAAAAAAATTGAGCTATTTGAAATACAGCAGCTAATTTAGTATTACTCATTTTCTATGCACTTCATTGAACAGATTTTTCTGTTTATTAATTCTGTCTCAAATATTTTTATAATACTGGGAAAGAGGCCTGACCCAATCCTTATACTCCAAAATTCCCACAATTTTAGAAGTATTAGGAATCAACACCTAATTTCTAGTTTTCCAAAAGACCACATCTTTCCATGGGAGGGAGGCAGTATTCCAGATCCATACAGACACTAATCTTGAAGAGTTCCAAATGTTGAACCAACTCTGAATGTGACTAGCTTACAGCATAAGCTCCTTCTTTTTTTCCTCTCTCTCTTTTTTGTTTTGTTTTGTTTGTTTGTTTGTGTATGTGTATGTGTATGAACACAGTCCAATGGGGTTTAACAAATCTATCACTTTGCTGCAAGGAAAATGGGCACTGCCAGGTGCAGTTTGGATTCCTTCTCCAGCTGAAAAGCTCTGATTGTTCATGCTTCTCAGAGGGATTAAGGTGAAAGACAAGGCTTGGTTTCATAACAGGAGAGATACTTTCTAATACTCAAGATATTTGGATGGTTATGCAAAATATGGTCCAAGAAGAACTCAGACTGTTCTGAAGTGGTGCCTGAAGGTCATGTGGGATCTTCCAGGTCATTTCTGATGGCACCAAACTGAGCCCTTGACTGAAGCTCAAATACCTTCTGCACATGTAGCCACATGGGGACATTTGTCTTTAGGTGTTTCAGTTTTGAGCTGTCTCCTCATTTGTGCTAGATGAAGTGGATTAGCACGGCACAGGCTGGGTCAGCTTGGTATAATGCTGCACAGAAAACATCCAAGGGAACAGCCCAGCTGTGGAGACGAGGCTGTGGGAGTCCCATGCTTGGCACAAGAGACGTGACCGGCCTGTAATTTATTGTCATCTGGTACAAGACTCTATTTTAATATGGGCTGTTGCAACTACTTAGGAAAACTGTAATGTGAGTGCAGGCCAAACAGAAAAGTCAAGTGATGTTCAGATTAAATTGATAAGAAGTCGAGTTGCCTCTTCCTGCATCTTAAATGAATGGAGCTTAACAAATAATTTTATAATGAGAAACATATCTGTGCATTGCATAGAGTTCTGAAAATTGTCAAGCTGGAGGCCAAACTAAATAAATTTTAGGATTTTCCCAGCTTCATAATTGTGTTATTACATTGCATGATAGAAACTGGGCTGTGGCATTAATTCTGCTCTTTGGCATTAAAAAGAAGAGGAAGTATTTCTTCTTTAATTGAGAGATAAAATTTCATTCATGGGATATTAGCAGAATTAGCTTTTTGCCTACTGAACTCTTTTCTGTATTTCTGATAATATGATTTAACTTTGGAACTAAAGAACTCTTTTATTTATGAAACACTAATCTCTATCAAGCAGAGAAGACAAAAATATCACTTATAGGAGACAGGGAAGAAGTACAAAGCTTTTAAACTGAAGGTGCCAATCTGCTATTTAAATGCTGTGCAGTGAATATTTGAAATCACCTGTAAATGTCCCTGTGAAGGCTGCTGGCATTGTATGCTCACCTCACCAGGGGTTCACATCTTTCCAGGTCTGGGATGCTGTGCAATGGGGACCTTCCCTGAAACCAGTGTCTGGAGGTCACTGCTGGATTGGTGCATTAGTCTTATCAGCAAGAAACACTTCCCATTGTGTGCTCAATATAGTATATCCATTTATTATTATTGTAATTACTGCCTTCATCTGGACACAAAAATCTCTGTTTGCAGTTCTACTTTGTTCAATGAGGAGGAAAAAGCCAAATGGCTGCTATTTATGAGAGGAAAGTGAGATCTCTGACAGATGTCCTGTGGATCTTTGTTCCTTAGGAATGTAGATAATTTTGGCAAAGATTTTTGTCAACATTTCACACCATGTCAGTGGTGGCAGGAGCGTCAAAGCACATTGAAGAATCATGAGTAGGTCTCATCTCCCAG
This sequence comes from Margarornis squamiger, assembly GCA_035222235.1. Taxonomy (NCBI): domain Eukaryota; kingdom Metazoa; phylum Chordata; class Aves; order Passeriformes; family Furnariidae; genus Margarornis; species Margarornis squamiger. Next base: position 138,861,285 of record JAWWTY010000077.1, on the reverse strand, counting down.
GCACAAGAGTTGTGGGATAACCTGGCTTTTCCTCCACTCTGTTGCCTTAATTGATGGACCAACCTTCTGAGGGTTGGCCAGAGAAGTCCTTCCACCATGGGCAGTGGAGGAAGAGTCTCTTTCACAGTCAATGTGGTGGTACTGATGTGTTTAGCTGGGAACATTTTTGTGCCTGAAAGACATTGGCAACATGCTGAGGTTATTGTATTATTTAGTGAGTGCTTCAAATTGCTCTGAAGACAGAAAACTAAATTGTCTCTTCCACCCTTGTAGAGAAATTAACCTGAAATGTCAAAGCAAAATCATTGAAGCTCCTCTGCTAATCCTGTCACCAGGCTGTTATTCCCTCAGTTATTTATGAAAGCTGATGTTGATTGTTTCTATTTCTCACTCTACCTCATTGTGATAAATTGTCCATAGAAGTAAAAAAAAAAACCCTCCAAATATGTTACACTGATTTCTTTTCCCAGCACACTGTCTAGGGATAGTAGAAAAACATACTGACATGTTGTAGAACATTGTCTCTTATTTACAAAGTGCCCAATAGCAGCTGAATATCTTGCCAAAAAATATGAGCTGTAATCTGTGGAATTAAACAATCCTAGGGAGAAAGAAAAATCATCTTTGTTGTTGTTACTCATCCAAATACTCTGGAGGTGAAATTGAGGTTGAGGTTTGTTTGCCATTTGGTGTCCCTATTCTTTTCCTTTAGCAGAGGTTGAGACAATTTAACAAACACTGAAAGTAGCATTTGCAAGACAAGCATCTGAACACCTTCTGTAGATGAGCAAATAGCAATCCTTGCTTCTGGTGGGGCATTAGCAGATTAAAACATTTTAGCTCCAACAGTGTCTAGGGAGTTGTAACACTCCGGCCCCGGAGCTCTGAGCTCACGGGCTCAGCCAGGAGTTTTGCTTTAAAATATATATATAGTGTTCTTTAATATCTCGAGATAGCATCAGAAGAATAAGCTACAGACTTCTTTTCAAGAGGAACTTTTATTGATAATTTAGGGGAGAAAATAAGGGAACTTGGTAAAAGCTCAAAAGGGCGCTGCACAGGCTAGACAAAACGTTCCACCAGAATACTGACCCAGCACATGCTAATCCACAACACTTAGGTCAAAATCCAATCCCTCCACAATACTTCAGTTAAAATTGAATCTCTCTAGCTCCAAGCCATCCAAAACATCAAGAATAAGGCAAAGAAAGAGAAGCAGAGGGAGCAACAAGAGAGAAAGAGGTAGAGGGAGAGACAGATCATGTAGCTACCACTGGAACCCTGTGGCAGACCAGCTCTCACACATCCAGAAGGCAGGGCTGTGACACGTGGCACACATATGCCTTTGGGTTTATGTACCTGGTTTCTCTAGCCAAACCCTTCAGGCAGGGCCTCTGACCCATGGGCCACTCTGGGGTTCCAGGCCAGGGTGAGGGGCAGCGTTCTCACTGTCCCTGCCAATCCGAGCCTGGCTCAGGGGCTTCAGGAGTTGTGGGGTGTTATAGTTTTTCCAGGCTGTTTGTGACTGACAACTGCTCCAGGGCCTGCTATGAGGGATACGATGCCACTTCATCTCTGTGAGGTTTGACCCTTCCCTTCCCCCTCTACACACACACGCACCCCTCACAAGGTGGTTCTGACCCAGCAATTACTGATCGGGTGTTTAATAGGAGTGTGGCTGCATTTGAACTGGTGCAGGGCTGTGTTCTTCATGTCTCTTGGACAATGAAGTTATTCTGATACATACGGCAAGGGACATCAGGTCAGATCCCAATTCAAGAAGCAGGCCATGCTTCACTGTATTTTGGTTTGTCATATAGCCTGTGTTTAGTTTAGTGAAGTGATATGCCATAGTGTTAAGGGCTTAAAATAAAAACCAGGAATTTTTGAATTACAGGAGCTTCCTATGAAATCTCTAAATACTGATTTCATTAACTGAAAGCATTTTTCTGCTTCTTAATCACATTGAGAAACCAAGAGTTTCTAGTAACATCACTTGAAGTGGCTGAGCTGTGCTATTTAGGTGCATTGAAGTGAATTAGGAGTTCCTTTACAGACAACCTTTTCTGACAGAAACGCTGATGATGACTCTTCCCAGTGAAATATCAACACACAAGGGCATACCAAATTCCTGCTGTACTTCCCATGTCTTATTCTGAGCTCCTATTTTCCCCTTATTTTCTGTTTGTGACTAAACAGCTACCAGGCTTTACCAAAGAAGCAAGTGCTAGTTAATGCAGGGTTATGTGATATATCTTTAACTGCTTGGAGGATCTATTTTACTGTAAAGGACATTGAAATGCAAGATATCTTATCTGGTTATAGAAAAGCTCTGAATATATTTTAGTTGTTGCCCAAGACATTAAACAATCATCAGCTGGCATACTTTTAAAATGGGCTTACAAATTTGTCTACCCCTTAAGTTTTGAGGGCAAAGCTGAGTGAAAAGCCCTGCATCATTACATCATATTAATACTTAAACAATACTAATTATATATAAATGCATAATTATTTTGATTAAATGACCATTGACATTGAAACACTGAAGTTCTGAAGCTGAATAAGGAAAAATATTTTCAGCAGGAGGGTAGTGAAACAGGGGAACAGGTTGCCCAGAGAGGTTGTGCCATCTCCATTCTGGGAAACTTTTTAAAGACCAGGTTGGATAAAACACTGAGAAACCTGTTGTGGTCTTATGAGTGTGCCTGCTTTGAGCAGGAGTTTGGGTTAGAGACCTGCTAAGGTTCCTTCCAGCATGAATTCCCCTAGAAGTCTAAGATCTTATGTACTTTGATGGTGCATTAAGACTTTAGCTAAGCAGGTCTACTTGCACTGCTGCTTTCAAATGCCATCCACAGAGGCTTTCCAGGATAAATGATTAATTGCAATAGCTGGATCAAGTAGATTATCTGGCCAGGGTTTTAGGACACACAGGATGCACAACTCTCACTGCTTTAATAGCAGTTCTGCTCCAGAGCTCTGCACACCTGCTTACCAAGTTAAAGACCACTGGGTGCCTGCTGGAGGAAGTGTGGGGGTTACATTGCATATTTCAATTGCACATTTTCCTTGCTCGTTAATGGCAGGGTGAAAGAGTATGTAAGATAAGGAGTTTATAGCCAAAGTGACCACAGAGTTATTTTTATTGCCTATGCATAGAAATAGGACCATTAGGGCTCGTGGTTCTGAACATCTAAATATACCAGTGCTCCAAAGGGCTTCCTGGAGAAACTGGTGATGTGGCCGTTGTCATTGGCAAAGCCTGGGCTTTAGTTGACCTTGCAGTAATGGATTGGGTTGATAGGACAGCATGCTTTGGAGCACTTTCAAAACAAGGAGACAAAGCTTGTACTTGATGAGGAGACAAGAGAGGAATACTAATGGAGATTTGTAATAGAACAACAGGATGAAAAAGGGAGATGTTAATTGTTTCGAATGGACTCTCAGAAATAAACAGAATACAACTGGCCTCCTTTTAATTTATGCAGCTTGTATTTTTACTGCTAATCTTGGGAAAGGGATCTTCCTGGCCAATTCTTTGTCAAAGTCAGTAAATCCACCTGCATTGATATCACAAGATAAAATTTAAAAAAATCCCATTAAAATAAAAATTCTTAATTTTCAGATATTTCGGATTACTCTCCAATAACAATTTTTGTGTTTCCCATTCCCATCCCAGCCTTGGGTTGGGTCATGGAAAAGCTGGGTAAAATGGTAGAGTCCAAATGGGTGCCTGAGCTCCCCTGAAGAGATACAGATGGTTATAACAGTGGATTTGCTTCTGACCCTACTTTATTATGTATTTAGTTTTAGCAGTTTTCACCACATACTGGTTCATGTGTTTCCCATGGAGCAGGAAGCTTCAGAAGCCACTGTAAGAGTGCTGAGGGCTGATATGTGTTTCCAGGAGGATGTGTCAGTCAGTATCTTTACAGGGTAATTTCAGAGGGGCAGCTCTTTGTGTGGAGATGCTGCCAGATCCACTGTCTACTGAGAGCTTCAAACAAGGTCAGTGCTAAAGGAGTGTGTTTACACCTTGGCATAGTTCTGCTGCCTTGGCCCATGTGAGCACTGGGTGTGGGTGTGAGCACTGAGTGCAGTTGCCTGCCCACAGCTCTGCCATCACTGGCTCAGGAGGGTTCCCCTCTGATGTGCTCCTGCTGCTTTCAGACCCACCATCATCCTGGTCGGGAACATTTCCATGGCTCACGTTGTCCTGGCCCCAGGCTATCTGCACTGTGGTAGAAACACAAATGCAGTAAGGGAATGTTCCTGGAGTAGACACATTTTTTTTTAGTGTGTGTGTCATTTAGGAGGTGATTTGATGCCTGAAGTGCCTCAGTAGAATTGGTTCAGCAGTTGCACAGTTTGTGTGCACTCAGTGCTGCTCCTAATGCCTGCTGACAATATATATGAAATTGATTTGCTTCTGCAGGATATATTTAGACTTAAAAATACATTCCTTTATGAGTCTATCCCTTTTCTATGGCTACCCTACTTGGAATTCACTACCAATCTTAGACACAAGTAATGCACATAGTTCTTAGATTTCATTCCAGATTCTGACCAACTTCAGAAAAAGTTCCTGCTAAAAATGAAGGTCACCAAATCAAAAACACGTCTGTGTGCATTAAAATCACTGAAGTGTGGACTGCCAGGCTGGTTAGGAGAGAAATGCTGGTCCTTGCAGTTGACTGGACAGTTTCTTCTTCACTGATTCTTTTTGAGAAGAATATTAGCACAATGAAACATGTGTTGCTGAAATGCATGAACACTGAGCTCCAGATATAAAGAGGTTGCTTGACTTTTCTGTCCCTCAATGTGCCCTGATGAGTTTGGAGTGGGATCCAGTAATTTAATTTTAATTTTTAGTCTTTAATCTTCAAGATCACTGCAGCTACTCAAAAGCTGTAGACAGAGGCAAATAACATTTTGTAATATATTTATTGAATGGTAATGCAAACCAGAGAAACGTCTAAAGAGGGAAGGAAATCATACTCCCTGTCTGGGAGGCACTGATCTGAATTTTAGACCAGAGAACCAGACATGGCTGAGACTGAGAAGGGAAGAGGGAGAGTTCGCCCGACTTTCCCCTTAAGAAGTAAATTACTGGTGAGACCACACAATATTATTTCAGTTTTCTGTCCTTCTGATCTCCCTTTACAAGTAGACATGCTCACATTTTGGCAGTCTGTCCCCCATTTTTGGAAGTGTTTCCCTTGATAAGGGTTTACATAAGATTCTTTTATTTTTCTTCCTATAGGATTAGTTGTTCTTGCAGCTGAAGTCCCCGCCAGAAAGTCCTACGCTCTGATTACTTCTAGTGTGTGAAAAGTAATAGGACATGGACACAGTGAAGCTGGTTTTATTGTTTAAGGCAGCAGTTTCCCTTTATATACCACCACTGCTGCTGAGTAACATGAAATGAGAAAAGGCTCAGTCTTTGTAATGAAGTCAGTATCTCCTCATCTGAAGAACAAGAAGAATTTCAATCAATAGAGCAGACTGGCTTGCTTTCTCTTAGTTTCTCTTTTTAATTTCTACTTTGCTCCTTAGCAAGTGCAGTACTCCATTTTTCTGCAGTCACTGGGGGATAAATTAGTCCAAGATCCTGCTTAGCACTGCTTCAATACTTAGACCATTTCTGATCAGTCTATACTCAACATGCAACCTATACTCCTGGATTTGTCATAAAGATTTCCATGGGAATTGTGTTCTCCAAACCAGGTTCTGTTTTGTTATTTCAGTTTAAAACCACAGCACTTGCACTGAAACCCTACCATTTTTTATCACCATCCACATCTATGCAATTTGTGATCCCCTGGAGGTATTCTGAATTTGCATTGGAATAACTAATAAGTTGAATATGACTGTAAACAAATTTATTGTGAAGATTTGCTCCACCAACTAACCACAGTGGTTATAAATCTTTTAAATTTCAGGTGCAATGAATTTGTATTCTGATGCTGATGTTTGAAGGCACAAGGTTTGTAAGCTGGTTTTCAATAGATGTCAGTGTTACTTTGACATAGATTTTGCTCATTATTCTTTGATTGTAGTAGGAAAACTAAAATTGTGTCTTCTGAATTTCCTGTCATAAATAGCATTCTATAGAACATTGGAACAGGGTGGGGCTTTCCTTAAGTAAGAGAAAGCATAGTTTACATACAATGACAGACAAGGACATTCAGATAGTTTCTACCACTGTCATTCCTTAAAAGATAAAATTATCTGATCAAATGTTTAAACCTCCCTGAAATATCCAACCAAATTGTACTTCAGAGAACTGCAGTTATCTTCTGATTAAATTTATAATTCTATAAAACTGTTCCCCATTAATTTTTCATATCAATGCACTTAGCTAAAGTCAGATTTAGATAGACTAATTCACTTAGACATGTTTTAAAGTAATACTTCTGTTTTGAAAGTCTATAATTTTCTCAACTATGTGCTGAAAGCCTTGGACAACAGAATAAACACTCTAATCAACACTCTAAGACAGCATAAACTATTTCTGGTGAAGATGACGAGCTGAAAGCTCTCTTTGGCCCCAGCCCTCTGTGGGCAGCCTGTTTTCTTTGATTTTTTTCTGGAAGGATTGTTCCCAGCTTTTGACCCCGACCCTATCACGCTATGTTTGCTGTTTCTTACTGTAAGGTGTATCTGTAACGTGGTGAGCAAGGCTTTGCTATGTAAACCCTTATCCTCCAAGACATGGACACTCTGCCCTTGAGGTACATGCTTTAATTTCCACAACATTTTTTGTCCAATTGATTCAACTTGAGTACAACACATGCATGCTTATAAGCATTTTCCTGGAGCTGGCCCACCTTGCTCAGACTTCGGAGGTCTGAACCCATATTCTATCACTTGTGAATCACCATGCTTGTAGTTGATACAACCGTGGCTGTGATGAGCCTCAGCCTCTGGCATGAATCACTTAGAGGGGAGGTCAGTGAGGATGATGTGGACTTTTGACACTCAGTCCCCTGAAAGGACAGTCATACTTTATTCCTCTGCCTGTACCACAGTGATTGTCACAGTGTTTGAGACCAGACATGGGTTTTGCAAGGGCTTCTGAAGAGTCAGAAAAATGCAGTAATCAGGGCTGAGCTTTCCTCATCTGTGCCCTGGTGTTGTGGTGTTGAACAACATGGTGTTCTGCTCCGAGAGCAGCCCAGAGGCACAGCCAGGCAGTAAATCTCACTCCACAGTGTGTGAGAGAGAGCACTTCACTTGGCATTGGATCTCATGGTAATAAAGGAGTGTTCTGGCTGAGGAAAAAAGGTCTGCATGATTCTGAGAGTGACATGTGACAAATGCATGTTTGAAACATCTTTGCATTTATATGCTTGCTATTTTGTAATACAATGGCCGGACAATGATCTAAGAATACGTTTTATCAAGTCCAGACACAATCTGCAAATACAGCTCTCTGACTGAAAAGATTTGGGCAACTCCAACATTCCTGTATCTAGCAACAGTAACTCCTTTCACTTTTTCTAGGAAATATCCCTGTTGGCAGCAAGGTGGCTGGAACTCAAAATCTTTTCCTAAAGCTCCATGTCTTTTACAGCTTCTGAGTCTCAGTTGCAGATAAACTATTCTGATCACACCAAATTCAGGCCATGTAAGCGTGGCATCTAAATCCTCAGCTCATGCTCAATTATTGTCCAGTGTTGGAGGTTCTTGTGCTGAACTGAAGGAGTTACATTACTTTCGTATCCAGGCTCAAACCACCAGTCCACAGGCTATAGAGAGATTTTTATGCAAACTACTGTGCTTGAACACCTTCATATTCCAGGACAAAATGGGCTCTGATATGAATGAAGGCAATATAGACCATACCTGAATGCAAACTGTTTGAAAACTGTCAAGGAGATGTGCTAGAAAACTATCAAAGAAGTTCAAAGTTTACCATTTGATAGTTAACAGAAATTCTTTGAAAGCACAATATAAGTACAGTCCCCCCAAAGTGGTTAAAAGTGCTTTTCAGAGCTCCCACCTCTGGCATAGCTTAGAATGAACAATAAAACTAGACTCCTGGAAATGAGGAGGTGATACGTATTAAGCTTGCTTTGAAAGTCTGGTGCAATAGGAGTTCAGTTCCTGAGAATATAATTCAAACAGATCCTACCCCTAAAATTATGTTTCCTGATAGAAAAAACTGGCAGAATGGAGTCAGATTTACAGCAAAGTTGTCTGATGATATAGTTTCAGTTCCTGAGGGCAAAACTATCTCTGTAAATGCACTTGTGCATAAACAACTTCCTAGTGCTCTATTGTTATTAAAGCCTGACTACCCTGTATGTGGTTAAAAATATTTCAAAAAGGTACCATAATCATGGAGATTAGCAGACAAGAAAGAAATAGTTGTATGTTTGCTTGTGCATAAAAATGCTCTATTCAGAAAACCTTGCAACTAATCTTTTTAGCTATGGCAGGAATAGGCAGAACTGTAGCCTTGAATCAATACCTGTGGGACATGATGACTAACAGACTCAACTGAGTTTTTTGTTTGGAGTGGAATGCTTAAACTTTGGGAGCTGGTACCAGCTGTTCCTTTGAACAATCCTGTACTTATGATTCAGATGAGGGTGGTTGTGTTGTACACAAGCAAAACTGATTATTTCCCTTAGTATGCTTACTAAAAAAATATTTTAAAAAACGGAAAGAAACTTTAGGTGGGTCTGAAAGATAGAGGAACCTTTAAAGTACTTGTGAATCAGTTTTCTGGTGTAACTGCATCCACATGTGAAGTTATTGAAAACACATGTGACTTGGATAAAAGATTACGTTTAAAGAAGGGACTAGAACTGGGCTAAAGACAACAGGGTACTGTGTTTCATCAAACACTGAGCTACACATTTTCGAATGTTTCATGTTAAGAGAAAATGTTTAGATGATTTTAAACAGTGCACTACTCCATTTCCATTCACTTGCTTATCACAGGGCTCTTATGAGTGTTTCTGTTACAGAATAATCCACCAAGGCCATTCATCTGGTTGCTTGCTTGGGGGAAGAAAATCGAGTTACAATATGTTTACTCTAAGGAATGGTATTATGTATTTGTAAGGTTTTGAGCTGGATGAACCATCTGGGGAGAAGAAACAGCAAATACAAACCTTGCCTGAGATTCATTATCATCATTAGTTTGCTGTGCATTTTTGGTATACAAACTGATAATAACTAGTATGTGGTGCAAATCACATTAACCAAATCTCTAAGAGAAGTTGATACAAATTCAGACAATTTGGTATTTAAAAAAGACTGAGATACTTTAAAGTAACGAACAGGCAATACAGAACATGATGGAGCTTTGGGAAAAAAATGTTTCAGGTATCCAAGACTCAGGTCATGCAAACTGCACTGTTAATTGTATCTTAGGATTTAAACAGCATTGATTTTTTACAACCCAAACGAAACTAGTTTTGTGAGTGGATTCAGCTTTTCCTGTGTATATGAAGTGCTTTGAGCATATTATATATAGCTAGACTCCTCGTGGACTGAATCCTCTGTGAATTCAAAGTCTCTCTCCTGCTGTTCTATGTTTCCTAATGAAGCTTAAAGTCAAAATCTTTCCGAGACCTTTGGTTTATTATTAGTCCAGGCAAGTCTGGTTCTGTAAGTAATAGCTACAGGAATATAGCATGAAATACATATTTGCCTTTGACTTCTGTATCCCAGTCATGAAGTGTTTTTTGCTGGAGGCAGTGGTGTTATGTAGCCTGCAACAAGGCCTATACTCCTTTTGCGACTGTGCCCCACTGATAATGATGTGTGGTCATATTGGTCCAGAAATGCAAGATTATTTTAGATTCATGAAGAACAGTAAATGTGTAATAAGATCAATAGGAAATATCATTATTTTCATTACCGTGCTTGGCAATTTTTTCCGTCTCCAGGAACCCACAATCTGAAAAAGCTCCAGTGATTATAGGATGCAGCAGCACCTCAGTGTTCCAGGCAGCTTGTTCTCCATTTAATGGGGGTGAACCTTTGTCCAAAGTCCTCATAAGAGAAGGATCTTTGCCACCTCTAGATATTGCTAGAGGCATCTATTAACAGCAACCTTCTGCTTGAACAGAGGAATTACTTACAATAGGCTGCTGTCCTTAAACCACAGATGAGGTCCCTAAATACAGAAATGCCATTTGAGACAGGAAGGACTAGAATATGACTGGAACTTTTTTCTTGGATTTAGTATGTTATAAGGAAGGAAAAATCAATCAAGCTATTTTTTTCAAAGGAAGGAGCTAAGCAGTGAAGGTCAGTTGTGTCCTTACAGATTTGGAAGAAATAAAAGCCAACTGTGAAAGGATCATGCACACTGAGCTCTAGACTGCCAGGGAACCAAGCAGATCTCATTCAACTCTTCCTGTGTTTTTGTATAGTTGCTTACATACTAAGTGAAGAAGGCTGAGGTCTAATAAATATACTGATGAAAATTCTTTCAGGAGATGGCTGGGTGGTCAAAGTCAGTTCGTAGGATGGAGGACATGGCCTGTTATAAAATGGACTGTAAAAAAGACAACTCTAATACTCAACTTCTATTCTAAACTCCATAGTCAAACTACTGCTAATGTCACCTGACACAGTAACGTTAAGCAAAGGCCGATCCCTGTAATTGTCTGATAGCCATGGGCCAAGTGGCACCATTGTGGGGGCTTCATGCAGGTATCTGCTGCCTCATCCTTTGAACTGGACCTCCCTGTGTCTGCACAGTAATGCCACAAACATCAGGAGGGTTTGTGTTTTGAGAGTAAGTACATTCATATATTCTATGCTGTTTAGAAAGACTGGAGCACATAATGGCACCATTTCCATAGTGGGAGATTGTTTCAATAGATGTGGCTGTCTAGGCACATGTACACTGCAGGAATGGAACTTCTGAGATTGTTTTTGTCTTCTGTGCAATGTGGCCTTTAGACTCAAAAGTTATCAAGGTGACTAGATGGTAATATCATAGCATAAATCAATCTAAAATAAAATAACTTCTTAAAATTAGATGAAATACAATGAACAATGTTACAATGCACTGATGACTGGCTTGTGAAGGTTTGATTTCCAATGAGAACTGTCACACAAATGTAGATAACAGAGAGAATTGCAGCAAGAAGAAAGTTAAACTTCAAGTCCTGAACTTCAACTTTCCTCTGAACTGGAGGAGGGAAAGCATTCACATATGCAGCACTTGAAAAATTACTCTATTTATTATATCAGTGTTATTTTCAAAAAAATGTGGTCTATGATTATTTGTTTTGGATTGCAGAGTAATCCCTGACTCTTGAAAGCCTCCAAAGTGTCTGTCATTAGCAAACACAGCATTCATTAGAGATAATTCTTCAAATTCAGAGAGAATATTTCTGTTTTCTATTGCCAAATGAAGGTACAGCCTTCAGCACCACAGTCTTCTTCCTTGCTCCAATAGGCTTGGGGGAGTTAATTGTCATACCTAAATAAATACTGTATGTATAATAACAGTATTCCTAAATGGCATAGAAACAAGGAAAACTATATAGACCATTATCATCCCACCCTTCTTTCTAAAAGCATGGAAACAAAGGGAAGGACTTGAATGTCCTTTACATTATCATTGTCTGTGTTATCATTATGTTTACTAGTCCTGACTTTGTCTGCCAAATATCAGGTCTCACCATATCTGACTTTTCTACTGTCTGTGGTGCTCTCCCACTGTAATTTTTACCTGTGAGTGTCCCATTACCACCACTGAGTGTTCAGCGTGTCACACATCATGAGACAGAGCTGTGCAGTGTCCTGCATGGCCTTGGCTACACAGTTTTGTTGAATATGCAGGGACAGGTTTGTTTGACAAGGGCAGAATGAAAAAAAAATAAAAAATAAATCACTCTTTTCTGCGGGCCCTGAGGAGTCCCAGGGCTGCTCTTCAGAGGCTGACAAGCCTGTTGTGCCTGCCTAGAGCTCATGCCATGGAAAGCTTCTTCTTCATTGACTTCAGGGCTAGGCAACTCTTGGCAAGTAGGACCAGGATGGAGAGATGTGCTTTAGCACTGCCTACTTTCTTGCTGCCAGTAAATGCTGCTCCTATTATTTCTAAGTTTCAACCAGTCTTTCTAGTGTCTGTTACTAGGGGACGTTAAACGTGCTGCAAATAATGTGTTCTACAAATGGAGGCTGAGTTGAATTTTTCAGCTTTTGAATTTAGGGAAAATCATTGCCCTATATTCTGGCTGTTTTGTCTGTGTCTATGCTAGTACCTAAAATAAACAAGATTGGGGCATAGAAGGAGCACTGTCCTACAATAGCTTATATTGTGTATTTGTTGGCATGCTTTTTGCCATGGTGTTGGCCCATGTTCTCCCAGACAGAGGCCTGGCATGGTTCAGAAACAGGTCAGGCCCTATTTGTAATAGGAAATTTGAATTATTTTATCACTTTTCTTTCTTCTTCTCTCTCTCCTTTTTTTTTTTTTTTTTTTTTTTTTGGAAAAAAAGTGTAACCATATGGATGCAAACTGTGTTATGCTACTGCATGCAATGCCAGGAAACAGCCCTTGTGCATTGTTTTAATTTGGATAGACACATAGCTTTTAATGCTGAAGAAGCAAAGAATTGCAATCTGGGACGCATGGCCAGACTCTTTTTTGACTTCCTTAATCATGGCGTTATGTGGTACTAACTGAAACTATGTGGAAGACCATATTTTTCATCAAAAAACCTGAAAACAAATTCTATTGCAGAGATTGCCACATGCAATGAGCAGTTTGGTGTAATCAAACTTGTACCTAAAGCAGATCTCCATCAATAATAGCATGTTATCTATGTTTTACTAACAGATTAACATAATCGCTATTGTCCTGCCCACTTAAATGATGGTTAAGCTTAAACTATCATTGTATTTTAATACCCTTTCACGTTGTTTTCCTGAAGAGGGAGGTGGAATAAGAGAATTATGCTGATTTCCATCAATCCAGCATTTGACTGACAAGTGTAAAAAGGCACAGTTTAATAAAGACAATAGCTAGATCTACCATTTCCAGTGCATCTGCCTACAGGGTAAGATTAATGTAACGTAAATTTGGTCACCTAAAGGGTAGGTGCTGAGTCCAACTTTCCAGTCTGGTAAGAAGCTCTAGAGGCTGATTCATGCCATGCTCAGAGATGTAGGTGGAATATATCATGCTCTGCTGAACCTAGACATCAGCTTTTTGGGTTGCCGTTACCCAGGGATTATTTATATATCATTTATTTATTCTTTTTTCAGTGCTTTATACTTTTTTTTCCTGTCACAAGCCCAGATATTTCTTTCCCATCTTTGATTCTACTTATCTTGCATATCTTTCCCTTAGTCTCTCACAACTCAAGGATTTGTTTCAGTAAAGCTGAGTGAAGGCCACACAAAACTGATTAATAAAAATGTCCCTTGGGTTGCCCAGCTTTCCATTTCTTTGAATCTTCATGAGATTGCTGTCAGCCCATTTCTCCAGATGAAGGTCCCTCCAGATGAGTGGTGTGCCAACCATTCCTCCCAGTTTGGTGTCATCAGCAAACTTGCTAGGCTACTCTGCCCCATCATCCAGATCATTAAGGACGATTTTAAAGAGAACTGGGCCCAGTATTGTCCACTGGGGTATACCTCTAGCTACTGGCCTCCAGCTAGGTTTTGTGCTGCTGGTCACCACATTCTGGGCCAGGTCGTTCAGCTGGTTTTCAATCCATCTCACTGTCTGCTTATCCAGACCATACCTCAACAGCTTCTCTATGAGGATCTTATGGGAGATGCTGTCAAAGGCCTTACTGAAGTCCAGGTAGACAATATTCACTGCTCTCCCCTCATCTACCATGCCAGTCATTTCATTGTATAAGTTTATCAAGTTGGTCAAGCAACACTTTTCCTTGCTGAAGTCAAGCTGACTACTCATGAGGATTTTATTATCCTTAACATGTTTGAAGAGTGTTGCTCCACTACCTTCCCAAGTATGGAGCTAAGACTGACTGGTCTGCAGTTTCCCCGATCTTCTTTCCTGCCCTTCTTGAAGGTACGAGTGACATTTACTTTCCTTCAGTCTTTGGGCACTGCCAGTCACCATGATCAATCAAAGGTTATTAAAAGTGACCTCACAATGACATCTTTCACCTCCTTTAGCATTTATGGGTGCATCCCATCAGTGCCCATGACATTATGTATGTCCAGTTTTCTTAAGTATGCCCTGACCTCATCCTCTTCCCCCAAGGGTATATCCTCCCTGCTCCAGCCTTGGTCCTGGTTTCTAGGACCTGGGATTCTTGCTAGTAAAGACTAAGGCAATGAAGGCATTCAGTACTTCCACCTTTTCTGTGTTCTGTGTAAGCAAGTCCAGCATTTTGTTGAGCAGTGACCCCATGTTTTCTTTAGTCTTCTTTTGCTACCTATGAACCTCTTGTTGTGTTTAACTTCCTTTGCCATATTGGATTTCATTTGGGCTTTACCTTTCCTAACTTTATCCCTGGATACTTGGACAAATTTTCAGTATTCCTTTGAGATTACTTTGAGACCATACAATAGAAATAAAAGCTTATTTCAAGGGTGGAATTGAAGAGGCCTTTTTCAATTAGCCTTTGGATTTAGAGACTACTCTTGATTAAAAATCATTGTTCCATAGGCAGAGCTGTGCTTAAAAATGGATATTAAGGGCAGTATTTTCATTCAGTATAAAATATTTCCTTTGAGCATGACACAAACTTCCAGGGGAGAAGATAGGATGATGAGAACCTTCCAGCACATGGAAGAAGAAAATCTGAAATATTGGAATTAAAACAGAAACATCTGAACCATTGATAGAAACAAAATCCATCAAAGAGAGAAAATGAGCCCTGTAAGGCAGAGTAAAAAAAGAAACCCACAATATACTATCATTTTTCCATAGCTCTGAGGCAGGATAGCGAATCAGAGAAGGCCATAGGACGACTGGGTAAACAGCTATGGCAATTGCTAGAGCAAGTTCATAAGGGAACTTCTCAAAGTGAAACTAAAGAGGGTCCCAGTACATTTCTATTGCTGATTGCCTACATTTGTTGTTCTTTTCAGAAAACTCTTTGAATAGAAATTAAGAAAAAAAACTCCAACAAACAAACCCTGCTGTTTATTCCAACTAATATATAGAAAGTCAGCAGAAGATTTAGGAGCATTATGAATGTCAAGGTAGATATTAAATTTACAGTTTAGTTGGCTTTAGCATTTTGGAAGATGATATTTAAATATCATATTACTTCAGTTTAAGACTGGGAGCAGATATTTACAAGAAAAGGAAAAAAGAAAAGCAAAGATTTAATTCCTCAAAAGGCAACCGCTTTAATTTCATCTTTCTTACCATAGTAGAATGTTTGAAGTGAAAGACTGATGACAGTCCTCAGGTTTATAGTCTCCTTCTGAATCCCTGAGAGACATGGCCTTATTTTACTTTGCTTACTCTGTTGAGTAAACTCCTGCCATGAGATCTTGGCAAGACCCACCAGTGGTCAGCAAACAGTTAAGATGTGAGAAATGGTATGGCTGGGGTCCAGGAACACTGAAATCCAATGCCTAATGGCAGGCTTTTGGTTTAATGTTAGCTTTACCTTAAAATCCTTATCTAAAGGGTGGGAAACAAGCTCTTCAGCTTCTAAAGCAAAAAGATTGGTTGGAAACGAAATTCAAGCCACTTCGGTAGGCCTGATTCAGTTGCTCTGATTCATCAAGTGAAAACAAGCCATTTGCCATCTGGTAATTACCTTGGGGACAGAGGTGTAAATCCCTGTTCCTTAATCTTCCCCTCTTTGAGAAAACATTTTCTCCTAGGTGGTCCAGATGGTGAGGGGCCTTCAAACAATGCATAGAGGTGACCAGTGATGGGTTGCTCCAGCACAGCAGGAGGTCCTGGGGTGAGAACACAGAGGGAGGGAAGAAGGGAGGGAGGGAGGCTTTCCTTTGCAAATGGATTGTCAGATGACTGAAAAGTGCTGCATAAGTCAGTGTGAGAAAGCTCCCTGTGGGATCACACAGCAGCCCTACATGAACCACCGCTGTCCCTAGGCTGGTGGAGACAGTCATTGTGGATGGAACTAAGCAAAGGCAGAACTAATCAACATGGTTGTTATTTCTCTCTGTATCTCTCTTTATATTTATTTATACATCTAAACTACGGTTGGAATGCCTCTTTCCAGTTGTACTGATTAAATGACAACCGTGTCGATCCTTACCCTCTTGGTTCAAAGAGAGTTGCCCTGTTTTCTTTTGAAATCTAAGCTGAAGGGAAGAGAAGCTGACCAGGCATCCAAGCTGGCTGTCACAAGAAAGAAGAAACAACATTATTTTAGAGGCTGTTTAGTAATGATATTTGCAGTGCTTCCCTTCAAGAGGGAGACTCCTCCTTCTCCTCTTCTGACTTTTAAAGTATCCAGGAGCTAAATTAGGCCACTGGGAGAGGGAGGCTGATGTTTCTCAAACTTTGACATGGTTGCTCACTTAGTCCTTGGCAGGTGTCACAGTTTACCACAGTGAGGGTACTGGGCTGTACCAAGGGGATGCTGTTTGTTCCATCATTGCTCTCAGTGGTGTACTTCATTAGCTCTGAAAAAGAAGAGACGAAGCATGTGCAGCAGGGACCATATTTTTTCCTATGCTCATTTTCCTTGTACACTCATGGCTTTAATTCCCAAATCTCCTGTTTTCCAACCTGGAGACAAACACTATGCATACATCAAAGATGCAGCACTGGCATGAGCTAACAACTGAACTAACAGGGGGGCAGATAAAAGTATTTTGGAGAGCTGCAGCCATCAGACAGGAAATCAAAGGTTCTTGACTTCACCAGGGTGTGGATCAGACATTGCAGATGACCCAGCCCTCAGATAATTTCTCCTCTTCTAAAGGGCCTACAATTGAAAAGTTATCAAATAACCTGCGCCCACAGACAACCTTTGGATAACCTCCATGCCTCCAGAACTGCTGTGCAGTCACAGATGGCAGCCATGAGGCATCTCAGGGCTAGGAGAGCTCAGTAGAAGCTACAAACAGGACCTAGAAAAAAAAGAAAGAAAAGAGAAAAGGGCTGAGGAGTAAATTTTCCCTTCCATTTACCCCAGATGGGTATAACCCACATGATGCAGAAGAACAGGTTTTCTTACAGAGATTAGACTAGTGAAAAAGACAGTTAAAAAACGTTGCCTGAGAGTTCAGACACAGAGATATTTTTGCACCTTTGTTGTACCAAACAGAAAAAGACAGAGGGCTAATACTTTTTCCTCAAACTCATTGCCCTTTCTCCACCACAAGTTCAGGTGCCTAGAAAGACAGTCAAGGAAAGTAAGATGCCATTTCATCATCTTGCAGGGATCTTGGTAAAGGCATATTCTACCTTGAATAGCTTGTGCCTTTCTAGATTTGTTGCAATGGGAATATACATCAAAGTTTGGCTGAATGGTATGTTTTTGGAGCATTTGAATGAACTTCTTCAACTGGTTTTGAAGTGTCCCCTTCATGCTCAAATAACAATTTTCTTGTGTGTGCCCTACAAAAATGCCATATCAGAACAATTCACAAAACCTGGCATGAAAGTACCACACAAGAACCTTTGCTTATGAAGAAAAAGTCCATTGATTTCACCAGAGCAGTGGATCTGTGTAATTCTAGCAAAATTGTTGTTTGAATTGTTTGAAGAAAATAAAAAAGTTGGCTAGTCTAACCACTGAAGCTGAATTAGAAGTTATTTGATAGTGTTTTTGAAAACAAATTAACATTATGCAAAGTTTTTAAAGCAATTCCATTCTTTATGAGTTGATGTTGAACTTAGAATGATCTGAAAACAAAAGCTATTTGATGAGATATAGGCACTAGGAGGCAAATTTAAAGCTGTGCTTTCAATGTGAAATCTTACAATTCCTTGACTTTGCAATGTTTCCCTTTTCTTTCTAATTTGAGAAAATGCCTGAGGTGTTCAGGGTTTGTATTTTTTTTCCCTGCTGTGATATACCTGGAAGGAGTGGAATATTTCCAACCTGTATTAATTAAGATAGATGGTACCTTTGCTAAAATCAATACTTTTAAAAACCAAAGGAACTCAATTTCCTTAACCTAATTATATTTTCTACATATTTTCTCTCTTACAGAAGATTTCGTCACTGTGTGCATAATGCTAAAAATTTAATTATCCCAATTAAAATTACTTAGGACCACTGTTACACTTCTGTTTAGGCATTGACATCTGAGTCTGGATGAACTAAGTCCTTAAGTAATAATCTTGCTATTGACTGAGATGTGTGAATGACTGAATTTTGTCCGGTGATTATGAAAATCAGATATTTTTTTCTATTCTCTTTGCTGTACTCATACTTCTTTAAGGTTTGTTTGTATTTTTTTAAAAAATAAATTTATGGAGTATGGCAAATATGAAGGATACAAAAGATCTCCTGGTTTTTCCCTTCA
The DNA here is from genome assembly GCA_035222235.1 of Margarornis squamiger. Lineage (NCBI taxonomy): Eukaryota > Metazoa > Chordata > Aves > Passeriformes > Furnariidae > Margarornis > Margarornis squamiger. The sequence goes on along the minus strand of JAWWTY010000077.1, from coordinate 138,842,862 downwards.
AAAACCAGTGAAAAAAATTTAGGCTGTCTCTGGAATTAAAACAATATTCAACAATAAAAGGTTCAAAAAGGTTCATTAGGAAATGATGAGAGAAGTTGTTATAGCTATTGAGAAATTTTTTCAACTGTTTTTTCCAAAAAAATTGTATTTTGAATTTAGGTGCATACCTCTGTGCTCCAATACTCGGCCAGTATGTTAGATGTCTTTAAAATTTGCGATAAATTCACTGTTGACGTGACTGGCTATCACAATAGCACATCCCAAAATGGATTTTCCCTATGGAATGTCAGACACTAATTTGGTCTCATCATCACTGTCTCATTCTACTCTCGCAGTGTCTTTGGTTTTGGACCCTTCCCACACTATTACTGCTGTAACACTGGACACATGGTGGGTTTACAGGAGCTGAGTTTTAAACCACGGTGTCAGGAGGTTCAACCTTTACAGAACTCCAGTTTCCCTAATGGAAAGATGCTATTTCCCTACTCAAGACTGTAAAACTCTGATATATTATGTCATTACTACTCTACTCAATTCAGTCCACTTTCTATGAGCTGTTTGAAGGTACAGCCTCTTCTTCCTTTTGCAGTTTCTTGCAGAATTCATACATGTGAATTTTAAGTCAGATATATTCTTCCTAACCTCAACATCCAAAACATGAAAATTATTAGCAAAGTTGATGTAATTTCATGAAGGCTTTTCAAACTTCAAGTACAAAAATCCTTCCATTGATCTTTTACAAACTCTCCGACTCAGTTTTCAGCAGCTTGTTATGAACTCAATGTTTATCGATCTAGGCTTCTTCTTCCCATTCAGTTTAGTCACTTTATAAAGCTTGTACCTTTGGAAGTATAAGAAAGTGCACATGCATTTAGAAACACTAAAGAGCCACTGCAGACAGTTAATAATGTCATGCTTACCACTTGCTTTGTGGACAATCTAAATTTTACTATAGAATTTTTGAAGATCATTTATCCCTCTTAAAAGGATCACACAGCCTGAATTGAAAGGAAGGAACATGATATTAACCTGAGGGCTTGTTAAACTGCACTGTGGTTATAAATTTTGTGGAATTCCTTTGTATTTACAGTAACTGCCAAAACAGATTTAATCCTTTAAGGCTTCAAGATGTACATTTGTTGGCTTGTGTGCTGGGACATTTTCATACTGGAAAATGATGTATATTTTCCATATACACTGTGGGCTTCTTAAAAGAATGGGTAAAATCTACTTATTTTTGGGATAGCGTGAAGACTGAGAAGCCAGGAAAGAGAATGGGAATTCCATGGTGTGATACACTCATGTCCCAGACATTGGGATATGGACTGAAATAAGTGTGGGCACCAAGAGTTAACAACTAAGTGCATCTGAAGCTTTGCCTGAGCTCAGAAGACTTTCTGCTTTCCCGAAAACCACGTAGCTACAGCAAACTAACAAAATCAATGTGGGGATGACTGCATGGCTATAAGGATGCTCGTACCCATGCAACTTGCTGTGGAACTTGTTTGTGACAGTAAATGCCAAGGGAGGTTGTAGAGCTCAGAAGCAGTGAAACAAGCCTCATGCAGAAGTTGAAATATAGAAGGAAAATATTATTGAGGTAAAAGGAAGAAATGGATTTTTAATATTGCTACTATTTGTGGGTTAAGAACTACAGGATTTACTAGGTGTTAAAAATCTTTTCCTTTGCAAGGAAACATAGAAAAGATTTGCAATGCTCCAAGGACAGCAGATTTTCACTTAAATGAAAGTAAGCACAAATGTGTAAATATTTCTGTTGATTCAATTCTGAAGATGATCCAGTGGTAGTTTTGCCATTGGCTCTACACAGCATAGATGTGAGATGGACACTACATCTGCATTATAAATCCAGGCTGTTATAATTAGAAATGAATTTAAATATTGGTGCGTAACTCTGCATCACAAGTTTCCAAGAGTCTCATATTGTCTGAAGCTGTGATTTTGGTTTGGGCCCACCTCCAAGGCAGGGGGAGGCTGATTAGCTGCAGAATTTGTCTAGATCTTGGTCAGCGATATTTTTATATTTTTGTGACTCAAATGATGTATGCTGTAGTATGAAAGCAATACTTTTCACTCATTAATCATACTTCAGGAAATGGGAAGCACATGATCACCAAACAACATAAAGTATGAAAATGAAGACAGGAATTATGGTAAGTTAGCCAGTGCAAAAACCTTTATTAGACCAAGAAATACAATCAGGAGGAAAAAAGTTCCCAGACAAAAAATTTCACAGACTTTTTGTTCTTACTGATGTTATTTTTTTTTCTTGGAGGTCTTTATTAATCTAATAAACTTAATAAAATATTAGGTATTACTCTTTCGGTAAAAACAGCTAAGAAAAAGAACATTTTGGTTCTAAAATCTTTGGGGAAAAAAAGCATATACATACATAAATAAACTTCTTATATTGTTTTTGATATAATAAATTGTTCTGTTGAAGGTTACTATTCTGTGGTTTTTTTAGGGATTTCACAACTGAAGTAGAATTACTCTGTTAAAAAACTTAAGACCTGGGTAACTGAAACTTTGCCTCTACTTACCAGTCATAACTTGATTTTAAAGTTTTGGGATTTTGCTGGCAGTAAAATGGTTTAAAATAACATGGAACATGTATCTCCCACCACCACTAATGACAGAACCAGTTGCTGCAGTAGAGAAACTAAGTCCCTGACTGTTCTTTTATGTGATTCTTTCCATAGTTTATCCTCTCCACTTCTCACAGCCAGCAGTTTGGGGTTTTTCCCATCCAAGAAAGGATGGTTTTTAGCAGTCATGGATAGGAAAATCATGGACAGGAAGTGGACAGTCATGGCACTCATGGACAGGAAGCTTGAAGAGTTTCTTTTGAGGATCCAGTTAGTGCTGTTAGGCTCCACAGGCTCTTTGGAAGGAATTGCACACTACTTGTGCTCCAGATAAAAGGTGCTTTCTTTGGGTTTATTTTAAACCTGGTGCTTGCTGGCTTCCTTAGGCACCCTGAAGCAATTGCTTTGTAAGAAATAAGAAACATTTTCTTCCTTTTGGATATTATAGACCCTTATCCATAGTCTAGTCTGCTGTCAGACAATATTTAGCTCAGGGTCCAGCATCTCTGTTGTGCTCAGGAAGAGCTCAATATACCTGCCAGGGAACTGGGCCGTGGTGCCAAGTTATGCAGCCCACGTGGAAAGAAACTACTAGATGTGTGTGGGGCTTTCCTTTGGGGAACCTGGGAGCTCAGTGCCATTTTTCTATGTAGATATGGAAGAGCCAAGTTTAGGGAAACAGGCCCAAATTAACACATTGAGTAAGAGCATACTGACAGGTTTTGTTTTGTAATGACAATAAATGCTGCATTTTTTAATGGTGGATGTTGTCTTTTTTTTGATTTCTATTTTGTTACCACATGCTCTTGTCTTTGATTGGGAACAGTAAAAAGCTCCACTAAACCTACTAAGAAAATAAAGGAAGGAGTCACTTTTTGTGAGGTTCCCAAAGGTCAAGAGAAAACAATTTCCAGTGATTTAGTGGGTGAAAGGCCTGGCTAGGAACTGAATAGATACACTGCACTCCCCAAGAAATGATGGAGAACAAAGAAAGCCTTAGATGGGAGGAGGAACTGTGAGCCTGTGTGTGTTCACTCGTGTATTTGTAAAGCAAACCTCCAAGCTCCAGGGTGATTTATTTATTTGCAAACACCGCTCATTCGGAGAGCCTCCTGAGATGCCCATCTCATCTTCATGGGGGTCTCCACCCTGCTTGTAAAATGAAGAATAATGCATAAGGCTGTAAAATAAGGAAATAAATTTCTTTTCCAAACAAAGCCTAGCCAGGGTGCCTCACCACAAGACATGCTCCTGGCACAATCACAAGGACTGTAGTCACCAGGAATATGGACAAATGATTAGGAGGTAGAAGAAACCTTGAAGTGCTAGGATGTAGTGGTACATGACATTTGCTTAATAAGCAGTTGAAGTGTAACAACAATGACTTTCCTAGGGAAAAAGAAGTCTTAAATTCTCTGTGTTCTGTTACTGATGGGCCAATGGTCAAGGTGAATTTAAACCTTCAGGGTTGCATGTATTAACACACATGTACAGATGTGCTCAAGCTAAAAAGTTGTGTCACTCTTTGATGTACTGTAGCAGTGAGGTATTGTTGTGACTTCTGTGAGAAAAATCTATGAATTTTAGAATTTGATTTCACTGATCCAAACATCTGGGTAGAGTGATCAATTATCAGATTTATTCAGCACATTTCTGTTTTTAAAATGTAGGTGGCATGTAAATTGTCAAACTCACTTTTACAATGATTGCATGCTGGGCAGTTTTGCCTTGCAAAATTAAGGCTATCCCCATCCATTGGTATAAGCAAGCACTTACAACATTCTATAAAGCTGTGCCATGAAATCTTACCAAACATCAAAATTCACACCCAAATTTTTGACTAGCAAGGGACATTGCTTTCTAATATAATTTGGATGTCTTTGGCAAAAAATTGCTGCAAGAGATCCCTTGAATTTAATGAGTCTGAAATCCCATTATTTCATGAGGTAGACTAATGCAGTGTTTATATAAAAAATATGCAGTTATACTTTCACAAGGATGCTTACTATGTTTTTTTGAGTGATTTGTTAAAAAATTTTTTTCAGGAACTGTGAATATCTGGCCTGAAATTGTCTCCATGTAACAGCTGTACTTCGCAGTACTACAGACTGGCTCCAGGGAAGCCATTGTGGTCTCTCTGTTCCTGGGATTTTAAAGCTCTATTGAGATGATAGACCGTAATGATTTGGAATGAGGATTATGGTCTATCACTAAATAGCATGGTATTAGGCATGTACCACAATATAGTCACTATGGTTTTTTATGAAATATTCTTGGAAAACTCATCCATTTGTGCAATAATAACTCACCCCAGTGTAATTTATGTGTAGAAAGAGTAGGACTACGCTTTGGGAATGCAAACAGGAAATGCATTGGTGCAGGTTGGAGATGCAGAACATCAGAAAGCAGAGGCTGCATGATTCTTAACTGGAAATGGTGGCCTATGCTTTTTGTTGTAGGTGTGTCTTTGTGCTCTTAACAGCACACTTCTGTAGTGCCCCCAGAAATTCAGTTTATTTATAAATAAGGGCTTCCAGAGCAGGGTGCAAGCAAAAATGAATTGCCAGAGCTCCTTTGCCTCTCAACTTCCCTTTGCGCTGGGGAAAAAGGTCACTAAAACAAATTTAATCTTATCTCACTCATAGTTCTATTGCTTTTCTTTGTCTTTTATACTTGGATTGAACATAAGAAAGAACTTACTTAATTCCTGGTGACTTTTTTACAAATTTCCCCTTTCTGAAGTCGGAAAACAAAATGCATGTGGCAGATGGTGTTGGTGGCTTAGTAGGATTTAACCACATTGGAGAGAAGGTTAATATTCTGATAACAAGTAGAAGCTCTAGGACATTAGTTTTCATTTGTAATGTCCGTGTACATCACTGATACACTTTTGGGAGTGATCTCATTGCTCCTTGACACTACTAGTTTTCTGTTTTCATTTTTAAGGATACTTTCCTTCATAAGATGGAAAGTGTCTGTTCATCTACCACAAGGGTGCTTTACAGAGAGGATATAAAGCTATAATAGAGTGATCTGGAAAAAGGTAGCTTCAAACACTCTTCTCTGTTCAAAGAAAAAACGAACAGGAGGTCTGACTTTACTGGGAAAAAAAGGAGAATGCAAAACAAAAAAATAATTGCAATTGTGAATGAAATAAAGATTCTGCCTGGAGCCACAATCAGAAGGCAAATCAGACAATAATGCCTTGAAATTGCAGATTAGACTTTTGAGTGTATGTAATACTTCTTGGTGGTTGCAGTCACTACCAAGCACCAGCAAGGGAACCTCGTTCACTTTCTTAAACCCAGCAGTTCTTACTTCCATGTAAGGTCAGAAAGAAGCAGTGTTTGCAGAGTCTATACAGAAAGAATAAATAATTATTTTCAACCTTCATAAATTATCATATAGGAAGCAACCCAAGAAAAAAAGGTATAATGTGAAAATGAGAGCTCAGCATTTAGGGGTGTCTTGTCTGCAACCCTCTTCCAGGCACTGAGTAAAAATATGGCTGTTGCTGTCCTCAGCAGAGATCTGTATAGAAAAGAGGTCAACCTCACATCTCAGCTCTTAGCAGGCCCTTAGACATGCAAACAGTCTTGATGACTGGAAAGCTAAACTCACACACTCAGTTACAGTTCAGCCAGAGAGAATGGTATTCCACGTGATTTATGTGACATTGTGTGTGGTAAGTGACTGTGTTAATGTATTTTTTCACTCCATATTTATTGCCTGGCTAGACTTCCCTAGTTCTGAGTATGTGCTCTTCTCTGACAGATCAGGAAAGTCATAATAAGCAAGTGCTCCTTTTCTACAAACACTCTTGCATTTGGAACCTTGCAAGGTCAATCTTTCCTCTGTTTCTCTTCCCATGGAACAGTGCCATGAAAGAGGAGAGTCAGAGACCCTCAGAAATTGTGACCTATTTTAAAGATGCTGGAACATAGTGTGCAATGTTCATCCTCTTTGACAGAAAACTCTCTTTTGTTTTCCACAGACAATATTTCTATAGCTGAAAATGGATGTAAAACAAAAGCTATTGCTGTGTTAGACTAAGTTGTTTCTCTGTGAAGCAGCTAATGGAAACAGAGAAGTGCAATAAACCATCAGGACAGCTGAGCCTTCCACCACACAGCCGCAGTCAATGGAGTCAACACAAAAGGACAAGGCTGTGAAGAGCTACAGTCTTTGCTAACCTGATCATATTCTGAATGAGTCTTCATATGTTTAAGGCTGGGCCTTGAATCACATATTGTGGATTTAAGCTTGATCGCCTATGACAGAATCTGGCACTAAATCTTCTCCTGAAACTATCCTGAAATATTTGGCTGTAACTAAATTGTGTTTAACTTGCAAGAGGAACTGCTGTGCAGTGGCAGCTTGCTGCCATAATGGCAGCACAAACTAAAAATAAAGGTGCAGTATGCTCAGTGCAATCAACCAGACTGGTTAGACACTATTGAGAAATATGCATCCACTCTTCTATATGCACAGGCAATCTGCTCCTATATAGGTGTCATCTTCTTTCAAGGTTCAGTGCCCGGTTTTATTTACCATTTGATGCTGCCTAAGTAAAGTGAGTTTGTGAGATGGAGGCTGTTTTAGGCACTCAGTATTGTTTGAGATGCCCTCAGGCATCCTGACTTTGTCTGGCCTCCATCTGTTGCTCCAAGCAGGTATGGGTCTGGGTCTCCTATAAATTTTGTGTTGAGTCTCCAAGTCCACATGGGCCTAGGTATTGACACCTTTGATGGAAGACAACCCCCGTGTTTAGGCAACTGAACTGATGACTGTATCTCCAGTGACTATAACGGAATTGCTGGCTCACAAGTAGGTATCTGTATTCAGATGTCTTACTCTTGAAATGCAACTTGCCCTCATTCTCCCAAGATATGCTATTTTTCAGACTGAGACACATGGTAATCTGTAGATTGGTCCTGAGAGGTCTGCAAAAGATGACTTAGCATAACGGCTATATATGCCAGAAAACTCAGCAGGTATGTGAAATTTTCAAAGGGTCTGCATCAACACTGGAGACCCTTTCAGGGGTCTTCACATGTTGAAGTGTTTACAAAACTGGTATTGAAATTTTAGATGCCACAGTGTGTAAGTGTGCATGCTGCTGCCTTTCCCTACCAGAGGACAGACAAACTTTTGAAGACAGAGGTTTTGGCAGCATGGAATTGTTTTGTTAGGATTAATTAACCATGAATAGTTATAAACGATAATGTAAGAAACACCATACTGTTTAGACCAATGGTCATTCTAGTCTAGTATTTATTGACTATCCAGAAGCAGCAGAGGATATGGTTTACTGGAAAGCATGTAAGCCTAGTCCTTTTAGTATCCTGACAGTCCCTTTAGTGTCACTTTACAGTCGTATTTTCTATAACTTTGTCTACTCCCATTGCAAATTTGTGTTTACTTATTTCAGTCTATACCAAAGTGCCTGTAAGACATTTATCAACACACTGTAATCAGTAGGCTGACACCTTAACAAACATGTGTGTTGATATTATTTATAATTGTATTTAAAATTTATGTATCAGGTGTATCTTCTGACCTCTCGAGGGTCATGGACTTCAGGTGCTAGGCACTGTAAGAAGCTGGACTGTCCATAATCTATCTGTTGTGCAAGGGTTTGCTATTTTTCCTGTTTCAGGCAAAAAACTCCACATTTAAATGGAATGTTATCTTCATGATTTGGCCTAGTTTTTTCCCCACTGATAAAAGGAAAAAACATGAATGCTTTTATTTTAAAAATGTTTGAGTGGAACCTTTGTTAATGTTGTGAAACAGCGGTAACTCTGAGTCACAAAGTACTTAGTTGAGATATTATACAATCACAATTTGTATCAAGTCTCTCCTGCTGTTTTAATTTTTGTCTACACCCATTTTTCATGTTGACTTGACAGGGTCAGGATGTAGCCTTAGAAATGGAGCATTTATCTTGCAGTGATAAAGTTTATGCCTTTAATGTTACCTTTCAAATACAAGAGAAGTCTGACAAATTGTCTGGGTTGTTTCAGGGTTTATTTGCTGTAGTGCTCCCTGGTTATGAGCATTCCCCCCTTATTTCATGCAGTTACTGAATTTCAATTCATTAAAGCAATTTAGCCATATACTTTTCAACCGGACCAGACACCTGCTAAGAGTTACGCATGTGCTCAGATGCTCTGCTGAATCAGTCTTTGCCTGGATTGCTGTCAGGGACAAGCTACGTGAACTTCTGAAAATGACTTATGATATGATCGTATCTAAGTCAGATGCCTATTTATACTGAATTAGTTTGATATGTATGTACTACACTATGTAAGGCAATTTGTCTCCCCTCTGGCTATCTGAATCCTTGGTATTTGTTCATAAAAGCATTTTCAAAGCAGAGTCCTTTCTACCCTTGGGTTTTTAAAGTTACTCCTACCTGCTACAACTGTTGAGTTTTCCTTTACTGTTCTATGAAGTCAAGGCTGGCAGAATTTCACAACATCCAGCCAATATCCGTGGTAAGTTTTGGGAACAAATTGATGTGTTCTTCCTTTTTCTCATTTCAGCTTAATAAAATCTTCCCTTGTGCAAATTCTCAGCAAATGACAATTTGACATTTTCCAGATGAAGCAGGGATAAGAACTGGAGATCTGTTCCTTCTCTTTAGGACAAAAAATCTCATGTAAAGCCAGCTGGGAATTTTGCCAACAGGAGCTGGTCTCACACAGAGATGTCCAAATGAAGTGGGCAGTGGGAAGAGAAATGCAACCATGCTGCCAGAGAGGCAACCAAAAGGGCCTGAAGAAGAAGAACCCCTCCCTCTAGGCAAAACTGAGAGGTGGTGAGCATGGTTTCACAAAGTCTGCATGGAGCAGTGTATCTGAAGGGCTTGCCAAGGTATCTTCCTGAACTGGTATCTACACCTTGAAAGAAGAGCTGATGTTCAACAAAATGCTACGGTGTTGAAACATGACTCTTCCAGTGAATCTGCCTCCTGCCTTCACATGTCCATGTGGATCCAGACATAAGGCTAATGGAATGATAGATAACTTACAGATGAAGCTGACACATCAGTCTTAACTTGAACAGGGCCTTTTCTCTCCTTTTTATTGCAGAGGGTAAAGGATATGGCCTTATCTTGGGCACTCCATGACTCCTGTCAGTTGTGTTACAGTTGGAATGTTATTTAAATCCAATTTCTTTTATCTGAAGGTATTTATGTGAACAGATAAAGCATAAGCCTTTATCCTAAAGTGCCCTGCTCCACTTTAGTGCTCCAGATAACACTGACTTGTGCTGGAGCTGCCACTCTGCAGACAGGAAATCAGTTCTCTCCCCCACTCTCCTCTTGATCTTTTGTGGTGGATAATGGGGATGTGTGTGTGATGATACTGACAGACCTCAGGCCGCAGTCCATTAAGAGGTTAGAGGGAATCTTGCCTTAAAACTGTAGGATTCTGCCTTTTTTTACTTTTCTTTTCTTTTTTTTTTTTTTTCCCCTGCTGTAGTCACATTTTTTTGAGCTGGGGAAGAGAGTGGGACAGTACAAAACTGTATTTACTGTTTTCCTCTGAGTTGAAGCCTCAGTTTATAAGCCAGCAGGTTCCTTTCACTCTTCTCACCACTCATAAGGAGCTTACTCAAGCAGGCCTGTTAATGTATCTGAGGGAAAGTGCTACTCAGCATGAGTGAAACTGTCAAGAACTGTATTGAAGCGGAATATATGAGATTTATGGATTTGAAATGCAAAAAACATTAACTGAAATGCAGTCAAGTGCTTTCTAGGACTGCTGATAGAGCCATTTTTAGGACGAAGCAGAAGAGCTGGGAATGAAGGAGTGAAGTTGAGTCTGAAAGAAGAGGAGTGAGGGGAAAAATGGTTTTAGCTATGCTTTTGTTTCTCACTATCCTACTCTATTTTTTACCCGGCAATGAATGAAAATATTTTTCTCCAAATTGAGTCTGTTTTTTTTATATGACAATAATTGGTAAATGATTTCCCTGTCCCTATCTCCAAGCATGAGTTTTTAAATCTTTAAATCTTCATCTGTCCTGCTGAGTAAGGAGAGTGAGAGAGCAGCTGGGTGGCACCTGAAAGTCAGCCCAAGTTGAACCACCACAGTCACCCATGCACTTCCAAAGGTTATTGCTAGCAATCTCCATAAGAAGTTCTGAAAAGTTTGAGATATGTGGAGTGGGAGATGGGAAGCTGAAGGAAAATGTCATATGCAAAAAAACCGGACACAGAGACTCTTATGACTGCACTTAATTTTTATGAATATCCCTGATGTAGGAAGAAGAACATGTACTGTATAAGCTCTGGTAGAAACACAAAGAGGAAAAACATGTTTTCCTACATAGGTCTGTACATACACATGTAGGAAATTTGGGTTTTTTTATAATAATTAGTCATCAAAGAGAAACAAAAATGTTATTGTATGCCATCACAAGCTCAAGAAACTTCTTTAAGAAATGGACACTGACTCGCTTTCCTTAATCATTGGAACAATGCATGTAAGTACCCTCTCAAGTCAGTGGAGAGAAAGAAATCTTTCTGGTGTTTGATTAATCTGACCTACAACAAATATAAGGAGGCAAATTTTACAGGTCGTGTAATGAACATTTGGAATATGCTGCCAGTGGAGGGCATATAGTGCCCATACAAGCACAGAAAAGGCTTATATGGGTTAATGGACAAAGGGGATGGTAAAGGGAGTGGTCAGGGTTGTATCTTCCATTGCCTCTAATCCAGTGACCTTGAACACTGGTAGAGTTCAAGGGCAGTGGCCTGCAGAAAGTATCCAGAGCTTTTCCTACCAGCATCTTCTACCCCTGCTGCAGGCAAAGCACTGGACTCAAAAGGACATTTCTTGTACTCTGATACTCCTTATGGCCTCAGGCATTACTCCTCCATTTCCACCTGGCTTCCTCTTCTCCTCACTGTCCCAGATCTGACTGCCCTATACATATCCCACAGAAAATATAGAGACAGGGACACAAGGATAGAAAGGTGAGAACTGATGGACAGACCTTACTCCCATGCAGAAAGCATGTATTTTTTTGTCTTTTACTTCTAGGATACTGAGGTTACTCTGCTTGGAAAAACACGTAGATGTTGTTTTAGTCAGTTAAAAAAGAATGATATTTTGTTGTACCAAAAACTGGGAATGTCTCCTATCTAACAGCCTTCGGTATTGTACTCAGCCTTGAATATCTATGCCTTGAATATTTCTTTCAAATAGTTAATAATCATAGCTCTTATTAGTAATGCTGTGAAAAGAGCAAAGAGCCACTTAAGGGGCACTCTTATTTCATGGCCAAAACTGGAATAACTAGAGTTGAACTAAAGGGGTCTATTTGGTTGGAGTGGAAACACACCTGAAATAAGCCAGACCACAAAGGCCATATATAACACTCACTGCTCCAAGGTGCTACAGTGCAGCTAAGCTACTTCTCTTGGTGCTGAAACACAAATTCTGCAGGAAGGACAGGCTAAAGTGATGGTATTTAATCCACCTACCTTGAAACATTGGCATTTTGGAGGGAGCCACCAGAGCTAGTTGCTTAGAGGCCCTTTTCAGTCAGTGGGAGAAATATGTGCTTCTAGGGTGGGATTTATCCAACGTACTTCACACTTCTCTGCTGGGTTGAGACTTACAGAGATGCAGATGTCTACTTTCAGGGTGCTTATGGTGTGGCCAGAGAAATCTCTACCTTGAGGACTGAAGCCAACAGTGTGGGTTGGATATGGCAAAGAATTTCTGTCAAAAGTGGGAATAGGCGAAAGGAAATGGTAATGGAAAATAGTACCAAGGTTCCTTTTCATGTGTGGAAGATTTAATTTTTGAACTTGTAATTTTTAGACACCATTTCCATTTCAAAATAAACATATATAGAAAAGGGTTAATGAAAGGAGTAAAAGAGCCTTAGGGGAAAACAATTTGGACTGAGCACTACTTTTCACCTTTCTAATTTCATTTCTTCTAATAACAATAAAATAGTATTTTGGACTGAGCCACACTGAGGTGCTTGTGTGGGCCTAATAACCCCACTAAAGAGAAACAAAAAAAATCCCAATCTATTACTTGCCTTTAGACATCCATTTTTCTACCTCTGTGGGAAATCGTTGTGATTACAATGATAACACCTTCTTTTCTGCTTTTGCATCTCCTGTTATGTAGATTGCCATGCTGGAGACCAGAGATTACCTGCAAAACCCATTTGCCTGCAACGTGCTTTATTCCTCCTTTTTGCCCTACTTTGTGAGTACATGTACTTGTCACTCAGGAGCCTGTGCCAGCACACATCTCTGAAGGATAAGGGTGAAGCTCTGGAAGGATTTTTAAGAGAGGTGAGATCAGCTGATGACAGCAACTTTTCCCTGGGTTTTCTGGTCCTGCCTAATGGCATGGAAATGGATGTGTAGTGTAATAGCAGTCCTTGATATATTTTGAATCCTCCTGACTTTCAACACAAAAAGCAATATTTTGGTGGTATAAATAAAATGAAAAGATATATCCACTTGTCATAAATTGGTTTTGCTGTTGTCTTATGAGACTAAGAAGAAGAATCTTTCCTCTAGAATTTTTAGAGTAAACACATTAAACCTTGAAAAGAAGGGGTTATATTTGGAATAGAAATATTTTTTTTACACAATTTTTGAAGTTGTGTTTTCTAGAAAACAACTTTGTCATGAATTCCACTTCTTGGGGAAAAGAAAAAATAGTATTTTGGATTATTTACAAACCCAGAAATACATTGATTTAGGAACGCTGCTTTGTTGTCCTGTCAGATTTTTTAGCTGAAACATGTAGTTTTTCCTTTCTTTGTGAGCTGAGCTCCCCTGCTGGGCTGTCTTTTTTCGCACCACTCCCTGCAAGGTCCGTGGCATTGCCTGCCTGAGTAAGAAGAGGGGAGGAAGTGGGTCATTGCGAGTGATGGAGGCTGTTGGGCAGGTAAGAAAATGTAGTACAAAAAGAAATTCCTATAATGAGGATCAAGCTGCATCAAGGCTGCTCTTGTAAATAAAATATTTCCTTCTTCACCAAAGTATTTAATTTTTTAATCACTCTTTCAAAGTATGTGTTTCCCCGTTTTTTCCCTAGCTTCGCTTTTAGGTCATCATACCTGACAGGGGCTTCTCTTACATTTTTAATAATGAGGAAAGCAGCACGGATCTTTCTGAGGCAGAGCAGGAGTCTGTGTAGAAGATTATTCCTATCATACCTCAACAATGGTTCTTTCTGCAATAATGAAGTGGTGAACTGCCTTAATTTTTCTGTGAAGAAATGCAAAATAACAACAGTTCTTAAAACCCCACAGGCCTTTTAAGGTTTATACTGAACTCTGGTGAGTCAGTCAGGTCAGCTTTATCTGCATCAGTCATTGATACCATTCGGAAGCATAAATACTTTGTAGGAAACAGGCTAGGTTTGTGATGGCCATCCAGGATTCAACTCAACACAGGAAAGCCAGAAAAGCATCTTAGTGTCTGATCTTAATTCCTTAGAAACAACAGTTGTTTTGCATTGACATAGAGTACATTTTTTAATTCAGATAATTCACTTTTTAAATCCAAGTCTCCTTGTGAATAAGCTAAAAATATGAATTATCTGTTCTTAAGTTATGTCTCATGCTGCAAAATTTTGTTAATTTGAGAAGTCTTTGGGACAGAGAGAAAGTTTTCTTCAAGTTTATCTGACTCCTAGTTTCAGGTGGAGGGATCAAGGATCAGCTCCCTAATTGTCAGTCCTGGTTGTCCTAAAATTAGTTAATGCCCTTAGCAAACACTATCATTACTTCATTGGAAAACTACTGGTATTTGTGGATAACCCACAGAGGTTTGCCAAGAACTTCTACATTTTATACTTTTCTAATTAAGAAAATTAAGGTGTGCTGTTTCTACATGACTGAAGTCAAACAACCATTCAATACCTTATGTACTTAATTTCCTGTTTCTCACTGGTCTGATGATTCTTATAGATGCTTTTCACTGTATTATTCATTATCTACAGTTGCCTTTTCAGCATTTTATTATAGTTTGACAGACCAAACAGCTGTTTAAGTAGAAGTATATATTTTTCTTGGTCTTTGTTCAGAGTTGCTTTAGCTCTTGTGAAACACTGATTTCCAGCTGGGAGCCAAAGCAGTTTGAAATGTCTGCAGCAGACAGCTGAGGATACAGTTTAATTAGCCTACTTTGATCTTTTCTATGGTGGCTGATGATTTACTACAGCTTGCAGCATGGTGAGGCAATTATATTCATGGTCATTATGACAGCATCCTTTGAGCCAAAGTTATCGTAGAAGTAAGATTAATTATAACGGGATTTTGTGGGGCCCAGAAGCCAAGATAAAGTAATGTTATATTCAGAAGACTGCAGCAAAGGAGGACTTCATAATCAAAATATTGGGTAAAAGTTCGGCCTGGCTGAGGTTAATAGCAAATCTCTTTGTAAATTTAGAGATGAATTCATTTGTAGGCTGTGCCAGATGTAGAGTAATTTGGGCAATTTTATGGGATATCTTAATGATGTCCTCTTGCTTGGGCTGATGTCACTGTCAGCCCAGGATATGGTAGCAGCCCTGTCCTTCATTGTCCTCTGAATTATATTCTTTCTTATAGAAACATAGAAGAAAATTTTGCAGAATATAATTAGACACACTGATAACAGGACCATTTTTCTTTCTTTTGATGCCTAAATTCCTGCAAAAGACTCTCAAAACAACATTAGCACAGATAGATAGATAGATAGATAGATACATAGATAGAATAGCCCTTTTATTGAAACCATTCCAGGTGCCCTCCAAAGGCATGTGCATGCATGTGCACCGGCCAGATGTTACAGTTTTTATAACTTTCAGTTATTAACATGTGTGATGTTTATAGCCAACCCGTGATACCATTTCTACTGATGCCCATGCTCAGAACTTCTCAGAACTGCCCCATGGAACTCTTCCAAGGGCTCTGAGCCGACTCTCCTGTTTTGATTACAAGCCATCTTATTGTCTCAGCTGGAGTTCTTGCAGGTGTTCTTCAAAACAACGTGTCCTTGGTAATGTGATAATAAAGTTCTGAAATGTGTGAGAAAACGCTTAGTGACTTCTAAATACCACCCAAAATGTGAGAAACTCAGGAAAACTTACTCAACTTATATAACTCTATACAAATCTACAAAATACACACTAAAATCCCCAGGCATCACTTTGACCCTTGTTTTTCACTTATAACACTTCTAGGTTACTGCCACTGCTCAGACCCCCTGCTGAACCAGGCTTTAGGGGAGGACCTTTCCTGACAGCTGTTGTCCTACCCCACCTGCCAGGGACCACCTCTCCATGGTCTGTAGCAGCCTTACTGTCTCACAGGCATATAGGGCCCATGAACACCAATAGAATTCAGTTCACAGAGGGCAGCAAGTTCAGGGGAAAACAATGTCAAACTGCAAGACATCACACAAATTTCAGAGGCAAAAGTGCTGAAAAAGTGGAGACTTACCCTCTAAAGCCCAGCTTTGGGGAAACTACTGACATTAATGGGCTAGATAAGCCCATAAAGGGGACCACTGCAGCGATTTTTCTCTGGATTTGTACATATTTTTATATATGTATATAAAACTAATATTATTTTTGAAAGTAATCAAGTACTCTAGCTGCTATGGAGAAGGAGAAATGAACAAGGGATGCTGGAAGAGCTGGTCAGCAGGCTGCTCTGCAGCTTACAGAAAGGTGAGAACTCACCTTTACCACCCAAGGGAAACCTGAGTATGTGATTTAGCACAGCTCCTGGCTTCGGTTTGTGTTTTGTTCTCTCCAGCCTTTCTACAGGTTTCTCCATTCAAGCAAGTTGCTGGTGACTGCCAGACGTTGCCTTGACAGCTGTGGCTTGGCCTGCTGTGCTGGTGTGTTCTCTGCCTCAGCATTGACAGGCTAACACAGACCTCAGCATCCTGCAGCTTTTGCTGCAGTTGGACCTGGCTATTTCTGTCCCTGTCTCCAGAAGCTCTGCCAACAGAAGTGTTGGGCATGGGAGGGGGTTGCTCTCCTTCCTCCCCACCTGCTGCTTATCAGCTGTCAGCTGTCCAAGGTGAACCACTGCCTTTTATGCTTCAGAAGGGAGCTGGCCTCACTGGACACACTTCTCCCAGGAGCTGCTGTGTTTTTTGGTTTCTCATCAGCATGCTACTCTCTCCTCTCTTAGTTGCTGATAACGATTGCCTTAGGGAGGTTTAAGGCCAAAGATGAAAGGGCCATAAGGAGTGAAAATATAGGAGTCCCACTGGCTCACTGCTCAGGCAGTGGGGTGGCAAGTTTTGCTCTCCCACAGTCCGTGCTGGAACAGCTATATTGCAAATTTTTTGCTTCACCCATTCATACTACTTCATTCAGAAAAAGTGAAAATCTCAAAGCTTCTGCCTTTGACTGCTTTCAATTAAATGGCTGAGAGGAATCCTTTGTCTCCAGCATTTCAGACCACATGAGCAGTCATGGGTTAAAACCTCCCCAGGCAGACAGGAGCTGCTAGAGCCGCCTCAGTCAGTGACCCTTGGATAATGAGGTCACTGGGAGATTTCAGAGCCATATGTTTGTCTCTGCCCAGGTGCTTTGAGGATGTGTAGACATGTGTCAAGGATATGTCAAAGCTCACGGACACTTCTACAAAGCTCAAGCCTTTCCAAAGTGACTCACTTACTGGACACCACCTTTCCAAGGGTCTGAGCTGGGCTCAGCATGACAGCTTAGATCAGGCTTCTGAAATGATTTTATTTTAAACTTATATCTTTCCTGATTGATGTCAAATGTGAATATATGCTGTGGCTCTTGTCATCTAAAGGATGTAATTTTAAAAATTACTATTATTATTATTTTTTGAGGCTTTTGGTAACTTCTGATGCCTGTAGCCAACACTTACCCTTTTTCCTATCTGTTGTTGATACAGATGAGTTACTGCCTCAGTACAAAGTTACACTGCATAACTTTTTGTGATTGTTCTCTTGTTCTCTTTGGGTGTTACTTTTGTCAGACTTTAAAATGACAGGAGCCCTCTGTGCACAAGGACTGCCATTCCTATTTTGAGGGTATTAATACAATTTAAGTGAATCCTGTGATGGGCGCTCAGTGCACTCTGCAAATGCTGTAAGTGTCAGACTCACCCAAATGTCTCTGTCACTTAGGACTGTGTTTTTAAACACAAAGAATACATACAACAGACAGGATTTTGAAATGTACCCAAAACCTGACTTCTACTGCTTATAACACAGCTCCAGTGTTATAACACAGTGCTTCAGGTCTTAGAGACAACTCAACCCCTGACTCCTCTACAAAGGATTGAGCTGGGGAGATTCATGTCTTGCCCTGAATTTAATGTCTCCTATCAGTTAACTTCGGACAGCTCTCTACACTGCTGAGTGTTCAGGCTTTTGAAGGTGCCCTCTGCTATTCCTAGATATCCCCCAGCCTAAGTGCTCAGCATTGGGTTTGGGTGTCACTCTGGGGTTGTTCCGTGACAGCGTGGCATTGCCCAGGATGGAGAAAGGTGGTGGCACAAGGCAACTTGCCCAGCCTGGACGCAGGACCCCTTGCAGAAGTGGTGCATAACTGAATTTGAAGTCCTTCCCCTTTACAAACAGAAAAGCTGAGGGAGGTTTAGCAGGATGAAACTGCAGTTTTACAATGACGTTAGAAAGTATTTTGCCAGACTAGCCTGGATGTGGAATATGAACTATCATCAACTCTGTAAACACCCCCTGCTCCTACCCTGCTCCGGTGACAGCTCTCATTTTTGTTGTTCCGTGGAGACAGGGTGGCCCTCAGTGTCCTCCACATCCTGCTTGAAAGCCAGAGATCTCCCTCCTTCTGCTGTATTACTTTTGCAACTGGAGACTTTTGCAAGAGCCTTACAGATCCCTACCTTCTGAGCTACGGCCAAATGTTAATTTGAGACTGAGACTTCTCATGTGGGTCCCAAGTGAGGGAACGTGGTCTTGTAACATAATGATAATAATTATTCTTCAAATTAGACTTTGCACTCTGCAGCATTGTTCATTGTTTTGCCTCTCTGCTGTCTGAGTGCCCAACATAACAAAGCCAGAGATCATCTGCTAGGCAGTACTACACCTTATTTTAATAACCATAACTCTTCATTTTTTATTTTTTATTTTTTTATTTTTCAGATAAAGCTGTTGGAGAATGCCCTGGTTTTGACCATATTTTATAGATCTATTTGATCCTAGAAGAACAAATGAAAAACATTCATAGGAGCGTGTTGTGAGAATGGATAACTATTACATGTTGCGAGGTGACAAATTCTAGCTACTGTGTGCACATGAAAGGAGTAGGAAAACAGAGCCCAGAGACCTGTCCAAGAACAGGAACTGGAATGGGGCCAGGTGGTTTTTCTTGCTGCTTGGGTAACTCTGCAAAGGGAAGAAAATTATTCCTTCTAGCCCCTGCTTGATGATTTGAATTAGTTTGAGTTTTTCATGTGCCGAATGCATGCTGGAGTGGGGCGCAGTTGTAATCATAAGAGGAATGGGGAGAGAGGTACTTCAAAAGATATTTCCAGTCAGGTATATCTGGCTTTATGGGGTGAATATACCACTCATTAGGACAGTGCTGCCATGGTTTATTTTATGGGGTTCAGAGCTGAAGCAGAACTACCTCTAACCATTACCTTGTTGGCACTTGAAAGCCATAGACTCTACATTTCTCTTCGCAGAGGATTACTGCTATGACAGAATCATAAGCAGCCTTTTGGGTACAGCACCCCAAAACCTCCTCAAAGCAGGTATATCTTACAGAAAATTTGCTAAATCACCCAAATCTTTGTAGATCCAGCGTGCAGTCGCCTTCATGCTAGATCCTTGTATCTTCTTCTTCAACACATGATTTGAGAGTTAATTACAGGCTGCCTGTCTGAGAGGAAATTTTGAAATCTTAGATGATTTATTTTTTTTTAAAGTCTTCCATGCAAGTTGTTATCATATTTTCCAAATAGGAAAAAGTAGTGTAATTGCATCGTCTGTCTCTGTAATTCCTGAAGACATGAGCTGATTTGATCCAGATAAAATCTGGAGAGCTCAGTCATGGTCTTTTGTGCTTGGCAGCACCAGGGTAGTAAAGTGTCAGGTATGGACTGGGGGTTGTCAGACCACTGGCACCAGATGCTGCTTCTGCCTGAAGAGTTGTTGCAGGAGAAAAGGACATGGAGCTGAGATTTAGGGTGGAAGTCCAGTCAGTAAGCTCTTTAAAACATCAGTGAATATGAGTAGGGGAAATCAAGTAGCCTCAGGCCATTTTTACTCAAAATAGATGTAGAAATATCAGAAAGGTTGTGATGATGGAAAGACAAAATAGGGAGAAAAACTAACTCTTCTCTCTTTATTTTCTCTTTTCCTTGTGTTATGCTACCTTCTTTTCTATAATAGGAAAAATATTTCCATGCATCTGGTACAGAGATTCTGATTTTTCCAAGAAGATATTATAAAACCAACATCATCTAATGACTTGTGCAGCCTGGGCTGTTTCAGACAATGAACACTTGTCATTTTAATGGAGGTGCCGAAGCTGCAACAATCAGTGAATGAATTCCAGCAATGTTTTGGATAGATTCCTACTTCCAGCTGACATTCACTCTCCTGTCTAATTCTCTGCTTGAACTCCATTGCATGGGAGTAAGGCATCAAGCCATTACTGATTTTTAAAGCTGGTTCCCTTTGGCACCAATTGTTCTTCAGCTGACTCCTGCAAACTAAAAAAAAGTTTTCAAAGTTTTGTGGAAATTTGAAAGGAATCTCCAATTCCTCACTCCTTTCACTTTGAAAATAAAAACACTGCTGTATTTTTCTCTACCTGAACATATGTAGACTTTGCCTCTTCTGGAGCTGAAAGTGGTTTCCTACACATAATCTTGTGTGCAGGTTGCCTCTCAAGCTGTTTTCTCACATTATTGGAAAGTATCCCAGTTCTGAAACAATCAGAAAGATTTGAATTGTCACACTGATTTATTTCTTTGTTGAGATACAAATGAAATGAAACAAACACAAGCCAAGCCTTTCCATAATCAGGAGATTAGTATTAGGCTCTGACATTTTTATTTAGGCTAATAAATAAATAGGTATGAAAAAATGCTGAATGGCTTCCTGCAGCTGTGTTTAGAGTTGTTGATTTTGAGTGCTCAGTTCCTAAGAAAAAGACACAATTTTGCCTACATGAATAGGTCTGAATGTGTGTGTGCTGAGTGTCTATATTTAAAATCCTGGCCAGAATATTGCTTTATTTCACAGTCTGTGGAGGTTCCATGCCAGTGTCTTCAGTCTGATGCTAGGCTCATGCTAAAATTATGGTCTAGAACTGACTAATTCCATCTCTGTTCCAACAAGGAGACTGGGATATTGCTGTCAATTTCAAAGCTCCAGCTTTCTGTTTGGTTTTCTGTATCTTCTTCTTTCAGCTGCCCAAGCACTGTACATTTTCCTGTAACTATTATCATAAATACTTTTCATCAGGATAAAAAAAGCACAATCTGTCTAAATTGCAAACTAGAAACATGTCTTATGCCACTCAACAGACACTCCTAATCTACCCGAAACTTCATGAACTGCCATAATTGCTTCATGGACAGAGATAATGAATGTTTTGGTATAGCTAGAAAGTGTTGTGCCATGGTGCAAATGGGATGAATGTGATAAAGTTTTTAAATCACATAAAATTTTGAACATAAGATTTCTCTAGAAAATATTTGACAGAAGAAAGCTAGAGCATGGATTAAGGAAGGCTGAGATTGTAAGATGCCAAAAGAATCTGCTGTGCTGTGAGATTCCCATGGAAGACTTCCAAAACCTAAGATCCAACCAGTAACATGTGATTGCCTCCTGCCTGAAGGCAGAAACTACTGATTCTGGGTCCAGCTTTTCTTCCTGATTTCCGATAACTCATGCATTAATGCAGGCCAAATGGTCAAGGGCTGAGGAGCTATTTTAATGAGGATCACAAGCATGATGCCAAGCTAATATGGGGATTCTCAAGAAATGGTATGTCAGATGGGAATGTGAATCCTGAAGGAGAAGCTCCTGCACATATGTGGTGGCTCTGGAAGAAGTAGGCTGTCTAGAAAGACTGTGAATTTTCCATCTTCTGGAGATATTTAGAACTTGACTGGAGAGGTCTCTGAATCCAAATTTGAAGAGTAACCCTGCTTTTGAGCCAGGTCTTGGACTAAATGATTTCCAGATGTCCCTTCCAATGCAATTTATTATATTAATTTTCTTTTATTGTGTATGTGTGTGCAATTTCCTGGGTTGTCTAAGTTGTAGTCCCATCTTTTTGGTCATTAGTAAAGAGCCACCACAAAGTCACCTACACAAAGTGCCAAAAATATTTCTGCATGGTAGGTTTCAGAAAAAAGATGTTAAAATGGGAAGGAGAAGATTGCAAGAGATTTTGTAAGTAGTCAGTCTGACAGTTAGGAGAAGGACAAAAGGTAACTGAAGGGGGCAGACTTTGAGAGGTATGTCACCAGGTTCATTCTCTCAGTGTTTTCCAATGACATTTCTAATGTAGTCACCTTTATACACAGCACACATGATGTAATCAAACCAGGGCCTTGGAAGAATGTATGAGCTCAGTGCTTTTCTAATCATATTTTCTCTGGCTTTGGTAAGAGTGGGGCATTACTACAGCTGATGTCTCCACTGGACCTCCAGGCAGCAAAATGAACAAGCTTAGTGCTTCAGGTCACCAGGGCTCTTTGTTGCACAAACAAATAACAGCTTAATGAGCTTTTCCAGGGCAGAAAAGAGCAACTGGCACTGTTTGGTTGGAAATGTTGACAACTGAGTTTGTCAGAAAGTCAGAGTGACTATTGAGAGTGTCTTTTCCTGTTTACTATTTTCCTTGAGATTCACAGTTTATAAGGTTGGAAGGGACAATACTGTTAATCTAGACCAATGACCTATGTAACACATGTTGCAGGAATTCCCTGAATTCATTCACATTTAAAATTTTCATTTGGGAAAGATAAATCATGATGGAAATGTTCCCCCCCCAAAAAAAAAGAAAAAAAAGATAATAAAGCAAAAAAGCTATGTTTAGTTTATCAATAACTGCTTGCCTTTCTGGTGAAAAATCTGTGTCTTTCTTTTCTAACTTGTCTAGTAGACTTTAAGCTATCAGAACTTTGTTAAATATCCAAGGAGGTTTACACCATTTGCTTTTGTTCCCCATAGAGGTTGTTACTAAGCCAGTTAAATTATCACTTTGATGAACTGAACATTTGAAGCTCTATACTGCATCATCCCAGAACCCTTTCAAAATTGCATCTTGTAGGGGTAGATGTCAGTGTATGTTACATTTTCTGTCTTTGGGTATATTATATGGTGCAAGTCTCCTACATTATTCAAAGGAAATTCACTCTGTATCAAAGGATGGTCCTACCCACCTCCTTTTTTTTATTTTATTTTTTTTTCAAACTTGCATGCTCAGTACATGTTTTTTAAGATGTTTCCCTTGATTTCTTAAGATGGTTGTAACCAGCAGAGCTTACAGAAATGGGGACGTGCTGTGGCTGCTCTTATCCTGCTGGATTTGGCAGAGACACCAGTTGTGGCCTGTATAGAAGGACAAGGGGGCTAACAGAGTGAAACTCTGCACTAATGTCATAGCTGTCTTTAAAGGTGAAAGTAAGTCCTGCCAAATTTCTTAAACATCCAGGACTTGAAGAAGCTCTGCTCAGACCTCATGACCATCCTGAAAAATGTCCCTTGGTCTGAGGCATCTGGAAATCCAAAGTCTTTGGGAATCACTGTCGAAGCTCATGGTGCTCATATAAAGTCGACTAGGAACAGGGAGCTGTGTGAGTTTCTCTTTTATTCAGGTCTGTTTTAGGAGCAGTGTCTGAAGATTATTTTTTCAATGCTTCATCCAGTTTTCCAGATTTATTCTTTGAGTTGTTATCCCAGTAGTGAGAATAATACATTTACAACGATTTTAATTTTTTTTTTCCAGAGGAATCCAAGTAGCTGTACTTTATTTCTTCCATGCAATTCCCTTAGCTTGCCTTTAGGTCTTGCTTAAGTTTGCTTCTAGGCTTGGAAAAGATGAAGGCCACTTACCTTTGTCTACAGAGAAAGACAAGGAAAAAAAAAATCAGGCAGACTGAGTTGTTACTTCTTGGCCAGAGAAACAGCTGCTTTGGGATGCAAAGGGCAGGGCTTGTGGGGAGCTGTTGTAGGGGTTCACTCCTGCCTGAGCATTTCTGTGTGAGAGGGAGGAGGGGGCCCTAGAGCAGAGAGCGCTGGGCTTGAAGGCACAGGCAGCTTCTGGAGAAATGGGCTTATAATTTCTGGGTTACCTGTAGGGGCATGGAAATTATCAAGTTTAGATAAGAAATCTTTCCTACAGGGAAAGATATAGGAGCTAATGAAAAAGTAAAGTATAGTTGCTTAAGAAATCTCTCAGGGTTCTTTATACTGGTGTCTCCCACTTTCTGTTCATTTTTAATTTGTGTTTTTCAGTAAATATAAGACATGATTAAAAAACCACAGCCAGATGGTGAAATCAGCATTGTGAAGAGGTGTCAAGTGAAGAGAAATGAAAGAAGGAGGCAAGATTTTATGTTGATTTATCTGGGGAATATGACTGAGATTATTGCTGTCTCTTTAAAAATATGATGTAATTCTCAAAAGTTTTTTTTTTTTTTTTTAAATTTCTCATTTTCTCAGCTGCATCTATAGAGGAACTGAAAGATGAAACCATTGCTCTGATCAGCAGTGCTCTGGTAACCTTGTAATCAGGCTGCTTTATTGAGAGTTTTGTAAAAATACAGTGGCAGGCCATGTATTGGAAAAGGGTTTCTTGTTTTGAGAAGAGTAGTTGGCATATTATAGAAATTACATTTTTCCTATGAGTTTTGGCTTGTGTTCCATAGTGAGAATTTTTTTTGTTGTCTCAGTAAACCCCCCATATTTTATATTTGCTTTGTTACAGAATTAAAATGCCATCTTATTATTTCTTCAGATGATGTCATGGAATGGAAAAATTATGAGAAAACCTGGCATATGGTCATTTAAATTCAAAACTGTGTTTCCTGATGGGATTATGTTCATGTACATGTGAAAGCTGTGCATGTGTTGAGCATTATAGAAATGTAAAATGTTATTGAGTTTCATAGGCAAAGGAAAGGGTTCAAGATGAGCAAGTGAAACAACTGCAGAGATAACACAGAAGATATATAGACAACAGGAAGTGTTAGAGAGGGTATATACCAGAGCGAGTACTAAGTTGGAGAAAAATCAAAGAAGAAACCATGCCCTTGGAAGGAGCTTGACTTTAGGTTCCTAACTATCAATTATGATTAAGAGGGATCTTTCATTAGCCTTATCCCAAAATAATAATTGGTAATTTTTCACTGGGAATCTAAAATGGATGTCGTTATTAAATCTGATCTTCTGGATCTTGGGTGATCAGTAGCCAAGACCCTCTTATAGCATATGCTTCATTTGGCTCTCTATGATCACAAGGCAGATTTCCAGATTCAGTTGTACTGTTTAATCTAATCTAGGGTTCCCTTTCCTTAGAACAAAAGAGGTGTGCTTTCACAGAGGAGAGAACAAATAGTCCTGCAAAGGAAGAGGGAAAGTCCACAAGGAAGAGGGAAAGCTATGGGGACGGGAATGTCTCCCTGCAAAAAAATCAATGACTTTGTTAGGAGATTCAGAGGTGTGTATGTGCCTACAGTTAACCTCTGTCATATGGATGGAGGTTCATGTGGAGTTCATCTTGTAGATACAAGAAAAAAGCCCAATGAACCAACCAACAAACCTGATGAGAAAAAGAGGAACAAATAACAAAACAAGGCTATGTTGGAGAGGAGCAAAGGCATCATACCCAGATGGGTGAGGAGTTTAAGCAATGCTAGCTCTTCACCAAAATTTTGTCAAGTCCCAGGGAAGGAAAGAAAATGCATAACAATGTATTGAGACCTTTAGATGTCTCAGTTATGGGTCTGTTCTGATACTGAGATGGATTTTTCCAAAGGTGGGAATCTATCTGAGTGTCAGAGACATGAGCTCCCTTTACCAATGAGGCTGGAATGATTATAAAAAGCTATTTAGATTAGGAAACACTTGTGTAATTTCAGTACCTCTTCCTGAGAAGGATACAGAAACAAAAGGCTGCCTTTCAGGTGAACAAGGCTATGTATTCGACTGCAAACAGATGACATTAAAGTTGAAAACACAGTATTTGAGTAGTTGATAGAATTATTGTTAGCAAGGTATTTACAGTGGAATAGCAATCCTGGCTGTGTATTAAAGGAAAAAAAAAATCAACAGAAATAGAAATAAAGGTAATGGTAGAACAATATTCAATTGGTTCTGATCACAGCCATTTGGTCAAATAACTTCTCGGAATAGAGATGCTGTGTTGGATCTTAAGGGTGAGAGAAGGCTATCAGGGATAGCTATGGATATGGATAGATACTGTAACAGTGTTAAGGAGATGCAGATTATTGGGGATTGTGTTAAGCATTATGAGATACCCTAAACTGTCTGGAGTAGGCTGAAGGACAAATGGTGCTGATGACAGCAGCACCCAGCTATTCCAGAGCATGAGTGGCAACAATTTCTCTGTTGAAGTGACAGAATTCTGTATTCCAGACATGAGGAAAATCTTACAGAGAAACTCTCCAGGTTCAGGAAGATAAATGACTGTTTTAAGAAGGAGATTAGGGGAAAGAGATTTCAAAGAGTGGAAAAAGGCCATCAGCAGTCACAGAGGTCAAAATGGGGTGGAATGAAGTGGAAATTGCCAAACGCCTAACTGAGACACACCAGCAAAGGATATTAAAACAATTAAAAGAAAGTTCTTGAGACACATGGGAAGAGAAATGAATCTGTTATGCAGTGAGAATTTTATAAGGGTTAAGAATAACCAAATGTGACACCAAAAGTAAATGATTACTTGGATTTGGTTTTCAATAACAAGTGTGGTGCTGCTGATGAAGTACAGTTATAACAGCCAATGGGAAAGAAAAGAAGTTTTACTACTAGTAAGATACAGCTCTAATAATACTGAGGATGGGAGAAAATGAAGCATGGGTCTGGCAAAGGCATGTAGCAGCTGTGTAAATGGACAGGCTCCTATGTAAAAGAGAAGAAATGCAGTATGTCCCAGACTTCAGGCTTTTTAGTGAGCTGAGAGGTATGTCCAGTGTCGCAGGGCATGCTATTTTCTTCTGGAAGAGCTGGGGGCCCTGGTAGACTAGAATTACAGAAGAGGTGACACTCAACTACTCAACTAGACAAAATTCAAACCTCTGTCCTTACAAACCAATTGAAACTTCTGCGAGTAAACTGGGAATTTGTTACATGTGTGGGTTCATATATTAATCATGGGTTGCTCCTGTACAGCTAATCCAATAAATTAAAAAAAAAGAAAAAAAAAGAAAAAAAGAAAAAAAAAAGAAAAAAAAGCAAAAAAAGAAAAAAAAAGAAAAAAAAGAAACTTGTCCTGAAAGACATTAAAAGGCATTAGAGGAAATATTTTCAGCTAACTTATTATAGTCACACTTCTGTCCATGGACATTCAGAGCTGAGCTTTAGGGGAGGACTGCTAAAGATAATTGAGAAAAGGGCCATCTGATACAAAAAAGCTAAAATAAATTGTCCTACTTAGTCTAAAACATTGAAATCTTAGGAGAGAACAATATGTAAGAGAGAGGGAAAATACCCTAAACAGCTCTGTTAAAGGCATGTAAGAGGGGGTCAAGCGAACATGATGAACACCTTTATCCTGGAAAATGGGAATGGATTCCTGATCTTAAGAGGTGCTGAACTCTGAGAAATCATGAAAAATATGAATGATTTTTAAGATGGAACTGACAGTTTCTGAAATGGTTTATGCAATGTTGCTGCCTCCACCAGCAAATGGTTGGATAAAGGACTGTTTACCAGTTGAAAATACAAACATAAAAGATGAGAACATCTTTTACACCTTTGTTATTTTTATATCTCTGAAATCAATCAGAACAATAATGAATACAATTAATTTCTATTTTTTCTGCCTTGAGTTTGAGGCATTTCTGAAGCCAGTGTCAACAGTTATGGCTAATTTAATTGAAAAGTCCATATTTAATAACTGAAACTCTGTGACACAAGGACAGAATGATGGATAACATTTCCCTTATCCAAAAATAAAACCCCTGCAATGCTGCTGGCCATCTACCCATGCTTAATTATGCACTGACACTAAATGACATCTTGTACATGCCCGGTCAACACAGAATTACTCTTCAGTTGGCCTCTGCCTCTGGCAGTGCCCTCACCATGAGTGTATAGGAGTGCTACATGTCCATTGCAGTGTTTACGAGTTTCTCCTCCTTGTAGAAGAAACCTGGTGGAATAAATTTAGGTACTGAATCTGAATGTCATCTGATGTAAAAAATATACATCTACTCACAGTTTTAGGTGAAAAACAAAATGAATGAATAAAGTATTGACATGTCTCCAGAAGAACTCTTCAGACAACTGGAATGTTGCTCTGCAGACTTGCTATCTACTAAAACCAGATTTCCCATAACTTGCATTTTTCAAAAGGGGTTAATATGTCCATAATATATTACATCTTCTAAACACTCTGTATAGCCTTAACCAGTGGGACATTCTCTATTTGTATTTTTCTCTTTCTAACTGCATATTATATGCAACAGCATATTTTGTGTTCATAATGTCTAGATCCCTTTAAAACCAGAATAAAGACAGCTTTTTCCTTTTCTGATTCCTGTGATGTGATTTGGTCATAGCTTTTCTTTTTTTTCTCTACAAGGTTTAACATGGATTCCTCCCTTTTGAATTGATAAAACACAGCTGGTTATACTGTCAAACTGCAAATACCAGTGCCTGCGGGCTAATGGGTGAACTTTAAACTGAAAAAGGAAGAAGTTCAGAGAAATGTGCATTTCAAAATGTAGAGTATACCTGGACATTCTCTTTATGTTCTTGGTTCAGAATTTCAGTTTTTACATTTTCCTTCATTTCTGTCTCCAGGATCGTAAACAGACAGATTCTGTTTGTATGCAGCAGACAGAGATACATATGGTTACTATTTTCATTAATACCTTGTCTCCTTTTGGGACTATTCTCTTGTGTCTGCTGTTCCTTTCCCCTTTCATATGCTTTCTGCTCTGCACTTTCACCCACATCTGAAGGACTTGTGTAACCTTTCCTACTACTGCTCTGAATCACTCCCATTCCCTTTTCTGTTGGCCATCCTGGCTCTGATCTTTCTTCAAGGCAAAATTTATTTTCACTAAATCAAAATCACACTTAACCTGGCTTTTCTTTTGTGATTCTGTGTTTTTAGATCATGTGCTGTTGGCCAGTTTTGACTCCAGAACGCTGGTTTTCCTAATGGTTGTCTTCTGCTCCCACTTCAAGCAAGATATCTCACAAGCAATCAGGACTCAGAAGTTGCTCTTTCTGCCCTCAGTTTGTATAATTTCTTCTTTCCTTTTTCTTCTAGTTTTTTTTCCCTAACTCTGCCCTGAGAACTTTCCTGCATTTTCTTCTGTGCCAGCTTCAGAGGTTTAAAAGGTAGCTGTCACTTCTAAGGTAAGTGAGATGAATCAACCCTGGTTGTGATAAACCTATACTAGTAAAACAAAAATCAATCACAGCATTATGTTCCTTCCTCTCTCGTACAGGATTGCTACAATTCAGGTCATACGGATCATATTATTTAAAAGTATATTAATCAATCTATCCTCAAAACCCTTTAAAAATCCTCTATGATCCACAGCAGCTTTTGGAACAACTCAGGGGATGTAATTGTTTGATGGGCTGTCCAAATAGTAAAATAAGCTCCGTGAACAGAGATGACCACCACATCCCTCACCAGCCTATATTCCAAGCAGAAAGTTCCCTGACTTTGCCTTTCTTGTATATAAAAGCAAAACATGCATTTCAAAAATCAGCAAAACATCTAAAACTATTAAATTAATTATAAAATTAAGTAATTTCCTTTTGCATTCTTCCTTGCTTTAGCTCAGAGGTATAAGCTTTTTTCCTGATCTCTTGTCCTAATAAACTGCCTGCTACTCTTCAAAAATTTCCATTGGAACAGGAGATTCCACGCAAAATTATTTTAAATTTGGACAATTCATTCTCTACCCTTTTGCTGCAAGTTAGGCTTTGTTGTGCCTTTCAGATAGATTTTTACTTATTTTTCCCTCCCAGATGAATTTGCAGCAATTTTTCTGAGTCAGGAAAGATTAATTCTGCCCATTTTTTTGCAGACAATTGTAATAGAAAGGCTAAGATTGGTGTGGATGGAGAATGCTTGGGTGTGCTGCCCCTCAGCTGAGAGGGCCTCCCAGAATGTTTGGTGTTAATGACATCCAGATTAGTACTTCATCAAGACCCCATCCAATCCACCTGCAGTTTCATGACATGCTTGGAAAATCCAGCTTGTAGAAAGGAGATCAGCTCTGTGCAGTTGTGCGTTGTTATGTTTTGGGTTTGTTTCCTTTGCTTTCTAGACCTGATGAGATAGTTATGGGAGCAGTTCCAAAATGAAGGCTTTGTTGGGGTTCAGTGAGAAAGGCTCTGTGTTTCACAATGCGGTTTTGTTCCTTTACAAAAATTTAAGAAACTCACAGTAACAACCCCAAATCATGCTGCACACGGTATGATTTTCAGAGCTCCCTCTGGGAAGACCTCTGCACTGTTTTGCTGTGGCAACCAGATAATAGTGAACAGCCCATGCAGTGGGTGTTTCTGCAAACTCGACACACCTCACGACAACAGATCTATCTGCTGGCCTGTGAAAGATGCATAAAGCCAGGAAAAGCTTCAAGGAACACAGGGTGAGTAGCACTCCCTGTAAAATACTCAGGTAAGGAAGTTGTTATTAGTGAATACACAGTGAAAACCCACCATTTTATAAAACGTGTAGCTTTTGAAAAATCTTGTTTCAACATGGACCTCTCGGGATAATTAGTAAGCCTTACAAAACAGTTGTACAGAAAACTTAGGTGGGACTCAGGTGGGCAATTTTTTCATGCTTACAGGCTGCAATGACCCCTGGCTGACATTCAGCTGTCCAGAAATACCAGTGGCCCGTCACCAGGAACAGATGAGCTCTCTTGGAGCTGCCAAGAGCCAGGTGTCCATGAGAGGCAAGCACAAGACAATTGTAAAAAGAATTTTCTTGGAGGAAAAGGGTGAACAAGCCACCCTGGAGCATCTTCGGTACTCCTTGGAGTACATTTAATTCATGCCATGGATGACATAATTTCCAAGCAGCAGCGAGTCTGAAATCAGGGTAACCTTTGCTTTATCTCACCGCAGGTGGTGGTCTCAAATGTCTCTTGTGTGAGGTAACCAAAGGCTTTGGGAAGGCAGCTGGTAGGATGTCATGCAGTAAAATGTGGCTAATACAGGTTGAAAACTGTCTGCAAATAGCGCAGAGGTAGCAGCAACTGGATGTAGTATTCTGAATCTCATGCATTTCCAATTGTCACTTAGAGGAAATCATGCTGCTTCTCTTTCTGGTGGATCTCATCATGTTTTATGTACCATCTAGGCCAAATACCTGTCTAGCTTCAATACTGATAAAAGCAAAAAAAGAAGAAATGATTGAAATTGGACTCCTTTGGGAGATTTAGTTTGGCTGAGACAATGTGATATTCAAACGTTTGTTTTTAGTCTTGCATATTTTCTTACAGAACCCTACAGACATTTGTCCTGACTAACTCCTTCCTATGAAAAACAACCAGGAGTGACTGGGCCACAGCTGAGCAGAGCTGGGTCTCACTGGCAGCACCTGGGAAGGCTGTTTTCTGCACTGTATTATCAACCTGGCACTGGAGGACTGATGCCAAATTATTTTAATTGAAAAAGAGAAAAGTACTTTTTCATACCAGTATCAACCATCAAGAGGGTGAACTTTCAGCTTGTCATTTTGTGCTGAGTGAGGCAATAGAAACTTCAGCTTTATGCTGTCCTTGTGGTACCCTCCTCTTCAGTGAACAGCAGAGCAACATCCAAACACAAGTCAATGGTGTGAGAAAAAAGGAAAACCGATTTGAGTGTAATGGGTTGTGATTTTTTTTCTGGAAGGTTTAAATTCCTGGAAAGATTAAAAATAATTGTATTTCTACTATGGGAGTGCAAACGGGTTTGAGGGACTTACAAAGCAATATTTCAAAGCAGGCCTTTCTACAGAAGGTTTAAGAAGGCTATGATATTTCTATTATTTTATTCTTATCACATGGTGAAATATTTTTCTGTCAGAGCAGAAATAAGATCTTCTCTTTACCATGTTGGTACTAACTCTCAGTTGGGCTGTCAGTTCAAATGGCAGGGCAAATAAAAGCACAGTGCTGCCTCTGGGAGGTCCTTCATCTGAGAGATATCTGAGGGATTATGAATCAAATGAGCAGATTTACAGAACAAATCAAATTATTTCTCTCAGGAAAATTTCTGTCATAATCACTAAGGTCCCTTTTACACAGTGGAAGACCAGGTAAGATTGCAAGAATTGTACATTCTGTCAGTTTTGGCATCTCTTTTTAACACTAATTTCAATTTATGTTAGAAGAACTTTTCTTTACACAGCTGAACCCAAACGTCAACAAAGTCTTCCCTCCTAGCAGCTCTGTGCTGCCATAAATCATGTGGTTATTGCACTTCAGGGATGTTTGAAACTCAGTACCCAGGAAGACACATTTATATCTGAAAAAAGCCCACCATTTTAGCAGGCAATCTGACAGATGGATTCTGTCTCCCTATGTATCAAGTAACCACTCCATCACTTCATCATTTATCATAACAATAATCACCATGAAAATTTCCCTAGGGGAGGCTTCAATTTTTCACTTCTGAAGCCACATTGAAGGAATTGGATCTGCTTTTAGTACTCATGTCATCTCATGAATTGTTTTCTGTATCTTTGTGCTCACAGATGGGCATGAATGGAAATTAAATGAATGAGTGTTTACAGAAAAACAGACTGTAGTAACATACCAGAGAAGGGAAGGAAATTAAAAGACAAAACTCTCAGTGACTTCTGGTGGCCTGAGAAAGCACTGTGGGATCAAGCCCTGAATGCATTTCAGTTGTACTAGGTTATGCACCTGAAGAGAAATCATGTAGAAAATGTTTTTTTTGGTTTTAATATTTCATAGCTGTGAGCTTCTACTACTGTACAGACACTTGCATTGCAATGCTGACAAATAAAGACAACCTGGACTGAGCTGCAACCTGCAGGTCACAAGTTCATTTGGTGTCATCTGCTGGTCCAGGTATTATTTTACGATGAGGTGTATCTTGAGAGTGCCCAGCATGGGATGGAGGGTGCTTGGAGACCCACAGGATTTGGTTCAGAATTGTGACACCTCATGATGGTCCTCTGCCCCTCCACTGCTTTGGGGGTTCTAGTACATGTGATCTTAGGGAATGCTCTGCCAACTGACGGCAGAAGGGTGAGGGTTCCTCCCTCTGTGGTCCCCTAGGTAATGAAGTCACTTGCAGGGTCCACAGGTCCTGTGGGAAGCGGTCTTACCTCTGGGAAATTTCTCTTTTTCATGTGGAAGGTTAGCAGTCAGACCTTTAAATGAGTTTTTTGCGGGTTTTTTGCCAATTGTTTTATAATACCTGGATATTAATATAATTTGATTTTTTGGAAGCTTCTTTGTGTGAGCAGAGGAAGGTACAGAGGCTCATCCTTCTGACTCATTTTTTCTCACCTGGATGGTGGCTGTGGGAGAGATACATTGCTGGTTCCTGGTACTATCCAGTGTGTTTCAGTTCTCAGAGGTTCACATGCTGTCAGTTCTCACTGGAACAAGATTTGCGCCCAGTCATTTAAATTTTAAAATACTTGGCTTCAATAGGAGAACATTTCAACAATTTTTTTGAGAACAGATTACAAGGATATTTTTCTCCCTTTCCTTTTCTTCCCTCATGTGTAGTTTGATTCCTAAGACACCATCAAAACTTACCTGCTCTTGGAGAGCTCATTTCCTCAGAATTTAAAAGCCACTAAAAAGCAGTCATGCACTGTTATTTTGTTTTTATGTTGTGTGCAGCTGAGACTGAAATGCTTGGCTTTTCCCCCAAAAGTTTATTATTCCATTGTAAAAGTGAAGTTGAGTGAACTGAGCTATTAGTTCAAAATAAGGAGCAAAGATTTCAGCAATGAAATCAGAAAATTGCTTAACTGGAGGGAGATACAGCCAGCTCTCCCTGGGAGCCACTTGGAAGCCAGTTCTGCTCTGTAATGGAGTGGTGGGTCGCTGACAGGGTCCTGGTGCCTCCTGTCTATGACCTCCTCCAAGAAGTTTGACTTCTGCAAGGCAGTGTATGGTGGTTTGTGCCTAATGGCTTTGAGCCATATGAATCTGTTGCTGTGTAGCTTGTAGGGCCAGGAGAATTGGCTGTTCTCAGTCTCTGTGTTGCCAGGTTCCTCCTCTATTTGAAATGTAAAAGATGTTTCCTAGCTTTAGTCAAAGCTTCCAAGACAATCTCAGTGTATGCAACATAATGTAGTGACAAAAGCATCAATTTTCACCATGCCCTTATCTTTAAAATGCTTCAGTTCTGGGCTTATGTGAGGTAGTAATTTCAACTAAATTCATAGTATCACATTACTGAAACCTTTTTTTTTGCTCTGCCTGAAAGAAGACCTGGAGAGAGAATCAAGCTAAGGGAAAACAGGGTCTATCTGCTTCCAGGTGAAAAAATGGACTGTTAGATGGGTGAAAAAACAGCAAGAACCACCAGGCTCACAGGATGTTAATCAATGGTTCAAAGTCTGTTTGGTGAATAAGATGTGAAGCACCTCAGGGGCTCACACAACCAGCTTGGGGATTCACACTGACCCCAACATTGCTCATATTTTCAGCTCTGCATGAGGAGATGGAGTGCAGTTTTAGAAAGTATGGAGATAGCACTAAATTAGAAGGAGGAATAGATTTGCTAAATGCAAAAGATTCAAAAGGAATGTGAAAGATGGTGAGGTTTGGCTTGACAGTAATCTCACATCATTCAACAGACTGGTGAGAAGCTCTGCACATGGAGCAAGATGATCTCCTGCAGCAGTTGACCTGACTGGCTGAAAATCCACCCTGCAAGAAATGACCCAGGGCTGTGATGGATACCATGTTGAATATACCAGTCAAAAATGTACTTTTACAGGAAACAAGGCAAGCTGCTCATTGGGCTCCATTAGCGGTAGTGTGGACCAGTAGGACGAGGGCAATTTGTGTTCCCATTTGTTTAGCCCTGGACAGAGAGCTGTGGGCTTCCCATTTCAATAGGGATGCAGATGAACTGAAGAGGGTCTAGAGCAGGGCTTCCAAGGTGGTCAGAGGCCTTGGGGAGAGGCTGGGACCTATGAGAGCTGAGCTCCTTTTCTCTGGTGAAGAGGTGGCTTCAGTATGAACAGCCAGCAGCCCACAGCTGCTCAACAAGATGTTACAGGGTGACAGAGCCAAACTGCTCTCTAATACAGCAGAAGAAACAATGATGGGCAGTGCCCACACTGCCTTTGGAGGTGTTCACATTGGTTATGAGGAGAAAACTCTTTCACAAGGAAAGCAGTAAGGCACTGGAGCAGGGACCCAGGGAGCCATCATCCTTGGAGGTTTTGAAGCTATAGCACGTCTGTCCTAGCATTAGCCATAGCTGCATTTTGGCAGGAAAGCTGGGTTAGAGACCTACTTAGAAACTGGGTTTTGATCTTGCACTTACTGAAGCGAGTAGTAAGGCTCTGCCAACTGAAGGACTGGTGGCTTTTCCTGCTTTACCTCTTAGTCTGAATAAACTTTTTGCTGTTGCTTTTGTTCATGTGTAAAATGACTCTAAAATTATTTTATTGTGGTTGGACAGAGTGATACTCTGTTTTAAACTTTGTAAATCATGGCAATGGATTGGTAGATTGGGAACCTAAGGTATGCTGAAGTGCTAATGGCTTTGGAGCAGGGAGAAGAGGCAGGGTAAGGTGGGTGAGGCAACGAGGTGAGGCGGGTGACACCTGGCCAGGGGAAGGGATTAAGAAGTATACAGAAGAGGCATAGCTATAAAGAGGTGGAGTGTTCATGAGGAATAAATAGGAAAACCAGTACACTGAAACAACCCTGTGAGAGACATGGGAGGGTTTAAGGTGTGTTAAAGGCTTTCCAGCCTCAAACTAGTATTTATGGTCAATTGGGAAGAAGGACTTTTATTCTTTAGCATATCAGTTCTTAGTAATTCTAGATGTTTCTCTAAATTTGCTGTAACTATTCATATGTAATGGCATATTGCAGAGTTTCATGGGGATCTTGTGAAATACACTATTATTGGTTTATGCACATTGCAAGTCAGTGTTTAATGCAGCTTGAGGAACTTAACCTAGAAATTTGCTAGTGGTTATTGACCACAAGCCTTGCTGAGGTTTCTGAAAGTGCTGTGGCACTCCTCTGGAAGCGCAGGCATGTTCCATGAGCTTTGCAAGGCTGTCAGATGGGAAGAGACAGAAAGGCTGAGACTGTCTGGGAAAAGCACCAGCACAGCACTGTGCCCGTGGTTGTGCTGTGCTGCTCCGAGCGGGCTGAGAACTTGGCGGGGGCTGCGGTGTGGCTATTGTGCACTATGAATGGCTGCTTCATGCCAACCAGTCTGCGATGGTTATTTTTAATCCCAAATTCTAACATGTGGGTTTTAGAACAGCGCTTGTCTCAAATGTAAAAGAAACCACAGAGCAAGGGACTAAAGGGCTGTTTTGAAAAAGGTCCGGAAGAGGAGCCACACAGACTGGAAAGCTGCCCTGATAAAACCCAGCTTTAAAGAAAAAAAAAAAAAGAGAGAGAGAGAGACATCTCCTAAAGAAAAGGGAATAATCTTTTTTAAGGCTGCCAGCTAGAGTCATGGATTCAAGACTGGGTCAGATGCTTGTGTTGACCCTAATTATGTATACCAATGTTACATTTTAATTATAAACTTGTGAACCCAAGATTGCCTTGACCTAGATGAATGAGGAATATAGCTCAAAGAGTAGATAATATGAAGTTAAGAATAGCCAGCCAGCACTATGTTCTTTCAGAACTGAAGGACAAAGCTGTAACTTGTGCACAACTTGTGAGTAAGAGACATTCTGGAATAGGTGTATAAATAACTGTGGTCCTGACAAAGCCACATTTTGGAAGGGGATCCCTTACTCCATCCTGCTGGCTGAGAAGCTCTTCTGAAGCAGGCTGCAGGCACTTCCCCCTCACTAGAATTTGGTAAATATTAATGACTCCTTCACACCCTTCCAGAAATTTTGTGAAATTTTTGTGAAATTCCAGCTGTGATAGAAAATACCTGTGTTACAACAAGATGAGACTGAACAGAGAAGTGTGTTGATAACATCCAGTACTGCTCAATTACAGATTTAGGAGCTACTTTCCAGATTGAAGGACATAAGTCTCAAAGCTATGGGTTTTTTTTTCCTTAGATATTTATGTACCTTATTCATTTTAGAAATGGTGAGAGATCTTCCTTTTTTTTTTTTTTTTTTTTTTAATAACAAATCAGTTGTCTGAAAAGTTATATTCATTTATGCAAGAAGTTTGGCTGAAGCATATCTGGCACATATATGTTAGTCAGGGACATCTTGAACTGCTGCAAAACTTTCCTATTTACAATAAGGGAAGTTTTGGCTCCAAGCACTGACTAACAGCTTTAACAAAGGGTATAAATAACAATTACTTGGATAACTCAGTCAGACTTGACTGTACTCATGAGCCTTTAATGTTCCTTTCTTCTTAATTCTATGGGATTTTTTTTTGTACGTGACATCACAAAAGAAGGCAAAAATTTCCTATACTTAATAATGTGCAAACATTACTGATTGGAAGAGCCTTTTGTCATTAAGATAAAGAATTTTCTCTTTCCATCTAGATCTGGGGTAATCTTTACCTCCCACAGGTTTAGATCTGATGTTTTCTCTAAGACCCCTTGGTGATGTTTGTCCAGTATTTTGATGCCCAGAGTTAAGATATTAGTGCATTTCACATTGAGAGGAAAAGAAGGAATCATTCTTTTTTTTTTTTTTTTTTTTTTTCCCCTTGTTCTTAAGAGCACTGTGGTAAATGAGATTGCTTCCAGGAGAGGTGAAGATTACTGTTACAAAAGACAAAAAAAACTTTTTCCTCTTTCCTAAATGGAAAGATGGCTTGAAGAAAAACTGAAGTAAAGGAAGCATGATTGAAGTGTGTAGAAGCACAGAGCTCCTTCCATTGCCTTCCCTGGGTTTTGATTTAGGCTCACAAAGCGTCCATTACTTTTTTATTATCCTTTCTGGACACATAAAATGCTACTTTTATTGTTTAAGAAAAAGAAATTGTGAATGACTTTAGCATTCACTGGAGTGAGTCATTGACTTGAGCCAAGTGTAGCGTGACTCAGGGGTTCAAAGCAAATCCCCACAGCCCAGTCCTCCACTTCACTTTATGAAGACCCCTGAGTAGTTGTTGTGCCAGCCCTGCTTTGCAAGCAGGGACCTGCAGCATGGGCAGAATTGCTCATTGCTGTGTGTTCACAATGCGGTACGATGTGTAGGAGTCAACACATTCCTGAAAATAATTTCTGTTGGTGGCATTCTTTGGTGACCTCTGCAATAATGAATGTATCTTACAGCAAACATGTAAGAACCCAGGAGTAAAATGCTATCCCAGCCAAGTAGTTGCTGCTAGATGAGGGTGTGAAAATGAGGCAGTCCCTTGAACTGGATTTTTTGAAGTTCGACTATTGAACCCAGAATCAGAGTGTGTGTATACAGGTCTTGCCGTGTGCATTGCCAGTAGGTGCTCTTGGTCCTTGCCACATCATCTGTTGACTCCTGCTGTGTGGTCATGCTCTTGATAGAGGCTTCCTGTACATCCTCTGGGCACAGCAAAACTAATGTGGCTGACCTGAAAGAGTTGTTAAGAGCTGTACCTTCCCACAGAAGATGATGAGAGGAGCAGGGATCAAACCTCCCAAATATCTGCATTCCCATAGCAGTGAACATGTTTATGTGCTGTGTCTCAGGGGACGGCAACAATATGGGGAGATCTGAGAGCTGTTGGATCTCTGTCCACTGTGAAAAGCTGTTGATTGCACTTTACCTTTCATGGAAGGCACAGTCAGATCAATAATCTAC
Source organism: Margarornis squamiger (assembly GCA_035222235.1). Lineage (NCBI taxonomy): Eukaryota > Metazoa > Chordata > Aves > Passeriformes > Furnariidae > Margarornis > Margarornis squamiger. Next base: position 138,804,110 of record JAWWTY010000077.1, on the reverse strand, counting down.
CACACTGCTCTATGGTTTAGCGCATTTCCTTCGTGGCCCAGTAAAGGAATGCCACAGTCAGAATTTGATGGAAAGCCAACACACACCTTGTAAAAAGCCCCGTTCAACTCTGTTCATGAAACACCATAAAACTACCTTTGGTGACAGCTGAGACAGGAATGACCTCAGACTAAATACCCTACCAAGAAAACTGCCAACTCACTGCAGGTGGGTTGTGTCTTTGAGTGTGACCATCACCAAAAGCAGGATATCTTGACAAAGAAAAGCTTACAAAGAAACTGAAGGTAGTGGACAAATTTGCCCACAGATGCACAGGCCCTAATGGTCAGAAACTGCCACAGGGACTTGTGGGGCATAGTAGAATCCTCGCTCTTACTGAGTCCCTCTTTTTTCAAGTGTTAGACTTCAAGTTCTCAGGCTTTCTCATAAAGCTCTACATCTGCACAACTCAGTATTCTGAGTATATTTAGTGTTTTGGTGGTGCTCAGACATCTTTTTACTTGCAACCTATTCTTATTCGCTTTATTTTGTGGTCAGTAATTCTGTATAGTCTCAGGAAGGGGTTAGTGGCTAATTCAGGCCTGGGGAGAAGTCCTGAGGTTATTTGTCAGAAATAAGCATCTTGAAAGATATTAATTTCCTTTGAAAAGGATAGAGAAGTGAAGGAAAGTTTACTGTAAAGCCCCATCCTGGCTCTAAGTTTCTCACGGTAGTTCTTCATTGTGTGTCCACCCTGTGCCTTGTCTAAAACAGTCCCTCTCTTAATCAGTCTTATACTCCTGCTCTTACATTAAGAAATAGTAACTAGATAAGATTTTTTTACAAGGTGATTATGGCCTGTAGCCAATACACAAAAATGCACTCTAAAAATACACAATTGATTTTTGTCATGGTAGAAGTACATCACAAGATGGTACACACCAGAGTAAACATCTGGGGGCCGTTGTCCACTCTTCTGACCAGCAGCCCCTATTGGGGTTTCTGTGAAGTATGATGGCACCTTGGAACCATCCCCTACATGAATACAGCCACTCCTGCCTGTGCCCGGAAGGCTGTTGGGCTGGAATTCTGTAAAGCAGGGGCTTGTGGAAGCCTCAGGCTTCGATCCAATCTGTGGAGTCTCACTGTCACCCCGGCTTTGCTTTTTCTGGGCAGGTTGGTTAAGCTGTTGCAGAATGATTTATGATCATGGGAGAGACCTGCAGTGTCACAAGGTGATATCAAATCCTGATGGATAATCATGCATTAGGTCCCCAAAATAAGTGCCTCTTACCTATCACCCTTACACAACTATGTGTTCACATTGACATTTATGATTGCAGTCTTAAAGTGCTGCCAGGACACTGAGCTTATTTTGGGATAATGAACATATGGTTCCAAGGCTTCATTGTTGCAACAGCACAAGTAAATCAAACATTGCCTTGTTTTTTTTTGTCTGGTGGACAGTGGCTGGGAGAATTAAAGTGGTATCTCTAACAATTGCATTTTTGTACTGAGCAATGCTTTTCCCTTTACTCCTTATTTTTTTACAGCTACTACAGTGTTTTTAGAGCTTTTCTAAAGAGTTAGCTGACATGTGGATTTGTTGGGTTTTTTTTATTGTTTCCTCCATATTTTAGGGTTTTAGATAGTTACCATAATTACAGTGTCTCAGTGAGCCTGGTGCATGTGTTCAGTTGACAATGCATGGTGCTATGCTAACACACTGGTGTGCTTTTTGAACATACAGGTTCATGCTTCTGTTGTGCTAGTTTTAAAAACCTTTGGCGTTTTCATCACAAGTCTGTTCACCATCTGGAGTCGGTGTTTGTAGGGTGGAGGAGACAGAGCATGGTGGAAGGCGGTTTGGCTTTACATGTGGATAGAGTTGTGAAATAATGAGCACACGGATTATGCAAACGCAGACAAAGGCCCTTTAATAGTCCCGTCATACTTCATTTGGACACATTGAACTGGAGCTCTGAATGAACATATGAGGGGCTTGCAGGTAGCTTTGCCTTGAGTCCTCTGCAAGGGGCACTCTGTAATTGCCCAGCCCCGAGAGCAGGATTTTGCATGGTGTGATCAAAGCGGTCTCCTAATCACGCCGTTCCCCAACACTTTGACTGAAAATAACAAACCTATTCAACCTGTGAGGAGTGAATGCGTGAGAGATTTTCACCTGCTTATGTAGGCTTGAAAAAAAGCACTTGATTGTACCCATTATGGTTCAAAGCTGGCTTAAGGTTTTGTCCTTTGTTTGGGTGGTGGAGGCGCCTCATCCTGCCTTTTGATGGCTTTCATATCCAGCTCTTCCCATTATTTCACTAAGACATATGAGCTTGGTTGCCCCGCTTTTATCTGCGCTAAATATAAATGGGAAAACAAACTGAACACAGCAAGGTAAATAAAGAACAGGAAGTGTAAGACAGACCTCTTGAGACTTTCACTATTCCCACATGTTTTAGGTTATAAACCAGCAGGCCAGCACTGGCCTGCCACACAGGTGGAAATGTGTGCGTGGAGGCCACTGAACACGGAGTATTTACCCTGTATCAAATGACAGGAAGGGGTGAGTGAAATAGCATTGTGCTGAACTGCTGTGAAAGGCTGTGAGGTTTCCAATACTCCCCAAATTTCTCTAGGGTGGGCTGGTGTTTGCATAGTTTCTTGCAGTATAAAAACATAGAGGCAGTGACTCATTCTACTAAGAGAAAGGTATTCTTTACATTGCTGGTAAATAGACGTGCTTCTGAGCTTTTATTGCTAGGTAAGTAACACCATGGAGCCAATTATTAAAATTAATACTATAATATGATGAATAGCTCTCTCCTTCAACTGCAAGGACAGGCAATATCTGATATTAGAACAACTGATGCAACTGGATAAGGCAAACAGGATACTCTTCATTTTCATCACAGGACCATCCAAAGCATATCAGTAGCTGGCTATTAAGTTTTTAAAGGCTGTCTACTAAAGCCAGACACAGCCCATAGAAAGTTGTTTACTTGAACTGGTAGCAGTGGAAGGTTGTCAAAGGCTGAATAAAGATGCAGGTGCTGAAAAGATGCAAGGGAAAAGGCGGGAGGGGGGTGGTATTTAATAGCACCACTCTAAGTTTTAGCCATTTCCTAGAGCATGACCTGCTGCCAGTGAGATGTGAAGGTCTTCAGCATTTGGCAGATTTGGGCCTTTAGTGAAGATTTCTGTGTTTCACACAGGCAAGATATGATGACGTTCTGAAGCTGGAATACTTTTATAAGCATACCTTTTGTAGAGGAGGTCTGAATGGGTGACAGCGTGTCAGGATAGAGGTAGCAGCATTCTTGTTTTCCTAAAAGGAGGGCTAAGTCATACAGTATTTCATAGGCTATATCAGATGTTCCTGGCTGTTCTTACCAGTTCCAGTGAACTAATGGAGGATATTTAGTTTCCACAGGTTAACATACACAAATACAAAGCTCAGACTTTTTCAAAATGAGAATCTTACATGACACTTTCAAGTTTACTCAGGCTTACTAACTGCAATGAAGGGCTGTAAGTAAAGTCTGCCAGTTAAGAGCAAGCCCATGGTTATTCATTTTCTGACAGTGGGAGATGTCTACCCCACCTCTGTGGGTGCCTCTCTATCTGTGTGTATCCTTGGAGACCCTCCTGCTGCCACTAAGTATATAATCAACTAGAAAAGATAAATGAAGGGATGATTCTTTACCCAGGATAGATGGGGAATGGTTACAAAATGTGATATTACCTCACCTTTTTGTAGATACCCACGAGAGGGGTGCCCTGCCACATAATCATAGAATTACAGAATAGTTTGGGATGGAAGGACCTTTAAAGGTCATCTAATCCAACACCCCTGCAATAAGCAGGACAGCTTCAAATAGATAAGGCTGCTCAGAGCCCTGTCCAGCCTGACTCTGAATATTTCCAGGGATGGGGTATACACCACCTTTTTTTTGGCAACCTGTTTCAATGTTTTACCACCCTCATTGCAAAAAAAAAACCCCTAAAAACAACCTTTTTCCTTATATCTAATCTGAATTTAACCTCTTTTAGTTTAAAACCATTACCTCTATTCCTATTGCAACAGGCCATGCTAAACAGTCTGTCCCCATCATAGTTATAAACTCTGCAACAAAGTCTTTCTGGAGCCTGCTCTTCTCCAGGTTGAATAGCCCCAACTCCCTCAGCTTGTCCTCCTAGGAGAGGTGCTCTATCCCTTCAATCATCTTCAACACAACCTAAGTGTGTGGGTTCTCCCAGCAGCCAATGGTGAGAAGAGGCAGGTTCACTCTGTACATCACCATTTTGGCATTGACCTACCAGGAAGATGTGTGGCTCTCCTATACAAGAGCAGACAAATGCCACTCTCAGTGACTTGCTCAGCTTAACACACTTGTGGGAGAGCTGAGAACTGAGCTAAGTCCCTTGAGGAACAATGCCAGAGTCTCCAGTATCTGTCCTTTGTTGTGCTAGCCAGGTTTTCTGTACATCAGTCACAGTATAAAGTGCCAGTGGCATGTTCCTGTGAACCTCAGTAAGTTCTGCCAAGTTCTGAACTCCCAAAATGCATCAGGAAGCAAAATCTACAGCCTTGGAGTCCAGTCTGCACACACTGCTTGAGAGAACAGGAAGGACACATCACCACACAAACAGCCAATTGTTACATTAACTGTATATAAAAATGTATCATGCTAGATATTTTAGTGTTGGCATAAAATTACTCCAGACCAGAAAACTGAAGTTGTATGTGCCACTTTGCATCTGGCTCATTCTCCAGATCAACAGTGGGAAGATGGAGTGTTCCAAGAAATGTCTTAAGGATTTGCTCTTTTGTTTGTCATTGCTCATCTTTCTCTGTGTGTATCTGCTTCCCTGTTCTTTCAGTAACTATGTGAGGTACAGACCATTCAAATTACATTAACTATAGATTGCTGGGATCATAGCTGGATGGCGTATTAATGAGATAACCACATACTGTCTGTATCTGCCAGTGCTTCTGATAATACGCTGCTGAGGAGTTCACACACAACACTAATTTCCACATTATCTGATTATCTGCAGAGAGCATCTATTGCTTTGCACTTATGGTGACTGGAAGAAGGATGGAATGATGCCACTTTTCTATGAAATCCAGGGAAAGGCCTGAATATTTTGAATAGTTGTTCTCTCCTTTTCATAACTTTGAGGGTCAGGTCCTGTTTGTCTTTCTTTTACAGGAGAATTCCTGCACTTTACTGCAAAGTTACTTGCTTTGACACTTATGTCAAGAGTGTGTAACTGAGCAGACAAGGCAAGCTTGCTCTTTGTGTCTGAACTGCTTGAGGACTGTTCTACACTTCATTCTGCATACAGGCAGTCAGGGGTCCTTGGACTTTGCACCCAGACAGGACTGGCACAGAGGCAGGAGCCTGATGAGGTTGTGCTGGGAGTCAGGGTTCTCCCGCTGCCCCCCATATCTGGTTGCATTCACACTTGTGCTGCATATGTTCCAGGACACAGTACCAGAAGGTGGCACTCCAGGTCCTCTAACATGTGTCCAGGGCTGTGCTGATCCCCTCAACACACCCCAGAGGTGTCAGCCACTCGTTGTGTTGGTGCAGACATGCCTGGGTGGGCTGAGAGCTGAGCGCTGCTTCTCCGCAGAGGCATGGAGCACTGCCCTGGCTTGTTCCCTATGCTGGGAAGCAAAGGTACATCCCAGAGCCCGGGAATACATCTGTGTGCCTCTCCTAAGCTGGGATTTGAGCTCTCTATGGGACCATCCTTTCTGTCTGCTCAGATGCTCCCCCAGAAAAGCTTTGATCAGTGCCTTTAGCATTGTCCAAGCAATGCCTAGGCAGGGGTGGAGGCAGCACCCTGGGCAGACACACTCCTTACACAGGCCTTAGGGATGAGACTGACTTGTTTTTGGAAGAGAGGGTTTCCCATTGTATGAACAAGTCATGCTGTGGTGCTCGTTCTCCAAGCCGATAAACCGACCTTGCTCTTTTTTAATTCAATGTCATACAGGGAACTGATAAAACTGCTGATCTTGCTTGTGTGCTGGGGAGAGTGGCTCTGACAGGTTGGTCTTGCTCTAATAGGCAGAAGAGCACAGAGATTTTGAAAGTAATTACAGAACAGGCTGCAGACTCTAAAGAATTAGTGGGCTATTAAAGACTTGAACTTAATAACAAGCTTGACTACTTCCCTACCAAAACAGTGTTCCCATCCTCATGCCCAATTAGTGTTGCCACCTTTCCACTCAAGGGCAATGGCCCCTGTCTTTCCCTTCCATGCTCTTTCTGGCAGAGCATTCTCAGTTAACAGACATCTCAGCATTTGATCATCCTGGAACCTGCCAGCACGTGGAATGACTACCCAGTTAGTATAAACTGTCCCTCAGCTGTCTGTCTGGGCAGTCAGTGCAAGGATCTCCTCCACTGCTTGGAGAGCTTTTTGCTTGAGGTTACAGAGGGTCCCTGAGTTTCTTAATCTGTATGGTTATTTGCTGGGTCATCGAACTGACTGTGTAACAGAAAAGAATATTTTTGCAGCTGAAGTTCAGCAGTTCCCAGTTATCCAGGCTCCTTGGGAACCAGAAGGAGTTGTACCTATTCAGCACTTTGCTGTCACTGAATTTTTCAATTGCTCTGATGCTTACAAGGTGAACATAGAGATAATATAAATATTTTCATAATTTCCTGGTAGTCGTGTGATGCAGATACCTCATTGTCAGAAAGCCTGTAACAACAGCCCTCATAATGGCTTAAATTATAATTTAACCCACACTCTCCCACTTGCCAAAGATGAGTGACTGGTCCTGGCTTACTGGAATGTGATTAAATGAGGTATCTCTGATAAATCTCTACATGTTTTCCTGGAAAGTCATTTTCACTTTGTTAGATTACAGTAGCTGGTGCCTTATGAAGTAAAGGAAAATATTTTTCCAGTAGGACATCATAAATTTCATGACAGATTTTTAATTTTCTTGGATGAAACGTTTAAAGTGGAGCAGACTGATCTCCTAAAAACACATTGGCCTTTCCTGAGCTTGGGAGAAGCTGCTTTGTCTCCTTCATCCAAAAGTGTATGAAATCCCCTCTGCAGAGGAAGCTTGGTGGTAGACGGAAGCAATATAGGTATTGGCTGGGTTTCAAACCCAAGGAAAACCAATACCATCCAAAAGCCAGTATTATAAATAATTAGTCAGGATCATTTTTGATAAGTTGATTGTGCCCCATAAAAGAGTGATTGTGGAACCCACCACAGCCCCAGCAGCTTGGACATAATCCAGTTTTTACAGTGGAGCAAAATTAAGTTAAATCACTTTTCCAAATAACCATCATTTGTTTGATTTGCTTTCATGAGGGCTTTTGGTTATGTCAGTAGTTGTCAGATGCAGACTGACGCTTGTGACGTCTCCTGCCTTTCAACTTGAGAAAGTCATATAAACTTTGTTGCCCTGCAGTCAGATGGAGCAATGGTCTTTTGGAAATGAATGAAATCCTTTAGCCCTCAGCCCTGAAATGTGATGCTTGGGTCAACCTTCAGTGTTGCAGGAAGTCTGTATGGTGATCTTTTATGCTGTAAACCTACCTTCTTTATATTAAAGGCATACTGAGAGTGCTGCTTAAATAAAGAATGACTGAGAGCCTTTATGTGCAGCTGGTTTCTCAATTGCTGAAGGAAACTTTTATAAAAGACACTTAGCCTTATATACATACATCTCCTGGTGATACTCAAAATCTCAAAAGTTGATTTTTGGTGCTAAAAGGTGAGCAAGATTTGGGTTTGAGAACTATAAGCGAAATCTACTCATCAAATTTTGCTCTTGAAATACATTTAAGTGGATGAGCATTTTCTCTGCAAAAATTGCCATGGTCCAAAGATTTTTCTTCTTAAGAATGAACACTGTGGCATGTCATGAGGTACATGTTACCAGGAAGAATGTGACTACAAAAAAAAAACAAAAAAAAAAAAAACAAAAGAAAAAAGAAAAGAAAGCAAAATAAAATCTCATATGAAACGAAAAGTTGGTATCTCAACAGCAACAGCAAAATATATCATAATAATAGAACCCAGAATAAAACAAACAGTCTTCCAAATAAGAAGCCTTTTCCTTCAAGAGAATATTGTTTTGTAGTAAATTAATGAAAGTGGGCAGAATTTTTTTAAGAATAATTTTCAGTGAAGATGCATTTTCGAGTGGAAAAAAAAATTATTTATTTTTCAGCAGCTGACAATTGATCCACGCCTCTGACCCCACCTGGGTCTTCTTGGCACTACTGAAATCAAACTACCTTGTGATACTAACAATGTACAGTACATACGCTGTAAAAGTGCTAATTAATCAAAGGGTACAAAATTTGTCCAGTCTTGCTTCAGCTTAAGCAAAACCAATTAGCTTTTCCTTGTAGCCCTCACTACCTCTCAGAATTGTCTTTTTATTAAAAAAAAAAAAAAAAAAAGAAAGACCTGAGAAGTGTTTGAAGTGTTCCTGCAGAGAAGCATTGGAGATTTCAAAATCAGCAGATTTGTGTCTTGAGGCTCTTGAAATGTGGGAGTTCCAAATAAAGTTTTACTCCAAATGCTGTCTGGGGACTGTACATGGATGACTGCAACACATTCGTTTTGCCTTTATTATTCTTGCACTGTAACCTGACTTTGGTTCAGGAAGAGGAAATCCATGGCCTTAATTGAAGCCAATCAGTGAAAGGTCATGGGGTAATACTTAACAGACAAGGATGGGGGAAAGGAAAAACAGGGAAAAGGTAAGGTCTCTGCTTGCTTCAAAGACTCAGTTGGATCCCGGAGACAGAGCACACCTGGAAGGAGAATGAGCTTGGACCCCAAATATACACATAAACTGGGAGTCATAAAACTAAATGGAGTTTGTTTATATTATTTGCTTCCTCTTTCTCCAGTGACCTGTGCAGCAGTAACCCCTGTGTGGGGAGTCATGGGTGCCTACTGCAAACATTCAGGTGTTTATTACCATGGTGTGACTGTGCTGATGGGAGCCTCAGTATTTCCATTAAGGACCAGATGTGGGGTTCTGTGGTTTCAGGTAGCCCAAAGGCTGGATTTAAGTGAAATCTTGACAGATACTATTCCAGAGTGTGATTAATTGCTTCTGGAGTTGTTTTGTTGTTGGTTTTTTTTCACTGAGATCCACTAATATCACAACTAGATTCAGCAGAGGATAGTTAGCTTTCTAGTTTGTTCCAGGGCTTCAGTATCCCCTAAGTCAGAAAGTATTTTGTGACATCTAAACCATATTTCCTTGTGGTTTTGATGTCCACTGTTCCTTTGCTTAACTACAGTGGACACAGGAAAGAAATTGTTTTATTATTTACTTTTTAGAGCTGATCTAAGGCTAAGCTGGTCATGGTTATGAGTTTTTCTCATCTGAGATGGACAGCATCATGATCCTTTCTGGTTTAACATGGACATGGTCATAGTCTCTAAGGTAGTCATGGTTTAAGGTAGTACTCTGAGTAGTCCAGCATTAGCCTTTTCAAGTTACAGGTTTATTTCATAGCATTCAAGCTAATTAGGTGCTTGTTTAGGTTAGCAAGTAGTACATGCTTAGATTAGCACAAATTCAAAGACTGAAATAGTTAACTCAGATTCTTCATAAACTACTGGTCTGTTTACTGTGTGTTAGGCATTTCTAAAACTCACACCATCTTTTTATGACCTGAAGTTGGCTTCCAGGTCATCTGCTGATCTATGTGTGCCTAACGGAGGTGTTGCAGCTGCCCAGGCCAAAGGAATAGTGAAAGGTCCTGACCAGGCTTTCTCCAGAGCCTTTGGTTCAGGACTTCCCTTGCCCAGGCCTGCACAGAGCAATGCAGGTGTGTTTCATGACAGTCAAAAGCTGAAAGCCACTTTTTTGGATGGTGTTTTTTTGTTTCAAATATCTGTGATTCAAATCTTTAGACCTGACCAGGCTGTTGTGTTCATGGTGTGAAAGAAAAGTTTTTACAGCTGATGTGGAGGTAAGTCTTCATCCTGGCTTAACCATGAACACCCAGTTATAAACAGTGCTGGGGTCAGAATTTCTGCCTTTAGGCAGACAGATACATTTACAGAGAAAGTCCAGGACAATGGTTTGTCTTCAAAAATAGGTCTTGCTTGAGACCTATTTGCACTTTCTGTGTAATGAAGCATCTGTTTTAAAATAGCAAATATTTAGAGATTGTGAGTCTTAGAAAGTTATTTTTAAATGGTTGTGAGGGATAAACAAAAGGAAATGTGCTATAGAAAGAATAACTGACTTCATTCAAGGTCCAAGACCACAACACTGATAGAGCAATGTTCTTGTCTTTTCCCCACAACCAGAAAAGAATTTCATATTCAGCAGTTCACCCCACATAATGCAGTCTCTGTGGCCTCCATAGCTGAACTGCACAGCGTGATTGAGAGTGCAATGTGTGGTTAGAACCAGGAGAACATCCGAAATAAAAAAAAAAGAAAAGATTGAGGGATATTTTTTGCTTCATACACCTATAGAAAATGCTTTTATTTTCTATAGTATTTTGACACTGTTGAGACTCCCCTTGATTTTTGAAAGTTTGAGTGTTTTGGCAAAGTTGTAGCTATTTTCAGGCACAGAAAGGTACATCTATAACTGGTATTGCTCCTGTCACTGCTGTACTTTTTATCATTGCTGTGTTGTATTTTTTTCTGTGTTAACAGTAAGTTTCATTGAATTATAGGATTTATCCTGTATGTGAGGGCTCACTGTATTCATTGTGCATGGGATCTTATCCTGTGTCTGGCATCTGTATCAGATGTTTTAAGCACAAATATACCTCTGAGTATGCATCTCTAGACTCTAGTTCCTGATTTGTGAAATTAAGTTAATAGCTATTCTTCCTCTTCTAGAACACACGCTGAAAAAGCTTGGTACAAGTTTGCATCTGCTCTTGCTCCATATCATGGTAAACTAAAGCCATGCCTATTTAGGATAAAAAGCAGTGCACTGGTCTGCTCTTGTCCCTGCTGCTGCCATACTACTGCACTAGCAGACTTAGCAGAGAAGTCTTGAATCACACTTGTGTAAGTAGATGGGAAGTTTGATCCATAGTGTCTTCTCTTTTTTTGATAACTTTTTTGTGACTTGTAGTGTAATTCTCAATTACCACGTGAAAACTATGTAAAAAGTTGGGGAAGAGGCCCATGTGAGATGGTTTTTCCTTCTTTGGTTGCAGATGACTTGGATTTTTTGTTCTTAGACACATTATTTCCAGATATTCCTCCAAGTTTCCCACTAATGTTTAAACTTTTAGACTATCCTTTCTTGTGTTCAATTGATATTAACAGAGGCACCTTTGAAAAACAACTTCAGATTTTCAATATTTAAATAACTGGCTACCCTTTTATTTCTCTGTGTGACTGAATTACATGCTGCCGTCCCTAAGTTCAGAGTAGAGCTTAGAAATTAACTCTATGGCCTTTTGTTGCAAGTTTTCTACCAATCTTAACCTTGCTCCCACAGATGGTGAAAAATTAAGATGGTCAATAAGTTGAATTTCAAAGCCAGGGAAATTCATTTTTCAAGTAACACTGGAACAAAACAGAGTGGAAAATTTTTAGTGCAAATCCTACACAGCTAAGAACACTCATCTGTAAAATACCTGCGCTCTAATAGGAACAACCTGGAATGTTGCTCCCATATTATAGTGTGCAGTGTATCTATGCCTTAGACATCCCTTTAAGTTGTACAGTGGATAGATGGGTTCACAGGGCTTTAGTGAAGAAGTGTATAGAAGTGGAAAAACTCAAAATAACTGAAGCATGAAGTAATGACAACAGTAGCCTCTGGGGACCTATTAAGTGTGGAGAGTGCTTACCACAGAAAATTTGTATGGACATTTGCTTTTCTGGCATTGGTTGGGCCTTATGGTTGTCATTTTAAATATTTATTAGAAGAATACCACATGTTGATTGCTTACAGTCTATGAATTAATTCCCACCCAGTGCAGTGAGATGGAGTTCTGAGTCTTTTCAACAGTTATGTATCATAATTTCACTTACCACTGGCATGATTATAGGATACTACATTTTAATGATAAATTGTCTAGCTGTGAGACCCTCATATACCCACAAAGCGATTCCCAGGAGGGAAAGCAGAATAAACTGGTTATTTAGAGTAGGGCCTGCTAATGCAATGCAGAGCATGAGCTGGAAATCACAGAGCAATGTTCTAGTAAACCTGCTCAAACCAGAGTAAGTAGGGATCTGTGTGAGCTGTAAATAGGGAATGGGAGGAAGTAGCCATGCACGCTTTCAGCCCTGAAAGCCAGCTGTGTTCTGGGCTGCATCAAAAGATTTGTGACCAACCATTTTGGTCAAAGAAAGTGATTTTCCCTCTCTACTCTGCTCATCTGATACCCCACCCGGAATACTGTGCCCAGCTTTGGGACCCCAACACAAGAAAGACGTGGAGTTGTTGGTAAGAGTCCAGAGGAGGGCTACTAAGTTGATCACTGGGCTGGAACACTTCTCCTGTGAAAGCAGGCTAAGAAAGTTCAGTCTGGAAAGGAGAAGGCTCTGGAGAGACTTTACAGCACCTTCTGGTACCTAAAGGGGATTACAAGAGAGCTGGACAGGGACTTTTCACAAGGACATGTAATGACAGGACAAGGGGGGATGGCTTTAAACTGGAAAAGACCAGGCTTATATTAGCTATTGGGAATAAAATCTTTACTGTGAAGGTGGTGAGGCACTGGAACAGGTTGCCCAGAGAAGTTGTGGACTCCCCATTCCTGGAGGTGTTCAAGGCCAGGCTGGATGGTGCATATTTCTTGTAGGTTCCCTTCAGGTACTGGGATGCTGCAAATAGGTCACCCCAAAGCCTTCTCTTTTCCAGGCTGACATAAGCACCACATTTATATGCCTAATGTTCATTACAGGAATTATGGCCTCTATCATACATGAATAAGCATGGAAGTGGCCTCAAAATACTCCTGCTGCGTTACTATATTGTGTTGGCTATTTTCTAATCTGCTGTGTCTCTGTGACATAGAAGTTTCTACCCACAGTATTGATGCTCATTACCAAGCTTTTATGTTCTCACAAAGCTTGTCACATGTGTTTGAAGTTGATAATCTGCTTTTTATTTTAAAATTGTTTTTTTTCCCCCAGAAAACAAATTTCCCCACATTCTTTCATTTTCTTCAAAGTTCACTAGAGACAGCATTAGGAACTCTGCTTATTGGGCACAATTACACCCTTTCTGGGTCAGGCCAGAGTAACCAACTATTGGGTTTTAGCACTGGTAGACAACTCAGCCCCACATATCTGCTTGCTCATTCTTCTCTCAGTGGATTGGGGGAGAGAATTGAAAAAGTGAGTAAATTCATGATTGGGATAAAGTTAACAGGTAAAGCAAAAGCTGTGCATACAAGTAAACAGTACCAAGCAAAACAAGGAATTAATTTACCACTTCCCACCAGCAGACAGATGTTTAGCATTTTCAGGAAAGCAGGGCTTAGTCAGTGCAGTGGTTACTTGGGAAGACTAACTCCACACCTTTAAACATTGCTTCTTTCCTTACCGATTTATGTGCTGAGCATGGCTCCATATGGTGTGGAATATCCCTTTGGTCAGCTGGGGTCAGATGTCCTGGCTGTGCCCACTCCCAGCTTCTTGTGCACCTCCAGCTGTCAGGGAAGTGTGACAATCAGAAAAGGCCTTGGTGCTTTGCAAGCACTGCTCAGCAATAACAAAAGCATCAGTGTGCCATCAACAATGTTTCCAGTACAAATCTAAAATGTAGTACCATATGAGCTACTATGAAGAAAATTAACTATTCCAGCCTCAATCGGTGTACCAGGAAAGGGGAGTGTGTTGCTTGGGTGCCAAAGTTGGATTGTGATATGCCACTACTACTGGAAAAAGTTGTGAGGCTTTAGTGTCCCAGCATAGCACCTAAGCTCATGAGCTAATGATGTGTGGACATTTTAATATGGGAAGTTCAGGGTTTCTCAGAGCTCACATCTCTAAGCAGCACCAAAGGGGCAGAATGTCATCTCTGTGCTGTGTATTGGTGTCCAGGGCAGGCAAGTTCTTCAAACTGGCTTCCAAAATCAGAGGTGACAGCAGTCCTTGGAGAAGATAAGTGTTTCTCTTGAGAGACCATCTGGGAGATGTATTATATATCCGTGCCTCACCAAAGTTTGATGTAAATCACCCCTTCTTATTAAATTGAAAAGAATCATTGTATGCAGTATATTGGCAAGTTTCTTGTCTAATCTGGTCTTTAATATTTAAGGAAAATTTTCTAACTAGTCTGGGGAGGATATTTAACAGATTTACACAAGTTATTCCATGATTTTTTTTTCTGAGATTCAGTCTAAATTTTTGTTGACTTGGGTTTTACCCTGTTGCACTCTGCAATATCAATTGAATGGCCTTAAGCAACAGTTTTTAATTCCTCAAAACTTCTGCCTTGGTAATGTTTCACATCATTATTAGTAAGAAAACTATGCAGATGTAATTTATGGGGCACATACACTGCAAGCTCACTACACAAAGGCACACCAGTTCAGAGTGGAGCAACGGGCCTTTGTTTCCAGATGATGACTTCATCAGCTTTGGATCAGACTCATGGGGAGCCACAGTTAAAATAATCACTTAAATAACCAGGGTTAATGTATAATTCTTTCAAATCCCAACAGTTTTTAGAAGCTAGCTTACTACTGTATTGGCAGTTTTAGTCATTGCTGGTTGTTTTCTCTCCATTTGGAGATGATCTGATCTTCTGAACATCTCATTTTGAAAAGGCTCAGTGCAATTAATCAATGCTGGTGAGATGGTTTTCTGGAGTGCTTATTACATTTCAGCTCTGCTGAGCTCTGTTCTGTAACGTTGTCTAAATGCATTCCAGATTTAACTTTCTGTCTCTTTTGCAGGCTCTGTTACACTTCACAGTCTAAGCCAGATGAGGTGAGTTCATTTCGTGCCATTGTGGTAAGTGCTGCCATGGAGGCCAACATCAGATGGGTATTGAGCTTCTATTTTTCCTTACTGGACAGATCATCTGCATGGTCTGTATGGAGAGGAAGTCCCCTCTCCTCTTGGTCCTCCACTGGTGTTGAAAAATAGTAATACTGTGATAATTTGAACCTGGGAGCACATAGGCACTCCATCCTGCAAGGTGCGAGGCACCTTACAGAAAGAGAAGAAAATTGACATTGTACCAAATAACTTAAAATCTAAAACAAACAAAAGCAGTAGAAAAGGGAAATTCAGAGACAGAACTTGTCAGTTTGACTTGCAATGACCTTGCCACATCACCCAACCCGGCTTGTCAAGATACTTTGTGGAAATTTGCCACTCTTTTGGAAAAACCCAGACATTCTTCTTGACTTACATCTGTAGTCCTTCTGGATGAAGAGAAAACTCAAACTCTTGACCCAAGATATGCAGCATGGTTATGTATTCAGCACTCTTTGTAAGAGCAAGTCAAGAGTTTCATGACACAAAGTTTCCTCAAAGGGAAGGAGATGTGGCTAGCACAACATCTGGCAATGCTGACGTAATATACTGTTTAATTCACATCATCTGTTGCCAGTCAGAGACACTCAGAAATGCAGCACTGAAAAATGCAATTATTCTAAACTCTGGTCACAATATTTCACACTGAAGGTTTGGGAAAAGTAATTTTTTCTGCTGTGCACATGTGGCACATCATCCTTCTGGCTCAAACTGAATGTCAATGGTATATGATTGGGCTGAACATCATATCATAATCCCTGATACACATCTGAACTGTGGCTTTTTCACACAGTGAGGAAAATGCAAAAAGGTGAAGGTATTTCCAGTGACTTTGGATGGCCTGTGTGAAACACTCATGGGATGCAGAAACCCGTCTGTGAGTTGTTGTTCTCCTGCTTCCCCTGACCTGCTGCTTTGGATGCACATGGTGCCATGAATTTGTTCCTTTTACCGTGTTTAGACAGTGGGAAGGAACCACCACCTTGGGAGTGGTGTGGGGGACAATTGACATAGCATATTGTGATGAGTTTTGGAAGGATTTTCTGTTCCCTTTATTATGAAAACTTGTGTTTTAAGATTGTATGGGCTTAAGAAAGATTTGAAAGCTGTGATCTCATAAGTAGTATGATAGTACTGAGAGGAGGCTCAATGAGACAAACTACATGAAGTAAACATGATGCCCATGTGAAGGAATGGTCTGTGAATAGACGTAGGGAGGTGCTGAATCCTAACCTTCCCATCAACCTCATGTCCAACAGTGAACATTGCTTACTTTTAATGAGATTTCTTTAATCTTTAATGAAGGTTAACTCACAAATACCCAATATTTTTGAGGACATGGTATTATACTGTCTGTCTTAGAAAGTGAAAGCCTTGAATTATTGTCAGTGCTTCATTCTTCTTGGTGCTCATTTTGGGGTCATGAATCTTGTTTTTCCAGGAAAGAATAGATAAAGGATATCTAGACTGAGGATTTCTAGCTTATTTTTCTTGAAAATCTTCAGTGCTTAGTGTAATAAAAGTCTGTGAGTTCTGTAGTTTCAACCACAGAAAGATCTGCTTTTGCATTGGAGTCTGCTTTTCAAATCCTGCCATGGCAGACCTTTCAAATAACTGATGGCCTTGCGATTGTCATTTTCTAAGGAGAGCAGATAGAGTACATCTGAAGAGGGGAAGAGAAATATTACCAAGACTGGAGATCAAAGTACACTTCCACTGGGACCAAATCCAGTTAATGCCATATTTACTTTAATAACCTTAAAGGAAGGGTACCTATCCATTTCAGTCTCACTGTCATTTATGAAAGCTACCAAGGAGGAAATTACAGGTACAAAAAGTCAGCTGAAGGAATTCATGTCGTGCCTATTCAAATAATGGCTTGCTGATTACTGAAGCTTTCATTTCTGAAACAGGAAAGAAAATCTACTCTTTGAAAGCCACATGGAGGCATATGAGATGCAGAAGAGCACTCATGGGTTCAGCACTGATTTAGCAGGCTCTTTAGTTGGGCAAAATCTATTTCCTCCTCCTTGTCAGCTTCTCAGTGCACATCTGACTGCAACATCCCACTGTGCCAGGTGTGGCTGCCAGTGAGACACTGTGTACTGCACATGTAGCGTGTGACATACATGCAATGTGCTGGGGAGTGTGTGGGCTCTCAGGGGCACAAAAGCTGCCAATGCAACAACTGAATCTGATTGCTCAGTGCTTCTGTAAACGCATTATTAGTCCCAAATACACTTCCAGAATAGATTTGAGGGCAACTGAGTTTCGTGTGTTTTTATGGTGTGCTCTCTGAAGAGCAAGTGATGTAATCAATCAGATTCTTTTAAGATGCAGGTTACAAGTAAAACATAAATAGGAATGCAGTGTTCTTACCCTCTGGCTACACCTCTGTTACTAAAGACAATGAATCAGATATGTTCTCTGTCCTGGACAGATCCTCACAGCATTACTCATAAGTGTATGGCTAAACTCTTCCCTTTAAATGAGGTGAGTCAAAAATGCATACAGGAATGAACCCTCCATTGGGGCCAGCACCGTTTTTTGGAGTTGATGGTAAGGGTGGCCATGAGATAGCACTCAAGCTTGTGCCCTGTCTTGTTTAAGTTTGTTAGTGCAGAGGTAGTCTTAAGGCCAGGATACATTTCACCCACTAGTGTTGAAAGAATTCGACTGTGCTGACTCCATCCTCCCCTCTCCTTGCTTATCCTTGGCTTTTCCTGACTCTCTGCTCTGTTGCTGCTGTTGACAATCAGGACTCTCTGGTGATGACTTCTGTCCACCTCTGAAAGCACCCCCATGTACTGTACCATAAGGAGAGCATGCTGCCAACACGATTGCATGGAACAAACACTTTCCTTTTGAAGACACATTGGAGTGGCTTCATGGGCCACAGACAGCCAGTGGAATGTAGTTAATGATGCACCACCTCTTGTTCAGGTGATGGCCCTGGGCCAGGCAGAAACTGAGATGCTGTTTAGGGTACCAACTTCTCACTTCTGATGATGACAGTAGCAACTGGCTGCTAAATGTCTTTTGGACTTCTATCATAAGTGACCAGGTATTTCTCTGAAATGATGTCTATCTGTCACATATTCCTCCCTTCCTTGGAACTGTCAAGGCATAGAAGGGAGTGTTGCCTAATTCTGAAACAGGGCAGATTTTAAAGGAATTTTTCAGGAAGTGCACAAAGTCCATGCTGAGGGTTGAACTCAGTTCTCGAGTTGTTCATCAGAGTCAAAGGAATCTTATTAAGGACTCAATGACCAGAACAATTGAAACAAAACATTTGATTAAATGAGGACTTTTGATATTTTCTCTTTTCCTTTCCTAGTTATAAGATAAGTGTATAAAAATACTTCCATCAGTAATCTTCTTCAATTAGTGGTGTTAGTTAAAATCATGCAGCTGTGTGGAGAAGAGAAGTAGAGTAAATGGTATTACATACACATATAGAGAGACAATGAGTGAAGTTACACACAAAGCATATGTGGGAATAGACAAAAAATGTGAGTTCTTACATGTTTTAACTTTATTGTGTGGTCACAGCTGGAACATGTGCACAAGAACCGTCACCCTTTTATCAACAGCTGGTACTTCACTGCATTCTCACACACTAACAAAGCATTGGCATGCAGGAGGTTTGGTGAGGAAGACCTGCTGTTCCTGCCACTGCCATTAATCATGCTCTTTATGGCTGGAGATTAGAGACAATCTAGTAATACTTAAGGATACATGGGTTATGGGAAGTGAAATATTTGCTATTTTTACTCCTCCTTGTCAAGAAGCAATTCTGAAGTACCCCACTTAAAATCTTTGAAGCAGATTAATTTTCTTATTCCAAGTTAAGGGTCTCAGGTCTCATTCTCAAGTCAGGAAGCAATAGTAGGACATACTTCACTTCAAGTGTTATTGCCTATTGTTTTGGTTGCTAGTAAGAGAAAACAAAAGTCAGCCCTTTCTCAGAAACTCACACTAAGGCTGGACTTTTGAATTTAAAAAGCAGCATACAACAAGATTCTAGTGGACGGTGGGAAAGTCTTTAGAATGGAACTTGGGAGATGTATATTTTTTCTTGGCTGTTGGGAAAATTACTACAACTGCTACTTTTTTTTTTTTTTTTTACCTTTCTCACTCCTCATTCTGCCTGTCTTGTTTATAGGAATATCTTTGTTGTGTGTTTGCACGCCTGGAAGTTTGCTGGGGTTTGCTATTATACTAGCTGCAGTGGCTCTTTCTGTAGCTATACCTGTAGCCACCTGTTTGGGATGTTTCTGGGAGTGAAGGCTTTCTCAACCTCTGGTTAACTGCTGTGTGACAGTGTTTTGTTCTGTTGATTTTTATTCAGAGAGTCTGGTAACTGTAGGTCTATTTGGAACAACATTTTTTTTCTCTGGCACTGAGTTCAAATTTTGGCACTTGGAGTGTGTATCCATTCATGAGTAAAAATTTACCCTGGTTATTTCAGCTGGGAAAAGGTTTTTGCTTTCTTTCAGCATCCGAACACAGAGTAACAGTGATCAGGGTGGAGCCAAGACTACCCAGGAAACAATATTTTTGCTTTTCTTCCAGATGAATTTCCAGTTTTCAAACACCACTGAGAGCTTAGCCAATTGTGGGGTTGTGGGGAAATTGAAGGTGTGACACTGAAGTCTGTCAGTCAGATTATTGATAGAGCTTAGTCTGAAGCCTGAGCTAAATTGCTTTAGGTCTAGTCTGTGGGAAATGGAGACTCCCCTTGCATTTATCTTTTGGCATCCCTGGCATCAGATAAAGAACAAGCCAACCACATGCAGCTTCCATTTTCCCCTGATGACAGGACCACAAGAGTCAATGAACATGATAAAGATGAGAAGAATAGATTTTTCTAGGAACCAGCGAAGAAAATAAGAAACAATACTAATAAAAATGCCCTTTAGACCATTGAAAACAGAGGTATTTGGCCATTATTTTTGTAAAGCTAGTACTAGATTACCATTTTATCTGTGTCTCCGTGTTCTGTGCTTCTGTTGATCCACTCCATTAGCCAGCTCCCATCAGCTACTGCACGGAGAACTTGAGAAGCTGTTTAGTTTGAATGTTGATTCCAGATCTTCTAATTCCCTCCTGGCTTGCTCACCACATTCCATGCTCTCCCTCCACTTCTTCAAGCCACTGGCTTCTCATCTTACTTTTTGCTTGTATTCCTTCCAACTACCAGGGAATTTCTTACCTTTTCCCATCCTTCTCAAGTTCCTGCCTGTTCCTTGCCATGGTCCCACAGCCTTTTCTGTTTGCAGAAGCACTATCCATGGCAGGAGGAGCTAGCAAAGCAAGATGATGCCTAAAAAATGACTTTCTTTGGAAGGGAGAGCCTTTTTCTAATTTTACTGTTGCTTTGATGCTACAACAGGCAATACGGGCAAAAATAGCAGAGTCAAAATGATGACATTGAACTACCAGTGCCTTCTCAGAACCTGGGAAGGGAAGATTGTAGGGCAGAAGACATCTGGTTGACAATGGTCTGGATGTGGGTGAACAGAGAAGTGGACAGCAAAGTTAGGGTGCATTTAAATGCAATCCCATGAATAAAGCTGGTGTGCATAGTATTTGAAGTATTTTTCCTTACTGCTATGGCTAACCAGGAACAGTGCTTTGTTTATTGAAGTGGCTCGTAAGAAATCTACTTAGGGAAGAGTACAGGAGTTCATCCGCTGGCAGAGATTCTTCTGATACTACCACTAATCACAGTGCTGCTTGTGGTGAGCAGAAACTTCTTGTTTCCCACGAACTATTATCTGTCTCTGCTCAGTAGTGTTCTGTGGTGTGTGGCAGAATGGTTTATGTGTGTGGGATGGTGGTAGTGCTGGCTGCTCATCAGCTCCCCTCACTTGCTTTGATCATAAAGGATGATGCAATGTGATGAACTCCTCTAAGGCTGATTCAGCACCACTTAACATTGATTCAGCATGAGTTCTTCACTTTCTTAGCATGTTCACAGACAGTGCTGTTTTATGTCACTGGGACACAAGTATCTCAGTCATATTATGATAATGGTTAATACATTGAGACATATTTATCCACCTCGCTTTGTATTTTAATGTGCTTTCTGATCTGTTACAATCATGATTTCAAGAAAAATTACTTGAATCTTACATTTGGAGAATGGTGTAACTGAGTGACTTGCATTGGCACTGTGTGGTGTTGCTTGAAAGTCACTTTCAAGTCTCTTACCTGCAGCCTAAACCTGACATTAAAAAATCAGAAAAAGTTCAGAAAATATTGCATAAGCCTTTAGGATTTGGAAAAACTTACTGATAGTGTGCTTTGAAACAGTATGTCTTATTATCACTGGGCTAGATGACCCCTTGGTCTGCCTCCATGGGAAATATCTTATTCCTAATTAAAGAAGATTACTGAAGAAGATTGGGAAGGGAATTTTGGGAAGATCACTAGAGAAGGTGACTGAGAAGGAGCTCACATGGCCCAGCATTGACAAACATCCTGAATAGCAGAGCTTGTTAAGCCTTGGAGTGTACACAGTGTGTGTATAGGCCAAGTACACAAGTCTGGGAGGGTGGTTACCCAAATATGTTAAGACTAAAGAAGATGAATGACTGCTAGATTCAATAGTAGCTGGGCAATTATAGTAGCCTGCTTTGTTCTTTGTTTGCTAGGGAGCCAGAAGATGGGCTCCCTTGTTAGGGATGTTTCTCCCTCAACAGCAGCATTTAAAAGGTGAGGCATCTAGTTTACAACAAATCATTCTACAGGCAAAGCCCCCAGATGTGTTTTCTTGGGGATGCAAGGTCAGAAAGATCCCTTTTTTCAGCATTAAGTCTCACTTAGATCAGTTTTAGGGTGGGACGAACAGTCCACTGAGAGAGTAAAGATCTCTGCTGGGATAGACCAATCTTCTTTTAAACTAATGGCAATGGTAGTGCAAAGCCTCAGGTTCTCCTCTTACCTCTCTCCCCACTACAGTCTGCTTTCTCTCCATTTCAGTGTTTACCCAGTGCATCCAGGTAGCTACAGACTCACCAACTCTGCTCTCTGAAGATTTTCAAAAGCAACCTCTCTCTGGGTAGTGAATTTAAAAATACATGCCTT
Organism: Margarornis squamiger; assembly: GCA_035222235.1. Classification (NCBI taxonomy): domain Eukaryota; kingdom Metazoa; phylum Chordata; class Aves; order Passeriformes; family Furnariidae; genus Margarornis; species Margarornis squamiger. The sequence goes on along the minus strand of JAWWTY010000077.1, from coordinate 138,782,045 downwards.
TTTATACAAAAAGTAGTGATTGCAGATGGAACCTCACAGTTTAAAACTGTTTTTCCTTTCTCTGCTTTATCTGTACTATAACATGTAAGACAGCTTACTTTAGCTGAAAGTATAATAGAAATTTTCACCTTTACTATTTTCACCTATACTATATTATACGTTTAAATGATCTGTTTACTATCTATTTCTGATACTTATCTAGGTAAGATATGATGGTACTTAATAGTAGAATGTAATTACATGCATGATTTTAGGGGATAGAAAAATATGCATGTTATAGTATGTTTCTGTATGTATGCAGGGAAGTAAAATGGAAGGTTAAACTCTAGAAACCTTAAATCATTGAGTATATGGAGACCATATGGAACTGATTGTTGGCATATTACACAGTAAAACACACAGAAAAAATTCAATGCCACAAGTAATGTTTTTCAGACAAATTATTTAGCTATAAAATGATTGTTTCAAGAAACCATGTTTGAAGCAAAACAGCTTATACTAGGTATTTATTTAAAATCTTGCTCACATCATAGGCTTGTAGCTAGGGGATCTTGTTTAGAAATGGATTTTTTTTCCACCTGAAGAACCACTTCTATGTTAATGCAATGGGTTCCCCAGCAAGGAAGTTGGTTAAAATTTCACATTAATGTATCCATAACTCCTTTTCCAACTCTAGTGTAGCTGCTCCAGAGTGCTTTGATTTTTGAGCCTTGATACAAATCATCTTTAACCTTAGTATGTGCTCTAAACACAGATGCCCATGTACATTGTTTGTTTATATTTGTTGTTTTAAAAATATACTTGGTATATTTAATTCAACAAACAAAGGAAAACTTCAGCCTCTCTAGAATAATTCCTCTGACAAGAAATGCAGAATTTGGTCTATATGATTACCTCAGGGCTGGATGTAACCTGGAGAAGGTATGAGGAGCACTCACACACTTCCATTTCTTGGCATGGAAAGATGAGGACTTAAGCCCTTGGGTCCCCTTTTATCATTGCATCACTGTGACACATGGGGACATCTTTTAATGAAGTTCTTAGAAATAGTTTCTATGATGAAGAGAATGAAATGTTCCACAGAAACATCCTGAAAAGCGTCTGGAAGTGGCAAAAGGGAGACAAGCACAATTTAAATCCTAATCTTGTCCTTGTACTTACTCTATTCTTGGATACACCACATATATCAGAATTACCACTGCCATATACCCAGCAGTGTTCACTTAATGTATTGATTTTTGGGGTACCCAGGTAGTCTAACAAAGAACGGGTTGAGTTAAAGGGGCAGAAGTGGTCAGAAAGGCAAAGGATTTCTGCTGGCGAAACTCCTATTTGTGACTGAAATGTGCAGAAAGAAATAACAACCAAAGAGGGCCAGATCTTCCTTATTTCTTGTTCTCCATGTTCTGGCAAAGCCTCAAGGGTGACAACAATGCATACCATCACCTGTAAGCTCTGGTATATAGCAGCATAATATAGCTGTGATGGTAAGACTTGGGAAAGCAGTGAACCCTTACCAATACTGTGCTGAGCTGTGTCAGAGGAGCTACATGTTGTGTCACTCAGCCTCTGTTGGATACACATGTTGGATAAAAGAGACTTAGGTATATGTGCCACTTCTTCCTTGATCCTGATATTATTTTATTAACAGTCTTATTACCAGTGGATTTCATTGGATGCAATTTACTAGGCATCTTTGTTCATGTTATGGTTTTAATAATAGCACTGACATGCAGATCTCTGATAGTAGATGTTTTTGTCTTGTTTAGCGTAATCCTAATGGGTAAACATAACAATCACGATTTTATGATTGTTATAATGTGATGCCTGGAAAGAGAATTTGGTGTTTGCACATATCCTGCAAACATATTTGACTCAATGATGAATGTTATGCCAACTATTCATATGACAACATAACCTTTAATTCAGTTCTAAATCAAGAGGTGTTGTTATGTTATGCAACTGAGATGGGGCCAAAATATTGCCTCTAATAAGGATTGTTCCTGAAGTTTTGGACCTAGTACTCATTGACACTGAATCAAGGAGAAACTAATAAATCTTCATTCTGTTTTCAGTTTTCAAAAGATGGCGATGCTGCCACCTAAGATTTTGGGGTTGCACCTCTATAATTTTCTGAGGCTTAAAAGGAGTAGGTGCTAAGATGCTGAAAATTTAAGCTGTTATTGAAAAATAGCTGACAGCCCTTCTCATGCATATCTCACTTTCTCTAAAGCCAGCTCACAAATGGTGCTCACACATGGCTTTAGACAAAAACTGCAGGGAGAAGTGAACTGCTGTGCTGTGAAAACTTGGCTAGGTGACAACGATAACACACTCACTGCCCTAGAGGTCCTTGTCAGACTGAGCCTTTGCCACCACAGTCTACATGCACTTTTCTCCACACATGTTATTTGATAGCAAAATCACTGCAATGTCTCCTCTAACATATATCAATCTTCTGTCAAAGGGAGCCCAAGACAATGAACAAAAAGAGCTCCTACAAGGACTGGAGCTGACCGGCTAGTGTGAGGATGTATCAACTTTTACTTATATTTGGCTTAGAAATAATTTGCCAGTAAGCCTGGTTATATGCAAGCTTCTTCAATGTCTGTATTGTATGAGTATTTTTGCTTGCAGGTATTCATGCTGCAAGCTGGGTTGAAAGCTATTTTGACTGTTCTTCCTGGTACAGTATAGAATCTGTCAGATTGTTCTATTTCTGATTCACAAGGGGTTTGTCAAATAGTTACTTTTGTACAGCTCAGAGGAACTGAAGGAACTTTAGGGATTCATTAAAAATATTGCTTGTTTCAATATCCGAACCCTGCAAATTATGGACAAGATGTGCTTCAGTTTGAGTTCGTAAATCAAAATGGTTATAGTCCTCCAGCCAGGAAGTCCCTTGCTACACAAAGGAGTGTTGGGGTGGAGGGGTGTAAATCTCTTCAGTCATTTTGAGAGCCTGTGTGTGGAGAGGCTGTGTAACCTATATATGATGTCCCTACTCACTGTGTTCCCCACACTGGTGAAAGCAGATGAGCCTTGCAGCTCAGGGTGTACAAGTGAAAAGAAACAGCTGATATTCAAGCTTTAATAACAAACCCAGATCCCATCAAAGGGAAAATTTGTGCCCCTTGTAAGTACCTCAGAGCATGCAGCACTCTATGGCTGTTGAGTCTTTAAAATAGTGCTAAAACCATCTTCAATAACAGGGTCACCTTCATGGGGTTCTCCTGCTCCCAGAGGCACCATGGACCCAATCTGTTTCTTGCTCAGATTAAGGGTCTCTCCTGAACCAGTCATGTTTTCTAGTGATGGCTGGAAAATCTATTTTCTCTTTAAAGAGCTCAAATTTTTAACTTTTTGCACCCTCAAAAGAGAAAGAACCCAAACCAGAAGCCTTCTTTTTAAAAAAAAAAATAAATATTGTTTTGTTACGAAAAAACAGAAATGTTCAGATATTTTCTGAGAAAAATGCTCATATAACTCAGATTTCTCTTAAAAAAAAATGACTTAGCTGCACACTGTGAACCAGCTGTAATCCTCAAATTTGTCTCTCTCCTACCTTTGCACTGGAACAGTGTTTTCCAGGGTATATTTACTGCTTTGTGTACCCAAAGAGATTAGTAGATTTACAAAGTTAACTGTAAGCATTTTAAATTGTTTCTTAACAGACTTACCATTAGATCCTCTGAAAGCTCAATTCACACATTTACCTATCCTGATGTGCAATATGGCTGCAAAATACAGCAGCAAAAAACTGCATCTTAGAAACAGTTATGGCTCAGGACTGCTTTAAATGTAGCTTTTATTCTGGCAACAGAGACCTCTATCTAATTTCATAATAAACATGGTCCATCTTTCAGCCCTCTGAACTGCAAAGAACATCTTGAACATTTGTGTCCAACCTCTATAAAATCAGGGTCACTGTGTAGCAGATAGGACACAGGAATCAGGCATATACTCGAGGTGGCACAGGACTTCTGGGAGGTGCTCACAGTGGCATTTAGGGAGAAGTTAACATTACTGAAGGGGTCTCTTTTTCTGGAAAGCAACAACACCATGGTGAAAGCCCTGACTCAAAATTTCACTTTTCACTCTGTGCTGGGTTAAGAAAACAACAAAAACAAAGAAACAAAGTCCTCTTACAACAATCTGAAACAAAAGAACTCAGTGAAAGGGCAAGGCATACAAACAGAATAAATGGCACATTATACAAAAATCTTCAAAACAAAGACTGAGGCAGTCTTGCAGGTAAGAAAGGTCTCAGAGAGCTCTTGTGGTAGTCTGAGATAAGGATCCTTCCCATCGCTCTATTTCCTGGACTCTGCCAGGGCAGCTCTTCTCTGTGCAGTCTCTCCAAATGCACTGCTCAGGTCGAACACAAGAGCAAACAGTTGAGGAGCTGCAGTGGGGTCCACCATGGAGACCATGGAAGTCTGCATGGGGAGGCAGGGCCACTTTCCTTCTACTGACTGACACCAAGAAAAGAAAGGGTATGTTCCACTATTTTATTCTGCACAGAACTACTGAGCTGTAGCTATTCAGATTTTAGTACAGGGGTGTGTGCGTTTTTATGTATATATATATATATATATACACATACACACACACACATATATTCAGCACAGCTCATGTACTGCATATATGCTGAAAACTGTCCTTCTAATCACATTATAGTATTCTTATAATGTAGTAAGAATGACTGCTTTGGCTTCCGCTCAAAACTGAATTTTTGCCTTCGAGAAGCAAAGTTTCATCGTGGAACTGTGGTTGCTAAAATGCCAATGAATCCCTCTATTTCTTTTTCCTGTGACACCACAGAGCTTTGTTCCTCCAAGTGTCATTATGTCCTAAAACCACTACATTCTTTACATAGTCCTAGTTGGCAAATCTGTACTGAGAACACAGTGAGGTCAAGAGTTGTTTGTTCAGATGTGTAATTAATGTTAGGTTGTGCAATGCCAATATACATGCATAAAGAAAACAAGTCTTTTGAGGAGTGTCTGAAGGAGCTGAGGTTGCTTAGCCTGGAGGAAAGAAGGCTCAGGGGTGAGTTTCTCATTTTCTGCAGCTATCTGAAAGGATCTTGTAGCAAGGTTCAGACTGGATATTAGGAAAAATTTCATCACTGAAAGGGTGATTGGGCATTGGAATAAAATGCCCAGTGGTGTCATCTCCATCCTTGGAGGTATTTAAAAGATGTATAGATGTGGCATTTAAGGACAAGGTTTAGTGGTTGACTTGGAAGTGTTGGGTTAATAGTGGGACTCAAAGGTCTTAAATTCTATGATTCTGAATAAGAATTCTATGGTTCTACATAAGAATGTCATCCAAAAAAGGATCCAAAAGGGCAAGGAAAGGTCTGGTTGTTGTAGCTCAGACTATTTTCCTGGTGTTGAAGTCTGAATTTGAAAGCCTTGCTTCACATACTTGTTTAAAACTTTGTCTATAATTCCATTCTATAATGCCATTTTGCACATTGTATGACTGCCTTGAGGAACGTCCCTATTTCATTGTACACTGTTTTTGTGTCTACAGCATTCATTTAAAAACAGATGATAAGTAACTCTGGAGTATTTCAAATGACATGACCTTCAGAACTAGGAACGAAGGAAAGGCTGAATCAGCAGGCCTTAAAGAGTCACTGGAATGAATTTGTTCTATAATATTTATTCTGCAATGTGTGTATGTATGTATGTATGTATGAAAGGGGGTAGGAGAGACTGATGTCCTTCCTGGTCTTTGGCTGTGCCTCAAAAACTTTGCCAGGTACTACTTCACAGATTGAAACCCCAGTGAAAAACCTTTCTGGGGCAAGGCTGTAAAGATTTTTCTAGCTTCTTTTCTGCTTTTGTCCAACTAGTAGTTTATTATACCATGAAGAGTAGAACAATTTCAGGAGCTGAGAATAAATGTAGCATATGGGAGACATCCTGGGATGCAAGAATGGAGATCCCCTTAGGCAGAACAAGGGAGACTTTTCTCATTTGGTGTTTTGCCATTGATGCGCACCAGCACTGGTATGCACTGGTACTGAGGCTGTAGCCTGTGTTTTTTTAGGGCTAGTCTTGGATGTTTGATACCCTAAGCATACTGTGAGAAAATTTACTACACTGAGTGCTTGGATGCAGAATTGTGAAAGGAACAGCTAGTCTGTAGATGTAGAAATAATTCAGGCTTAACAGGCAAGTCAAAATGCTCAGTGCTGCCAAGATAGAGATCCTTTCAGTATTAGAAACCTCAATGCCTAGAAACTGAAGGTGTATCTAGGAAGAGAGGGCTGCTGACTGAGGTTTTTGATGTGTCTGACAGGACTAAATAGCTAACCTTGTGTCAGGGCCCTTGGAGAGAAAGAGATGCTTTAGTCTAAACACAGGTGCTGCTCTCCAGAAGTGCATTTTCTTCCCATGGACTACCAAGGGAATACAGGCAATGAGTCAGGTGTGACACCCACACAGTCGATAGTTACAGCTGATGATGGACACTCTGCTTTATTTCCTTCTTTGCACTACAAAACTGAAACGAAGATTCTGCACCTCACCTTGAGGGATCATATCAGATCTATCCTTTCTACATTGCTTGATTTATTTGTTTTCTAAAATTTCTCCTCTTTTTGGCCTTGAAATCTCTTTCTTTACTGGAAGGAAATATCAGTGCTCATGCACTTACGGTAGCAGGTTCTCTAGAAGTACCCACAAAAGAACAGATCAACCATTTTTACCAACCTTTTGGAAAGCTGCCAGTGTGAAAGACAGCCACAAGCCACCTTGGTATTACTTTTCATAGGTCAATGCTGCTGTGAATTCTTGAGGTTTTTGGCCTTTCTCACTCTCATTTACAAAGAAGTGTTAACTTGCAGTCTCAGAGGAACACAGCAAGTTTCCTTAATCCAAAAAAGAAGTGTTGTAACTGCAGTAATACATGGGAAATTTAACAACAGATCCTCCTGCTTGCTGAAAACTGACTGGCAGCAAAATATGTTCTGGAGATCACCTCCAGAAACTGCTAAAGTAGGAAGAGCAGGGCAAATGTAGTGGCACAAAAGCACTTCAGGGTGAAACTAAAAAAACCCAAGGTTCATTTAACCACTTTTGTCCAGCTTGGTCAGTTATAATACCGCTGCTATTGATTCAGGCTATGCAAACGTTTTTGAAGCCAGTGTTGTTATTCCCAGTTACTTTAGTACAAAACACTAAGCTTGTGGAGTCAGGGAATCGAAAGTCTAACCAAACCTTAAGTGCCTCAAATCTCCAAGTCGCTCGTGAATCACATTACTAATATTTCATTCAGAAACCACAGAGGACAAGCTTCTATCAGTTTCCTTTCACCTTCAATTCAATAATGAAAGTTAATATTAAAAGATCTAGAATCTGGCTATTTCCCTGATCTGTGTGAAGATCCTGTCAAACTACAGGGATTCAGGGCAAGTTTCAGGATTTACTCAATTGAAACAGGAACCCATATCAGGAGCCTTCACAAATATTTGAAGGCTATTTCTGCAGGCATCATCTTTTCTTTCACTTGCTTGCTGGCTCATTCCTTCCTTAGTGAGGCTGAGTGCAGCTTCCTAAAGTGGTGCTGATTTATGTCCAGAAGGAATCTGGTTCGACACATCTCACTTGTTCAATGGACTGGGCAGGTGGGTGAATGGCACTTTATAAGGCTGTTGAAAGCTCAGGGAAAAGCACATGGTGTGAGAAAGCATCAGATCTCACCAGCTGAGCCGGTTTTGCCTGGGGCAGTAATTGCGGGGGAGACACACAGGAAACGTTATGTGCTTCAAGACATGATATGGCTGTGAAGCAGTAATTGACCCAAGGTGTGCTCAGCACTGACGGCAAGGCGCTGCTCGGGGTAATTCCGAATTAAAAGGGGTGATCAAAGTAGTCACAGCTCAAGTTAAATAAAAAGGAAATAGCTGCTAGGAACCTATCTGACAATGAAGCAGTTATGTTCTTGCACAGGAGCTGAATGGTGAAATAGTGTGTAAGAAAGAATTGTACTATAGTGATTACATAATTTGCCACTTAGTGTGACAACGTCTCAGCAAGAATGATATAAAGCCAGCTCCATATTTTCAGTGGGAGTTCAACTGCAACCTTTCTGAGTCCTTAATTTCCTTTGATTTTGGCAAAATAAATTGATGAGATTCTTCTCTGCTGCATAGGGCTGGAGTGCAAAATTGAGGGAGTAATTTAGAAGGCCTGTACGGATATGCTTGGCTTCAGCAATATTTACATGAAAAAAAAATTTGCAAAAGAGGTTACAGGAGTTAAATGGCTGCCTTCTAATGAACTCGAGTGGTAGTTGAGGCCAGTGGTCCTTAGACTGTTTTCATAACCTCAGTGTCAGCATTTCACAGAGGATGAAACCCAGGTTTCTTTGCCTTGCTGCTTGGGCAGCACTTAAAATCAGTGTAGAACTAGTTGTCCTTATAAAGGAAACTGAAATAATGATATTACATGGATAAGTGTTATAATACAGAAAGAATGACAAGAAAAGCACAGAATGTCATAGTTTAATATTGTGAAGTACTAGCTTAACATGTTAAATGAAGAGGAAAAGATTTAAAAGCCAAGTACTTCAAAATCATAGGAAAAAAGTCTCCCCTTACAAAGAAGAGCTATCAAAGAAATGAGTCATCTAGGGACCAGGAATGAGTTTGGGGAACAGATGTTCTTACATTTAGGACAGATGTTTTATGATAACAACGCTTTGATAGCAGTTGCAACAAGAACCTACTCTAATTGAAAAATGTTGTGGTATTTCACAAGAGGAAAGAAGAAAAAAAAAAAGAAGCACTTTTAAGTCATAGAAAGACAGATTTTCACACTATTGTATTGTGGTAATTATGCCTCCAAAAGTGCAGGGAACAGTGAAAGTCCTGTTAAGTGGAAAGATGAAGTAAACACTGGTAAACTAGGAGAATGAGTTAGGCTCCCAGAAAAGGCTTTCAAAGGGTCAGGTGAGAGGTGAGAAAGTAGGCTGAGACTTAATAGGGTAGTGATAGTATTTATTGACCCTGTTGCCAAAAGATTAAATGATAGGCACTTGTTACATATAAAATAACTATAATGGGTATGAGAATAATAAAAGAGTGTTGCTCCAAGTGAGGCAGGCAGCATCACTTCTGTCCCAGACATTTGAAGTCAGTGGAGAGGCCGTAGACTTTCAATTTGACTGATCTGCTTAAAAGTTTGGATGGATGTTTTTGAATGTGATAGAGAGAACTAGTATCATCTTCGATGAATTTTTACTTGTTCTTGCTACCTGTTTACAAGGCAGATTTAACATTTGTTAAAATCAAAGTGTGTGTGTAGGGGGTGGTCCTTATCTCTCCTTTCAGCTCCTAGAAAGCTAATGCAACAAAAAATGAGAGACCTTTAACTGGCCCCAGTTTAATTGGGAAAGCATATACAGCCCCGGGATAAAATTCACATTTTAACAAGTGGATCTCTAGCTAACCTACAAAGTCAAACAGGAGATTGGTTTCTTTTCAGACAGTGTGTCTTGGAGAAGAATTTTTATCATAGGAAAGAAGGACAAATAGGTTGCCAGATTCAGTTACTAGGTCAACAACTCTGCTCTCTTCAATCAGCCAGATAGATTGGGTGCAACTGAAAATGAAGGCTCACAAGATTTTAAAGTAATTTTATACAAAATTTGGAGGTTTGCTTGCATAAGGTGGAATATATAATTCTTTTTATTCCAGGCTACCATGTTAGAACTGGTTAAATAAACACAGAGTTTGCTTTGTTTTTTTCTGTAAGCAAAAGCAACAGCTAGGAATACAGCAGTACTTTTAAAGCTTCCTTTGCAGGTGCTTATTTTTTCAGTGTCCATTCTTGTAAACAGAGACCCTGTAAATATGGTCTAGGGACAATTTAAACTTAAGTAGGAAGGGTCAGTCAGGGATTAGTTCTTACCTTTTTTGGGGTAAGGAAGGAGAGCTATTTCTTTTGTGCTTGTCTGTCAATTACCAGACAGAATGCTTGGAACTATCAATTCCAGGCAGTTAATTTTTCTGAGGAAACAGAGTCTTTAGTGATACCTTTTGGCAGTAGCCAACAGCATACCCCTCTAAAATGGAAAGCCCCTCTTACTCTTCTCCCTCAAAGGCTGCCATACCAAAGTGAAAGCTGACCTGATCTGAACCACAGTCACAGGGTGTAATTGGCTAGAAGCTACTCACTAGTTATTCTGCATAATTTGTGCCAAGGTCTGAAGGATCTCTTATTTATGAAGTGGGGCAACACTCTTTCCTTATCCTCATACCCAATAAAATTATTTTATAGGTAACAAGTGCCTATGATATAATCTTTTGGGAACATGGCTGATAATTATTATCACTACTCTATTAAGTCTCAGTTTACTTTCTCATTTTTCACCTAACCCTTTATATCTGACATTTTTTCTACTCTTTATTTTAGTTCTGTCCTCCATGACGTCAACTTTTTTCCAACCTGGGAGCTAGTGGAGGTTTATCACTGTAAGTTTTCCTCATATTTGGGTAGGTGTGAACACAGAGGAACTGAACAGGCAGAGATTAGCTTTGCTCCCAAGACACAATGATCAAGATGAGAAGATTCCAACTGGCCTAAGGTTTTAAGGCATGTATAGTAATTTATTGCTAGAATAGTCTATAAGCAGATTACACCTTCCTTCAGGTAATCATGGGCTTTCTAATGAGCTTTAAGAGACTCCAAGCATTTATCTTGCTTGACTTTGACAATTGGGTTTGTTTTCCAGGAAGCAGCTCTCCAGATTTACATCTAACACAAAGGAAAACATGGCATCCTAATTTACAGTATACTTTTCTTTAGATGAGCCATAAAAATATTGAGGAAGAATGAATGTATTATTCCACAAGATGTGAAGAAATTTCCTGCAAAATGAAATACCCTTTCTTGTTAAAACATTAGATTAAATTCACATATCAGAAGAGCTTTATGCCCCTTACCTTACAATGTGATGGCTCATTAAAGAGAGTAAAAGAACAGGAGGCTATTGTAGAACAGAGAAATTAGAGACATTAAAACCGGAAGCCTGATGACATAATCTTTTTCCTAGAAAACCTGTGCCCTCTCTAAAAATTTTTAAGAGTTTTGTTTTGGTTTGGTGTGACGTAGCTTTTCCTAATCATTCCAGGAACTCTCTGGAAGGTTTTTGGAAGTGAATGATGTTAGACAATTCCAGCTAGTGACTAATTTTTGTATGGTTTTAGACCAGAATGTAGTGGGATTGGAGGAAGAAACATATTCATTCAAACTTGACAGCATTAGGCTATAAATTAATTACTTCCTCTCACGTAAAATGGTGTTCTGTTGGTAGACTAGAAGTTTTTGTGGAAGATGAAGGCCAATTTAGTGTTTGCTACCACAAACATACATATCCTAATTATTTCACATTTGTTGTAAAATTTTACCAGTTAGCAAACAGTAACTGAAAATAAAAGAATTGAATATTCTACATTTTGCAACATGTTGAGGTCTTCAGAATATGGCTTACATTAGTCGAATAGTCAAGAACCTATTTTTTGATTCTGGAGAATGCTTTTGTATTTTACTTCTTATTTGAAAAATAAAAAATAAAATAATAAAAATAAAACTGCCTGTCTGGGCTGAGAAACAGTTTATCCAAGAAAGAAGTCCATTATACAAAGAAGCAATACATGGAGATGTATGCTAACCTTTAAAGCAAATAATGGTCTTGTTTATAGTGGTGAGAATTCACAGTCATCTTTTGGGTCATGCAGAAATAAGAGAAAAAATTGACTTAAGTAAGCAAGTGTTGTCATGCCTCGGGTTACTAACTCACATAGGTTCTGTTCTGGGTCCATGTGAACAGGAGGGATAGCATTCTGCACTATTGAAGTCAATGGCAAAATTTCCACAAATTAATTGAGTCAGGATTTCTCCTCAAAACTCTGGTACAAAGTACATTGAGTAAGTGAAAATACTCCCCAGAGGAAAGACTCTGTGTGTTTATCTCTCTGATCTTGTCTATTTGGCTTTCCCAGCAAAAGGATTATTCTTATATGAAGAGTATTTATGGACTTCTTTGAAAGACAGGGACCTCGATAAGGTTGCCAGCAGGGGCGCAGGTACTGCTAAAGGTGTTGATGACTTTTGAGAAGGCACAGGCTTGAGAGTTGAAATACCCCAGTTCTTTTGCTGTATTTGAAACCTAGCATAATTTAATGTATTTTGTTTTGTCCTGTTACTACTAAACACTGATAATAACCCCATAATTTAGACAAAATATTCTTTTTTTTTTTTTTAAGAATTCTTTTGACTGTGGAAATGTTTCCCTCAGCTCAAGGCTGATGAAAAACTAAGTCATTTCATGAATAAGGAATAAGCTGGGGGAGGTTTCTGTGTTTAGTTGAGGAAGAAGAGTATTTATGAAAAAATAAACTAAGTTTTCCTCTGTCTATCAGGAAGAATGGGGCAGATTTTTAACTAATAAATCCATGGTACATATCCACCAAAGGGACCGCATAACAAAGTGGTGTAATAAACAATTTCTGACAGAGGTCAGAAAGGTTACCAGCAGTTTGTTTGATGAGAATTTGGATAACAGCATTTAATTTTTACAGGATAAATTAGATATTGGCTGAGAAGAGGTAATCATGTGCACAGGATTAGAAGAAAATGGAAAATCAATAAGATCAGGAAACGGGTCACTTTGGAAAAGAAGTAGGGATCCTACGGTGTAGAAAGAAAAGCTGTGGAGGTGCAACAGACCATGAAATAAAGACTGAGGGTATTCCAAACCAGTAGGTTATAGAGGGAAGAAGTAAATCTAAGGTTATGTCAATGACTGAATTAAAGTAAATATTATATTAGTATTAATGGACATTGACAGAAAGGTCGTATCATATTATTCTGTTGAAAGACCTTTGGAAGCTAGCAGGTATAACAGATGTCCTTAATTGAGAATAAATGTAAGAAACAAGTACACTCTCTAGGGAATTAGATAGCTGCAATGATGGAAACATCATCCAAAAACTAAGGTATATGCAAGACTAATAAGTAATCCAAGCTAGCTGGAGGGTTTTCACTATGAATTGAATTCAAACATAGAGCGCAGGCTATTGCTTCCATGGATTGATGGAGATGTGAGTAGACAAGCCAAAAATACAAAGATGCTGACAAAAAAATTATCTGAAAGCCGAAGACACAAAAAGACTGAGTACTGAGATTATAACCATGGGAAAAAGCAAAGCACAAGTTTTCCTTGTGGTAGCTGAAAAATGTTTGGATCCAGGAACAAAGAAACATATCTTCTTTACTGATAGGTAGCCTACCTAAAGTGATGCTGGCCCCCGTCATTCATCCTCTTTTATATCAGCAATCACCTGAAGAGTCCCACAAATTGACTGATACTGGGGTCCCAAGTGGTAACAGCAAGTGTGCTGGGAAAACTGAAGGCAACACAGCAAAAAATGGATATGGATATGTGCTTGCATGATCAGAAGGACAACAGTCAGTTCTCTGATCTCATGAAGATGAGGAATAATCTGGACCAGAAAAAACTGCTATGGTAATATCTGGCCTCTGAATGCTTCCTGTTCTGAAGTAGCTCAGACCCGAACAGCAGTCTCTGCATCAATGTTGTCATGTTCAGGGAAACCCCTGCCAGCCTGAGTTTTCTGTTTTCCTTGTCAAAAAGTGAGCTGCATGAAGCTTAGGACTGTGTCCACACACTGGTACCTCTTGATTTTATTATTCTTCTCTATGGTTTTTACATTTAAGAAGTAAATCAAAATCAAACCCCCAAAATAGAAAGCTTTTGGCTGAAACCACAGACCTTCCAACACATCAGGATATTCATTAGTGCACTTCTCTGTTTAAATGCTCAGCAAACATTGCTAATTAGACACTTGAATACTGTATTCATCTTAAATAAAAGGACATGGCTGTTTTCTCCTAGCAGTTTTCTGCTTTCAGGATGCTTACACTGTAATATAGATTAGATTCCCCGTCTCTCCATACACGTGCCAGTTCTTTTCTCTTTGGGAGTGAACTAACCGCTTTCCTCTGGAATAAAACCCAAATTTGCTTTTTAGAGTAGTTATTTTAAAAAATTTCTCCCCACAAGATGTACAGACAAGATGGCTCAGGTTTGCTCCATGCCCATGCCCACGTACTCCCTCAGTGTTATCCCAGCAGGTCCTGCACTCCATATTCTCACATATTGTTCCAAACATGTTTCCTGGGCTTCATCTAAGATGTGCGTCTCAAGTGGACACTTACAATTTCAGGCAACTGCAAGTGGCTCCCCACAATGCTGCACTAGCAGAACCATCTCAGGGCCTGATGTGGAGGCCTTGGCTGTTGCTAGACACATTTCTGGTGCAAATTTCCTTCTGGAGGATTCAAGTTCTTGACACTGACACTGTATTCCTCCTTGGGTAGGAGGAATTGACTCCTCTGGAACTGCACCAGGGTTGTGAAAAAACAGACAAGATCCAGCATCTTGCTGGTCTGTAAAATGAATGGAGAAAGTGTCTTCCCTTAAATTAGAAAAGAAATATGACCTAAAGAACACACTGTTTTCCTAGACCCTGAACAACCTTGGCCCTCTGGGTGATTAGGTCAGCGAACTTTTACAAACCAAACTTATACAAAATCCTTGGCTAGTTTGTGAAACTGGAGATTTGCAAACACTCCAGTGCACTCAAGGGTGTCCCAGCCAAACGGTTGTTTTTAGTTCCCCTGTTCAGAGGATTATGGTTCTATAATGAATAATTGAACAGCTTGTATAGCCTTTCATTTAAGACTGGTTATAGGCTGACGTACTTCAAAAACCAGGAGTCACCAGGTACAGAGAATGGCCACAGAAAGCCACACTTCAATTTCTGTATCAGTTCTTTGTGCATCTTATGGAAAAACATGGAAAATTTCAGCAGAAAGTGTTCAGACATGTCAATGAATTTATTAGGAATCTTGTTTTAATTATACATACTCGAATATCCACAATTTCAATTCAGCTCCTAGACAAAAACTTTTTCCCCAAGGCTATGGGTGCAATGCCAGTTAACATAGAGTGGTATTGCTTTCCTGATCATGTGAGGCTGTGCTGATATAAATTGGTTAAGAATTTAGCATATTAAGCACTAGACTTTGTGTCTTTGTCGTGCAACGTCGAAAGTACCATAAATAAACTAGGCACCAGTACCATGGGAATGCTGTTAACTGCATGATCGAGATTGTGGTGAGTACTTCTTGAAAAATACTGTTAGACAAGGGTCTAAAAAGCTAGCAATTAAGATAGTATTACAGAAAAGCCAGAAAAGAAGTGAATACACTGAAAGGGAAACCACAGTAAAACTGGGAGTATGTGGCTGCAATTGAATAAATAGGATGAAAATCATGTTTAAAATGTTTTGTTTATAATCATAAAGTTTTTGTGTAATTCCATCATGTCAAGAATATACATTCACTGTCTATCAAAAGCAACAGCTTAAATTCAGTCTGTAGGATAAACAGAAAATTGCAGTGTAAGTGAGCCAGCAAGCCCTATTACATGTTGGAGATATGCAGTAGAAGATCACCCACAAAATCTACAAAAGCAGTCAATCAAAAAGATCATCCAGTGCTTCTTCTGTGGCTCTTACTCCTGAAATAATTAAAATTTGGAAGAGATGCAGACAATCAGCACCACTACATGTGCTATTTTAGAGAGCAACATCTTGTGATGATTTAATTTCCTGGCCCTTTCAGTGGTCCTCACTGAAGTCTTCCTTTATAGGTATTTTTTCTCCCCCTACTATTTTGATTCCATGAGTGTGGCTCTTCAAATTTTCAAAAATCAAACTTGCATCTCTACCACATTTACTTTGTAAGCAGCAGCAACACCCTTTTCCAGCTGGCAAAAATGTGTTGTGTATTGCCTAAGGCTGAGAAAATAGCATCCTCTCACACTGCAACCTTTTATCTTTCATCTATGGTAAATCCATTTTCACCTTTCCAAGACAATTTATTCCTGAGTCTCAGTGCAGGAGAATATGGTAGTCCCTCTGCCTTCCTTCAATGTTTGTTTATTATTGCTGAGACATGCCATTTTTATATTTAATACTGTTTAGTAAAATCTGCTTAAAGAACCTAGTTATTTGTGGATTCTACACACAGAGTTTCCCAAAACCTTTCACCTGGAGTAAATTAACCACAGGAGGAAAATGGTTTGCAATGTAAAAGCAGCAACAGGCATTTTGTCATCATTGCTAACAAACAGAATTCTGTCTGGAGAACCACTGGAATTTGAAATATGGGTCATCTCAACTTCCTTTCCATACTAAATCCTATGAGAACTCTTGCGTTTCAAATGTAATATCACCAGTGGAGTACGTCAGCAATGCTGCCTTAAAATATCTTCTTTACTCTTTCATTAGGAGTAGATCCAGCGAAGGAAACGTCTGTAGACTTTCATGAACTGGTCAACTATTAAAACTTCTTCTAAAAAGAGAATAATGAAATGCAAACAACTGTAAATAGAAGTGAACAGGAAATTCTTTTTCCAGCTATTAAAAATGCATCCACCTTTTGCTAACATTAGGTTCTGCCAAAGAAAAATTAATAAAAATGTTCGAATTTGGGGCTGGCAGTAAAATGCTGCTAATCATAGATCAGTGGTTCTAAGTGACCCTGGCTGAAAGAGCCAGGATCTGCTTAGGAAAGCACAAGGCTTGTTGCTTCTTCCTTTGCCATCACTGACTTTTTCTGAATGAAGTCATCACGTTGCACAGTATTGCTGCCTCTGTTCCTTCACCTAGGGTGTTTTCCCCTATGTGATCCTCAGAGACAGCAATATAGTAAGTGGCATCCACACATAGATTTTCTGTATAATAATTTGAATAAGATCAACACCTGTGTAGGCAACTAGAGAAAAATAAAACACATAACTGCTGCTTAAGACTCAAAACTAAAATAAATTTTTTTTTTTTTTTTAACAGAGGCAGGAATTATTTCCTGTATGCAGCATAAACTGTCCATCTATTGAATTCAACTGCCTTTTACATATAAAAGAATACTACTGAATCCTGGAAGTTAAGTTTGGAGCCATTCTGTGGCAACACCACAATTTCCAGGCAGCGATTGCTCAACAGTAATAGTTTCCCACTGTTTCTAGCAGAATACTGTTAATGCTCAGGATTAAGTAATGCTTGAGAGTATTCCATTAAGAAACAGCAAGGAGCATTAGTTTCTTTTCCCTTTATAGTAGTGCAAATCAGCACAACTTTGAGGTCATCACAGATATGGCTGTATAACTTTTATGCCTTTCATATGTTCACAGACCCAAGTATTTTTCCATTTACAAAACCTTGAGAAAAAAATATGCTTTCAGCAGTGAAGATAAACATGTTTACATCCATGTACTATCCAGACTTGCTCTCTGCACTTTCGGTATAACATACGCAAATCATCTCATATGTATGTGAAAATTAAGACCTTATTTCTCCGAGTTTCTCTGCTGCTTGCTTCATAGTCTGCACTCAGAACACAGTGCATTTCCTCAGATTACTTTTTTTTGCAGTGGATAGCTTAAACTTACCTATTTATAAAGGCAGCTGGGTCTTTACTACTCCCCAGGTCTGAGGCCACAGTAAAGGTTGACTCTTGACATTTGGAGTGCCTACTCACCTTGGAACATCATCTAGTCGTATGATTTGCATAATATCACATGTGGTTTCAAGTGAAAGATGTGGACAAAGGCAAATCTCAAGTCCCATGACCAATAACAAGGTCTATTACCCTTAACTGAGTAGTACTGACTCCCATTTGTACTGTTAATCTTGAGCAGTTATGAACAGAAGAGAGAAGTTGATGGCTTTTCTGGCTGAACCAGAGAAAGTACAGCCCAAAAGCCAGCAAGGAATAAAAAGTTCACAAGGAGAGAAAGGTGGTGTTTTGGTTTTTTTTAAATGGACTGTTTTTATGACATTTCCTTAAAAGTGGCCAGTGATGAGCTGTGGCTCTGGGTAACTAGAAGGAACTGCTTTTGGCTCATGGGAAACAAAACTGACAGTCAGTCAAGCTCGCAGGCTGAGCAGATAGCAGGGCCACTCATAGAAAGACAGAATCATGGAATGGTTTGGGTTGGAAGTGACCTTAAATATCACCTAGTTTGAACCCATCTGCTATGGGCAGGGATGCCACCCACTAGATCAGGTTGTTCAAAGCCTCACCCAGCCTGGCCTCCAACACTTCCAGAGATGGGGCATTCACAACTTCTCTGGGCAATCTGTTCCAGTGCCCCCCCATCCTCATAGTAAAGAATTTCCTCCTAACATCTAAAACTGTTCTCTTTCAGTTTAAACCCACTCCCCTTTGTCGTGTCACTACATGCACTTGACAAAAGTTGCTCAGGTTGAGGCATCCAAACTTTCTTAGCCTGTCTTTATAGGAGAGATGCTCCTGCCATCCCCTCCCTCTCCCTAAGATGTTTGGCTTCAAGGCTGTCTTACTGCAATGGAAGCTTTTTACAGTGTGACAGGGCTACCAGCACTGCAGCCTTTTCTGCTTCCCAAGGGGGAGCCAGTAATGCATATATGACAAACTGGAGACCCAGCTAGTGTTTCATAGTAGCACCACGTCTGTATGAGTAGAAGACCTACTGGTAGTTCCTGATAGCTGGCAAAATGATCATAGATTAGCCTACTACTTTATAATGAAGAAATGAAGAAAAGAACTGAACATAATTCCAAACTTGCAGATGGCCTGAGATCTGAAATTATATTCCCTAACTCAGACCTTAGAATAAATAATCCCACTGCTTTTGTTGTTTTATACTGAATGAATCTTTTTCACTATGCTAGCATGATTTAATTTTATTTTACTTGGCAATAAGTGGATGGTCTTTAATAAGTTAATGCTATTAATAATATCTGGCACACAGCTAACTCCTTCCGTGGGACTCTCATGGCCCTTGGTGAATGAAAGTCTAAAATATTTCCTGGTAACAGCTGGCATTGACTCAGTGCTGAACAGAGATGCTCTGTGGGATATAGGGACATAACTCTTATCACTGATTCCCATAACTTATGGCTAGACTGCAAATTAGATTAAATTTTCATGCAAATGAGAAGAAGTATGTGCCTGCCTACACAGTGGTCACTGTGGGATACTTAGTGACTTACTGCTTATTTGAGACTGTAGTAAACTAAATCCTTCATAAATCATGAGAAGAAAAAAGGAGAAAAGAGGTAATAGTCTTGTAAACCAGTACACAATACTATTTTCTTACTTAAAAATCAGTCTCTGACCTTGAAACCATGGGACTCCCAATTCATACCTCTGCCATGCACTTAATAATGTGTATGATATTATATACTATAAAGTACTAAATATATGTAATGATATATAATAATAAAAACCAATTACTGCTTAAATCCTTCTAACTAGGTCAGGAGGACACATGGTCACATGGACAAGTTACCACATGCTACCTGATCCACAGTGACTCTGTGCATGTGTCTTGGCATGGTGACTGTGAGATTTTGTGGCTCACTTCTGGAAGTGACCAGACCTGGGTCAAGTCATATCTTTGGAGTTTCAAAAGCTGCACCCATGCCACTGAGGCAAGCTCCTTCATGAACTGAATGGGGAACAGGAGACTAATGTTGCTTCAGGTAGCCTGAGGTAAATGTAATGGGATTTTTTATTATAACACTACTTTTTAATGAAATCTTTAATTGTACCTGGACATTTTCAGCAAATAAACTTATTCCAAAGAAGAGTTGAGATGATTTTTATATCTATGTGGTGAGTTTCCCATAGGTTTGATGCTATCAAAAGCTAGTATGAAGCTGTAAGTACATCATGTCCATACTTTGTGCAGGCTCAGGGCTATAACCATGTCTCTTTCATGACTTATTTAAAATCAGTCAGTTGTCTCAGTCTATTTCTAAAGGTACAAGTGTCTACCCTGAGCAAATAAATAGCAATGTAATTACAAATGACACATGCATTTTGCATTGCTGTCGTCACAGCATTTCCTCTCTAGGGCTTTGATGCAGGAGTTACTGAGCCAGACAAACTCTTGATCACGCCCTCTGCAAATAGTCCAACACATACAGAGAACGCCTCTGTGTGGATGTGGTTCAGGAATTAAATTTAGCCTCGAATTTTACCCAGTGATTTGACAATAGCTTAATTTTTCTAGGAATCAAGTCTGGTTAATTAATGTATAATTTAGAAAGAGGGCTAGAGAGACGCATACCACAAGGTGGCTTCAAGATAGACATTATGTATACCTAGATTCTAAATAAAATTGTATGGTTTTTAATGGAAACATAAAAAGGCATAGCTATTTTAAACACCTGTTGTAGGAACTGGGGGATGTTTCAGTCCTTTTCATATAAGCAGCTTTATTTTATATTGCATCTCCAGAACAGCACGTTTAACTAGGACATCCTCTGTGTGAGATCCTCAGACTGCTGGATACATGCCACATCATCTTGCTTATATTTTTTCAATTGAGAAGGAAAAAGAATATCCCAAACGTTTTGAATTCATCGCAAATCAGAAAAAAGGTAGAGGTACCCTTAGGTGCCTCTGTTATGGGTATTACAACCCTGAGCATCTAGGGCTGTAATCAGTGCAGATTCAGTCTGTTGAACTGAGAAAGTTCAGACTATGATCCCTGTCCACCAAATATTAAAAAGTAATTTAAGATAGGATGAATTGCACCAAATTGACCTCTGACTTCACTGGCTGGCTCTGCACTGATTGCAAAGGGAGGGTAGGGTGACTTGTACACAAGCAGGTGTCTGGATATAGTCAGAAGGATCCCACCACTACAGTATGACTAGTAGACTTGGTTTTCAGGTAATTCTTTCTTGAATTATTTTTATTAGACACCAGTATTGCAGCTCTAAATTATTCATTGTGAAAATACAGAAATCAGGCTTCTAAGATTTTAGAGACATATATACATGCTTAATTCTCTTTAGACTCATTGAAGTAAAGGCTTTTCAGTCTTAAGGTTTACTGGAAGTTTAAAATTATTGCTATTACAAATTTTCCCTCCCCACAAGCTAACCAAAGAAAAAAAAAACCCAAAACCCCAGCCCTCCCGAACCAAAAACCCCCACCTCCCCAAAACTCCCCCATCACCCTCTAAACCCAAAACAAATGACTCCCCGCCCCTCCTCTGCTACAAGAAAAAAGCTCCAAATGAAATCCCCCAAACCCACAAAAAGAACCTGGCAGTTTTTCTACAGTTCTGTCCTTTTAGGGTTTGGTCCATGACATTCAAAGGCACAGGGGCTGCATTACACTAATCACCAATGAAACATGACTAACTGAGGATTATAGTTCCTTATTTTCAAAGCTTGTGTTTGAGCTTTTAGCCAAGGTTTCTCTGTGCGGTTTATTTATTCACAAAACATAAGGAGAGTTTGTGGGAAAACATCGCAAAGTGGACAATGGATATTTAAAAAATAAGAGCATATCATAATGACTAAAAATACCTCTTCGTTTATGGTCAGTATTTTCTTGTTCATCTCAGAGACCCATCTCTCAAAGAACCCTTTGTCCTTGAGTCACTGGAGTATGTGGGGATCAGGACAATCATCTAGCTTTGTTCCAGCAAGACACTGCCTTGATGGAAACTACACAAAACAGTGTTGGCCTTGATTTTTCTATTTAACTATATCTCAGAGATAGGTATCACTTTCATTGCTTATGTAAATGCAAAAAGATGTAACTGAAGAGACTTAAAGACAATAAAGAAAAATGAAAAATTAAACAAAAAGGTTTTATCATTCATTTGTTTAGAGAAGAGATGGTTATGGACTTGTCTTTTTTTCTGTTAGATAGTTATAAAATGCAGCTGATGCCTCAGTATTTTGCAAGGCTTCTCATTACTTTACATTTACTCCAGTTCAAAAGACAGTTTTCATAGCTTTTTCATAATCATTTGACAGAAATGCTTGTTATTAACATATAATTTTTATGTGAACTTTTTTCTTTTTATTTCAAATTAAAAGTGCAGTGTTTTGTTACAGGTAATCTTTCTGACAAGTTCATTAAAATGACAATTAAATTTCTCTGATGGGTTATATTATTGTTCAAAGAGGGACTTTATAGGCCATATTGGCATCACAGTTCAGGGGAATCACATATATACATCTTCAACAAATACCTATAAGACAAAATTCAAAGAGCACAGTGGTCTTTATTAATAATGACCACGCCTTATGCAGAGATAATGAGATACTGCAGCACTGCCCCATTACTAAAGAAGAAAATAATGGCATTATTCACTGGAAACAATGTAAAGACAATGGCTTTGATTTGTTAATTCTTGTTTGTAAAATTGCTGCAATGAGTATAACAGGGTAGCAAACTATTGCTAATTAGGCTGCAATGTTTAACGTAAAGATAGTGGTGATACCTTAATGTGTGTTGTCATTCTGGCTCATCTTATCTGATGATTTTGACACTGACTAGAAAAACAGACAGAGTTAATTAACTTTCTAGTCCTGCCAAGAATTATGTCTATGCAGTACAGAGGCTGATGTCACCACCATTTCTCCATAGGCTTATCTTCAGTGTGATGCAATGTATATTGAAATTCACTGATTTTTTAAAACTGCTTTAATGGGATCTGAATGAGGCTTCTTGTTTAGGGAAAAATCAGGCAACATATTTAAATCTTAGAAAACTTCTTTTGTAACTCAGAGGGTACTAAAAATCCAGAAATGGATTTCTGATGTCTATTCTGGTGCCTACATAGAAGAAGGCAGAAAATTATTTCATATATTAGGACAAGGCAATTGTTAGGCAAGGATTAGGAAAAGTCTCAATTTATATCATAGCTCCACAATAGAGTTTGTATGGAGTAGGAGGTGAATGGCTTTTTTGACCAAAGCGTTTTAAACATATGACTACATTTTCAGTATATTAATGGTTTTACTGCAATCAATGAAGCATGTCTTCAATTTCAGCAGAAGGAAAGAAAGAGAAACATGCAGTCTTTGGGCAAGATATAGCAGCTATTTCATTTCTTGTGGCTGGTGGCCACTGGTTGTCTTATATCTGGATAATTGTAATATCTGTGCTCGTGTGTAACCTGTTGCTGCTGGAGAAAATATTTTACTGGTCCTTGGCAGGGTGACAGAGTCTCCCTGTATGATGTGTCAGGTGAGTTTCTTTTAAAACACATATGGCAAGTGAATTTCTACACTAGGGATGTTCTTTCTCCATTGCAAAATTGGCCTAGTCATTATGTACAGGACAAAAGGCTAAAAGCAACTAACAAAATGATACATAAAGGACAAAACACAAGGTTTATGCCCTCTCCCACATTCACATCACATAAAGTGCTCAGGAACTGCCACGTAAACACACACTGATAGCTGTATATTATTGCCTGTGTGTTACTGAATAAAATAAATGACATGGTTAAAAAGTTTATAAACTTGCTTAGCTGCAGTTTTTGTCACTAGATGGCAGAAAAAGATGAGTTATCTTGTATGATTTAACTAGTATTTCAATATATGAACAGAATGAATTAAAACTGTGTATTGTAGCTGGCCAGAAAAAAAATGTAAAACCCACTGACTAAACTTTTCCTTCTATTGCCATATTTAAAAAACACATTCTAAGACCATGTTGCTAACTTGGCATTATGGTGCCTTCTTCTAAATGTTCTTCCCAGTTATCATCATTAAAGATAGAACAAAACAATTTAGACCCTTTAATGTAAAAAGCAGCAGAGAATAGAGAAGCATGTTTAATTACTATCTGTGGGAAAAGCTATTGCTTGTATTTACTTTGCTGGTTAATATTGACACTGGGTAACTGAAGGACCACCGATTCCCTCCTTGCACATCCAGACACCCCGCTAAGTTCAATGGGAACATGAAGTGTGGAAGATCGTGGCTCTATCCAAAGTACCCCCAAGTCAAGGGGAAGATTCCCATCAACTTCTTCAGGGCTGGGATTAGTCCTTGTGAGGAGACATCCTTTGAACAATAAGCATTCAGCACTGAGCAGCCAGCACAGGGTGCTGGGGATTTTTGAAGCACTAAACAAATAAATGACACACATTCCATTTCTCGTTTGCCCCAGGGTTACACACACGTGCTGTACTCGGAAAAGATCAGAGATTTTCCCTGGGAGGCCAGCCACACAGATTGAGGAAGCCACACTAGATAATCTCTGCTTACCCTTTCCATCAAAAGAGCTCAGCTGTAAAAGCTTCTTCACATGTGCAATAGATGAAACAAGGTTCTGGGGACAGGCTTTATTTCTTGCCAATCACTGAAATTTTCCTAGGTGTTTGATACTCCCCATCATCCTGCCAAGGTCAGTTCCCATTAGGCCACACATTACACTAAAACTTCTCCTGACTGGCAGAGACACAAACCAGCATGGGGCATTGTAATCTTGTGTGCCTGCTTCAGTAGTTCAAAGACATGTATTTTCCCCATATCCCTAGGAAATCTATGTAAGACCAAGGGTTCATGGAAGCACTCTTACTCTGTGGACTGGTCTGTCCCATCTGGATTTAGCTGCAAGTGCCATCCAGATTATTTTGTTAGTTTAGTTCCTAACAAACTTTCATGCATGTTCAAAATTCCTGGTGGAATAGCCCATTTGGTGGATGACCAGTTGTGTGAGGCAGGGAGCTGTAGAGAAAAATGAAAGAGACATCCCCTGAAGCTTGAGGTACAACTAAAACACAGAAAGTTTGCACTGTACTGGCTAATCAATAGCAGACTCTAATTCTATTTTCAACCCGGTCATGAATGTAATGCACCTAGATATTTTTTTCATTTTGTATTAGAGGAAATGAGCCTTATTAAAGCTCCTAATAAATGAGGAGGTTCACAACATCAGTTAGCATATGCTATGACTATTTTTTTGTGTTTTACTATTGTACTTGTGACATTTGGGTTCAGGCTAAAAACAAAAAGCTTGCTTATAATCTTGGACTAACATAAGGGTGGAACTAGTACTTGAGTGAACGTGACGAGTCACCAGCTGTGGAGCCCTATAGAAAGTTGCTGTTTGTTCTGTGTAAGCAATTACAATTAAAAACCACATGACCCACTTTTTGTAGTGCAGTGTTTTGGAGAGGATTTAAAAAAATATTTAATACAGTTTTCTGAAAGAAAGCACCAGAAAGAGATCATGGAGGGACAACAAATCAACTTTTTAACTAGAATTTAGCATTTCTGCCCCACAATGAGGGTAAATACAATTTTCTAGTTTCATACTAAAACTTTATACCTTTATGCACATTACTACATTTTTGCCACTTGGTTTAAGAGTTACAATAATCAAGAAAATGAAATATAATAGCAGGCAGTTGCAAGGGCTTAGAAGGACACAAGAGAAGCTCATAGCTGGTAGTGAAGATGTGATTGCTCCTGTGCTGTCATGAGACAGGGATGTTGTAGGTATCTTTGAACTGGTATTGCAGTATCCCTGGAAAGAGACAACTATTTCATTCGTTATAATTCCTGAAAAGCTTAAACTAAGCAAATACTAGTACAGAAAAGAATCAAAGCCCTACTACTGCTTGCACCTGTTGTGTCCTAAAACACCAAAACAGTTAAAAACTGACTCAGTTCCATCCCATACATGTCTCCTCTGTAGTGATGTTTTAGAAGTGTGGTTAGGAATAATATGCTGGCTCAAGCAACCTGATATGTTGCTGAGAAATTAATGCCAATGTAGTTCTAGAAACATGAAGAAAGATTTGGTAGAGATGTTTTTGCAGTGCACCACTGCCTGTTGTCTCCATTCACAAGTTTCTTTGCTCTCTGAGTGTGGATTCATTTTGGAAATGACAGTCCCATACCTCCTAACTACCTTCTCCCAATTGCAAAAATACCTTTTGAAGCTTAGCTTTTCTAAACAGAATAGGACATACCTTACACAGCACAGATTTGAAAACCCCTAGTCCTCTTCCAGACCAGAGCCTTCTTTCTTGTACTATTCTGCCATTGTCCTAAGCAGAGAGTTCTCACAGTGTGTGAGGAGCTGGCAGATTTGCACTGCTTGAACCATCCCTAGAGTAAAACAGATTGGAGAGGTGACATTGCTAGATTTCTTAGGTGATTACATCAATGAATATAGTATTTATGCAATTCGCCATTGTGAAAAATGAGAAATGGATCTCTGCTGCCCAATTTAGTCAGTCTTGGTAACTGTATGGTCTGCAAGGCAGTGATCTGAAATTACTGATGTCTGGGTCATTGTTAAAGACAATTTTTTTTAATTTTTTTTGCCCTGTCCTACCATTCCAGTGAGGCAGAGATATGTAACTGAAATGAAGATATGAAGCTCTTTTTTATATTTGCTAAAGGTCTGTTAACAT
The DNA here is from genome assembly GCA_035222235.1 of Margarornis squamiger. NCBI lineage: Eukaryota > Metazoa > Chordata > Aves > Passeriformes > Furnariidae > Margarornis > Margarornis squamiger. Next base: position 138,755,705 of record JAWWTY010000077.1, on the reverse strand, counting down.
GGAGTCATAATAAAAAACAGTAGTGAAAAGTCTTGTTTTGTTTTTTGTTTCCAGTGTTTTTCTGGGCTTTTCTTCCAGGGTATTTGAAGCTGAAGTACAGCTTTATCCTCTGAAACTGCAGGAGAGCAAACACAGCTTTACTGCTCTCACTTAACACAGATGTTAACAATTAGTGAATACTTATTGGCATTAATTGCTATAGTAGATTCAAGGAGAGGGTATATTGTATGCTTTGTGGGACTCTGTTTAAAGATTTTGCAACACTTTTAGTCATATCCAAGCTACATTGTCCAAAGGCCTAGGATCTCTGGTGGAAAGAAAGTTTTCCTCTGCCAGTTTTCAGAAGCATGTTACAGGACAATGCACACTTTGTCTCTCCAGATAGTTAAAGAAAGGATGACTTTTATTCAGACAAATACATTTGATAGAAATAATGTGATTTTACTCTTGCTTGTTAGAAGAACATGCAGGTAAAGCAGTATTCTGTGGGCTGTCTGTTATGCTTCTCATAGTCAAATGCTGGCAGTTCAAAGTGATATCTTGTCTAAATAATTTATTGATTTATAAAGCAGGAGGAAATTTCACCACTAACTGTTTCAGAGAGTGTAGAAATAATGGAAAGATCAGACTATAGTCACAACAGTAATTTAGATGAATTGCTTTTATTTTAAAACAAACTCTAATTACTGAGAGACAAATAAACTCAGAGCCAGACAAAAGAATTAATAAGTTTTGCAGACATGGCAGGACTGGCTCATGTCACGCTTCATAAGCTAAGTAGGATTGAGCCTTTTCTGTGTCTGTAGTGGGATTTCTCAAGAAACAGATACAGACTCAAAAGCATTGCTATAGATTTAGTAAACAATGTTTTTTTTAACTGAATCCTAATGGACCCCCAGCTCAGGCCTGGTAAGCTGTGAGGAGGCATCTGCTCAGCAATGAAACCACAGAGTACTTCTGTTGTTAAAGTTCTGTAGTCCCTTTCTCAAGTTCCCATCTTTTTTTGGCCACACATTATCACAAGCAGTCGCCCACTGACTACCCCTTCTCTCATCCAGACTTTTACTTTGAAGCTCCTATGCCACTTCTCGCTGTGTACAATCTCTTTTGCTGAGAAGTCAGCTTTTTTGTCTAGCAAGGCCAGGGTATATGGCCAAGTCCAGATAATTTTATTTTCAAATACAGATATTCTCTGCATTTTCATTCTCTGCATTTTCATTCTCTGCATTTTCATTCTCTGCATTTTCCTGCTGGCCCCGCTGCCCCTCTCCACCCTACCTCAATTGAGATGCTTCCAAATACTCATGTATCTGAATCTTTTCCCTGTTTCAAGTTCTTATTCAGGTCTGGTCATTACAAAACTGCAGCCAGGAGTAGGCTGTTGGTGACTATCACACTGCCTGATACTGCCCATGGTTTCTTTACCCTTTCCAAACTATCCATGTCCGCCATCTGACTTCAGAATAAATCTGTTAACACATTGCTCTAACTGTTAATTCTTTATTTGTGTTTGCCATAAGGCAGGAAGATTCCCCATCCTTGAAGTAAGTATTGGCAGAAATTCACAAACCGAATTCACTGAATCCAAACCCACAAGAATTAAAATGGTCTATAAAAGCATTTGGATATAAATGGTCCATGCATCTATTTAAATTGGGAATGAAAAGAAGCTCTCACAGTCTGAGTAGATAGACTCTGGAAGAGCTTTGAGCCCAAGAAATGAGGAAAACAGAGAAAGATATATATTTTTACAAAGGTGATTCTGATGCCTGCAATTAAAGTGTTTGACCTTTGCAGTCTTTACCATATATATGTTTCTATTCCTTGATTTGTATGTCTTATAGATCTAAATATATATATATAATCATATCTACTCATTTTCTTCTCTTGCTTGAAGATAGTGGATAAGTCTAAAGGCAAACCTGAGCTACTGCACTCATGTGAGTTGAGTAGTGGGAGTTGCATATGAGGTAATAAACATTCCTGAGAGGCAGAATATATTACCCAGAGAACAGACTCCATATGAAGTTAGATATAAAGCTTCTAGGCTGGGTTTGATTTCCATCTGACCAGCTTCAATCAGAGGCAGCGTAGTTCATGTCTGTCTTCACCCATTCCCACATTTACTTTGGTAATGCACACACAGCATCCCTTTCTGCTGTGCTGCCAATGGGGCATTTGCTTTTATGAATAATGGTACACATCAAGTCCAATCTCTCTTTTCCATCAGTTCATGTTACAGTGCTTGGCCACCAACCAGATCCTGCTCTATTGTCTAACAGGCACTGTGTATAAAAGAATTGCGTTAGGAGAGGGACTTGCTACAGGATTGTGTTTTATGCCTATTGGAAACCATCAAAGCAAAAATGCTCATAAGCTTATTTCTGCTGAAAAGAACAAATTGCTCTTAATGTTTTTCAGCTTTTGATCAACGTATGAGGCATTTTTCAAATTAACGCTGTATGGTTGGGATTCTGTGTTCAGAACTCTTGCTCTTTGGTGTGTATTCTGAACACAGCTGACATGGGACAGTCAGGAGTCAGAGATGGACAGCACTACTTTCCAGATATTTTTTAATATCTTGCTTGCTGAGAAACAAAGAAGCAACATAAATTCACAGCTTAGCAGAGGATTACCTATGTGTATTGGGTACCTCATGAAATCTTAACGTGGCAGAACAGAAGAAAAGAATATATTACAAAATTACTTCTGCTCCTTCAGTGATTCTGAAAAAGACCATTAATCCCTCTTAATAATTTTCTTTAATTAGGACACTTTTCTTCTCCCTGACAGGCAAATAACTTTGAACAGAAACTCATCTTAGGACAAACTATAATGATTAATGTCTTCTTTCTGTGGAAAAAAGAGTTTTCTAAACCAATGAAATAGAGAAATCCACACCACAGAGGCATTATAATGTGAAATACTTATCACAGGCAAAAGTATTTGTTCCCAATCTACTTTGGCCAGTAATTAATTAATTAATTTTCATTCTCTTGTGAAAATCAGTGCAGTCTAGGTCTGAAATAAAAGGAAAAAAATATGTGCACTTGGAATAAATGCAGCACAAGGAAATCATCCACTCCCTGACTTAATAGTCTCACCAGCATCCGCCTTTGTTCTATAGCATCTGTTACTCCTACATGTGTTGTTCCAGAGACACTGATTTTCCTACAAAATGCCTGCTGAACAATGAATGGCATTTCTTCTATGGGTTCACCTGCTTGTCAACTTGCCAGTGGTGAGTTGGAGGTTACTTTGATCTCACATGAGTGTCATCTACCTTGGCTGAAATGGAAATCTCAGACGTGTAAGCACCAAGTCAGAATGAAATCCTCCATGCTTGCTCTAAAGAATGGATTCACTCCTGTTGATACCCCTCCACTCAAAGTCCTAATTTCCTTTGCAGGAACTGCTGTACTGCAAACAGGAGAAAAAATTGTGTCATAGTTATAATAGATTACACATGCTGGACTCCTTCACACATAGAGAGTCTTTCTTTGATCCTTGTATAGGGAAATGTGAGAAGCTAAGAGCTGACAAAAGCCCTAGATAGTTAATAACTAGTTGCATTTGTGTCTTCTCTGAAAATGTATCTTAATTCATTTAAATAGGGCTTCAGTGAGGTCTCACTGAGGTGTGTGATTAGCCTAGTTTATTTCCAGTTCTATTTTTAACAAGGTATAAACACCTCTTTAGAACTTTCCTTAGCTGCATAATATTTTTGTTCAGAAATAACTATAATACTGGTCTCATATATTACTACTTTCTCTGGACTACTTTGTATTCATTACTAATTTATAAAGGTCTCGTTCTCTCTGTGCATATAGCTAGAAAAGAGCATTATTACGTACAGAACTCATGACAAAATAGCCACAAGCATTCTAAGGAATATCAGAGCATTTAGTGCATGGGATTATGTTGCACATTTTTAGGGAGAGAATATAATGGACTCAGGTGGCCTCTCTGGAATTGCAAAGATTCAAAACAGTCAATGAAGAGGAAAATTAATTCCTCCCTATTAAACAGAGCCACATGAACATCACATTTTCCAAGAAACAGAACTTGTAACTGAAGAAGCTAAAATACTGAAATTATGTTGGATGGAACATGAATTTATTCCATGTTATCCCAGGAAATTAAGAGCGGTTTTTGGTTTTTTTTTTTTAAGGGGAAAACAAAGTTTTAGCCATCATACTTCAAACAAGAACATGGCAGCCTGCTAGTCATTAACATCAGTGTTTATGGATTAAACTTAATCATCCAGTTATGGATCATTACATTTTTTTCCCATATGGTGTCTAAGCTAATGTAATGCTTGAGTGTCAACAATGACATGATAGGAAGAGATTTTGATTAGACAAAGAATTGAATATTATCCAGCTCTGAAAGAATATGATCAGTAAGCTAACTGATGAATGAAGCTTATGAACTCTTCAAATGGTAATGAAATTTTATACTTAGTGCTGGGTAAATGCTGTAAGATGAATCCAGCTCTGCTACGGAGTTGGTCTTACTTATTATGTAGTTCCAGTACATTAAAACTTTCTTGCAGGTACTGTCACATTTACCTGTTAGCATGCATTGAATAATTATTGAAGTGGTGGCAGAGCACAGGAACCTCCAGAATGTTCATTGTGAGGAACAGTTTGTGGAAGAGAAAACATGAACTGTGGTACTACCATAAGAACCTAATGGGGCAGTGAAGAGCATTGTGTGTTCACAGGAGGCCTGCAATTGAAACAGATAATGCAAGAAAAGATGAAAGAAAAGTGGAGATTATCTCTCTCATAGTGAGAGGGAGAATGGTGCACTTTTCAGTGGAAACTGCAGAAAAATGGATCTCTTTGTTTTGCTTAACCTCTCTGTGTTTCCAGTGGAGTTAGAAGCTCAAATCTCCTGGCAAATATTACCATTTGTCTTTTCGTTATCTGTTTGCAGTGCTCTTGGGTTCTCCAGAACTCAGCTTGCAACATTTACCTTAGCCATTGTGACCCAGTGCTACACTTGAGATGTCCTAAAAGGAAACAAAAGGTGTGTACTTGCCCAGAGTTTTAACACATCCAAGTTAGAAGTCCAGCAGTGCCATACCTTACACTGCTCATTGAGCAAGGTGAAGGTTGTGCACAGGGGCATTTACAGGTAGTGAATGTGTTGCATGTATAACAATGGAGGGGATGTTAAATTTTTAGTGGCACCCTGTAAAGACCTCTGCCTCTCTGCTCATTTCATCAGAAACACCTTCCCCATAGGGGGTGTACAATTTTCTATTCTGGGAAATATTAGATATTAATTTTCCCTCAGCAAACATGAAGTCTGAGAATCTCCAGAGATGCAATCAGCCAAGAGCTGATGGAGACTCCAGAGTCAGGACCATAATTCCCCTGATTTCTGACTTATAACACCCACTCTTCACCCATCTTATCTTACTGACTGACCCTGGAGTGGCATGAAAGCAAAAAGCTAATTTCCAAGCTTATTGTGGATCTATGTGACTTTCATGTTGATGAACAAGAAACCAGCTCAAAGTTAAATCAATATCTAGTCATTGTCCTAGGGTAGGATGCTGCTCAGTCTTTATACCAGGTTGCAACCCCTGAAAGACCAGTCTTCCTTCCCATCTGAAGTTGTTAACTGCTGCTGAAACCTCTTTAAATCAAGTTAGAACTGACATGGGACATCACTTTAAGTTTTGGCTCTGTTCTGGAATGCAATTCGTATCAATATTCCCATCAATACCTTGTCTTTTCACTGCTGAGGTGGACTGACTAGGAGCAGACATAGGTCCTAGAATTAATACAGCACTTTCCCCAGTTCCTGACTCAATCAACACAGTGAATTGATCTGTAAACAAAAGAATGCAAGTGGACAAGTGCAGCTCAGTGAAAGACACCACCACAGAGAAAGTTGATTTGGCCCCTCTTCTTTTACCCTGTTTATATGTTAAACTTTCAGAGACCTGAAGCAGTCCTTGTTAATATGTGTTTTAAATGTTATTCCTTGGAGGTATTTTCCCTACAAAAGTAAACTGCATGTTTTAGTAAAAACTCTTATTTAATTACTCTAAAAGTGCCTGCTTGTGGCAAGGAGTTATGGAAGAAAGAAGTACAATCTGCAAACAGAACCAAATAACCATAAAGTTGTTGCCATACCTGAGGATGTTTGTAGTGAAGGTTCTCATGTCAGTCCTAACAGAGCAGTTAGCAATAGAAGGATGATGCGATATGGTCATATACACAATGTTTTCTCCTATTATGTGTTCCCTTCAGAAGACAATATCTGTGTGAAATAAAGCCTTTCTATCTGTCTGTATGTCAGGTCTATTTATCAATAAAGGAACAGATCAAAGATTTTGGAAAAGCTCTGTAGATGCTTTATTGTATTTTCTTTGAACCTGCAATATAAGTATTTCACAGCCAGCTAAACATGTACTTACTCTTCCTTGCTTATATGTAATATTTTAAATCTACTTTATATTTTTTTTTCTGCTTTTATTCTCCAGTGCTAGTAAAACTCCCTTTCCCATCTTGTTTTCCCATTGTTTCTCCCTATCCCTCCTACCCATCATTTGAACTGTCAACACACCTCGTGTTATCCTTGCCCTTAAGATTTCATTTTCATTTTTTAATCAAGACAGAAGACTTAGTATACTAAGAGGAGGTAGAACCTTACAGAAGAAAGTTTAATTCTGATAGATGTTGGCAGATCTGATTAAAGCCTAGGGCAGCCCCAGGGTTTACTTTGACCCACTAACCTCTGTGAAAGCTATCAACTACTTTGTCTTCATTAGGCCTAATCACTGTGGTAGCTAATTCAAGTTAAAAATATATCTTTTTTTCCTAGGGAAGATACAACCTTAACATCTCTGACTTGCTGTTGATTTGTAACTCATTTGCCATCAAAGACCCTGCTGCCTGCCAGCCTACAGAGGATCACCCTTATTATTGTGCTCACTGAGGATTAGGATAAAAAGCATTAAATACAAACTGTGCATAATTCAAGTAACTTGTATTTTCTGTGTTATTAATAGTTTGAAGCAAGGGTTTGGATTTGAGCATAGCTGAGGTCTTGGATTTTGTTTCAGTCACTGTGTCTGCAGTTTTTCTTCTTGCATCTCAGTGGTAGATGTACAGAACATGTAGAGAAAAGTTCACATTAAACAGAGATTTTGTCAAAAGTGAAGTAATCATGAACAATGCAATACTGAATTTATGTTTTTAATCACTGGACCATAGACAAGCCAAACCCTTTAGCAATATGTCTTTCTTATCAAATGTTTGTGGATTTTTTAATGTTAAATGTCCTGATAAGCCAACATTTGCTACACTGAAAAACAAATCTGTGTTACAAAGATGTGTAACACAGTGGAAAGCAATTACATTTTTAATATATGTTTTAAATTCAACAAATTCTGAGGAACTGTAATAAAGAAGTCTTTGACCAGTGCCCAGTGCAGAAAGGGTAGGACTCGATATCCAGCCTTCCCCAAACAGAGTAGCAAAAGTTGCTATTTACACAACTTTATTTAAAAGGCCCACAATAAAGTGGGAAAGAACTTGATAGGCTGTCTTGTACATGATGATGATTTAGGGCTGTGGTCATGACATCTTGGCAAATGGGAGCATAAATGACTTTCATGTGGCCTGTGAAAGGTCAGACAGTCTCGTCATTGGGCCTGAGTTTGCTCTGCATAAGGTGCGCTTCCATGGCTACTTGCTCAGGAATCTGTTAGTACAGAAAAGTGGAAACCAGATTGTTTACCCCATTCCCCTCTCTGAGGTAGGATGGACTGTATGAGCATAGTTCCTGAGTGATTTACCAGACTCAGAGCCAGTGTGTTGTGCACAGAACAGTGGCATGGAGTGTTTTGGATGTAATGTGTCTAGTTATTTCTTAGTGAGTCCTAAAGATAGATAAGAACTGTTTTCAAAACATTAATTTAATGTAGTAAGAAATTCTGGCACTGAACAGACAAATAAAAGAAAACCTAGTGTAAACTATCATGACAGAAAATTTGAAATGGTCAGAGTTAGTCATGAGAAGTGTGACTCCACTGAGTAACAATGAGAAATGAGATGGAGTATTTGTCTTGTCCCAAGGACCAGTAACCCAAAACAGTGACTAACATGAGTTGTGTATGTGTAGGCTTGGAGCATGTCCCAGCCTTATGACAGTGTTTATTTAGTCAGCCACCAGAGTCACTAATTAACATGGCAGGGCACAGCAAAAGGACAAAACACATCTCCTTACCTCAGGAGCTCCTACCCTTGCTGTGATTTCTCTGAAGAAATAAATTCCTTCTCTCCATCGTGGCAGCCAAGCCTGGATACTCCTTGCTGCAACCAGGTGCATAGTTCTTGTCTGATGCTGGAGCTTGTATGTCTAATAATAATTGCTCATGAGATGCAGCAATTATTTCCAGCTTGTGGAGTGACTTTGCAACATCTATTTTACTTCTCCATGTATCAACTGAATGGGAACTGACTTCTGTTACAAAATATTTCCACGTATCTGCTCTAAAGTGCAGCTAGAGCTCAGTGTCACTGCATACAGACTCTCACTTAACGTAGGTAGGACTTTTGCTAATTGAACCCTTCTTCAATAATAATTTCCAACTTGTGGCTGAAAAATATACTTCATTTCTTTCTCACTGTTTAGAGAAGGGTAAAACCTTCCTGTTCCCTAGCACAGGAAAACAAACAAAACTTCCAGTGTGATTGATTGGAGAAACTCAATTAGCTGTCATGGCTATAATTACTGCATAAACATAGTCCTGGGGTAGAGACCGAGTGTGCTGGAGATCCCTTCATGAGATCCCAGTAAACTAAAGTAACCTCCACAGCCTATCCAGTGAATGATAAATGGTGAAGTGCTAATGTATGGGTGCCTCTTTCTGTGAGGTCTACAGGCCCTGTTACACAGTATGAGTTCCTTAAGAGGGGCTTTAATTCACTACTCCTAAAATCCCAAAGGGTAAAAATGCAAAAATGTTTGGAGTAATTTCTTCAATTGGTTCTTATTTTTTCCCCTGAGAAAATCCCTCTTCACCCTTTGTATCTCAGCTCTCTTCCTGAAGCAGACTCTGTTTCCTCAGCATATTAGAAAGCACAAATTATAACAAATACTACATTCAAAGGGACATGGTTGCTTTTTTAGTGTTAAAATACTAGGAAAAGAAGCAGTTTTGGAAACCTTCCTTCCTCCCTCCCTCCCTCCCTCCCATAATCTGACCAGCAGTAAGGCATTCACACCTGTCAGATTCAAAGCCCCTGTCAGATTCAAAGCCCCTGTCTGCCAAGTGTTACCTGTTTACTGGTTTCATCAGCCTTAGAACAGGCAAGATGCATGACAGAGAGTTTCAATGCTATTCCCAGGCAGTATTTTCCAGTGAGGTTCATTTTTTCCTGATTCAGTTAGCACAGCACTGGTACAAGATAAAGGGTGGTGGGGTGTACTAAGACACGACTGTAGCAGAGGGGCTGCAACACAGATTTGAAAGTAACACCCAGTGCAGTCTTCTGCACCTGCAGTCACACTGAGTGGTGAGTGACCCACCATCATTTGCTCTGCAGTATTCACAGGACACAGGCATTAGTTGCGTTTGATGCTGAGGTTGTGGGATTTCTCAGGTCAGCAGCTTTGTGATGCACCACAAATAATGCAACACACACTGAAGAAGATTACCCTGACCGATGTAATGTCACGTTCCGTTGGGAAAGAAGGGATGGTCCACACCGGATCAGGGTTAAAGCAGGAATGGACTTTATTTGAGGGGCACATGGGACTTATATGGGGTCGGGATGGAGGGTTCTGGAAGTGGGGAGGAGATAAGGGCGAAGCTAGGATGGAGCGCAACACAAAAGGGAAAAAAGGGGAGAAACCGCAACATAAAAGGGAAAACTGGGGAGCGGCTAGCCTTATAAGGTGCCGATGCACTGCACCCCCGGCCAGCCAATAAGAAACTGGGGATACAACTACCAATGAGAACAATTGAACAATGCAAAAGT
>JAWWTY010000077.1:138730023-138745568 GCA_035222235.1 Margarornis squamiger | reverse complement strand
CCTTTCCTTTATCATAGATTTCTTAGGTCCTGAAGTTTTTCCAGTGTTCTGATCTTTCCACTCGGCAAAGTCCTTTGCTGGTTCCCCCACAATGTAACAGAGGAGTAACTTCCTTGTAACTGAGATCTAATTTATTGTAGCATATCAGAAAGCACTGAAAGTTAAAGCACAGCTGCTCTCAAGCCATAGCTCTTTCCAGGGCTTCATGAAGCCACAGTTGATTTTGTTTATTTTTCAGTTCAAAGTTTCCAAATGCAGGTTAACTTTGAATTTCCAGATGTGCAATGTAAAAAAATGCCACATGTTTTCATCTTCTAGCATGTAGCTATGCAGTGAGCACAGCCCTGATGTTAGAAATCTTTGTCACTGTGTGCAATTGTTCACTGATGACAAATGACACAATTTAGCTGCCTGACAATCAACTGGTCCATGCACTGGTAAGTTCAACAGCTGAAGGGCCATTATTGTTTGTGACTGAGAAAGCTAGAAAGAGTCACAACATATCCAAGTTAAACTCTGGAGTCCAAACCTCACTCACCCTGAAAAAACCCTGCTTTTGCTCTGTGCCTCACCAATATGACTTTTAAGTGTCAATACGTTGGAAGGATGCTGGTGAAGTCTGCAACAGGAATCATGTGTGAGCTCTTCATCATGTCTACTTTGTGGGTTGTTTTAGGATGCTGGTGTCCTGGCTGTGTGTTGGTGAGTTCTATGGCCAGCTGCTGGAGAGGGAATGGGGCCTGATTCCATATGGGTTTCCCAGGGGGTTAGGGTGCAACTGGAGCCACAGGAACAGGGAGGCTCATCCAGGAGTCACAGCTAAAGCAGAGCCAGGTTAGATAAAGGCAATTACAGGGCATTTTGTGGCTGGTGCCTCACTTCTTCCAGTGAGGACTTTGCAACTTGAATTTTAAGATGTTGTGGATATACCAAACAGTAGGTTGACTGTCATTGTACCAGTTCCTTCCCAGGATGGTCACTACATTCCTTATGTGACTCAAATCAAATCAGTCACTTTTTTGGATAAAGCACAGATTTATAATAAAAAAATTTGCCCTAAAGTGCAGAGTCCCACCTCCTTCCCATCCTGAAGATACTCTTTGCACCCCAGAATCCCCCTTAAATTTCCACTTTGGATGCTGCTTTTGGTAGCTGTTTAGTCACTCCACATTTAAGCAGAGAAAGTATCAATAGCTGAGAGTTATTGACACAGGGAATTCACAACTCCTTGCAAATGCTGAAAGAAGGAGGGAATTAACACAACCTTTCCAGCTCTCATAAAGAACAAACAGCTCACATGTCAAAAAAACTGTCCATGTCTCTACAGCTGTGTTAGCTGGGCTGATCACGTATATTCCTTTTCCTTGAAAACCCTGAGAACACAACAGTTGTTTAGGTGATGGGAGAAAGAGTATTTGTTTTTGCTGCTTAGTTTATTTCCACTATGGTTACCCATTAAAGTAAACTGAAAGAGGAAGGTCAAGAGAGTTTCTCTTTCTTATTCCTTTTTTTTTAAAAAAACCCAAAAACTCCAGCATGTAACTTTTTTAACTCATTACAATGTTTTGGTATGAAGAGTTTAAGGCCAGAACATGAAGATCTGATTCTATTTTCACTGAAACTAATATGGCTAGTGAGTTCAGATGAGACACCAGTAATGCACACTGGAGCATGCTGTAAAAGAATCAGTCATTAGGGCTACTTTTTTCAAAAGTGTCCAGTAATTTTAGGTGGTGCCACTTTTCATACTCATAACACATAAAAGTGTTCAGAATTCAGGTCAGCAGCAGTATATGTGCTGTAGTATCCATTTCTGAAGTTCTGTATTTGAGGACTGATGCTGCAAAACTGGAGGAGGTTCCTGTGAATAGTTTAATAGGGAAGGTAAAATCCACGCATACAAGCAAAGCAAACCAAGGAATTCATTTACCACTTCCCTGGGCAGGCAGGTGTTCATCCAGTTTCATCCATCTCCAGGAAAGCAGGGCTCCATCATGTGTAATGGTGAGTTGGGAAGACAAACACAATCATTGCAAATGTCCTCCTTTTTCTTCTTCATTTGCCAGCTTTATATGCTGAGCATGATGCCATATGGTATGGAACATCTCTTGGGCTGGTTAAGGTCAGCTATCCTGGTTGTATACCCTCCCAAAGCCATGTGCATCCTCAACCCGCTCACTGGTGGGACAGTGTGAGGGAAGGCCTGGACTCTGTATAAGCAGGGCTCAGCAATGACTAAGACATCCTTGTATTATCAACATTGCTTCAAGAAAAAAATCCAAAACAAAGCTCTGCACAAACTACTGCGAAGAAAATTATGTCAGCCCAAAGCAGGACAGTTCAAGAGGACTTTACTCAAAATGGTTGGAAAAACTAAGCAAGGTGAAGTCTCTCTGATGTTTTAAAGAAAAACCAGAACTATTTGGTGTTTCTCTGTGGGATATGCTGTAGTACACTCATAACTATGGGACCTGAAGGAAATCAATTGGGAAAATTACTCAAGAGGTGAGACTATGTACATAACCCATTACCACAGAGTGCACTGCAAGTTCATATCCTTCTTATCCCCTTGTAACTGGTTCATTAGTTTTTATCTTTTTAAGTTTAGAGATGGAAGGAACACACCCTGTTGAATTAGAGTTGTAGTTACATTAGTGCGAAACTAAGTACTCCAGTATCTAGGCTACAGTTTATTATTTACATAGGTAAAAGTCTTTTAGTGCTGCATTTCTGAAGTGACAATTCTGAATGGAAAAACCACATAAAAGCACAAGGAGTGGTTTGTGACTTGGAGCAAAAAAGGCAATTCGCAATTTTCCAGGCTGGATTCCCCAGGGGAATCGCTAATGTTGCAAACAAGCATTTATCCAAATCCAAATAAAACACCTTGGCAATTGCAGAGAGTAAACAAAATTTTTATCACCCTTAGAAAAGTGGATGTTATTTATGTAACTATTAGCAAATTTTTTATGGTCTGTCGTGGGACAGCAGGAAACAGAACAGAACGAAGATAATTTTGCACAAATGATCAGAATGAAGAACGTTGTGTGACTTTATAAGCACATCAGGGAAGCTCCACTAGATTTCTCATCTACACATTTTTTTACTAGCAGGTGTCCTTGACCTTAGTCAGCCTTAATTTGTAAGCATCCTTTCTACAGCTGTGTGGGCTTTGAAGTGTCCAACTTCTCATCACTATCCAAGAGTTGACTTCAGAGCTTTCTTCTCTTCATCTTTGGACTCCTCTAGGACCCCTGAAATGCCAGTCAAGTTCTGTATTCTTGATATCCTCATCAATGGAGTTGTGTTGTTAAAAGGAGTGATTATTCAGGGATTTCAGATTGCTAGAAGTCATAGATGATAGAAGATACTTAAAATTGTTGCAGTGTGTAGTGTGAAAATAGTTTCCAAACCGGAAATCCTTTTTGCATTTAGAGAAATCTATGCCATTCTGACCAATGATTCCCTTCGTTCCCAAGATCTAACTCATCTCTGTCACTTTTTTTCATGTCTTTTAAACCACAGAGAACAGCACTAATGTATTCCAAATTCTTCTGCTTACCCTGAACCACTTTTATTCTGAAATTCTATTATGAATTAAGAGTGAGGAGGCATTACAGCTGTGCCAGATGAGGAAGGTATATTCCATGCTAGCAACTAAATTGGTGAAGGAATACTACATTAGTATCTTCTTCATATATGTACTTCCTTGAGTTTGGAAGCAAAGAACACATAGTTTTTCTTCTGTAATGCAGGTGTTGTGTTGAGAGTGATATGTATACAGCTCAGGCAGATGATGCATTCATTTTTTTCTGCATCAGCCTTTTGTCTTTTCTACTTTCTTTAGAATTAAGGATATAGAGAAAACCATGGAAGCTTTGTCACTGTATTTTGCCATTCTCCCATGCAGTGGAATGCTTTTTGAGGCACATATTTTGCTATACAATATTTGGACTGTTCAAGACTTGGTCATCACAAATGCAGGCAAGGCCAAAGGTGTAAAAATGGATCTGCCACAGCAATGGACTTCTACAAGTATAGAATAATTTCTTGTCAAGTACACACTGTAGCAGGTCACAAAGTGGTTACTGAAGCAAAACCAGCCCTCTAATTTATACAAAAAAAATATAGTTTTTTTGGGTTTATCTAGCTATGTGAGCAATAAAACTGATTCAACCTCCAGGAGGCAGCTGCTGTAGAGCTGGTAGGTCCCCTCCTTCTACCAGGATACTACTTTTTGAGCCACTTTGGGGTTTTGAATAGTTCTGAATTTTGAAATGTGGTGGCTCTCCAATCTTACTTCTATTTTCAATCTAAAGGGAGAGCCACAGAAGCTGAAACATGGAGTGATTAGAATTGCTTTTATCACTGGTCTCAGATTCTGTTGTTCCACCATGCTGAAGGTGCCTATACTCCAGAAGCTTAGTCTTCAAGAAGCATAAACTCAGTGGAAATCCATATTGCATAGGACACAGTAAATTTGCAGCTTTGCCATGTGCTAATTTTACCACTAGTTTGTTTTTTTTTTAACCTGTTTTAGTAATAGATAATAAAATATTCATCATTTCGTTTGCCAGAACTCTGTTGCATAGCCAATCAGCAAAAAATATCACACAGAATCACAGAGTCATCCCAGATGGAAGAGCCCTTCAAGATCATCCAGCTCAACAATCAACCCAGCACCACCGTAATCACCCCTAAACTGTATCTCCAAGTGCCACATCCAGATGCCTCTTGAACATTTCCAGACACAGTTATTTCACCACCTCCCAAGGCAACTTATTCCACTGCCTAATCACTTTTTCAGTGAAAAAAAAAAAATAAAAAAAATGTTCCTAGTATCTAATCTGAACCTTCTTTGTTGGACTTTATAGCTTGGACTAGATAGCTTGGATTGTCTATGCATGACAGATTATACAATATCTATAGTCTATGAATTTATGTCAGACTGGAAGAGATTTGGTCTGGCTAAGCAAATTCACTGATAAAATCAAGAGTAGTTACTAAGTCACTTGGTGCAAATGCCACCAGAAAATTAATCTATTACCAGTGCTG
Source organism: Margarornis squamiger (assembly GCA_035222235.1). Taxonomy (NCBI): domain Eukaryota; kingdom Metazoa; phylum Chordata; class Aves; order Passeriformes; family Furnariidae; genus Margarornis; species Margarornis squamiger. Next base: position 138,740,513 of record JAWWTY010000077.1, on the reverse strand, counting down.
CACCACAACCACATTCACCCTGACAGAGGCTTCCTCTTTCTCCCTCAGGATCTAGAGGCTGTAGTCAGGAAATCCCTGTATGTGCTGATCCTGTTCCTGGATTGTGTTTTCTGGCCTCTGATCCCAGGACTGGTTGTCATCTGTTGGACTGCACAGCTCTGACTTGAACTGGGATTTCTCTGATGGAAAACAAAGAAATCCATTAAGGGAGTTATACTAGGAGCTCTTGAGAAGGGAATTTTAGAACTAAAATTTGTGGGATCAGTTTTTGAAATGGGTAAATTAGTCTTAATTTTTTCCCAGTTATGTTATTTCAGATTCTTGAATGCTGACTCAAAATACAATAAATCAAGTTGATGCACACTCACTTATATATCAAATCAGTTAAAACTGTAAAATGCCTATAGACATAAATTACTGTGCACCAAGTCAAGTGTGAATCTAAATGATATAATGAATTTTTCATGATGAAGTTCATAAACAGATCTAAGAGAAACACTCTCTTGTGGGACTGTCTGGTATGTAGATGTGAGGTTGTAGAGGTCTGTTAAACATTTGAGATCAAAAATGTTTAAATGTAATGGTTCTGTTGCATTTTTCTATCCAAATTTTGAATAATTCTTTAATGCATTTCAGATGTAATGTCAGAAAATATAGAGAAGGTTATTAACATGAAGAACTGAGAGGTTTTTACAAAATACTGTGAAAGAAAGAAAAGCTGTGGGCTGCTACATTGTAATGAAGGTTCACACTTCAGTTCATGAAGTTCTGTGGGAAAATGAGTCTGCAAGTACAAAGACCATATATCTCTAAGCTCACGATCCAGGAAATACATGTCGGTATTTCAGCAATTCTGACAGAAAGCATGACATCATCCTTGTAGGGCAAAACAATATTTGTAACCTCTTCACAGAGGCTGTCCCTGGAGGTTCCATTTTCCTCATTCTTTAATGTACACAAAATTGATTACACTAAATTATTTTCTGGGTTTTTTGTTTTGTTTGGTTTTCATTCTAGGATGAGATGGTGCTTCCCCCTCTGAGATACCCAGTGAACAGCAATTAGCAAATAACACATGGAAATTTTTTCAAGACTTTCCATGAACCTTCTACATAGTCATTAGTAATTAAAATGATTTCCCACTATATTGTCTTTGATGAAATCAAGTATTCTGGTCATCATTCAGCTGGTCTGAATTTGGCTCTCACTTTCCACTGAACAAGAACCACTGAACTTTTGTCTGTACTGCAGACCCATCTTCCCCCTGGTTCTGCATGACTTAAATTTGTACTCCGGTGAAGTTACGCTTGTAACAAGACTTTTCTCAGTGAATACAACTCATTGTGTGTTTCATGCTGACTAATTTCATCCGTATAAAAGTTTACCTAGTTGAAGTTTTTGCCACAGTCAGTGAAGACTGTGAGGTTCCTTTAGAGATTAACTTATACTATAATAAAGTAGAAATCGCTGAAATAAACTGGGCACATCTGTATTGCATGTGTTTGTGTTTCTCTGCATACAGTCTCAACAGTGTGAAGGACATCCAGAGGGTGGGCTTTATCTGCACGTCTACATTTAAATGACTGAAGTAAGCAGTTCTAAGGATTTGAAGACCAGACTACATGCTTGCAACCTGTGTCCACCATGACTCACACAGTCCATGACTAAATATCAAACACAGTATGTTTGCTAAAAGAGGTTCTTCCTCCAGAGGGTGGTCAGGCACTGGAACAGGCTCCCCAGAGAAGTGGTCAGAGCACCAACCCTGTCAGAGTTCCAGAAGCATTTGGACAATGCTCTTGGCCCCGTGTTGTGACTTTTGGTAATGGTCCTGTGCAGGGCCTGGAGTTGGACTTGATGATCCTTGTGGGACCCTTCTAACTTTAGCATATTCTCTGATTCTGTGATTCTACCTATTTAAAGCATCTTTCATTCTGTGGGCCCTGTTTGTGACTAATTACCCCCAAATCAGTTGAACACAAGCTACTAGAAGTACTCTGTTGTGTTCCATGGGATCCCTGCTCTGTGCTGGATATTCCTCATGCTTTCTCCACTTTATGTCAGTCCAGATGAAGTAAGCCAGTGGAAGCACAGTGTGGATTTTCCTTTGATGGTGGTATGTGAAACCTGCATGCGCAGTCCAACTTGTACCATGTCCGATCACAAGCACCATGTTGCTTTATTACATAGGCTCTAACATGTGCAGAAACACAGCACATAAATATCAAAAACATACTCAGCTTCTAGTCCAATCCTTAGATGGTGCATCATGGAAGATTAGTGTAAGCCTTGCATTTGCATCTTCTTGACAACATGTTCTTACTTACTATGCTGGAATGAAAGGATAGATCCAGCCTTCACATATGGGATACACATGCTGTAAAAAGGGCAATTTTGCTGAATCGGCTTCGTTGAGTAAATCGTAAAAGCATGATGCTGATTATCTAAATGGGAACACTAGCCTGAAAATTAATAATGTAACTTTACAGGCTCATTTGCTGCCCAGGTGAATTTCACTGGAGGGGCTTCAAGCAGTGAAAGTGCACGTGCATGTGATATATAAAATGCACCTGTTGAAATAATGTTTCTTTTCCTAGATGTTATATTACAGGGGCATGGAATAATTTCACTTTTAAAAATCTTACCCCAATTTAAATGCCTCCCCCCTGCTCTCCTGTTGATCTTAATAAAAATCTCTTCATTGAGGGAACTGGTTATTAAGGGAACAAACATACTGCCCATAGTCAGGAGCACATATAAAGCACTTTTCATCCATACATCTCTGTTAAAGCAATTTGCAGTAAGAGGGCATGTATCTTATTTTGCACATGGTGAAACCAGAAATCTAGAGACTCAAGAAGAAAGACATCACAGAAGACTTAAAGTGCTGAGTTTTTTTTCTTAGCATTTATTTTTTTTGTAGTAGGTGTAATGTCTGTGAGTAAATGTAATCCTGTAAACAGTCTCTCTTTAATGTTTGATATGTATGGCCAGTATTGGGAGGGGTAAGCGACACAGTAAAGAGTTAATGTTTTTTGCTTAAGTTCTGATTACTGCGAGGTCAGTGAGACAATCTATTCCGTCCTCCTTCAATTCCTCTTTATAACTCTCACATAGGACCAGTGAGAAACAGATTGCTTTTGGAAGCCTGTAGAAATGAAAGAGTAGTAGAACAAATTAATATTACACTTGATCTTGAAAAATAAGTAATGTTAACATTTTATTACCTTTTGTTTTTGTATCAGTCTTTACTGGAAATTGTAGTGCATCACATAAGATTTGAATGACAGATGCTGGTCCATTGCATTAACATTTTCACTGTTTTCTCCTCAGGGCTGATACTGAACATTTCTGAAGTTTGCAGAGTCATTTCTTCATCCAGAGAAGGTCCCATCTCATTGCCTATCCCAGGCTGGTAAAACAGCAGATGTGTGTTAGTGGATCCATCTGTGGGAGGGCAGGTGAACAGAAATGGGAAGTCTCTGCTTGTTCTTGCACAATGATTTGGTTCAGTTGCCAAGCTCTGTTAAATAAGCAGCCTATGCACCAAACAGGAATTTCACTTGTACAAGGAGGCTTTTCTTTGAACCTTTTCAGGTGGGAATGTTTTCTAGTACAAGGCTTTTATTTAAGGTTCACACTGCCCAAAGGCCTCAGTCAGCACCTCTGTGGAAACTTCAGAAGATATAATCCCTGCCTTAAACACCTCATGGTCTGAGCATACAGCAGTGCCTGACATGGAGGAGCCCAGTGGATGTCACCAAGGTGGCAAGTGCCTGTCTTACTAGGTCCAGACATTCTTTCATCAATTCAGTGAAGTTATGTATTTACTTTGGGTCTCTGGTGTCTGGCAAGCAAAGGTCAAGAGGATGGAAACACCAAGAACGAGGACATGGATCAGGAGAACACTGCTGGTGGGAGTCAGAAAATGAGGAACAACATGGGAGAGATTAGAATAGAAACTGTTCTGCCAGGAAAACAAAGTCCCTATTAGTTTTTGAGTTTCCACTACTTGTTCTCAGAGGCAGTGGCATCAGGTACCTCTCTTTAGTTGTGTCTTCAGATCTTACTGGTTATAACTTTTCTACTCCCTCCTTCTTGATGGTCTGAGGTCTAAGGTCTTTAGGGAAGGTTGTGAAAAGCTAAGAGGGAGTCCAGAAGGACAAAATGGTTATAGTCCTCTAGTACTACAGGCACCAGAATATGTGCAGAGGCCTCATGTCCTTGAGCTAGTGGAGTTTATTGTTAAGTTTCCGGTCTCTGGGAGATGCAAGCAGCTTTAGGTTACCCATTAAACAACAGAACAACACACTACTTTATTATTACATGAGAAATTATTTCTTCTGCCTGTAATACATCAACTCTCTTGCTCAATTTCCATGAGGAATGTCATTGAGAAGTTTGGGCACAAGACAGAACAAAGGGTGGTAAAGGGAGGTGAGATGGTGACATGACTCATACCAAGCTGACCCTGGAGGCCACTGCCCAGCCCTGGCTACTCTGCTGAAGAGGTAACACACCTGTAGGTATGGTCTTGAGATCTGTCTGGAGCACCAGCCATGCTGTTAGTTAGGGAATAGCCACATATACCTGGATTTAGGTGAGACTGCCAGCCCAACTCAGCCCAGCTGAGACCAGCTGAGCATTGACTCATCAGCTTTACACGGAGACCTGTGAGACCTGGTTAAGGTGGCCTACAATAGTGTTCCCAGATGACTTTCATGTCTTGAGGGTGGTCTTTGCCTGCTCTGGCACCTCCACTGCACAGCTACAAAGAAATGAGCAAAGCTCAGCTTGGGATGATCTGCTTCAGTCCGTAAGAGGCATCCAGAGTAAGCAGCATTCACACTTGGAAAGCATTACACCTCTTGGCTTTCCCTTTTTTTCCTTTTTTTCTCTCTCCCCAGTTACGGATTTTATTGGAGGCAAGTAAGTGGTGAGGGAAAATAGTGAGGGCAGTGCAGTGGCTCATATAAGGGGCTCCTTCATTATGGTATTGCTCAAAAATGTTACTAAAGTGGCTGGCTCGGGGGGGTATATAAGGATAAGGAGCTTAGCTGGAAGTCTGCTTCCTTACTGATTCCCAGAAATTAACAGAGTTTATGCAATAATCAAGTACATTCAGTACCATATGTCAGAGCACATCGTAGCACACAGAAAAGAAGGTCTTGTTGTGTTACATGCTGCAGTGTCTGAGGCATTTCAGTTCAACACCTTTCTTTGCTTATTCACATCACATCAGAGAAAAAGCAAAATGCTACATCAGCCTGAGGCCAAAAGTTACTGACATTGGTTTCTGTACAGTTCTTTCATGTGGGGAGGGTGTGGTGATCTATTGGTGAAAACACCCTCACAAACCTTGAAGAAACGAGTTCAACCTTGGGCACAGATTCCATTTTCTCCCTCCTCTTTCCGCTGTGTACGACTCAAGTGCAAAAGAGTACCTGGACACTCACTGAGGGGTAAGGAGGTGGTTGCCTGGGTGGTACCTGTGGACTTTCCCTGTGCAGTGTTGGCTTCTGAAACTCTGTTGTGTTTCCTGATGAGCTGTCTGTGCTCTGTTAAACCTTTGACTCTCATGTGCAGCACGATTTTTAAGAAAGTGCTGTGCAGTCTTCAATCATCAGGAATGCCTTAACTCCTCTGATATTTTTAAAGCTATCAGAGGGGCTGTTTTGTCAGGAGACACCCAGTGCAAAAGGAGCCATAATCAGACTCTTTGCTGGTAGCAGTTCTGGATGCTAGAATCACATTTGGGTTATGCCACAGTGAGACAGTGTTGCCTGGTTTTATGAGGTTTATATACTCTAAATTTGTAAAATCATGTCTCTGTTACACAATCAGCAAACCCACAACAGAATCTGTGTAGAACTGGTTTATGGTCCATCATAAAGGCTGAATTCATTCTGTCCAGGAAGAAGAGGCTAAAGGTAGTGATGGTCAAAAGACAACATTTGGATGATCCTTATATTTCATTTGGCATATAAAATTTTTAGAGTGAAAACAGATTTTACTTCAAGAGTGATTTGTGTCTTCACCTTGGAAACATCATCTACATAAATTCTGCTAAATAATTACCCTCACAACACAGTCCCTGATCTTCAGGCCAAACTGTTTGTGCACAGACTGGTCTGGGCATTTAATTCTCCCAGGCTCTGCTTTACATTTGTCTCTGTATCTCCTGTGGGCTCCATGTGGTGTCATCTAAGAAAAAAAATATGATTTTGCTTTTCCCTTTTTTTATTTTCCTTCTCCCAGTGTAAGCTGCTGTCTGGTCTCAAGAATTGTGAAACTTCTGTCACCAGTTCTAGATATTTTGAAATCTTAATTATGAAATATTATTTGGACACAGGGAATGTGAGATAATTCTCTAGTAAATTCACATTTTTTATGCAGTAGAACAAGGTTAGAAATTAGAAAAGAAAATGACCAAATTTAATAATCAATCAGTGAAAAACTACAAATTACTGGAGTGCAGATACCCTTCAACTGAGGTTAATCAAACAGCAACTAATCAAAATATATTTCCCTGATCATATTTCTGTCTTCTTTTTCTAGGAGTATAAACTTTTGAAATGATTTGACTTGAAAAGGGGTGGTCTCTGTGGTGTTAAGATGACAATTTATGACACATGGTTTTCCAAAATAGGCTTTTTATTTTAAACAGATGTACAGAAAGTAGCGAAAAATAAATTCATGAACACTGGTCATAGAAGTGGGAAAAATACCAGTAAGACTCATTTGAGTAGCTTCAGTTCTATTTGTCAGAAATCCTGAACTCAGAAGTCTTATTTCTGCTATCCTTGCCTTTTACACTGCTATCATGGCAGGCCAGATGAGGATGCTTGATGCTGGGCCACATTTCCCTTTATTTCAAAGAGAATTTTCTTTCTTGGTCTTGGGAATGCCTGCCCTGCACATTTGATGACAAGAAATTTGTATTTGAGGGTGTCTGTGCTCTTCCATTTGTGTCATGGATGAAGACAGAAATTATTTTGGTGGGTAACCATGACACAGTGGTGTTTATTTGTGCTCAGAGGGGCAGAAGTAGCAGATCTATATTTCACTCAGTGAACTGAAGACTGTGTATAAACCTCGGGCGGTGCAAGCTTCACCAGGAACTGCACAAGATATAATTCAGGGTGTTTCCTATGAGGAAGTTTGCCAGTGTTGCGTGCATGTGGCTACGTGCTGCCCTAATTCCTCTGGTCTGCTGCAGGGATGCCCCTGCAGGTGGGGACCTCCAGGGCACTCACATCCACTCCACCAGACTCAGCAGAGCGCCTGCTTTGCCCAGGCTCTGCCAGCTGGTGACAGAGCAGGAAGCTGAGCAGCCACATTAACAGGATGCTCAACCTGAAGCAATAAAGCCCTGCTGAGAAATAAGGTATAATAACTCAGGGCCAGCATTAGGATAATGTGGCCATAGGGCTTCTGGGCTGCAGCTGGCCTGCATCCGGCTGGCTTGCAGCACGCACAGGGCGGCACGCAGCTGCTGCCTTTCTTTGCACTTTGCTTGTATAAAAGGATCTCCAAAAAGCTCAAAATTAGCTAAAGCTCATTGTAAGAGCTGTAATCACAGCTAGTTATGGTCTGGCTTTGAAAGAGCTCTGCTACTTTTAGTTCAGAATCGCTGGGCACTAAAGACTCCATCTATTCAGACAGTTTCAACCTTTTCCAGGGGTACAGGGTCCTATTATCTTTTATCCACAGGACAAAGTTCTGCTGAGGAGTTATGAGCCATGTCCGTATATGGGTTAAGTCCTTGGGTATCTGCTTCGTGGCATCAGTTTTTGTGACAGGAACTTTGCTCTGTTCCTCTGTTGCACTGCAGAACAGGGAAACTGAGGTAGGAAGGAGTAGTGGGAATGGGGAATCAGTCTGACAAAAGGGGACTTCACCTTGAATAACCCTCACTTTGCTCTTATCTTTCAGGCTCCTTACTGAAATTAAAAAAGAATAAAGCTGTTAAATGGACTGCTTGAACTCATTTGAAAAGTCTACTTTGATCAGGTACAATATCATGAATATTACTGTTGATGTACATTAGTACCTCAAGGGTCCTCTCAGGATGTGCTTACTTATGAAAAATGAAGTCTGTGTTGCGAGAGACCATGTACGCTTAGCCACAGTTCTGCCTGAGAGCCTGCATGGAGGGAGGCATTGCCTGCTTAGGGGGCTGCATGTACCTAGGAACTGGACACATGGACTCAGAGAGGAAATGGCTGGTGGTTATAGCCCCATCAGGAAGATTTTTGAAAGACAGGTGCTGAGAAGAGGCAAACACTGTCTGTGAAGAGAAATACTTAGGAAGCCTGTGGGTAAGAGGAGCCTCTGCATGTCTACAGTTACAGCAACCTGCTCTGTGGCTCCTCAGTGCTTTTTGTGCAGGGTTTTCTGAGCAGTTTGGAAGCTTTCTAGGTGCTATATTTATCAATTCTATTCTATAGAAAAGTTAATGAAATTTATAAAGTATCGTACGGTTTCCTGCACATTTTGCAAAAGGAATTGTTAGGTTTAAACTCTTATAAAGAAATCTTTAATTCAAGATATCTCCAATTCTGGTGGTTTTCTATAGAAAACTTGTGTTGAGGGTTCAGAAAGTATCATAGTATCCAAAATTATCACCCATATTTGAAATACTGGCTTAGGAAGTTCTTGCTATGGTTACATAGGAAGTCAGTGGCCAAGGCAGGAACTGGCCTTTGGTATAAGCAGCAAATTGACTCTTTATAGGGTTGCAGAGACCGACTGCCATTTTGCTTCCTGATTTCTTACAGGAAAAGGCACTTGGGGAATTGTAGATTCTGTTGCTTCTGCCCTTCTCTTCCCCAAGTATCAGCCAGCCCCAAGTGCCTTTTCCCATTTGTGATTGCACTGGCCAACTTCTCCCCACTTCTGAGGGGAGGGTCATGTCACGCCACTCTTCTTTTGTACATCTGAGGGACCATTGTCCCTGGGCAGCTGCCAAGACCTGAGCCCAGGCTTCTGAGCATGTGTGTCCAGCCTCGTTTGTCCAACCAGTGCAAGGCTTTAATGAGGCAAACCTGAGAAAGGTGGCACCCAGGGGAAAGTGAGTATGACTGCTCAGGACATGATCCTCCTGCTAGCAAATGCCAGCCAGGTGTGTCCCACCCTCCTGGAGATAAACAAAAGCCCATCCAGAGTCTTGGCTGGTCAACTTCTCCCAAGCAAACATGTACGACTGAGACGGATCATGTAGAGCACGTTTGTAATTGATTCAGTACTGTTGTGTGACAAAACACAATAGCTTTGTATGAGGCTTTAATATAAATCTCTTGCACTAGCAGAGCCTAGTAATTGAATCAATATACAAGCAAGGCTAGAGAAGCATGATGAAAAAGATTGGTTCCAGGTTAAATGTGAAACAGATGTTCCCTGACCCTCTCCCCTTCCTGCCCTGCCGCCTTCCCCTTTGTCCCTGCCAACTGCAGGCATGAAGTGCTCTTGGTTCAAAATGAGAAAGAAGTAGAAAACAAAAAATGGAAAACAAAAAGTGATTGCATGATTCTTTGGCAGTGTTAGCAATGAGTTGTTGGTATTTGAAAGCATGCTCTCCTTGATCTGCTGCTTGTCAGCAGAGTGGATCTTGTAAGCGATGTGGAGATTGGTGGCTACAGTGACCATGAAGCAGTGGAGTTTAAAATCTCTGCTGACAGGAGGAGAAGTGCCAGCAAAACTTCCATTCTGGACATGAGGAGAGCAGACTTTAGGCTGCTCAGGGAATTAGTAAATAAGGACCCCATGGTAAATGTTTTTGCAGGTGCTGTGGTCCATCAGTACTGGTCACTTTTCAAACATCACCTCCTAAGGGCACAGGAGCAGGCAATTCCCAAATGTCAGAAATTAAGAAGGTGAGGCAGAAAGCCAGGTTGGCTGAACAGGGATCTTCTCTTGGAGATAAGGCAAAAAAGGAAGGTGTATGTGCAATGGAGGCAAGGTCAAGTGACATGGGAAGAATTCAGACATGCTGCTTGCTGCTGTAGTGAGAAAATTTGTGTGGCTAAAGCTCAACAGGAGGCCAGAAATGGGGACAATAAAAAGAGTTTTTTCATCCCAGAATCCTCAGAGAGCTAGATGATGTCATCACGAAACCTCTCTCGATGATTTTGGAATGGTCTTGTGAACACAGAGAGGTCCCAGCTGACAGGAAGCTGGTGAATGTTGTCCTGATTTTCAAGAAGGGCAAGAAGGAGGACCCTGGAAACTACTGGCCTGTCAGTCTCACTTCAGTGCCCTCAGGTAAAGTTATGGAGAAGATTTTCTGGGAAGTATTGAAAAACACCTGAAAGACAACGCAGACACTGGTCACAGCCAGCATGGCTTCAGGAGAGGAAAGTCCTGCTTATCCAACCTAATTTCCTTCTATGACAAGGTAGCTCACCTAGCTGATCAAGGGAATCCAGTTGATGTAATCTTTTTGGATTTCAGTAAAGCTTTCAGTACTGTCTCTCCCAGGATCCTTCTGG